>FPAK01000018.1:2707305-3307305 GCA_900116095.1 Euclidium syriacum | reverse complement strand
AGTTAACTCGGCATTCCGAGTTAACACCCTTGTAATCGATATCATTAATAAAGTTCTCTTTTCCGAGGTTTCTCTTTTGTCTTCTGTCTAAATTCATTCCCAAAAATCAACAACTCTAATTACGAAGAATTAGAAGTTGAACTCAGTATCAACAATGATGATTAGACAACCAAGCCTCAACCGATTATATCTCCCTTGTCTCTCTGGACCCAGATCCTCAAAATTTCCATAATTGGAAGAAAATCAGATCCTCCAGATCTTTTTGCAGGGAAATACGATATTAACATAAGAAAATTGATTTTACATGAGCAGAAAATCCCCACCGCGATATGCGTCAACCATACAACCATATATCTCGAACCCATCAGACAAATACCTTGCCCAAAAAATCAGAAGTAGTAAAAAAACAAAAGATTTAGCGAATATATAATGGAATCGAAACCCTTGGACGACGATCTGAATACAGCTCCCACTACTAAATCCGAGCCAAAAAACACCCCTTCACCATCCAAATCGAACAAACCAAATCCCCATAAAAGCTCCAATTAATCCACAGCAGCTATCGAATCAAAATCTCCCAATTTCGGATTCATCGGAGATAACAAAACCATTACCACGCTAAACCTTGGTTACCGCCGCCGTCCCTTTTGAATCGCCATGTTTAGGTTTTTTTTATATATCTTATCCCTAGAATTTTATATTTTAAAAGTATATGTATTGGTGAAGAAAATGTTGTTTTCAAATTTTGATGGGGAATTCGGCCGAAAAAAATCTCAACTTTGCACTTATTGCCAAAAGAGACACAAACTTTGGACCGGCCAAAAAGACACTTAACTTTCATTGACTTAAGAATTAAATATCAATATTTTCGTTGACTTGCCAATTTAGCACACCGTTAAAAAAACTTAACAGAACAATTTGACGTCGTTCATTTTTAGCGTCAAGTGAAACGACATCGTCTTACATGTATTAGAAAATAAAAATATGTTCATTCCTACACTCGAGCTCAGTAAACTAAGGTCAACCAATAGGGTATCTTACCACTACGCTAAATGTATTTTCATTGTATTTGCTAATATATTTTGTTATATTAAGTATAGATTTAAAAAAATAAAAATATAAGAAGTCTTTAAAATTCCACCAAATTTGAATTTTTTTTATAAAAATTCTATAACACTAGTACTAAAATTACAAATTATAAATAAAATTTTATTTTTCGTTAAAATATAAAAAAAAAACCCAAAAATTCAAAAATTTCCAGAAAATCAAAGATTAAAAAAATGCAAAAAATTAAATTTAAAATTAAACAAATATTAAACGAATATTTGTTTGATTCTAAAATCCACGAGGCCCCGAAAAATGACGGAGTTTCTGCCGATCAGTTTATGTAATGTTGGGTATAAGATCATATATGAAGTTCTTTTTCAGAGATTGAAACGAGTTCTCCCTAACCTTATCTCTGAGACTCAATCAGCCTTTGTGGCTGAGAGGTTAATTTCAGACAATATCTTCATTGCACAGGAGATGTTCCATGGCCTCCGTACCAATATATCTTGCAAGGGTAGCTTTCTGACAATAAAAACATATATAAGTAAGGCGTTTGGCAGGGTGGAATGGATCTTTATTGAAAATATTTTTCATAAATTGGGTTTTCATCCTAAATGGACAGCCTGGATTATGAAATCTATATATACTCAGTCTTCTATAAGGTTGTCACGGCCCAATCGGAACCTCCTCTTATTGGCACACTCAGTTGTCATGGCCCAATCAAAACCTCCTCTTATTGGCCCTACAATTACTGCGGTTAAAGCGCAATCTTGGAAACTTGAGGGCCCTCCCAAATTGAAACATTTCCTTTGGCAGGTCACCTCAGGATGTCTCTCGGTTTATAATCGATTGCGTAGCCGGGGTATTAAATGCAATCAGGCTTGCCCTCGGTTTGGAATGGATGGGGAAATGATTAATCGTGCCTTATTTGAATGCCCCCCTGCTGTGTAGGTCTGGGCCCTATCCCCCATTCCAAGCTGTAATCTTTCATTCCCGTCCACTTCGATTTTCTCAAATATGGATTACTTATTTTCAAAGGTTCAAAAGGATTATCTTCATTGATGCCCTATCAATCCTTTCCCATGGATTTTGTGGTTCATTTGGAAGGCTCGGAATGATAAGGTCTAAAAAGGTCTCAATCGGACACCGCCGGATATTATTAATCATGCTATAGGAGAGGCTCATGCATGGGCTGATGCACGGTGCCCTCAAACGGTACAAAATATAGTCGTCTCTCATTCTACATATAGTACTCTGCCAATATTGGGTAGTGTATGTCAGGCAGACGGATCGTGGAAGCAAGATAGTCACTTTTCGGGTCTAGGATGGTGGCTTAATAGCTCATCTTTCTCGGCCATTTTGATGGGTGCCAGAGGCTAGCATCAGATTTTATCCCCACTTCATTCGGAGATGGAGACCCTCCTCTGGGAGATGGAATGTATGCTTGCTTATCAAGAAGGTGTGGTGACTTTCCAGATAGATTGTTCGGAGTTAGTGAAGATGATTATGATGATGAAAGACTGACCTGTTTTTGCGGCCCTACATGCTGATTTTACCTCCCTCCGAAGACAGTTTCAAGCTTTTACCGTCACTCTTATTTCTCGAAGATTTAATGGTAAGGCGGATTGCTTGGCGTGTAGTGCAACAGCTCAGGATATATAATTTTCATATGTTAGTAGTATTCCTCCCGTTTGGATTTCCAAACCTTTTGAGTAAATTTATTTTCACGAGATGCCAAAAAAAAAAAAAAACTCTCATATGTAATTGAAGATTGCAGTGTTTTTATTTATATTGTCTTCAATTTTAATACTATTATGAATTATAAAATGGTAAGAAACAATTTTCAAAACATTTTTATAAAAACTTCCAATCAAAGTTGTATGATTAAGCTTTTTTATACATTTTTATGTGAGTAGCTTTTTTAATCGTTTTTATTTTTAAATATTAATTTTAATTGTAATTAATTTTTATGTGGGTACCATTACTTTTCACTTTTTAGCATTTTATGTTGGTACATTTATTATTTTCCTAGCATTTTAATTTTAATTATGTGAGTACAATTAATTTAGCATGTTTTTAAAACAAAATGAACTTTTGGGAATTTTTTGGGATTTCTTTAATTTTTAACGAAAAAATAAAATTTTATTTGTAATTTTAAATCAAATATTAATTTTACAGAAATTTTTTTTTATTTTTTAAATTTTTTTAGAATTTTAGAAAACCTTTTAGATTTTTTAGAGTTTTTTTTTTATATTCAATCAATACTTAATAAAATAAAATATGGTAGCATATACCTTGAATGTGTCTTTAGCCAGTGATAAGATGTCATGTTATTTGTCCTTGATATCTAGAGTTTGAATCTAGGGATGGACATGTTTTTATTTTCAAAATTTTTAAAACGACGTCGCTTCTTCTCATTTGAAAACGACGTCGTTTTACTTAACGCCAACAATAAACGATGTCAAATTATTCTGTTACGTTCTAAATTGACAAGTCAACGAAAAGATTGTTAATATATTTTAAAGTCAATGAAAGTTGTGTGTATTTTTTGGTCGGGCAAACAATTCATGTCTTTTTTGACAATTCTTGCAAAGCTGGAGATTTTTTTTACCGATTATCAATTTTTATGTGACATATTATAATGAAAAATGAAATTTACTAATAATAATGTTATGTCATTATAAGCAATCCTTTTTATTTTACATATTTATAAAAATTATTAATCCCTAGGAAACATAACACATGAATTATACATCAGAATTCTAAATATTAACCCGTCTTAGTGCACTTTTATTTATTGTTTTCGTATTATACATTAGTAGGTTACGTCCGTTTCTTGTTGTAGAATTCATATTTCTAATTTACTTAAATTTTTTTATCGTTACTCAATTAATATTATTGAGATCGTCCTTCCTTAACAAGAGATTACCACACAAACACATTTTCACAGTTTGATTGGTTGATTAAAAAATTACAATATTAGCATGAAAAAAATAGTTATCATTGTGTCTATTCGTACACGTAAATAGAATATAAAAAAAACCTATTCGATTTTTTAAAGTTTGAGTTTCCATAATGTTGATACTGGATTCAACTTCTAATTATATATAGTTAGAGGGATTCGTTTTCTGGAGTAAGTTAAGTAAATAAGAAAGATAAAAGATTCCTCGGAAAAGGAGTATTATTATTGATATCAGTTACAAGGATGTTAACTCGGACTACCGAGTTAACTTGATCAAAGAGAAGTATTAAACTTAGGATTGCTAGTAATTTTTCTCCCTGATTCTAAATATCGATTTTAGTAAAGGGGGGTATGTATTTATATGCTTATGTAGTCGGTTATCTAAATCCATGGGCTAATCTCGGAAAAATGGAAATATTCAATTTTTCCGAGATCCGGGAATCAGTGGTAAGATTTGATCTTATTCTGTCCGAGCTTAGACTTAGAATTTGGACGAAGTAGTTTATGCCCCCACTTGATGCACTAAAACTCAACCATTCTTTACCGAGGTATCCCTTGGTCATCAGGGCCAAGAGCTCCAATTCTATTGAATAGGCTTATGACCTAATTCGTAATTAGGGAAAGATCGGTACGGAGTGAACCTTAATTATTGTCAAGCTATTGATTAGGGGTGCTAATCCCACCATCAACAGTAAGTCTCCCCCTACTCCATTTCGTCCGAGGATAAACTTAGGGAAGAGTTGGCGAATTTTGAAGTAATGCATCTTGTTGATAAGTGAAGTTCGGTCGTTGACTATCTTGATCTTCGAAAATCTTGAACATTTCTTCTTTCTTTGTTATGTCCATTCATTTGGCGGGAATAATGTGGAAAAAGAAAGGTTCCTTCTGATGCATGTGCTCAAATCTCGGTTTTTTCGAAAAACCTTTCTAGATGCTTACAGCCCGTCTGTACAATGATACCGTTTTAAATGGTAAGAATTCCAAGCCCGAGGTACATCCTCACCATCCATTGTTTGCAAACGATAAACTCCGGTTTTAACTTTCTTTATCACTAAGTAAGGACCTTCTCACCTAGCTCCGAGCTTACCAGCTCTAGGCTCCTTAGTATTTTCAAACACCTTCCGTAAGACTAAATATCCTTCGTCTAGAGGGTGATCACGGAATTTCGAATACGAAGTAAAGCATGATCCCGAAGTTCTTGAGTTTCGTCATTCTGATCCTTTAACTTTGTATCGTTTATCTCAGTATCGTGTATCATTAGAGTTCTTTGCAAACTCAGTACTCTAGCTTCCGCGGGAGACATTGCTTCCTTACAATGAGAACGTGAGAAAGGGGTTTGTCCAGACGCGTTTCAAGGATTATTCTATGCGGCCACAACACCCCATCTAATTCATCCGACCAACGTCGCTTTTTGTCGAGAAGCCTTTTCTTTATTCCAGCTACAATTGTCTGGTTCGTAGCTTCGACCAGTCCATTCCCTTGGGGATACCTCACATGCGAATTCCCCACTTTTCATAAAAGGCTTCGAAGTTGTTCGAAATGAACTGTGAACCATTATCTGTCACTATCTGAGAAGGAATTTCATGCCGACAAAAAATGTTCTTCCAAACGAAACCTTCAACTTCCTCGCTTTGAATCTTCGGATAAGCTGCTACTTCGACCCATGTGGTAAAATAATCGGTAAAGACAAGTAGGAATCCCTTTCCACTTGTTGACTTCGGAAAGGGTCCCACAACATCCATCGCCCAACGCATGAATGGATAGGGAGTGTTGAGACTGGGTTCAACTTATAATTATTTGTAGTTAGAGGGATTTGTTTTTGGAAGTAAAATAAGTAAATTAGAAAGACAAAAGATTCCTCGAAAAAATAAGTACTATTATTTATTTCGATTACAAGGATGTTAACTCGGAATGTCGAGTTAACTTTATCAAAGAGAAGTATTAAGCCTAAGTTTGCTAGTAATTCTTCTCTCAGATTATGAATCTCGAATTTAGTGAAGGGGGTATGTATTTATATATCTATGTAGTCGGTTAACTAAGCCCATGCGCTAATCTCAGAATTAGGAAATTTGTGATAAGATTTGATCTTATTCTAATCCGAGCTTAGACTTCGGCCTTGGACGAAGTAGTTTATACCCCCACTTCGGGCACTAAAATCCGAGCATTCTTTACCGAGGTATCCCTCGGTCATCTGGGCTGAGGGTTCTAATCCTATTGAAGGGACTTATAACCTAATCCGTAATTAGGGAAAGATCGGTAGGGAACAAATCTCAATTATCGCCAAACTATTGATAAGGGGTGCTAATCCAACCATCAACAGTAAGTCCCCCCCAGTTCATCCGAGGATAACCTAGGGAAGAGTTGGAAAATTTCTAAATAATATAGCTTGTTGATAAATGAGGATCGGTTGCAATCGATCTTTATCTTCGGCTATCTCGAACATTCCTTCTTTCTCTTGTTTCGTTGATAAATTTGGGCGGGAAAAATACGGAAAACAAAAGGTCTCTATTGACGCGTGTGCTGAATTCATGGTAGTCTCAAACCCTTATGACATCTCATTAGTACATATACCCTTAGTTAGTTGAAAAACCCTGGCAACTTTATTCGACGGGAAGAGAAAAAAGACTGATCATTAATTGAACCTAGGTTCCCCCAATCCTGACTTGACAACGATGACATGTCTCCTCTTAATGAAGACGTCGGTTGAGTTTCCATGAACCCTCAAAAGTCGCAAATCCCTCTAAATAGCCATTAAACCCAAAAATATCGTATCTTCAGGTTTTAATCTTTCTATTCCCTTTAGCGAAAATTTCCTTAAATCTCAAATCCTCCATCCACAACCTTTCCGAATCTTCCTTCAAGATGTCGATTGAGAAACAAAACTCTCTTGGTTATGACTCCGGGACTGACCTATCTTCATCGGGATCCAGCGGATCTCAATAGAAAAAATCCGAATCTAACAACTTTCTGGTTAATATCGAAGACATTTCTTATGCGAAGAAGAAGAGCCCGATTCCGAACTTTTCGATCTCGACTAACTCCCCGAATAGGAGCGACAGCTCGAAAACCGTTTCTGACCAAGCGGTGACTGCTGGGGAAGAATAGTCGGAAGATTTTGGCGATTCTTCTTTTAAAGAAAGTGACATCAAGACTCTCTGATCTTCTTATTCAAACCCAGAGGATCTCGACATTCTAGTTCTGAAGAATTGCAATAGACCTCCATTTCTTCACCGAAGCTCGTCTCTGGTTTCTGATTCCCTTTTTGTTGGTAGAATTCTGCATACGTCTGGGAGTCGCTTTTACTAAATTTGGGCCTGGCGCCATCAGACATATGGTCGCATTTCTAATTCAGGTTGGGAGAGCCAACATCGCCGTTCCATGCTGGAAATTCACAGAGCTCGCCAAACTTGTGGATAACCGAGATGGAAAAACTTGGTATACCATGCTGAAGAATGCCTATAAATTGGGTATTGGTTTTACTTCTAACGCCAAAGGTTGTCGCACTAACTTATTTTTGATCCTAGTGCCGAGGTTGTTAGAACATGGTCGATTGATGCTTCAACAATCACAAAACCGGTCCTCTTCGAAGAACTTCCCCAATATTTAAAGGAGAAATGGATAGGATTTACGCACTCAGCCGATTAAAATTCTTGAAAATTCCTGCGAACTTTATTGACTTAGCTCGGCAGCGCTCATGTATCCTATTGTCTATTTCCTTACTTATAATATGCGTCTGTCATTATTTCAATCATCATTGATTTTTCCTTCTAGGCTACGAAGTCTCTAAGGTTGAATGTCCCTTGGAAAGATTTCCCTCGGACTATTCTAATAAATCACTTGTCCGAGCACCTCCCAAGAAGTCGAGGTCTCAAAAACTGTTAAGGAGTGAAACTGATCATTCTTTTCCTGGCACCTCGTATACCGCGTCTTTGGAGAAAAAACACGGAAAAGCTGTCGTTATGTCTCAACCTCCGAAAGTTTAAGCCTTCTAATTTTTCAAAGAAACGAGCAGCTCCTCCAAATGTCGGCAGCCCTCTTTCGAAGAAGCAAAAAAGTCAATTGAAAGCTGAAGACGCCCCATTTAAATTTGAATTCAACTCATCGCAGCTCCTTTCAAAAGATGAAGCAAAAGTGTAGAGCTGTTCTGGAAGATGGCCGGCTGTAAATCTCTGAAAACCAAAGGATGACTTTGCCGCGAAAGAGCACATAACTGCCCTTGTCAGAAGCTCTATTCGGGTTTGCTAGTCTACCCTTACTCTCGTTTTTTTTTCCGAACTTTATTATTGG
Source organism: Euclidium syriacum (assembly GCA_900116095.1). NCBI lineage: Eukaryota > Viridiplantae > Streptophyta > Magnoliopsida > Brassicales > Brassicaceae > Euclidium > Euclidium syriacum. The sequence continues at coordinate 3,299,009 of FPAK01000018.1, read as the reverse complement.
AATCTTTTCCCCCCTCTTTTCAGGAAGCCCGCAATACTTGTCTTATTGTCGCCGAATATCTACTGAGAGAAACTAGGAAATTCATCGACAAACTTCAGAAGAATAATGAGGTTTTGGAGGTTGATCAAACTTCTCTTGCTAACCAAGTTGAAGCAATGAAGAAGGAGGCTCAAAATTCTGGTGCTTCTTTTGCTCAAAAGGTAAAATCGACAAAAAAAGAGATAGCCGAGAAAGTTCAAAACAAACTGAACTCTATTCAGAAGATCGTTCAAGTCCGAGAAGATGGACTAACGAAAATCATGAACCTCGGTCAATCCCAAGTTGTTGCCGGGGTACTTACTGATCTTTCTTCTTAGGGTGTGACTATCCCTACCGGCTTCTTGAAGCGTGTAGAAGAGGATGCAAAGGTAGCCGAGCAAGAACTAAAGGATTTCGATTTGCCGAATTCGAACCTGATGCGGTTCATTTTAATGTTTGAAGATTTTTGTTGTTGTTTTTTTTTTTCTTTTGTTTTTGTGAATGTTTAAGAATTATTTTGTTTTAATGATGAACCTCGGATTTCTCCAAAAAATTTTATTTCCTATGTCTTTTACATATTATTATTATATCTCTTTCTTTGAGTTTATATTTGAATTTAAAAGAAAGATTCTTCGACTGATCTGTATGTCGGACTTTTTTAGAAAGTTCCTTTAACAAACCACTGTATATTCATGGGTGAAGCCAAAATTTATTTTTGTTCAGTGAGAAAATCCTCGATTGTTAACCTCTAATCTCAAGATCTTACTTTATGAGATCTTTAGATTTTTGGGTCTAAGTATTTTATGTTTATTGTAAACATAAGCGGGAATGACCCGACTTTGCCTTACAATTTCTCGGCTCTACTGTATCAAGCTCCAAAATTTCCAGCTGCATTCTGTAAAGAATGTGTAGAGGGACGAACCCTGTTATCGAGTATGTGATCAGGATACCAATTTTTATTTTGTGTGAACTTCGGTTCAATATAGTTGAGTTATATAAACCTCATAACTATATAACCAAAATTTATTATTGATTTTGCAGCTGAACCTTGTGAAAGGCTACCTACTTACCCTCGGGAGGGATCAAGCCACACGTAGTTCCGAAGTTACCATAAATGTTGTTTATCTCGGAAATCCGAGATATCAACGTGTTTTTTTTTTTGTTCACATTCGGAACCTCTTTAGTCTTAACGTTTCATTCCTAAGGGAAGGACAGACTTGTTCATCTCTTCGGGAATTTGCTTTGAGGCAGCTTCTAGCTTTAGCTTGACTACCTCTTACAGAGACGATCCCTAGTGGAGTTAGGAATTTGAAGCATTGATGATATGTGGAGACTACTCCTTTCATTTAAAACAACCAAGGGGTTCCGAGAATCATGTTGTGAAGAGTTGGTTTTTCTACTACATCGAATTTGACGATCCTGAAAGTTCCTACAACTGTTACTGGAAGTTCTACCGTACCAACTGTTAGAACATCCTCGCCGCTAAAATCCTGACTCATGGTTTAATCTTTGTTTCTTTTGTCCAAAGCTTTTGATACATATCAATACATATTACGTTCGCCGAACTTCCAGTGTCTACTAATATCTGAGGAACTAGACAATCTCCAACTTGTAATTCAACAACCAATAGATCGTTATGAGGAACTTCGATCCCTTCCAAATCATCTGGAGTAAAGACAAGTTCTTTCTGAAAAATCTAGTTTGTTGTCGAAGAGACTGGCTTTGTTTGATATCAAGATTGTTCTAACGCCTCTACAGGGAATACCGAAATAACATTTATTCTTCTTCGTTAAGATGAGAAGTCTGGTTGAGGAGATTCCTTTTTATGTATGAATTTTCTTTTCGAATTTGATGCTTGTCCCTTTATGTTTACTAAGTATCTTTTGTCGGGGTTTCCCTCTAAATTAGGTTCTTTGGAAATTTGCTCCAAATACTTAGTCAAAAGATACTCCGGCAAGCTTCGGCATTTGTCCGTTTTATGCCCATATGAAGCATGATAATCACACCATTCTAAAGGAGACCTTTCCACCTTTTTGGTTTTGGTCTTAAATATGTCTCCCCCGTGTTGCTCTAAATCCTGATCTTGTAGTTTGGTTGTTAAGAACGCGACCCTTGCTTTGGCCCTTTCCTTTCGTTCGTACCCTCGATCATAATGCTGGCAAGGTTCTTTATACTTTGGTTTCGCTTCTTTTTCTTTGGGTATTTCGTTTTATCCCTCGGATAACCGAGCTCGACTTTCATCTGCCTTGATATATATGTTTGCTCTATAGAAAGCATCTTCGAAAGATTGTGGCCGATATGCTGAAATTTCTTCCTAAAATCTTGTTTCATACGTGGTCCCTCTAGTTAATGCGTCGATGGCTAATTCGTCTGAGATATCTAGCTGAGAATACACCGTCTTGAACCTCTTTACGAAGCTGTGAAGAGACTCAGTTGATCTTTGCTTAATAGAGTAGAGGTTGGAAATTGTTACCGGTCGTTTGAAATTAAACATGTATTGTTTCAAGAATTTATGTCGTAATTCATCAAAACTCCTGACCGAACTAAGTGGAAGATTAGTTATCCAAACTTGGGCGTTTCCACGCAAACTTTCTGCAAAAAGTTGACATTGTTTTTCATTCTTTCCGGATGAACGAAGTTTTGCTTGGTCGATTGTGGTCATAAATGCCTTAAGGAAAGCCTTTAGATCTCCCATTCCGTTATAAGTTGGGAACTCTAGCTTTCCTTCTTCAAGTGAATAAGGACCAGTAATTATTTTCCTAGATGAACCTCCATCCGAATTTTTAAATATATGGCTTAAGTGCGGGGTGTCGACAGATCTTTGAAATAAATTTTTCATGACTTGTAGTTCACGATGTAATTCTGCTATTGTATTCTACGTTTTGGAGATTGGATCTCCGTCGATTGATCCCGTAGCACCAGTCTTTTCTTGATTTCTTCGGTTTTCTTCTAAGATACCGGGAGCATCTCTCTCTTCTCTTGTTGGTGATGATAAACGAATATTCGAAAGTTTATTTATCTGATCATGATCACTATTATGATTTTGAGTATTACTTTCCCAGTTTATCATATGACTCCCGGTGTCTTGCGTTGGGTTTCTCCTAATATCTGAAAGTTCTCTTGGTTCTGGGAATACATGCTGATTCGAGATTTTGAACTCCGAGGTTGCGATATTGGTGGGTTGCTGATCTCAACGAGTCATCCTTGGTATCCTTTAGTTTTTAGATTGCATCCGCTTGATTCTTCTGAGGTCTCTTTTACTTTTTACTTAAAAGTTACCCCCATACTTGACGCGCCAAATGTTGAGACTAGGCTCACCTTCTAATTCTTTGTAATTAGAGGGGTTCGTTTTTGGAAGTAAAATAAGTAAATTAGAAAGACAAAAGATTCCTCGGAAAAATAAGTATTATTATTGATTTCCGTTACAAGGGTGTTAACTCAGAATGTTGAGTTAACTTTATCAAAGAGAAGTATTAAGCCTAAGTTTGCTAGTAATTATTCTCCCAGATTCTGAATCTCGATTTTAGTGAAGGGGGGTATGTATTTATATATCTCTGTAGTCGGTTATCTAAACCCATGGGCTAACCTCGGGAAAATGGAAATATTCTATTTTTCCGGAATTAGGAAATCTGTGATAAGATTTGATCTTATTTTATCCGAGCTTAGAATTCGGCCTTGGACGAAGTAGTTTATACCCCCGCTTCGGACACTAAAATCCAACCATTAATTACCGAGGTATCCCTCGGTCATCTTGGCCGAGCGTTCTAATCCTATTGAAGGGACTTATAACCTAATCCGTAATTAGGGAAAGATCGGTAGGGACCAAATTTCAATTATCGCCAAACTATTGATAAGGGGTGCTAATCCCACCATTAACAAGGAGGTACCGCAGCCATAAGCATTTCTGTCGGGGCATGAATTTCGGAGCATGTCTTTGGCATTTCTCGCAACATGTCGTGAATTTATCACAATCTGCCATCATAGTAGACCAGTAACATTCTAACCTACGAAGTTTTACCGCCAATATGCTTCCTCCTGAATGATTCCCTCATTCACCAGAATGGATAGAAGTCATTACTTCATTTTCTTCTTTCTTTCCGATGCAATGAAGCATTAGTCCTCCGGCAAAACGTTTGAATAAAGCATCGTCCATCATCATATACTGAGCAGCTAGGGTTTTAAGTCAGCGCGCCCCATTTGTCCGATGGAACTTCGTCGTTTTTAATATATCGAACAATGAGAGTTCTCCAATCTTCTAAATCCTCTCCGAGAGGCTCTGGTAAAGCTTGTTCTTCATCCGCATCTTCTACCACAAAGGAATGTCTTTCATGGTCACCGATACTCGGATGATTGATCATCTCAACCGGGATTGTTCTTTGTAAATGAGGATCCGATGATGTAGCCAAAGCAGCTAGGGAATCTGCCATCTTATATTCCCTTCGCGGGATTCGTATCAAGTCAAATTCCTTGAGCTTCTCTGCCAAGTTTCTTACCAATTCTATATAAGCCCCCATTCAATCATTTTTTGCTTCAGATTCACCACTGAACTGATTTGCAACCAATTGTGAATCATAACAACCTCAGAGATATTGAGCTCCTAATTGCTTCGCGAGACGTAGGCCTGCAATTAAAGCTTCATATTCTGCTTCGTTATTAGAAGCTTCAAACGCCAATCTGAAACTCTGCTCTAAAACTTCTCCAGTTGGGGATTTTAACCAAATACCAATTTCAGCGTCGAGTCTTGATGAAGAACCATCCATAAAGAGAATCCAACGCTCATTTTGGGGCGCAATTGTTACCACTTCTGGGGGTAGTTTGGACAAAAAGTGAGCTAATACCTGAGACTTAATCATTGATTTGCTTCGGTATTCAATTTCGTATTCACTGAGTTCAATAGCCCATTTCGCCAATCGTCTTGATTGACCTGGACTGTGTAGTATAGTGCGGAGAGGCTGACTCTTCATTACGGCTATCGGGTGTGATCAGAAATAAGTTTGGAGTTTCCTTGCCGCAATTACTACGGCAAAAGCTAACTTCTCCAATGCTGAATATCTAGTTTCTGCATTGAGTAAAGACTTTCTTACATAAAACATGTGTTTTTGTTCTCCTCTGTCCTCTCGGACCAGTACCTCACTTACAGTTGATTCAAACACTGAAACATAAAGGAAAAGAGTTTCTCCATCTTCTTGCTTATTCAAAATCGGAGGAGTCGAAAGATATCTTTTCAGCTCTTGAAATTCTTCTTTGCATTCGTTGCTCCATTCGAACTGCTTGTTTCCTTTTAACAGTTTATAAAAGGGGAGACATCTATCTTTCGACCGCGAAATAAATCGGTTCAGAGTCTCGATTTGCCCAATGAGTCTTCACACTTGTTTTGAGTACTTTGGGGATGAAAGATTCTTTATCGCATTAATTTGTCTCGGATTAGCTTCTATTCCTCGTTTTGTTACCATATATCCGAGAAAATCCTTGGACGTAACAACAAAGGTACATTTGTCTGGATTTAGTTTCATACCAAAGCAATTTAGGATATCGAAACAATCTTGTAAATGAGTGACATGGTCGGATGCTACTTGATATTTTACTAACATATCATCTATATAGACTTCCATTGTGCTTCCGAGCTTCTCTGCAAACATCCGATTGACCAACCTTTGATACGTTGCACCGAAATTCTTCAAACCGAATGGCATTACGCAGTAGCAATAGGTTCCCCTAACGGTTATAAAAGCTGTCTTTTCCCTGTCGTCTGGATGCATCATAATTTGGTTGTATCCCGAAAATGCATCCATAAAAGAAAGAAGTTCATTTCCAGCAGTCGCTTCCACTAGTCTCTCTATACTCGGAAGAGGGAAACAGTCCTTTGGGCATGCTTTATTAAGATCTGTTAAATCTACACAAATTCTTCATTTTCCATTTTTCTTCTTAACCACCACGGGATTAGCCAGCCACTCCGGATATTAAACCTCAACAATTGAACCTTTTGCCAATAGCCGGTCGAACTCTTCATTGACGGCCGTTGCTCTATCAGGTCCTAATTTCCTCTTCTTTTGTTTGATCGTTTTGTGAGTCGGATTTACATTCAAACGGTGTGATATTACTGCAGGATCAATTCCCACCATGTCGTTCGATGACCAGGCGAAAGCTTCCTTGTTTGTCTTCAACAAATCGACCAGCTTATCACGTATTTCTTTCTTCAAGCCTCCACTGATGGTTACGCATTGCTCCGAATGTTCCTCATCGATACAAACTTTTTCATATTGGTCTTTCTCGAAGATATTTGGATCTAGCTACCCAACTACTGAAAACTTCGGATTTCCGTTATTTGGAATTTTTGGTTCCGAGATTAATGAGATGATCTGTGGTTTTATCTCCATCGGCATGGAACAAATTCTGGTTATTCGTTGATTTCCTTTTAAAGAACATAAACCGTGTGGGACGGAAATTTGAGACACTGGTGATAGGTTGATGGGACCACTTCCATCATTGTCAACCAAGGAACCCCCATACTCACATCAAACACGGAAGGTCCTGAGATCACATGAAAAATAGTATCCATCATTAGTACTCCGATAGAGACCGGGTAGACTGCGGTTCCCACCGTTATATCTCTTTTTTCCGAAAGTGAGGTTAATGATTCCGTCCTAACCTCCATATCCTTCGAAACCACTTTCATACGATTCATTGCTTCTAAGCTTAGCAAGTTCACTGTGCTTCCAGTGTATACCAGCACTTTATCCATAGCATTTCATGCTAAATAAATTTGAATGACCAAAGGGTCGTTGTGAGAACAAGTAACTCCGTCAAAGTCTGTGTCCGTGAAAGTTGCTGAAGGGTGATAGGTCAGTGTCAGGGTTATTTGTCGAGTCATCGGAATCCTCCGAATACGTCTCTTTACGGTCCCTTTAGAATCCGAGCTGTTTAAAATTGTTCCAACGTATTTCTTTATCCTTCTACCTCTCATTTTTCCGAGGTTTCTTTTACTTTTTATTCAAAAGTAGTACCCCCCTACATGGCGCGCCAAATATTGATACTGGGTCAACTACTAATTATTTATAATTAGAGGGGTTCGTTTTTTGGAGTAAGTTAAGTAAATAAGATGACAAAAGATTCCTCGGAAAAGAAGTATTATTATTGATATCGGTTACAAGGGTGTTAACTTAATCAAAGAGAAGTATTAACCGAGTTAACTTAATCAAAGAGAAGAATTAAAATTAATTTTGCTAGTAATTATTCTCCCCGATTCTGAATATCGATTTTAGTAAAGGGGGGTATGTATTTATATGCCTCTGTAATCGGTTATCTAGGCCCACAGGCTAATCTCGGAAAATGAAAAAATTCCATCTTTCCGAGATCAGGAAATCCGTGATAAGATTTGATCTTATTATGTTTGAGTTTGGACTTCGGCTTTGGACGAAGTAGTTTACACCCCCGTTTTGGGCACTAAAACTCTATCATTCTTTACCGAGGTATCCCTCGGTCATCTGGACCGAGAGCTCCAATCATATTGAATGGGCTTATGACCTAATTGGTAATTAGGAAAAGATCGGTAGAGACCGAACCTTAATTATTGCCAAGCTATTGATTAGAGGTGCCAATCCCACCATCAACACATAACCTTTAAAAATGATAAAACACTTTTTCATAATTTTACAAAATAATAAACTTAGCAAAAATATGACATTAAATTTTTCAATTTCCGTAGTCATATTTGCAAATCCGTAGTCATAGTAAAATATTAGTATATCACATAAAATATATTATTTACGAAGAATAACAAATTTTGAAATTAATAAATATATTTTATCTATCCCTTACAGCAATCATCTCTTAAGAGGGTTGTAAACAATTTTTGAAATTTAATTTCTCGAAAATATTATGGATATTAGATATTTACACTAATAAAATAAAATTTAATAAATATATAAGACGCAATATTATATGGATATTTACAAAAATAAATATAAATAAATATTCACTTTTTTTGTCGAGTAATTATAAACATCTTAATAAACAAAAAAAAATATATATATATATATATATTTTTTCTCCAGATTTCTTCCACATTTTACATAGTTCTTCGATAAGATAACCATAAACGATAGCCTCTAACTCTTGATTCCTTGTGTAATAATATGGAAAATTATGGTGATTTAACTATATATTTAAACAATATAACCAGAAATAGCTCTGAGTTAAAAACTTACTTCGGTAAGATCACATAGTTCTTCTCCAGATTTCTTCCACATTTCACATAGTTCTTCGGTAAGATTACCATAAACGATAGCCTCTTTCCTTGTGTAATAATATACAAAATTATGGTGATTTAACTATATATTTAAACAATATAACCAGAAATAGCTCTAAGTTAAAAACTTACTCAAGATTTTCATTTAAATACACAATCTAACATTTCACCAACAACCTCTAAGTTCTTTTATCTCGATTTCATCAATAGCACCCAAAACGTATGTCCATAAAATAAAACAAATACCTAAAAAATTAAGAGAGCCAAAATAATAGTAACGTAATAAACATGCAAGTATGAATTAAACTATCTTACCAACCAGAATCTTGCTTTTCTAACTTCCATTTAAAATAGAATTATATGGTTCAAAAACCAAGTAATGATGATCATTAACAATATCGATAGGTTTTATTTCTGATTTTTCATAAAATTAAAAATGATATGTATGGTCTGCTACAACTCTAACGATTGGATTCGTCTTCCCAAAGAAATTTGATATTTAAAACCATAAAGTTTTCCCGTCCATTATGTAAGAAAACTGCATGTTGTTTTCAGGAAGTATAGTTCTTGATATTGTTTGACCCTAAAAAAACAGTAAGAAAATGATTTAAGGGTATTTGTAAAAATAGTCACATAATTAATAAAACATAATAAAGTGACTATAATTTCATACCTACTGATTCACTAACAGAAAGTAATTCAATAGTTGAATCACCGGACGATGACAAATCGTCTTTCCAAACACGTAAAACTTTCAAATTTAGTCTCCATTTTGTTGTACTTGGATTTATCACAGACAGATTGAGAAAGACCAGATCCATTGTAAGCAGTTGATGTTAGGTTTGGAAATTTTATTTCTTAGAAGATGTACCAATATATAATTTTAGATGAGATACTTGAAGAATCGATTTTATAAAGAGTCATTCGTTGATGGAGTAAATGTTTTATTTATTTATTTCAAATACTAATTACAAATAGAGAAGAATTTTTTTGTTATGTAAACGGCTTGTTCAACAATCTAATTTTACATCGATTAAATGTCATCTTAAATGATATTTTTAGATTTTGTTAAATAATAGTAGCATAGTTTTGGTAGATTCTATTATATTCTTTTCATTAATTTCAAACAAATGTATTACTTAACCACATAAATTTCATATTCCAAGTTATTACTTTTAATTAACAAGGGAATAAATATATTACATTCCGAAACGAAAAATATCACATATAATTTGAAGTTGTTATAATCAACTAATTAAAACTTTTATAATAAAACATATGGGTTTAATTCGAAACTAAAAAGAATTTGCGTAACATACTATTTTCATTTTAAAATGAAAACCGAACACATAATTTCGAAGTATATTGAAAGTTATTGTCCTTGGATGAATTTTTCACGATATGAGAAGAATTTGTCTGGCAACTACATGCAAAAGTTAAAATATAATACATGCAAAAAGAGTACTCCATAGTTTGTTTGTAAATAAAAACTGCATTTGAGAATCTCAGGGGATCTCCAAAAACCCCTTTATTTTTAAGGGTGCACATCCTCAATTTTAAGGTTTGATGATGGTTTGCTCCAAAAGTGAAACTTAAATTTTTCACCTTAAAAATATTTACTTTTCACATTGGTCCTTATTTTTAATTATAATTAATTTATTACATACAACTTTTATAAATAGATATAAAACACACACTAATTAATATTACAAGAAATGTTATTAAATTAGACTTCACATAATTTTATAAAATAACATAAATAGTTAAAATAGATACACAAACTAAAACATAATACTACATATATAAATATAAAATTAGTTATTTCCATAATACTTCCATATATGATCGACTAATGCATTTCAGAGCGATAAATGGTTCTCCTTATCACTACATTACAAGCTAGAAATTGTTGAAACCGGGTAGTTTCATTTATTGCCATTTCAACCTGGTCCTGGTCTTGCATCTCTAACCAGTGCGTTGATATCATGTTCATTCTCAATTATTATGTTATGCATTATAATGCACGCTGTCATTATATCATGCAATACCTCCTTTTTTCCAGTAGCGTGATGATTCCACTATGATAGCAAAATTGGATTATAGAACTCCAAACGCTGGTTCAACATCTTTTTGACATGTTTTTTGTCTTGCTGCAAACAATTTTTTTTTAGATAGTTTGAATAATAGTTGACCATTTCGGGTAAATACCATCAGCTAAATAATTATGAAATAATTCAATTGCGTATGCAAAATGAAGTCAAAAGGTTATCTTTAAAAGAATACGAGGACGAAAATAAAATATTGTTCAAAGATTTAAGCACGACAAATGAAAGTGACACCCGTGAGTTTCTCGAATCTATAAAAGAAAGAATCATGAAAAGGAGAAATCAACAGCAATAACCTCCGATTCTGCAAAATAATTTGAACGAAATTTTTGAAAACATTGGAATTTCGGGGTCATATTTACCTCCTTATTAGTATGGTTGTAATATTTTAACCTATGTAAAATTTGTGTTCATGTTGTTTTATTACTTTAATTTGTATTTTTTATTATATATGCTTATTGTAATATTATCGATGTATAAGATTTTTAGTAGTAAAGTTATCATATTTTGTTTTTATTAATATTTTTATTGTAATTTAAAGGATTAAAGTTGATTTATGTGAAGTAAATTTATAAAGATATATCTAATATATTGGTAAGACATATATTTGGATTAAAATAATAAAGAAATATTAATATATTGGTAAGACATATATTTGGATTAAAATGATAAACATAAATAATAAATAGTATTATTAGAGAAACAAAAGTTTCTAAGAACTAAAAAAAATGTTTAAGGTTTTGAATAGTTGAATCTTAAATTTGAAGATACACTATTCAAAACATCAAATTTTAATGTTTTGATGGCCTTTTGGAAACCAAAAAACCTTTAAAATAAAGTCTTAAAAGTGCTTTTGAAGATGCTCTCAAACAAATAAAGATATATATAAATAAACTCATAGTTTCTAACCACTATATTTCATATATGGATCTAAGATACAAAATCCAAAATACTTCCAACACTACTTTCATCATCATCCTCAGCAACATTAACGGTAGACCTGCAACTATAATTAATTACATTTTAAAATATCATTAATTAAAATTTGAAATATCTTTAGAAATTACGATAAAATACCAAATGCTTTTTTACATACTCAAGGATATTAGTGATTTATAAATACGACTACTTCAGCATTTTCTGGATTGATGATTAGATGACTCAATCGGCATTCTTTGTTTCTTTGTTTAGTGTCACATAATCTTTCACATATGTTTCAAAATAAGTAAATGTGAGATAATAATCACATTGTAATATTTTAGTACGTTAAACAACAACGTTGTGTTAGTTAGATTAACATCCATTGTAATCAATTTTCTAATACCTTAACAACGCAACAATTTTCTTTCAGTTGATACTCTTTTAGGAAATAATGAGCTTGACTACCAAAAACAAAGCATTCAATCTCATTACCCCTACAAACCAAAATGATTTAATATACGACCTATAATGAATAAAACAATTAAACTAAACTTAAAGTCTAATAGAAAATATGTATAATCTCTCATTCTGCAGATTGAACACGATAGCCGTAGATGTTATTTTACAAACCACAAATCAATATATTTATTTGGTATTATTCATTAAAAATAATGTAAACTTTTTACACCACTACAATCTTTTACTTCAACATTGCAAGACCCCATCCAAATAATCGTCTTCTAATTTTGTCGTTGGCTTGTAACAATGTCCTGGTCTCATATTCACAACCTTACCTATGATATTTATGATGATAATGAAATCAATTAATTGATAGAAGATCAGTCATATAGTTTTTAAAAAGATAAGCTAAAGTTACCAACAATATATATGGGAAGAGTAGTGTGATTAAATACTGATATAAACGGAACAAAAGAATAATACTCATGTTCAAGCCTTGGATCATATCTTCTAAAATATTTAATGCGAGTAGTGACACTAAACTCCATTCTAAATTTGTGTTTTGTGTGTTTGAGAAGTGCATCTTTTTCAACCACATTGAACTCATTGATGGTGTACCACTCATAGTACTCTTTTTTCTTTCATAATTTAAATAGAGCATCTAAATTAACCCTTGCTCTAATCTTGTCTATCTTTAAAAATAGGGATAAATTATATCACATATTAAACTAATATTTCTCTATATATTGAAAGAACAAAAAAATAATTTAAAGACATGCAACTACATCATGCATTTAAATCAACGAAAATTATACTTCTATATCAATTCCCGGATTCGTCAGTATCAATAAACGTACCGAGACATTTAACGAAAACCTTCGGATCAACAACGAAAGGAGTGAAATCCGATACTCGGCCAACGGAAACCATTTCGTTGATCGAGCAGTTGAAACAAATCACTTAATTTTAGTTATGCTCGAAATATCAGGAATAATATATTTTTTTTTTTTTGTCTTCCAGATTTTAAATGGAAGTAATGAATATAACGATATACTGCTTGAGTTATTATAAATATGCGAAAATGTTTGGCAATGATAAAGATGCAAGCATTTATTATGGCATAAATATAGAGTACTTTAAATTTTGGTATAAAATATTAACTTTCTATATACTTTAAATGCAATATGAACAATTCTTTATAAATGATAAATTATAATTAATAATTACAAATATATCTACAAACATATATTTCTTCGACCGAATGATTTCAAATATATTATATACAGAAATGAAAATTCACATATAATTGAGAACCTTTTTATTTATAGAATGTTTCTAGTTATCTATTTTTCGGTGGATAAATAATAATGTTAAATACTTTGTTTTTCATAACATTGAATAGCTTCTAAATCATCACAAATTAAGTCACTAACATAAGGTGATGTTTATTTATCTTTTTTTACAATAACATTCATTTGGTATTTGTTTCCAATGATTCATTCTACAGCTTTTGGTAATGTACACACATTATCCTAAAATTAAAAAATATTGAACAAAAATATAAACATATAATAGATTACAACACTATATAAAGAAATTTTTTTATAAATGACAAAATACCTCATCGTGCATTTCCACATGCCAACTCATTATGGCAAGTACGTGCGATAAGATAAGTATCTGGAGTTAATCTGAAAAACGTATATAGATGTTAATAAATTTTATAGCTGGTACAGTTTTCACGTTTTAATAATTATTAAATGACTTATACTGATAAAGACTCAGCCACTTTACTTATTAGTGGATCATTTAGACTTGGCTCGAGTTAAAACAGTTGATACAGTGATCATACCTAAGTGAAACACAATTTTTAATTGTTAGAATATTATTTAGCCTATCAATTTGTAAGCAAATCAACGAAATTTATTAAATTTAACTAATTTACCTTGATATCTTGTAATCCATGCAAATCGAATAACACATATAATGGGAGACTCATAGTCGTTATCAGTATAGCCAAGAACTTTCTTAGCATGATCTCCCCATATAGTGCACACTAATAGATCACCACTACACATAACATTATGATTTATGATTTAAAAAATTTAACAATTTGCAAGTAAAAAGAGTTAAAAAAAAATGGTAATAGGGTAAAACTTATACTTGGTATCTCGTAAAGTGAGATCCACGTGAGCACCAAATCACGCTTTATATTTGGTGTTTATAATCTAACCTATGATAATCTCACCAATCAAAACCTTTGTGTCAAGGGTATTACACGTAATATCCGAGAATGAAAATAATTTTCAGAAAAGTCATTCGGGAGATTATTGGCTGGTATTATTGTCGAAATTGAAAGAAGATATATCTTATATAGCAAATGAGTTGGCATAAATTCTCCATCACATTCCTTAGAATTGAAATCATTGATGGTAATTGATTTTCCTTTTTGAATCCCGTCTATATGCACCGAGATCAACTTCTCTTCAACATAACATTGGATTCTACTACCCTATACTACTACACAATCATTGGGTGATGTGATCCTAGGTGATAGGATCTTGTCCCTTTGATGTCCTTTGTGATAGGTTGATGATTTCAGAGGTGATTCCATGATGAACACACAAGAGAGGATGATGAACATATGTGATAATGATGGTGGATAATTCTGTGAATGGATGGAGATTGGATGAATGATGAGAAACGACTATGGAATGATTAAAACTTCCTAGAGTTGCGGAATTCTCCAAGGAATTTCTAACTTAGGGCTTCTAGGATGTGATACTCCAAAAGAAGAACTAAGAAAGATGGATACAACACACCATCCAGATCAAACAAGAAGAAAAGCTTTTGATAATAAGTTGTTTGATAGTTCAGAAAGGAAGAAGAGAGTGCATACATATAATGAAATAAAAACATATTGGTCTAGATCCTACTACTAAAAAATTATTGGTCTAGATCTAGTCACTTAGGGAAAAACAAAACTCTTAATGAAATAAAGAAGCAAAGACTGAGTTTAATGAAAACAAAGACTAAATTTGAAATTCAAATGCAGCTCCTCTTGCCCGCCATTTAGAGAGATAAGAATGGGCTGGGTTTCATCAAGAGGTTTTATGTAATAGTATTGTGAACAAGACTCATTATAAACCTCTCTTGGAAAACCAATTGGGACAAAACCAAGAAGAGGAAAAAGGAGTGCAAGTTACAACACCTCCCTTGATGAACTCCTAAATGGCTTGGATAACAACCAGTGTGGTTGAATCAACACACTTAAGATTGCCCTTGGTTTGGTGTAGGAGAGTGTAGAAAGCATGCTGGAACTCTTTAGTTTTAGGTATGGTTACTGATCCGAATGGTCGATACAAAGCTTTTGATCCTTGTTCTTGATTTTCCTCAGCTACAAGCTGCTCCTTAGCTCTTTTCCTCACAGGTTCTAGCTGCTCCTCTTGCTCCTTAGTTTCATTGGTTTGCCTCCTGGCTAGGATCACATCATTGGGTGTCCAACATCGCAATTGAAAAATAATATATTTACCTCTCTGTCGACAACAATCATCTCTAAAGAATTACCACTTTTTAAGCTTATGACATCCATAATCATAAAAGGTGAACCTCAGTATTCCCTCCTTTTTCATCGACAACGATATTTTTCAAATGAACAAAAACAAATGACTCTTTTGTTGCTAATATTCTATGTATTTTTTGTGTACACTAAAAATAATTGTGCCGAATACTTCATTACCTATCCCTTCACAAAATAACTCTAATACATTTGTTTAAGGCTTTAATTGAGATTGGCACAGGAACACTGTTCCATTGGTCACTTTTTCGCTGGATAAATTTTATACTAAGTTTTACTTGTTCATTAAAATTTTACAATATCAGCGTGCAAACATATCCATTATTGCGTGTCTTCGTTAAGGGTCATAAAGATACTCTTCAATTTCTTCGTTCTGAATTAAATACATGAAAAATAATAATAGTAAGAAAATAATAACCTAGTAAGATAATAAACTTATTATATAACTTACATAAAAATAATAACATGATTATCATTATGTGACATATTTGTGTTGTTTATGAATTATTAATATATATAAATTACATTCTTCATCTCACTTTTGTTAATGTTAGTTGTCTCTATGCTAATAATTACTATATGTGTTATAAAAATATAATTATTCATGTAATCTAAAAAAATGATGAAAATAATTAGAAGACTATAGGTATAAATATATTTAAAAAACACAACACATATATAAGAACAATAATATTAGACAACATGAATTGTTTAAGTAGAAAATATTTATAAACATCTACACCAATGAAGATAAATTTCACCATATTCCGTTAGAGTGAACTTTCTTTTATCTCTTTTCGTATTTTGTTAACTATAATTCGCCAATAATTTAGAATATGTTAAAGTTCATATATCAAAACACAACTACTCATATTGAGTTTAAGTTTATGGATTCTTCTATTTTAAATGAGATAAAATAGTTTATTAAAAAAATAATTTCGAATTGTAAAGTTAATTTTTCATATTTTTTGTTATATTGTCAAATTATTCAAATCTTATGATAGAAAATAATAATTTATGTCTGAAAATATCTCTCAAAACACAATATGAAATATTCAAAACATTCATATAACTCTAAAAAAAACACACTAAAACATAATGAAGAAGTACTAATCATATTAATACTATAAAGACTAAATCAAGTCTCTAGCCCTTCCACATCAGCTATTTTGTGTTAAGAGGAGGTGACACATCAACAGTTTTTAAAGACCAATATAAGAGTTTTGATTTTACACATCATCATCATAACCAATAAACCAAATAAAATTATTCTTTTTGACATTCTCGTATTCCTTGTTTAGGGTTTCAAATTAATCAATGCCCTTAAATTTTGACTGTCTTGTTCCAACTATCTTCCATGACATGGTTTCAAGGACGACACAATAAACGCATGAGATAAGTAACCCATCCAGAACATCAGATTACTCCAAGCACCAGCTGAGAAATTCAAGGAAATCTTTGAGATATTTAGCATCCGAGACTCCGAGCTTCTACTCTTTTAACTTTTACCACTGGATACAAAGCTTATGCAAGTTTATGCCTTTCCAGCCTAAACCTAAAGTGTATTCCAGGAAACAGAAAGATATAACAAACTAAAGAGCATATAATATATTTCAATAAGCCTAAATGAAAATCTCATCATCGATATATTGCTTGGTTGATAGTACGTGTATATTCTTCTCATGTTCTCTTTTTCAAGGATGTTTTCCTCAGTTTACCTTTATACATTCGTTTTATCCGATTATAGGGACCGAGTCTTATAAATGTATTTTGGATAAAAGTTTTACTCAATGATATGTCGTTGGAAATGATCCCATTTGATTGATGTGCTTGTTTTTCATTTGATTTTGTAGGACGGGAATAGGCGGATAAAAGCATCTTCAACGTTTTCACCTTTGAGGGCCAACGATATAGTGCAAGCTCTATTGTTGAGAAAGCATTAGAAGATGTAGAGAAATGGTTACAAGCTAATGGACTCTCTCCGGTTGTGACGTCTTCTACAGTAGCTGCGGTGAATCTTCCGGTGTGGTCTAAACCTGAACCTGCCTTCTTGAAGTGGAATAGTGTACACTCGTGGGTCTCCTATGACCATAATCCAGGAGTTTCAGCGATTTTGCGAAACTCGCACGGAATCCCTCTGGTTTAAAGTAGGAGATACTCTAAATTTATCTATGCCTTTGAAGAATCTAAGCTCCATGGTTTCTTATGGTCGATTGAATCTGTCCACAACTTGCAGCATAAACGTGTGATTTTTTATTCTTCATCTTCTCAAGCTTATGAAGCTAGCATGAGGCCTCATGTTTTTTCTAACTGCCAAGGTAATTTTTCAAAAATTCTTTTATTACTCAATCACTTTGAAGAATGAAAGATATCATGTGTTCCAATTCAGTGTAATGGACCGGCTCGTGACATTACTGTTACTGTTACCCAAGATAATCGTTAGAAATTCTATGTGGCCAGAGGTGGTCCCCGTTGGCTTTCCTATGTCTTAGCTGCGGAGACAAATGGTAGCTCGGTCTGATTAGGATCTGCTATTGCTGGAAATTGTTCCTTAAACGCTCAAAGCTCATTTCTCTTTATTTAGCTTAGTTTTGTTATCTCTACTATTTATCAGATGCATATTGGTACTATGTTTCTCTATGTAAAATCTTTGATCTGGAAACTATGGTATTGAATTTTGTTTTACTTTTAATAGAATATTTAGTGAAAAAAAGAAAAAAAAAGTCTCTCGGTCATGAAATAATAATAAAAAAAAAATATTATATCACTTTTCACAATTCATTTTGGTTAGTATCAATCCTTTTGATATTTTTTTATTTTAGAAGAAGCTTTGAGAGACAAGAAAAAAAAAACTTTCAAATGCTAAACATGATTGGGTCCAAGAAAGATTTTCTTAAGATGATCTAAACATGCTATCATCTCTTTCTTTTTTTCTTATAATCTTAGTCCATATATATATGTTAGGTGTAATTTTTACACGTGTTGTAGCAAAAACATTCTTTTTTTTTTTTTTTTAATGGTTAGTTAAGTTTATAAACTAAGAAACAAATGTTAAGTACAGAGACAGACTTATTAATAAGACTTTGCAAAACGTTTGGATTTAGTATGAAAAGAAGCATAAAGAAAGGTTGTTGAGACCTTTAAAGAAAGCTTGGATGTTCTTATCAAAGAATTGGAATCAGGTCGTGCGGTAATTTTTCACGAGGAATAATATCCAAAGGAACACTGATTAAATGAGATATATCTACCTTGATCCCAGATGTCGGACGAAAAGTTGAGGTGTGTAATCTTTTTTTCAAAATTATCATAAGTGTTGGTGCCTTGTAGAGAATCATTCCTCTGCTGTGTTTGACTATAGCATGATGAAATCCAAATCAAAGGATCAATAAGATTTGGTAGAGATGATAAAATGGTAAAATAAAACCCGCGGCGTAACGCGAGTAGTCATCTAATACTAACTAAAACAAAGATTAAAAGAATAACCTAAATTAAACTAGGGGAAATTTTCATTAAGCTCATGCTTTACCCTCTTCATTGGAAAATATTCTGAAGTGTCGGTTGATTTGAAAATTTCGGATTCATCTCTTTTCTCAACGACGATGTGACCAAACATCAAAAAACTAGTCATCAGTTGTATCTTCACAAATAATTAATTTGCAGACATTCAATCGCTTCTAAAGCATCACAAATCAAGTCGGCAACATAAGGTGATCCTCTGTTATTTTCCGGCACAATAAATTTGAATAGAAATTTATTCCCTAAAATTCCTTGCAAGGCATGATGTAAGGTACCAACATTATCCTACAATTTAATATCACATGGGTCGTAAATATAAACATACAAATGCATGTATAATAATATTTTAACAGTATATAATGAACAAAATTTATAACTGACAATATACCTCTTCTCAATCTTTCACCAACTCTTAGACATGTAATTCCAATAGCATTTCAGCAACAGAGTTGAAGATTAAGAGCATGGTGTTTGATTTCGATGAGTCGGAAACTCCCATGATAAGAAAATACATGAACAAATAACATAAGTTAGCTACTAAAAATTTATAGTTTTAATACATCGTAGTTTGATTGAGTACCTTTTTACAACGTCGTATATATCCTTATAACAGTTTTTACAACTATAAAGTTGTTTTGGAGAAGAATCATTGGAGTCTTCACCATACGGCTAAACTTTATATTTGCAAACTTTGCATGAATAATAGTTATCAATAGATTCGATTGTGGCACAAAAAACCAATTTAATAGCTTAGAAAATAGTATCAAATATTAATAATTTAATAAATAATATTTGTTTAACTTAGTATATAATTATTTACCCGTTATGTTGAAAGAAATCCACTAATATCTTGTCTTTCTATTTTTTACAAAGAACTCATCACGATATTTTAACCAATACTTGTTAACATTTTCACATGCCATGATCGACGCCTGGTACAAACGTGTAATAGGATGATTATATTTAGCTAATCTTGAAAACGTATATATCGGTTAATCAATCATATAGCTGATATTAAATGTTAAGGCTTCGTCAAAATATAAAATCACTTACAATGATATAACTCATCCACTTTATTCATTGGTGAATTAAGTAAAATGTGACTTCCGTTAAAAACAGTTGATAAAGTTGTTGTACCTAAGGTAAACATATTTTAAAATTGTAAATATGAAAAAATAATTACTATATTTTAACTACTTTACCTTGAAATCGTTGAATCCATGCAAATTGAATGACACATATCATAACAGGATGATATTTTTTTGTTGAAGAAAAAAGAACTTTTTTGGCATTATTTCTCCAAAAGGTGCTCACCAATCAATTACCACCACAAACAAAAGGATCATCATTTAGTTTTACATCAGTTAACTAACAAACGCTTAAGATATGATCTTTTGACAAAACTTGTATTTGATATTTCGTAGAGTCACATCCACGTGAGCACACTGTCCGCCTTTAGATTTGATCGTTATGATCTGGCTTATGACACCTTTTTAAAAATATAACTATAATAAGATATCAGTGATATAATTTATATAGTTAAAAATTCATAAATACTAAAAGAAAAAAAAACATATAATTTCACTAATCGAAACTTTCATGTCAAGGTTATTAGACTTAATATATGCGAAAGAACGAAAATAAATTTCAGCAAAGTCATCCGCAAAATCATCGGATGATTCTATTGTCGAAGTTCTTAAAATATGTATCTTATAGGGCAAATGAATTGGCCTAAAAACTCCATCGCATTCTTTCACATTGAAATCATTGATGTTTATTGTTTTTCCTTTCTGAATGACTTCTATATGCTTCAAAATCAAATCTTATTCGACCGAACATTGAATTCTACTATCCTATAATAATATGCACAAATTAGATAATTAGATATTAAGAAAATGAATACGCATTGACTGTTCAACATTAAAGACCACCAAAAAGACATTTACCTCTTTTTCGACAACTAATTTCTGTAAAGAATTTTTAATTTCTTCATTATAAGCCATCCATATTGTTACAATATGAACCTCAATCTCCATCCATATTTTCTGGATACATATATTTCTCAAATGAATAAAAAAAGATGATTATTTTGGTAGAAATATTCTAGGCATTTTTTGTAAGGTTGAATGTCAATTGAGTCGAATGCATTGAATCAACTGAACATGTATAATATATATAATACAAAGGGTAGGGCTTAAGCTGATATTACCATGCCTATAAATGTCAATTGGGTAATTATTATGTGGATAAATCTTATCCTAATTTTTATTGGTTGATTCATCTTTTACAATATTAGCGTGAAGAAATAGTCATCATTACATATCTACGTTTACGTAAATTAGGGTCATGAGGGACTTATCAGATGAGTCCATTTAATTTTGAATAAATTAATAAAAATAAATAAAAGGTGATATGCGAATAGAAAGAGAAAAAAAAATCTTTGTATACAATGTGTTTGATAGACTTATATATATAGTACAAAATGTAGGGCTTAAACTTATATCAGCACGACAACAAATTTTCATTGGTCAATTTTTCGGTGTATAAATCTTATCCGAATTTTTATCGGTTGAATCAAATGTTACAATATTGACGTGAAGAATTAGTCATCATTATATATATTTGTTTATGTAAATTAGGGTTATGTAGAGAATCCTCGGTTTGTTCATTTCAAATTTAGAAAGCTTGTAAAAAAATACACAAAAATCGGATGAAGAAACTCATCAATTTCATTTTTCGAAAATTACGTCTTTGTATTGTTTATGAATTCCTATATCTAATTTACTTAATATTTTAAAATTGAGAGGAATTTTCGTTAAATTGATTTTTTAATTATTTAATCTCTAGAAGCCACAACACATATAACAGAACAATCATAGACGCCGAGAAAAATGAATATCATTTTAACTTGTTTATTGTGAGTGAACTTTCTTATATATGTTTTCATAAGACGTTATTCAAATTTTCTAGTTAATTTGATGAAGTTAAATTTCAGAATCCAGCTTTATAAGACATTATAACCAACAATAATGTTTTATAAGACATTTCAGTTTGGTAATTCTAAAGTGTCTTTCTGATTGTATTGTTAAATTGTACTAAACGTATGGTAGAAACCAATGATCATATCAATTTAAATTTTTCTTACAAAAAAGAAAAATAGATATCACAATAAGTAAACCAAATAGCACGGGTTAACATTTTCGTTGAATTTACAAGTGTTATATGCCAATTTTTGAACCACACACAGAGGGTTGGAAAAGAAAAGTAATGAAAAGATCTTGGTATCCATGATAAACTCCATATAGCCATACCATTTAGATGGTACTGCATCATAAACATTATGTCATACTTTATTTTGTTTAAGCCACTGATAACGAACAAGATATGGTTCTATCATAGTATAATAGTCCACCAATAACAGCTGAAATAATCTTCTAGATGTGGTAGTAGAAGGAAGATCTCTACACCTTTTGAAAATTTTGTACGTGAAGAACTCACTGAGTAGCGAATGGTATTTCATCCCTTCCATGTAATTACGACCAATATGTTTTTCTACTCCGAAACCATCAACACGACCACCAAATCCATCTTCAGATTTGATGTTGACAATCTCACCGATGACATCTGAAAACCGATATTTGAAGAGAATATAAACGGATGATTCATTTGTTTCTGAAATAGTAACCATTTTTTTGTTAAAAATAATTGATTCGAATGTTTCATTAACATTTCCCACATAATATATATATATATATATATAATATAATGTGTAGGGGTTAATATGAGGTTAGTACGGGAACACATTTTCATTGATCAATTTTGCGGTGGATAAATCTTATCCTTTTTTATTGGCTGATTCAAATTATACAATGTTAGCATAAAGAAATAGTCACCATTGCGTCTCTAGATGTACGTAAATTAGTGTTATAAAAGAGACTATTTGAATTCTTTGATAAAAATTTAATAAACAAATAAATAAAAGTATTAACGAATTCTTGGAAAAATAAGAGGAAAAGATATATATTTTTTTGTATTGCCTCTTCACTTTCTTTTAAGACAAATAAATAAAATTAAAAAAAATTATGATCCGCATCCCATTAATACCGGATTGAAAAGATCCGAAGCGTTTGATTTCGGATCGTCCAAGAGAAGGCTAAAAAATTGATAGCTTTTACTAATTATCTACTAATCAAATTATAATATTAATACATGTCTCATTTACACGTCATAAGCTTTCTAAGTCAACTAGAGAAAGCCATTCAGCATAAAAAACTTAGACGACATTTTATGTAGTAGTAAGTGACGAGAAATTGTTAACACCAACCTATTTATAGTATTTAAATATGTTTTTAATTTATTTGAATATTTTAACAGATCAGAGCGGATATCCACGGATAGTATGTTGAAATGAAGTGTTTTTAGTATAGAAAAAAGCTCTTTAATTTAATTTTAATTTTATTTTAGTATGTTGATGTAGCAGTTGAAAAGTGTTAGATTTTGTTTGGTTCTTCAAATGCAAATAATTTTTAACTTGAGTGAATTGTTAAATGCACCATTTTTAGAATTTCATTTTAAAAAATTACAAATAGTTGTTGTTTATTTTTAAAAATACCACAAATTAATATCAAAATAACTCAAATTCTTTTTAGTGGAAAATTTAAAAGAAAACTTAAATATAATAAATTGATTTATTTGTAGTTTATTTGTAATTTTTTAGATGGTCTTGATGTGTAGTACATGATGATAAAGTTAGAAAATTTTGACTATTTTAATTCTTATATGTGAATTAAAGAAACAAATTTTCTATGTATCCGTTACTAAAACATATCACCAAAGATTAATTGATCTCATAAAATAAAATGCAGATCAGCCAATGTGTTGAACATCGTGACGACATTATCCATCAGTTTGCTTATGCATGCTCTTCCCATTGCTTCGTCTAGGTTAATTCCCTTGAAACCGCGTGAATGTACCTTGTTTTATTGCAATTCACTCTGTTTTCAAACAGATTTACTCTGTTCTGTTTTAATTTCAAGAGACTATGTATTCTCTCCGTCTGATATGGTTGATCTACTTGCGATTTCATGCTCCAGATCAAGAACAATGGAGTACCAAAAAGACGATTAAAAGGATGATGTCAGCGGCGAGAGAGTTTTTCCGGCAGCAAGAAAGCGAAAGAGTGAAGCATTACTTCTGCGAATCCGAAAAAAACGACGAGACTCTTCACAAGTTTCAACGTCGGGTCAGAGAAATTCTCTAACTGGAGAGACTTCATTCGACTCCATTGCTTTCCTATTGAAGATTTCATCGACGAATGGCCCCCAGGTCCCATCTCTTTCAAAAAAGTCACAGCGGAATACGCCACAAGCCTTAGAGCCTTAGTTCTTGTACTTCTTGAGGCGATCTCTGAGAGCTTAGGCCTTATCAAAGACCGCGTAAGCAATGTATTGGGCAAACACGGTAAACACATAGCTTTAAACTACTATCCGCCGTGTCCCCAACCCGATCTAACTTACGGACTTCCCGGTCATAAAGATCAAAACTTGATAACGGTTCTTCTTCAAGACGAAGTCTCTCGTTTACAAGTCTTTAACGATGATAAATGGGTTGTTGTACATCCGCTGCCCAACACTTTTATTGTCAACATCGGTGACCAAATGCAGGTAGGTACTTACTTTTTAGACATTTTACCAAAGTCATACGTCTCTTTATGCTAAAATTTGTGGTGCTTGTTTCTCCTCTCGCTCTCAATGTTATAAGCAACGAAAAATACAAGAGCGTTCTCCTCAGAGCGGTTGTGAACAGTGACAAGGAGAGGATTTCAATACCTACATTCAACTGTCCTTGTGCAGATTCTGTGATTGGTCCCAAAAAAGAAGTGATCGATGAGGAACAAGATTCTCCCGCTGTTTATAGAAGCTTTACCTATGCTAAGTATTATGAAAAGTTTTGGGACATAACACTAGCTACTAATAGCAGTCTTGACTTGTTCAAAGTTTTCACTGCTTAAAATTGTCTACTTTATGAACAACTCAGTAATATTGATCGCAGTTCAAATAACCATTTCTCTTGATATTCATTTGATTCTTATGGCTCTGAATGACACAATAAGACAAATATAATTTTATTCATTTTTTATTTTCATAAGCTAAATCTTTTGAAATTATTGTTAGAGCAACATATATGTAAAATGCTCATTCAATTTTGTGTTTCTCTAAATACATTTTTTCTTCTTTCTATATAGTATATTTCTATATAGTATATATAGTATGGAAATAATTATGAATTGAAAGTTGTGAAACAATATGTCAATAAATAATTTAAAACCATCATATTAGATTATGTAATATTATTTTATAAATAATTTATAATTTAATTCAATATTTTATAATTCGTGATTTAAAATTTTTTTAAAAAAATTGAAAACAAATTTAAACACCATGAAAAAGTAAAATTAGATTGAAATGCGTAAAAGGCGAAGGATAGTATCTATTTGATTATTTTTTTATTTATTACTTAGTTTTCAATAAAAATTTATTATATGTTTTGTATAAAAAAAATTTTTTCTTATTTATATTCGACTATGTTTAGGTTTTAATTTTAAAACTACTCAGATATATTTTCTAAGCTTAAGTATTAAATTTTTAATGAGAGGAAATATATACATTCTTCACTAATTATTATGTTATGATTTTAATAGTATGAATAATTTTTAATATAATTATACAAAAAATAATTAGAAGAGTAGTAAGTTGTGTGAAACCACCAATAGATAAGTATCACAATTATTTATTTATTTTGATTCTTATATTTTTATCTTATTTTGATTTTAACTAAATATTATCATATTTTTAAATAATTAATCTTTATCAATTCATAATTCATATATGGATTAGGTTTGATTTTTTAATACTTAGCTATTCATATCTTTATCTTTCTAAAAAATTTAAAAATTGATTTTCATATTTTTATTTAAATTATTTTAATTTTTATTTACAATAATTTACTTTCTTATCTCTAATATATTAAAAAAAAAAGGGTTTTATACGTGTCAGTATCATGTTTTTTTGAGTTATTTTTCATTTATTTAATTCAAGATTTTCTTGCACCGTGTTTGGTCGATTTCTCACAACTAGACTCGGGTACCCGGTTTATCATTCGGGTTGGAACACGGACCCTAAATTCTAATCTCATGCGTTCAATTTTTTTTTAAAGTCAATCTTAACGGTTCATATTTATTTATCAAAATATGTTGTTTGATTGGTTCATTTCTACCGACTAAACTCGGTTAGCCGGTTTATCATTTCGGTTTTAACGTCGAGTATGGGCTTAAATATCTCGCATTCAAAATTTTAAAATAAACTTTGATTTCAAGCGTTTAATGTGTCAACAGACAAAAGGTATATTATCTATATTTATGCTCCTTTCCTTCATCTCCTCACATAAATCACGCCTACATATTTTTTGTTTCGTATATTTGATTACCACTTTCTATAACTAATTTAGATTTGGCAAAAAAATTTCTACCACCAAATTTTTTGAAAATCAAAACCTTATCTCACCACAATACTACTATATATATATAAATACACAATCATCATTAGGAGCATACCTCAAAGTGAAGATCGGTTCTTCATCTATGTCTTTTTATTTTTATTTATTTTTTAGTTTCTTTGTTTTCGTTTGCATTGTTCTTTCTTCTATTATTTTGTGCCGTATTCCCATTTTTCTCATTCAGTTTATTTTTTTTCGTTTGCATTTTTCTTTCTTCTATTATTTGATTAGTTACGGAATTCTTCCATGAATTACTTACGAATGCCAATACATACTATGCTGATACTTCACATCATTTTTCTTACCCTACGTTTTTTTTTATCAGTAGCATTTTTCTCATAACTCTTTCGAGACAAGTGGCATCTCACTTTTCTTGATTTTTTTGAAATCTTATACTATGCAAACAGTCGATTCCATTGTATATTTCACTAGGTTTTGTTTATTTTATGATTCGAATTATTTTGTAATTTTTTTATGTGTGTCCCGATTCAATAACGTTGTCCGACTCTGTCCGTAAAGTGATAGCTTATCATCACAATCGTCCAGTAGAGAGAGCCTTACAAAACAAATACTTATAGTGTTATTTGTTTGTTGTTAATTTGTGTTTTTCCTGGTGTTTTTTTTATCATTTTTGTCATGGTTTTTGTTTCTTTATTTTTCATTTAATTTTGTTACCGAATTTGTTTTAATCTACTTTTGAGATGTTAACTCGACTACCATTTGAATTTGTTTTTTATCCACTTTAATTAGTTTTCTGAATTAATTAATTTTGTCCTCTACTAAATCGACAAAAAAAATTTAATGGGTTTCCATATATACTATTGAATTTAATTTTTGTGCTATTGCAATGCAAAATAAGAAACAATAGCGAATAGAGGGATATATGTGATCGTTCTAATATTATCACATGATTTGATGGAAATAAGTCATTTAAACTTATACAACCATACTGATATCGTACATTTAATGGCCTATTTTTTTTATTAATAAAATTCTATGAGTGTTGTCACTACTCTTCTCTTTTGTTAAAACTTTTATTACTCCGCTTACTACTCCGATTTATTCACTTTTAATTATGGTTTCCATGCCCGTCTCTACGATTTTTCAATCCATTTTTTATTTATTTAACTCAATAATTCATTACTAATCTACTTTCGAATAAATCTATTTTCAAATTGTGTAAAAGTATTGCTGGTTTGATAGAACGCATAACTTTTTTTAGTTTAAAATCATGACTGTTTGTTTTTAATCAAATGAAAAGATCATTAAACTAAAGATTTATTATATCCGACCCATTATTTTGAATATACAGTAATTGATTCCATTTTGAAACCGTAAATAACACGTATTAAGTCATTTTTTCTGTTACCGTATTCACGTCCTTATTGGAGTGCATTTAAGTTCATTCAAATATGTAAACATTAATAAGATACTATTGATTTCTTTCCAACATTGTTTCCAGTTTTTATTTTTTAACTTTATAGTCATGAAGAATCTCTTCTATTGCTCTTTTTTTTTCTGGAAAATTTTTAATTATTTCATTCATATATTTATTTGTATTTTTATAGTTTTGGTCGATCTTGGTTCTTAATGTCTTAATGTGTTGGGGACATTAGTTTTTAGTCTCACTAGGGGTTTTCCCAAACTAGGTCCGGGGTTTTATTGAAAGTATATTTAGTAAAATATAATTTATAAAAAAAATGACAAAAGTATAAGAAAAGTTTTATTGTTAATATTAATTTAACTATATAGTTTTTCTCCTGGACAAAAAGAAAAGAGTAAAAGATATGAAATATGTGTTTTTTTTTTTTTTAAAATATTTTAAATAATGTTATATGTTTTGAAATATTGGTTTTTATATATAATAAAGATCATAAACGAAATAACAAAGGTAATCAAGTGTTTTTTGTTTAATGGTTTGGGTGATTTTAAATTGAATAGATTGTTATTTATTAAAATTTCATTAATTTTGGTATGTGGATTTTCTTATAAATATGTGTGTCAATATTATATACTTTGTCTGTTTGTCGTCTTCATATCTTTTGAAAAAATGTTGTGCAAAGATTTGATATACAATTAAAGACAGTCATCTCTTGGTCATCACTATTTGGTGGCGTTTTGCAATATGTTTGATGTCTTGCCATCTATATTTTGTAGATTTACAGAATAAAAAAATTATTTTTTAAATTAGATTATTTGTCAATGTAAATAGCATTAACTATTAAGTGTATATAGTTCTGATTAATAATATCTCATTCAATAGTAAACCTGTTTTCTTCAGTACCTAGCAACGAAATGAGAGCACCTTTTTCGAATTTTTTTTTTCAAATAAATGAACCATTGGCTCCAGCTTGCATATCAACTATTCCTTTCCATCTTAACTCTTGTTCTCAAACAGACATGTATGGTATTGAAATCAAATAAAATTTAAAATAAATGAACGGTTTCATGTAAAATACATTTGAACTAGCTTTCCAAATATTTATAAGATATGACTTTGGATTCACCATGTGGATGAGCTCTAGTCAGAATAAATTTGAATGCTTTAACAATTTAATCTTTTAGGTGCTGAATTATTGAAAAAGCTTCTATCATTCCTTCGCGTCCAATGTCTAACCGAAACCACTTTGGTTTTACCGTTTCCTCAGACTGCTGGCTGTTTTGAATCTCTAAGTTAGATAGAACCACACATTCTTTAATGGCATTGCTATTATCTACTTTAAGAAAAGAAATGCACAAGGGATGCTTCCAAAAGATAGAGCTTTATAAAGTTATAATAAAGTTATAAACTTAAATGTATTTCTATGTACTCCTGGTGAATAAACAAACAACCCATTTGAAAGTATCTACGTGTCAATAGGTAGAGTGTTCCTCGAAATTTCAGTGTCTGCATTGTGTTTTTTTTGTTTGTTTTGGACTTTACAATCAAGTAGTACATTTCACACTTTATACTGGTAACAGCTCCTAGATTGCCATATATTAAGCTAGATTTTCGTAGCATAATATCCACCGTAGAACTTCAATAATTATTTCAACCAATCAGTAGCCATTGCCACATTTTCTAATTCCTTGTTAAGAATTTTTTAACATTGTAAATTTTCCTTAATCCCAAATCTTTCAGAACAAATAGTATATTTTGTTTACCCTTTTTGTCGTTTACTCAGCTTGTGCATGTGTCTCAATTTTTTCCATTTTGTTGTAACTGCATCAAGTAAAATGGGTAGTTTACAAACTTATGAGCCACAACTATCATTTAATGTAGGATTCATTGCGAAAAATATCTTTATATGTGACTTTGTGGTCTTAGAGGAGACCTTGCAGTAGCCCCATTGAGAAGGGTATATTTTATTTTAAAATTCGGTAGTTACAAATTACAATGTAAGATTAGTTATTGTAGGGTTTAATATGAAATACAAATCTTCCCTGGGTCTTGGGTAAGACGAAAATATATAAGTACCTGCCAAGATTCATTTTTCAAAACATAATATGTGAAGTGATGCATGTTTGGAAAAAGTTATACGTTTAGTATTTGAGTAATGAATACTAATGTTTAAAGTAAAGATGTAGAGATATATCATTTTAGCTTTAGAGTATGCATCATACAAATCAAGATCATTGATATATCTTATATTGCAAAAAAAAAGAAGAGAAATATGGTTATCTGAATGTTTCAACTTACTTAAGCCTTTACTTTTACATATGGACTATCAATAGTTCAAAGTCATATAACATAATTTCATTCACCCTTTGGCTTGACGTTGTTATCTGATAGCAAAGACCTCAAAGATCTAGATATGTGAGTTTCTCTATCTCTGCTCACTCTACTAAGCACCTCAAGAGATTGTAACATTGCTTTAAGAAAAATCTAACACATTCATAGAAATTTGCGAAGTATTAAAAAATCTCAAATAGTTTCTTGCATAATATTAACGAACAAATAATTGGTAAGAATTTGATTTCAATTTCTGAAAAGCGAAACAAACGGATAAAAGAAGGGAGAAAAAAATCCAATAACAATTAGAAGCAATAGTGATGTAGAGTAAATATGGTAAACACACCAATGTTGAAATGAAAAATACGCAAGGAAATTCATCTACAATGGACACAATTTATTAATTAGTTTCCCTTTTTGTTTCATCATCTTTTGGAGACGAACGTCTCTTTTTTTCTTTCTCAGCGACATCTTTGCTTCTTCTTAGAATATTTATGTCGTTTTCATATACCTCCACGGCATCATTCCATCTTTTGCTTGTTTCTCGGATTTATGACCATTCATCTCCAGTTTATTTTTGACTTTCTAAATCACCACCTTCTTCACTCCATTTATATCCCTAAGAAAACTCTTAAAAACCACATATCAAAGATATCATACAGAAGGCTCCAAATAGTAGTTTTGTTTCAATCTATATGAAATTATGCAACAAATATTTTATGATGACAAATATTTTTCTATATATACGTGAGCGAGTTCCATGTACTGAATTTATGAAGACTTACCTCCTACAAAGATGGTACATGCTCAGTGTTCCCGTTCCTAGCAGAGAGTTGTAGATTTTGCATAGTAAAGTAGTCATTTTTAATGTCTCTGAAACAGCAAATGTATACCTTAAAAAGTCATTTCCTGCATATATTCCTGAAACCACTTTTCCCTTAACCGGTCAAGACCTGGTCGACTGGGCTTGTGCGGATGGAACGAATTGTTTCTCCGGAATTTGAGTTGATCATGCGTCCTTCAGTGCTTTTTGAGTCGAGGGTCTGTCTAGATTCGGTTGTTGTTTCTTCTTTCCTCTTCTCTTCTCTTGAAGAATCGTTCGTCAAGTTGTTCGATTTTGACATGCTCATTACTCCATGTGCTACCTTGGATTTGTCCTCCATTGTCTTGTTTTCAGAACTATCAGCAATGTTGGTACTGCTTCCGTTTGCTATCTCAGTGGCTTCCTTCTCCTCTTTCTCCTTCTGCTTTCCTTTCTTCCCCTCTTGAGGTGGATCACGAGTCAGTCGACTGAGAGATACAGTCGGTCGACTCGGGTTTTTGTCCTCTTCAATTGATCGGCTTTGCGTGTCTCCTTCCTGATTCATCATGAGTTGTTACCTGTATCAAATTAGAACAAGGGTTTCCAGACGTCTCAATCGAAAGATATCTTGATGCAATAATGTTATGCAAAATCTTAATGCAAATTTCCTAATGAAAACCAAACAAACACCGAAGCTCCACGGCAACGGCGCCAGAAAAACTTGATGGTGCAAAGTTATTCACCCAAAATTAACTGCAAGTGCACAGTGTACAGTTGTAGTATTTAGGTTATCGATCCCACAAAGAGCTATGGCTAGTTTGGATTCAGATGCAAAAGTAACCGAACTACGATAATTCTAATATGCTAATTACTTGTGATGTGTTGCAAATTTTAAAAGAACATTAGATCTAAGGGAAATCAGTTGGGAAAACTTGGGACCATGGTTATTGGTGACTTCTTGAACTCTAAACACTTTAAACTACTAGATCCTATTGGTGTACTAGAAAATAGCCTTTATTTAAATCCCTAAATCTCAAATCTCTTTGGATTGTCGCTGAAAATAAATAAGCTTTAGTGCAAACGAGTTAGATCTGTTCACAAGGGGTCTATACAAACGTTCGTTTGACTTAGAACGCACCTCACTCACTACTGACTCTTCCGGCGTCTCTATCTCCGTCTCCGGCAGAAAGATCGTCCTTGATAATCTAAAAGTGGTTAATTACGCCACCTCTAAATGTAAAATACTGTTTGTAGTGAAAAATCACGTGGCTATTTCCACAAATCAAAACCGTTTAGAATGATCCCTTGTAAACCCTTTGAAAAACCTAAATCTAATGAATAAACTACTCAAACATGGTTTTAGTAAAAAAAATAATCTTTTTATAAATGAAGTGCTTGTAAAACGAATTAGACAATAGAAGATCAGAGGCTCAGAAAGCTCTATTGAGAAAGAACACTCTCTAACCTTTTTCAGTGTCTAGAACAATGATAAGAACAATATCTAAAAGCTAAAAACAATGGAAACAAAAAGCCAAGAGAAACTTGTATTGCTCTGAGTTCTTGTGCAGTTCGTGCCTCTTCTAGTGCTTAAGAGGTGCTTATATAGGTCGTGAATGAGTCTTAGGGTTTACGGTTCCGCGAAAGACCCGATAAGAAAATCTTCTAAATTAAGTCGGCGTCACAGTCGGTCGACTCCATCTTCTCCAGTCGGTCGACTCGGGGCTCGCAGCAACATTTCTCTATTTTGGCTCCAAATCTTCTAAGTCTTCTCAAATCACGTGGAAACTTCCATAAAACCTTCTTTTTAGCTCTTTTTGCTCCAAAGTGTCTTTTGCTAGTAAATCCTGCATAAATGCTCAAAACATGCTACAAAGACTCCATAAAACCTACTATATCATGGTAGAAAACCGGTAAAATCCATGATACATCAATGCTGAACACTATATGTAAGACCTCTTGGTCCTCTATTCAGATCATCAAACATTTTATTATCAAATCTTCTTCTTAAACTCGTTTGATCATCCTCTTGAACAAGGAATTTTGGAACACTTTTCCATTCCTCTCAAGAGTCGAAAGTCTAAGGGAATCTTCGCACCCCTTGGAAGTTTCACTTCAATTCACCTCTTGCCCACCATGTCTAGCCTTTGCTATTCACACAAAGCAAGTAGATAGTCCAAGGAACTTCCACCATCCTTGAGAAGTATCAGTCATTCCATCCTTGTCTCGGATCCATCCACTTCAAGTTTCACAAAACCGCAACTTTCATCACCATAACTTCACTTCCGCAACCTTGATCATCACATCATCACTTTCACAACCTCTTGGAGTCATTCATGGACTAGATCCTACCTAGGATCACATCATTACTCCATCTAGAAAATAACACCCTGAGCTTCCTCTCTATCTCCCTAACGCTTTTTTTGTAAGCTTATCTCCATAAGCTTTGTTGTAAGTGTTTTGGTTATAGCTCATTAATTAGCTTCAGATGCTTAATATTTCTTTACTTTTACTCACGTTCGTTCAAAATAAAAGAGAGGATATTATTTCCTCTGTTCCTTGAAAATAAAAGAGAGGATATTATTTCCTCAGGTAAGCCAATTTGATATTTCCAATGAATATGTATAGTATCACAAACCTCTCCTGAGAGATCCATAAGAACTCTCACAACACAATCAGGATATGAGAATAGTTTCTCTTATGTTGCCCAAGATATCTAAAAAGTTTGACCCATGAACTTTTTGGCTTTCAAGATATCATTATGATACCTAAATTAAACCGCAATATCTAAAAGGAGTAGAGATAATTGTGACAAGAAAGAGAGTGAACCAATCACTACCACACAAGATTTCTAAAATTATGCAGAACTTAGAATCGAATGGTTCAGGGGTTCACACGAAAGTGTAAAGCACAGCAATCTATTTATACCTTTATCGGCAGTTTTCCTCTCCTTCAACCTTTTTCGCTTCTCCACGTCCTCCATTCCCCACGATTTTTTTCTTTGTCTCACTCGCTCTCCCTGATTCTCCTCTCCCCCTCTCCAATTCAGTCTCGACCTTCTCTGCCTCTTGGATTCCCAATTCAGTTATTGTGTTTGCATAGCAATTGACTGCTCATCAACACACTAAACCCATAAATGTGGATTTTTTGCCTCTAAATGAGAAAACCAACATGATTCAACATATGGTTCATTCCATAAAATTGAAATATCATCACTTGAAGAGGACTAATATATCCCTATTGCTTGAAGAAAAGTCTGAAACGATACATGTAGATCTTTTGATGCATGATTGGAATTTAGAGGGTCTTTGCAAGGATTTTTACTTGTCGATAGGATTATTAAAGGGAAGGTTTTATAAGCTTTCAGAAGAGATGTCATCAATATGAGGGGAGTGGAGAAGGTGGACGGATTTTTGTTCGTTAACTCATTTTTCACTCAGCCGGTTACGAATGGGAGAAGCTGAAAGGTGAGGGTGAAGAACAGTTACAGAAGAAGGGTTGTCTATGGAGGAAGACTTCAATGGTAGGGCCAATTTATTTGGGCTGATATTGGCTTTGTGGGTTATTTTTTGAAGAAGCATATTCGGCCACTGGTTTTTCTTCTGAAGCAAATGTGAGGTGGCTGTTTTTTATTGGTTATTGTTACATCCCAAAAATCTGACGTGGATAGACTGAGAGGTCTGGATGAACAACTTTTATGTATTAGAGATTTGACGGTACAGATTTATTCCAACTAACTAGAAATTTGGTTTCAATTTTAAAACTATCCATTTTCCAATTTAATAGCTCCACTAAAATCTCTGTGAATTTGTATTAAAGTTTCCACTAAGAATTTGATGAATTTTTTAACAAAAAAGAAAAGAAAACTTGATGAATATTTTGATGAATTCAGTTAACCATATTTTATCGGAAAAATTGCTAAACAATACCCGAACTAATTCATTCTGGCCAAAAAATACTTGGATTGTATACCTAGCCAAAAAAATACCTCAACTTGGGTTGACTTTTTTGAAAATCACCAAAATTATTGTTGACTCGGCCAAAATAACACGCCGTTATCTGATCCGTTACTTATCTATTAACGTCCGTTTGAGCATCTTTTATACATTTAATTAATTTATATATTAGGACAATTTAACTATACCGAAGAATTGATGATAGTGTAGTGGTTGAAAAATTCTGAATTAGTCTGATACGGACCTTGGTTCGAACCCTTTTGCCAATTAGTTTTTGTTTTAAAATCTAATAAAATTTGTAAAAGGTGGTATTCAAACTTGGGTTGCATAGAACGGGTGCTCTACAACTAGGCCAAGTGACACTTTCGTGTCAATATGGACTCGACTGATATATAATGTTAATATTACGGGTCTAATAACAACCAATTAACCGAACCCGACCCGGTTTATCTTCTTCTTCACCCGAGCACTAGTTCTTCGTGTTTATGTAAATTAATTTTCTAGGATTTTTTCCGATTCTGTTGAAATTGCGAATCTCGTCGATGATTAATCTTCCAATTCCGTTAGGTTTTCATAATAATTTCGTGTTCGTAGTTTCAATTTCGACTCGTATGCTTATCTGATGAAATTCGTTCGTTCTAATTTCAAATTTTCACTCTATTTCTTCATGTAGATTGATTAGATCGGTACTTTATCTACGGTTTTTGGTATGGAGGTGAAGAAGGAATCGAAGCTAGAGATGTATGATTGTTGAGGTATTTTTTAGTTAGGTATACAATCCAGGTATTTTTTTATCAGAATGAATTAGTTCGGGTATTGTTTGGAAATTTTCCCATATATTATTTCCTTAATTATAGGGATTATTATCTTTTACATTTACGAATTGTATAATCTAATTACCTTTTTTTCTCCGCTCTTATAATCTCGATTTTCTTATCCTTTTAACATATATTATGGCTAACGTTATTTTTATTTATTTATTTCATAAAGATTAATTGTCAAATTAAAAGCTTCTATTCTTGTAGAAAATTGATTTTAGATAACTTACGAAAATATTAAAAAAATCTCTATTCGTTTGATATTTTCAAAACGTAATGTACACAAATTAAATAATATTCTATATCTACCATTTCACAATAACTTCGGCTGATATGTAACTAATAAAACTAATTTTTGTTCTTTCAACTTCAACACCAATAATAGAAACGGATAGAGATGTAATTGTAAAGAGTTTCTTAATATGTGAAAATTCTAAAACATCTATGAAGTATATTTTACAGTTAATTTTGTTATTAAATAAGTTCAAATATAATAATATTTGATCCAATAAATTATTTTCGACATTCAATTTTAAAATTATCAATTTTCAAGTTCATATATTCCATTATCTACAATTATTAAGTTAACGAAAAATCCTTACAGTGTCTCAACTTTATCAACTTAGATAGGTAAAAATTGTATTTCAAATTAGTTGTTAAAATATTAATATAA
This sequence comes from Euclidium syriacum, assembly GCA_900116095.1. Taxonomy (NCBI): domain Eukaryota; kingdom Viridiplantae; phylum Streptophyta; class Magnoliopsida; order Brassicales; family Brassicaceae; genus Euclidium; species Euclidium syriacum. The sequence goes on along the minus strand of FPAK01000018.1, from coordinate 3,262,653 downwards.
AATTTATTTTATTTCTGTTGATCTTAAAATATAGTGATAAAGAAAATTTTGACATAAAAAAAGTTATTTTTTCAAAAATGATACAAACTTTTGTTTGTGGACATAAATGACACAAGTAATAATCAAGTTTTCAGGACGTCTATACATAATATGACATTTTGTTTTCTAAAAGGCAAAAATGAGTTTTTCAGGACGGTTGTATATAATATGACATTTTGTTTTTGAAAATATGAAAAGCTTACATCCTGAATAAGCAAATTTATTCCTTAAAAGCAAAAATTAGGTTTTTAAGGACTTAATATGAGATTTTGCTTCCTAAAATACCAAAAACTTGTATCCTAAATAAGCAAATTTCTTCCTAAAAAGCAACAATCACGTTTTTGAGCATGGCCGTATTTAAAATGACATGTTGCTTTCCAAATATCAACTATTTTCATCATAGATCACAAAATTTTTTATTAAAAGCTAAGATTTTCGATGTCAAGATTAAGACGATCGTACCTAATATCAACAACTTACATTCTAAATCAACAAATTCCTTCCTAAACGCTAGGATCATGTTTTAAAACTCAAATTTAGGACATCGTTACTTAAAATGAACATTTGTTTCCCAAGTATCAACTATTTTAATCCTAAATGACAAATTTTTTTCTTAAAAGCTAAGATTTAGAAGTTAAATTTAAAACGGCCGTATGGAATACGATATTTTGCTTCCCAAATATCAAAAAACTTCATCTTAAGTCACTGAAAGCAAAATCATCCAATGAAAGTGACATTTTTGTCTACAGCCAAGTTTTTCATGACATTTTGGAGAATTTTCCTAATATATATATATATATATATATATATATTTACCACTCAATAACTATTTACAAATGATGATGATGCAGAATTTGATGATAACTCGAGATTTAAATTATGATGACATGTTAAATGCAAACCCATTTTCATATGATCTCAACAATGATAGTGACGAGTTTCATGAAAAGTATGCAGGCTTGAATCCAGTTTCAATATTATTCAATAATGATAATGATGAGTTTTATGAGAAATATGTTTTTTCTCATTTAAAAAAACATAAATTCATGCAAAATAAAATTTGACTTCATTTTTTCCAAAACTTAATGTACCAATAAATGTACTTATGTATTAAAAAACTAATTTGACCTCACGTTTAACATTAAAATACAGTCCATTAATTTAATATAAATTTATGATGTTCAACAAAAATTTATATATTACACAATTATTTAATAACTACATATAGTAAATATGTTACCTCCTTGGCATTTATTTCCATTTCATATCATATTATGACATTATTAAATGATTATATACAATATAATCTAATTATTTGTTCACTTTTGACTAAATTGAAATGCATATTCTAATAAAATAATGTGTATTTATATATAATTTTAATTCTAAAATTTGTATTTTATGTTTCCGCAAGTTATTCGTTTATCAGCTTATATATTTTCAAATTCATAGATAATAGAGAAAGTGAATAATATTTCTTTAAGAAAATGAATAAGGAATCTATCCATTATATTATATCCATTATATAAAAAGTGATTGCACACAGTTTAGATGTATCATAATATCACAATATGTCGGATTACTACATTTGTCTGAGATAGTAGTTGAAAAGCGTTGGGTGTGATGGAGGGTAAAATAAGAAGTTTTAAATCTTTTCAATTTGCGATCCATGTTTTTCAACAGCCGCTCATGTAGTAACATGTCTCGATCGCTTCTATTATCATATTACTATCCATATAAATAATCATATCAATAAGAAAAGATGAACCATAAATTCCAGAACAAAATTTCGAAATAATAAATGATGATAACTTATGTAACCGTGAAAGAAGGAAGAGACGTTGATCTTCTTGCGGTTGTTCCGTCATTGGATCTTGCTGAGTATTTAATAGAGGATACAAGAAATAACGAGAGAGGTAGAAGAGAGACATTTGTTATTTAAATTTATTTGAAACGATGCATAGTCTAGATTTAAAAAGAATGAATAAAAACAATATTAAAATTTTATTTTTGTCAAATCGTACAGTTGGTTATTCTGATTAAAGTCTAAAGTTGTTTCCGATATTTTCTAAAAAAACAAAAATAAAATAAGCATGTTTCTTTTTTTTATTATTGAGAATCTGATGAACTAATTAGGACATGTAAAAAATAAATAGAAAATCTAATGATTGTGAACTATCAAAATATTATCTTCAAGATTACATGATTATACATTTCCCATTTATCTAAAATTTTAATATAAATATCCATTGATTTAAATTAGTTTACATAAACTAATACGACTTGGTCATCATTGTCAAAATAGATCGACTAAACTCTCATGCGCTTACCGCAGGTTATCAACTAGTTATATCTGAATCGACATATTATATTTTGGGGGAATTGCTAAAAATAGACTACAAATTGATTTTAAAGACAAAACTAGACACCAAATTGATTTTAAAGATAAAACTAGACCTCAAATTGAAACATTTGCATAACTAGACATCTGAGATAGAGAAATTACATTTGGCGCCCTTATATGTAAACAAAAAACACAGAACCCGCAATTATGATTTTAGCCCTCGCGTCTGGAGACTTCAGATGTGAAGTATTCTTATAAGACTTCAATCTCATTAGTATTTAAATCTTATATTTAAGTTTTTAAAAAATGAAAAAATGATTAGTTTGTAATTTAATATACATAAATTATTTTTAATCACATATGAACTTTTTAAATTAAAATTTAAATCAATTTCATAATATTTAAACATTGAAGGTTGATTATTCTATAAACCTCAAATCTACTTTAGGATATAGAGATTTCACATGTGAAGTCTACTTTAAGATATAAAAAATTCACATGTGAACTCTTATTAGTAATCAAATGTAATATTTAATTCATTAAAATAATAAATAATATTTTTGTAAAACTTTAAAAGAAAAAAATTAAGTTTGATCGAATATGAGGTATATAAACTATTTTTTTTTAAATGCATAAAATTAAGTCATTTTAGCTTAATTATATTTTAACGCCGTACAACTCGTCGAGACTTCATCGTGAAGTCTCAAACTATAATTTCATATTAAATTTAAATTACAAAAATATCTACAAATAATAATTCTACAACAAAGCAATAAATCTACAACAAGTACAACAAAATCTGTAAAAACAAATCCGTAAACATATAAATCTGCAAAACAAATCTGCAAAAAAAATAAATCTTCGACACATGTTTGCGGATTTTTAAAAATAGCATGCAGATTTGTTTCGCTGGGAAGGTGGTATTTTCGTAAATATGTTTTTTCCTGTCAAATGTTTTAAGGGTATTGTGGGTACGAAAAAATTTATTTTAAGGGTCAAAAAATTAATACTAGTCTAGTAATTTTAAAACTTTTTCATACTAGATAAGTAATTCTCCCAAATTAAAAATAAAATGAAAATAAACATAAACATAAATATTTACTATTTACATAGCTACCTTTTAAGGTAGCAACAAAAGCTAAAGAACTAAACATTTAAGTCAGTAATGAGTGGTGTGTCTCTATTTCTCAGACATGCCTTTCTATAGGAGGCCTAGGTCGGCTAGGGGTATTTTGGTCATTTTTCCTCACTTATGGATTTTCAATATCGATCGATATGGATCTCGATATTTTGCATCCCATATCGATCGATAGTCTCTTGATATGGATGGATTTTGGGCTTTTGATTGGTTGCTCCTTGCATTTGTTTTTTTATTTGTCATTTCTCCTTGAGCTTTTGTCCTTTTTGGTGACCAGAAAACATTATAAAATACACAAAACATGCATATGCAGACTCCTAGGACTCCTAAAATGCAAAGCATGAAAATTTATCCTAAATGCATAAGAAATGAAACAAAGATGGGATGATTGGCCTAAATCATACGGAAAATAAGCGTGAAAACACTTAATTTCCCATCTCATCAGAGTTCTATCTTTCTAATCGTAATTTAGAACGTTCTTCTAGATTTATTTTGTGTGTCTTTTACATTGAATATTCCTCCTTATTTATACAAGGAGGGTGAGCGTGAGGCTCGTAGCAGGTGACCTCGTGTTTCGAGGGTCATCATTTGCTACAAGGACGCCGACCTATGACTACAGGTGGTTGGATAGGCCATCATTCCTTCTGCAGTCGAACTGTTTGCGGTCAGAAGGCAGTTGCATCTGAATATAGCCGCTTCCTTCTAACGCATCCTTGATCGACGGCTCTCGTTCGGCGACACCACATGTCAGGCATCTAGTGGGAGTAGAGTCTTCGAGTTGGTGGGGCAGAGCACGTGTCGCTCGATTATTGCCTTGACCGATCGCTGACGTGATTCTCAAGCGTGGACTTGAAGCTGAAGTCTGGTTTCTGGGCTGGTTCCGGGCCGAGTGTGCTCGGGCCATCTTCTTCGGTTTCGACTATTTCGCCGATTAGCTTGGATTGGATTTGGGCCGGGCCCTTCTATAGGGGGGGTGCAAAACCTACCTCCAATAGTTAGTCCCCACAAATAAAATCTTAGGGCACGCGAAGTTCAGTTTGCACGTCTTTTGAGGCATTGTCACGTGTTGCAGTTACGCCCTTTGATCTCCTGACTTCTGCATATATATTTGGCAGATGGGAGCCTATTTGGTTTCATCCTTCCATTGACAGAACTGTCGCTTCCTTTCTTTTTGGTTTAGAGATCTGTTTGTTTCCTTCTCTTCCTTTACCATGGTGAATCCGATTATTCATGTTCTCCTAGTCCTATCTCGTCGTCGAGCCTGCATTGCTCCTTCAGATTCGGCGACGATTCCGGTTGTGCAAACCAGTCCTTCTTTTAATGTTGACGTTCCATCTTCTTCGGGATCTCGTCCTGTTTTTGGTGGCTCAGATGTTGTCGCTTCAGGTGGCGTTGCAGTCGTCTCCACTGGGTCGGAAACGGTAGTGGTTTCTGATCCTTTGTCCCGTGTTGTTCCTCTCGGGGAAATGCATGTACCGTCCACAAGTGTAGGAACTCGGGTCGACGAGATTCATGCTTCTGCTCGACCCCTACTTCCTAAGACCCCCTCGCCTGTGTCAGTGTTTTCAAGTTTTAAATTTATAAAACACCTCAATCTTAGCTCAAATATAAGGTACACTCGTTGTAGAAATTGAGGGATCGAACCCAAAAGAGCGCCGAAGTTATCAAATCGTCTCAAACCGTTTATCGAAACCAGATTGTAAAAACGGGGGAGAGGGGGGGGGTTTATAGTTGGTTGGTTGAGTTTGTCATAACTAATCTATCTAACTAACTAAGATAAAGGTGTGAAACTAAGAGGAGAATGGTTCGGTTTGAGAAGGGTCTTAAGAAACTAACTAACTAAAGTTATAAGCTTTAGTTAGGAATTTGTTTCGCGAGAGGTTTTATACGGTTGTCCCGAGAATTTCCTCGAGGACATCCGATTTGCTAGGCGTTTGTTCTATCAACGGGCCCATTGAGAGAGGCAAGCGACTAATGGCCTTAATAACTACAAATACCATTGCATTTCCTAATGTGGATTTCCAATTCTAATATCATTAATTGATCCAGAAATTTCCTAGGAATTCAATCAATTATCTAGTTCACTCTCCTAACATGTTAACCCATTTGAAAGCATGCTACCGTGAACTTAGGCGATAAGTGTGTAGAAGTATCCACAATTCAACCCTAAATGCTAATTCATAGTTCTATTAGGGTAGAGAAAGCCTCTCAATTAATCACTTAGATTCATCAACTAATTACAAGGATTAGAGAGAATAGAAGTGAGGGTGAATGTAAGAGGTGTCACATACTCCTTCTCAAACTAACCTCTAAGGACTCATGATTAAGATATCTAAACCTAATTCATTCGCTTATGAATCAGCTAATTAATGAGATCCCTAATTACCCTCTCTCTCCTAATTAATCCCTCTTAATTAAACATAATTAATAAAAAGTTAAATAAACGAAAAATGTTTTTCAGAATTTAAATAAGAAAATTAAACAAAAGAAATAAAAATATTTACAAGCCACCTTTTAGGTGGCTAGGGCTAGAGTAGAGAGAAAATGTCTTGATGTGGTGTGTTTCAAGTGAGGGGACACATGCTATTTATAGGAGTCTAAAGTCGGCCAAGGGTATTTTGGTTATTTGTTTTTTGCTTCTTGCTTCTTGCTCACCACTATCGATCAATATGGGTGTCGATCTCCTGCACCTTCATATCGATTGATAAGATCTCGATATAGGTGAAGGTTGGCCTTTGATCGTTAGCTCCTTGCCTTCTCTTGTGACTCGCTTCATGCTTTTGAGCTCTTGTCTCTTCGGGTAACCTGAAAATTTCCTGAAACACACACAAAACGTGCAAATGCATATTCTTGGGACTACTAAGATGCAAAACACAGAAATCTATCGTAAATGCATGAAAAATGAAATAAAGATGGGATAATTGGATAAAATCTTGTAGAAATCTGGTGTTAAAACACTCAATTTTCCATCTCATCAATTCCTTCGGACTTACCCTTTTACTCGTCCTCGAGTAAACAAAGGTTAGTCTCTTAGAGAAATGTTTGAAATTCTTTGATACGGATTGGTAAATGGTTTGTTGATTCGCAAATTGAAAGTACGGTGGAAGAAAGAACTTTTTTCCCATAAGAACATACTCTCCATTCATTCAAGTGTTCTCACTCACGAAACATTTACAAACCTAATTGCAATCCATCCTCTTAACCTCTTGATAAATTTAGATACCACTAATAAGGTTTTGCTAAGGAAATCAATCAAACAAACTTGCTTGGCTTGGTAGGGAGAAGGTTTCTTAATTTGAAGGGTTATGTTTATATGTACTCGGGGTTTTTGTCGAAAAGAACGGTACTTTTGCAAAATACTAAGAGCCAAGAACAATTGGTGCATACAAGGTTCATATCGCCATCTACCCTTCCCCAAATTGCGTCTATACTCCTACTTAAATGAATTGAATATCAAGGCAAAGTCTATTTCCCGTCCTATTCTACTCTTGATTAGAAGACTTTTGCCTTGATTCCTTTTTTCTTCTCTCTCTCTCTATATATATATATATATATATAAATATATATAATTTTTTTTTTTATTCCTAGTCCGTGAAAGATAGGTTCTTTCTTTAGACTTGTGGACTAGGTATTCATTAAGAACTTAGAGCCTTTGTTTATGTATAGACTAAACTCCCTTTTATGGGTTTCACTTCCCTTTTTACACACATATCTTCTCACAATTTTTGATAAGATCAATCCCAGCCCCAACCTATTCTATCATAACCCTATCATTAAGCTCAAAAGCGAGTGAGCTCCTACATGACGATCTTAGCCTTGTCGATATCGAGGTTCATCATGTTTTGCAAATAATGCCCTCGAAAAAGGTCTCACAATTCACTCGCAAGTAATGTATGGGTTTCAAGAAAAAGGTTTCGGTATAAGGTGGGGATAACCATCGGTGAGAATGGCCATTTCGATCCACAAGAGAGTGGTAAAAAGGAAAAGAAGATCCAAATGTATATAAAGGTTACCACAAGGTTATTTTTCAAGATTTCCTTAACAAAAAATAATAAGCACAATTTTAAACCATATAAGTGTTAGGTAATATTACTTAATGTAGTGCTTTCAAGGATTGAAAAAGGTTCTGAGATCACTGATTGAAAGATAAGATTTTCCATTCTCGTGTTTTCCTCATTCTTCCTTAACCAAGATACAAATCATTTCAAAAGCGTTTTTTCAAAGAAAATCCGAATTTCAATTCATGTTTATTCATGCAACCTTAAATTTTTCTAGACTCGATTCTACGCTTAGGCTAGCATAGGGATGCAACTAAATGCGAGATATGCTTTGAAATCTCGAAAATAAAAATATTTCACATATCTAATAGAATGTTTTGTATCGATCGATATATAGGTCGATACAACTGTATCGACCGCAAGATTCAAATTTTTTATTTTTTTTTGCTTTTTTCTCTTTTTTTTTTTTTGTAGAAAGAACTTAGGGGCTGAGGATGCCTAAAGGATTAAAGATCCTACTAAAATAGAAAATAAGAAAAGAGAGAAACGAGATTAGTAACTATAAAATCCTCCTCCGGAGTTAATTGACACCGTCCCGGTGGAATTAAATCGAGAGAGGCAAAATCCGCATAATCCTAAAGAGCTAGCTGTATTTACAATGGTGTGATGGATATGTGGGACTTACCTTTGCCCATGGTTAGGTCTATAGTTAGACCTGAGGTATCTTTGTTCCATCTTTTCATCTCCTTCATTCTTTAGGATGATCTTGATCGGGTTGTTGAGGAGCTCAGCCTTTCGGTCCGCGGTAATGACTTTAGAAGTAGCTGAAACATTTCCATTTGATCGGGCTTATTGGTTAGGCTCTCTTCTAACATCTCCGTGAAAACATGGTATTTGACTCCCATATCTTCTTGGTTTGTCTCTTTTTCGTCACTAGTCATGACAGCGTGGCATAGATTTATCGCGAGCTCCTCGCCATTCTCGAGTTCGTTCAATTATTTTTCAACGTCATTCTCTCTATGGATTCTTCATATTCTTCATAGGAGATTGCTCCACAATAATCAAAAGAAGTCAAGGTTCGGTGGTAGACTTGGTTACTGAGCTTTGTGAAGGTGATCTTCATTCCCTTGAAGTCGATTTGTGCCCCAACTGTGGCTAAGAATGGGCGGCCGAGCACTAGTTGTAACGGCTCGTTCTTCATCACTTCTACAACCACTAAATCCGTGGGCACAATCCACCCTTTTACTTCTATTAGGACATCTCTCACGATTCCTTTCGGGATTCTTGTTGTCGCATCGGCTAGAGCGATCCGCTGCAGTGCGGCTTGAGCTTCGTGATGCCTAGCTCGGCTAAAAGGGTGCTGGAGACCACGTTAATGTTTTCTCCCGTATACGCCAAAGCTTCCTTGATCCTTATGCTTCCCAAGTTACAAGGAATTGAAAATTCTCCCGGATCACTCTTCTTATCAAGACTTCTTGACCATATTTCGCCCGCTTTTCCATCCTCCTCATTCACCCTTACCGTTTCATCTTCTCTTTTGTTGTTTATCATTTTTCTCGCGAAGGTTCTCATTTTTTTCCATGTTCTCGATGCTCATAGGGAACGGTAGCTTGATAGCTTCAATCTCCACCGCTTTATTGAATATCTCGAATTCTTCAAGTTGAGAATGTGTGAACCTTTCCTTTGGAAATGGTACTCTTTGGGTCTGCGAGGATGAACTCCATTTGCCCTTTCCGTTATCACGAATGTGGAGTTTGCTCATCATCTCGTCGATCTCTGATACCTCAGTATCGATCGATATCGTGGCCGATACTCCGTTTTTCTTTTCCAGATGATCAGTATCGATCGATGCGTAGGTCAATATCACCGAGCTATCGATCGATATTGCTCCTTCTCCGCTAAGGTTTGGCTCGTTTTGATTCCCGTATATCTTCCTGTTGCTCATCCCTTCTTCGTTTTCCATCTTAAACATCTCATAATCCTCCTCCTCACTCCATTGCTTCTCAATCTTAGAATCCTCATCATCTTCTAGCCATGTTTCAAGGAATTCGGATATGAATTCGTTATCGTTCTCGAAGTTCTCTGGGTCACTCAACGAACCTTGAATCTCCTCATAGCCTTCTTCATCACCCCATTTTTCTTCTCTATTGATCATCCCACATAAATACTTAGGGTTTTGTTCGGGTTTACTGGGCAAAGTTGAAGTAGAGGCTTGAGTTGATTGACCTAGATCGGCCATTCTCCTTTCGAGAAGCTCATGTTGTTCGATAGTTTTTCCATCTTGCCATTCAAATCGACATAGCATTCGTCAGTCTTCTTGTTCATAGCTCTGAGACTTGTTTCTACCTTGGTGGCTATTTCATTCATCTTGGTGGATATCTCAATTGATTGCTTCCTTTGACTTTCCAACACTTGCTTCAAGATCGAGTTTGTACCTTCGTCTTGAAAGGTTGTATTGGATGATTGGGCTTGATAGTTTCCACCTTGATAACTAAAACCGTTGTACCCTTGATTCCTTCTATAGCCTTGGTTACCATACCCTTGATTTGATCTACCAAAACCTCTTTGGTTATTGTACCCTTGAGTGGATTCACCGTTGTTGGCTACAAAGTTCATGTCTTCGACTTGGTAGACTTCTTATTCTTGCACCATGTTGGCACTCCTCTTGTTGCCATGAACTTGTTGAGCCATTAGCAATGATTGTTCCATCTTCTTGGCCATTTTCTCGATTTGCTCTTTAAGCTCTTTTAGCTCCGAGGTTTCGGTGTTCTTGGTAAGGGGATCGGTTAATCCATGCTACGATTGAGCTATGTTCTCGATTATCTTCTCTCCTTGGCTAATGGTTAGATCCGCAAAACTCCCTTGGCTGGCCGTGGTTATGGCCAATCTCCATTGGGGTTGGCACCCTTGGTGGAATGTGTTTAGGAGTTGTTCTTTCTTGAAGCCGTGATGTGGACAATCGTTTGTGTACCCTTTGAATCATTCCCATGCTTCAAGTAGATCTTCGCTAACACCTTGGCAGAAACTTGATATGTCACTTTGGAACTTGATCGTCCGCTGTCGGTTGAAGAACTTATTTAAAAAATCATTCTTACAATCCTCCCAAGTTCTTATCGAGGCCCTTGATACATTTTTCTCCCAATGGCTCGCCTTGTGCGCTAACGAGAATGGGAATAGAGTTAGCTTGTAAGCGTCGACATTGGCTCCATTGGTTCGTACGGTTTGGCATATTCTCTCGAACTTCTCCAAATGATCTAGAGGATTCTCTTGAGTCAACTGATATTATCATATTATGCATCATTTAGGCTTACATTATAGTAGGATTCCATTTCATATTTTTCATGTTTTGGTACATTTATCATTGTTTTCATTGCGCTTAGGGTCTAGGTGTTGCATTAGGTCTAGGAGAGTCTTTTGGTGCATATTGGTTGGTCCTTAGGTACAAAAGTGAGGAAAAGAGCTAGGGAATGAGCATTGGATAAAGTTGAGCACAATTGGAGCTAAGGATGAGCTGAGGAGCACTGCAGCGGTCGAGCTCAGCGGTCAAGGAGTGACCGCTGCAGAAGATTACAACGGACTGAAGCCGCAGCGGTCAAGGAGCAACCGATGTCAACTTCTGGAGTGTCCACAGCGGTCTTACAGCGATCAAGGAGTGACCGCTGCACAGTCAACCACAGCGGTCACCAAGCGCAGCGGTCGAGGCGAGACCGCTGCAATCTTCTGGAATGTTCACAGCGGTCATGCAGCGGTCACACTCAGACCGCTGCGGTTTGGTTCGGACAAAAATAATCGGGTCGAAACCCGGTTTGTCCCGGGTCGACCTGTTTGACCCAATTTCATAAAAACCCCTTCTTTCTCACTTACATTTTTTGGATGCTTAGTTTTTCCCAAGAGTTTTTAGACTCATTTTCTCTTTTGTTCTTGAATCTCTAGTTTAAATCTTATTACAATTTGCATTTCCTTTAAGAAATCTTTGCTTTTTACATTTCATCATCAATCTATCTTATTATCCATCATGATTTCTTCTCTCATCAAGTTTGGTTTTGGGAGAATCATCATGGGTCTTGAGTAGTTCCATTAGGGTTTAAGGATGTGTTAGATGAGGGGGATCTAAGCATGGATTAGGGTAGTTTAGGGTTTAAATCAAACATTCCATCCATCTCTAAGAGTCCTTAAAGCTTCTTCTTGCATGGGAATGAAGAAGATGATATGAGACATTTCAAGAACACCAAGTGTTTGATGAAATGCTCAAGAGCGCTTAGAGATGGAATTATGATTTTTATGCCCAAGGGATTGGTGCTAAAGGTTTTAATTAGGTTGATCTAGTAATTTAGAAATGAATTCATTAATTATCATCACTCAAATGGAAATTTGCTAATGATGCTATAATTAGTGACATGATTAATTGCATGGAAATGAATTAGTCAATTAAATGGATCATTAACCTAGGAAATAGCTAATTAGTGTAAGCTAGATACTCTAAACCATGCTTAGTGATCCCAATTCATAAATAACCCATCTAAGGACCCTTATTTTAATCATTGCATAAACCATAGTCATCTAATTACTTGCATTTAGTTCAATTAGTCAATTTGAATTAAACAACAAACCTCATTAGCTTAGATTAAGAGAATCTTTGTACTCTAGGTGGCAATTTACAATGAGTTAGGATTGATACCTCTAAATACCACAATGATTAGGGGAATTGATGACCTCGTTTTTGCATCTAGTTTTAAGATTCACTTGAGACTAAGCATTTAACTTTTTGCATTTTACTTTTGAAAACTTGTGTTTGGGATTGTGAGCTCAATTGTGAGTATTGGAATTGGATTGTTGCTTGGTTTTTGGGCTGTTTTGTAGGTACATGCACACAAGATCCAAAGGCAATCAAGATCTACTTCAACTCGCAACTCACCGTCGACCAAGCACTCGAGTTAGACAATTGATAGAGCAACTAAAGACTAATACCGAACCTATGGCTGAACAACACCTTCCTCGCAATCCCGCAACTGTCGGAATTTGTGATACCGCTAATGTTCACGATGACCGCCACGGAATCCAACCACCGAGAATCGAGAACAACAACTTCGAAATCAAAACCGGTCTCATCAACATGGTTCATGCCAACCGGTTCTACGGATTACCTAGTGAAGACCCACTTGATCACATTGATCGTTTCAACAAGCTTCTCGATCTCCTCAAGATCAATGGCGTCTCGGAAGATGCTCTTAAGCTTTGGTTGTTCCCCTTCTCTCTTGATGACAAATCTCACATTTGGGAAACAAATCTCCCTCAAGGGTCAATCACTACTTGGATGGATTGCAAGAGAGAATTCCTCAACAAGTTTTTCTCCCCGGTTCGAACCGCGAAGCTACGGAATGACATATCAAGTTTGAAGCAATTCTCCAACGAGTCCTTTTATGATGCTTGGGAGCGTTTTCGCGGATTAACTCACCAATGCCCACATCATGGCTTCACCAATGCCACTCTCTTGAGTACCATCTATCGAGGAGCTCTTCCCAAATTCCGCCAACTCTTGGATACCGCTTCAAATGGGAGTTTCTTAGCTAAGAATGTGGATGAAGCTATGCAAGTAGTAGAGAACTTGGCTACTAGTGATGGTACTTATGGTGAAGATTATGATCGGACTACAAGAGCTATACCGGATCAAGATGAAACAAAGAGAGATAAAGAGATGAAGGCTTTGAATGAAAAGTTGGATAAACAAGCAGCCATGATGGATAAACAAGCTACATTATTCGATAAACTTCTATCTGCAACAAAGAAGGATACACACCACGTGGTCAACTATGTCGATGAAGCTACTTATGAAGAAGAAATCAACTATGCACCGGAAATGGTTAACGAAGAAGAGATCAACTATGTGGGGAATCAAAACTACAACTTTCAACAAACCCACCCCAATCTGTCTTATAGAAGCAATAATGTGGCAAATCCTCAAGATCAAAACTATCCTCCAAGGGGCACTCAAGGAAACCAATTTATCTCAACTAATCAAGCTCAACAAGCCCGCCCTCAAGGAAACTACCAAGGCCAACAAGGCGCTGCTCAACCGAGGTCAAATCAGCAACCACCGAGTTTCCAGAGGCCTCAACAACCACGGTTCAATCAAAACCAACAAGGGTACACTCAAGGACAACAAAGGACAAACCCAAACCAACAAAGCTATGGACAGCAACAACAACAAGGCTATGGACAGCAACAACAACAAAGCTATGGTTATCTACCTCAACAAGGTTACTCTACTCAAGGACAACAAGAGTTTCCTCAAAGACAACAAACCCAACCTCCAAACCAAGGACCTCCACAAGTGGATTTGGTCACTATGATGCAGCAAATGCTTAGTAGACAATCAACATTAACCAATAGGATTATGAACATGGAGGATGAGATTAAACACCTCAAGAGTCAAGGAGCTTCAACTTCTCGTCAAGGCCAACTTCCGGGAAAATCCGAGGCGAATACGAAGGAATACATCAATGCTATTGAGCTAAGGAGTGGGACTACCTTGCCTACAAGAGAGAACCCTTACATCAATGAGGACATTGAGAAACAAGAAGGGGGGGGGGGTAGACATTGTTGATGAAGGTGAATTTGAAGAGGACCCTTACTCAACCTCATTGGCAAGGGAATATGCCAATGGGGATGCATTGCGCAAAGAGAAAGAGCTTGAGGAATCCATGGAGAGGGCCACGTCCCTAGCTAAAGCTAAGAAGGACAAAACCAAGGTTTTTGATGAAGAGACCACTAAGAAGCAAAAATTCATCCCTCCACCATATGTGCCTAAACTTCCTTATCCGGGAAGATTTAAGAAGCAACTCGTTGAGAAGTACAAGGCCATATTTGATAAGTCTCTCAAGAATGTTGAGCTTACAATGCCTCTAGTGGATGCTCTAGTCCCTGTGCCTCAACATGCCAAGTTCATCAAGGAAATGGTAATGGAGAGATCCAAGGAAGTGGAGTCAATGATGGTCTTGACTCATGAAGTTAATGCCATCATCCAAAAGCAAGTGATACCCAAGAAGCTCAAGGATTCTGATTCATTCACTATACCTTGTGCAATTGGACCACTAGCCTTTCAAAGTTGCTTGTGTGATCTTGGTGCAAGTGGTAGCCTAATGCCTTTCTCGGTAGCTAAGGCCTTGTGTATTAAGAGATATAAGGAGACCAACATGAGGCTGATCTTAGCGGATAGAAGTGTGCGGACTCCAATTGGTGTAATAGAAGATCTCCCGGTTTCGGTTCAAGGCTACACGGTTCCGACGGATTTCATTGTTCATGAGATGGATGAAGAGCCATCCGACCCTATCATCTTTGGTAGGCCATTCTTAGCAACTACTGGAGCTATAATTGATGTCAAGAGAGGAAAGATAGATCTTCACTTGGGTATGGATGAGATTCTTGAGTTTGATATCAACAATGAAGAAGCCAATCATTGATGGCTAATGCTTTTACATAGAAGAAATGGATAGCTTGGCGGATGAGTTACTTGAAGAGCTAAGAATGGAAGATGGATTGGAAGTAGCCTTAACCTTGGATCACAAAGGAAATGGTTTCTTAACCAAGGAAAGCCAAGCTTATGAGCTCACACTTGACACTAAGGAGCCATTGGAAATAGAATCTGGATTTGTGGATCTAGCAAGGGAAATGGAAGCTAAGGGTATTGAAGAGGTTAGTAGTGAAGACACAACCTTGGATGATGGAGATTGGAGTGAGCTAAAGGCCCCAAAGTTGGACCTAAAGGAGCTTCCCTCGGGACTAAGGTATGCGTTTTTAGGTCCCAAAGAGTCTTACCTGGTGATAGTAAATGAAAATCTAAAGAGTGATGAATTAGCTTTTCTTATCAATGAACTTAAAAAGTATAGGAAAGGTGTTGGTTACTCTTTAGATGACATTAAGGGTATTTCTACCAACTTATGCACACATAGAATTCACCTTGAGGATGAATCAAAGACTTTTATTGAACATCAAAGAAGGTTGAACCCCAACTTGAAGGATGTTGTAAAGAAAGAGATTCTAAAACTTCTTGGTGCGGGAATAATCTATCCCATTTCGGATAGCTCGTGGGTTTCACCAATTCATGTTGTGCCTAAGAAAGGGGGAATCACTGTTATAAAAAACGAAAATGATGAGTTAATATCAACTAGAACCATTACCGGGCATAGGATGTGTATTGATTACCGGAAATTGGACTCATCAACTAGAAAAGATCAATTTCCTTTACCATTCATTGGCCAAATGCTTGAAAGACTAGCCAACCATCAATACTATTGCTTTTTAGATGGATACTCGGGATTCTTTCAAATCCCGATCCACCCGAATGATCAACAGAAAACGACATTCACATGTCCTTATGGTACCTTTGCTTATCGAAGAATGCCATTTGGATTATGTAATGCACCAGCAACTTTTCAAAGATGCATGATTTCTATATTCTCGGATTTGATTGAGGAAATGGTTGAGGTGTTCATGGATGACTTTTCCGTATATGGTTCTTCCTTTGGTGTTTGTTTGTCTAATCTTTGTAGGGTTCTAAAGAGATGTGAAGAAGCAAATCTAGTGTTGAATTGGGAGAAGTGTCACTTCATGGTGCAAGAAGGAATTGTTTTAGGTCACAAGATCTCGGAAAGAGGAATTGAGGTTGATAAGGCGAAGATTTCGGTTATGGTCAACTTAGAGCCACCAAAGACGGTAAAAGATATCCGGGCTTTTCTAGGCCATGCGGGTTTCTACCGGCGGTTTATCAAGGATTTCTTCAAGATTGCTAGACCATTAACAAGACTCCTTTGCAAGGAAGTGGAGTTTGTGTTTAATGAAGAGTGCATGAGAGCCTTTTTTGAGATCAAGAGTTCTTTGGTTAGTGCACCAATAGTTCAAGCTCCGGATTGAGATCTTCCTTTCGAGATTATGTGTGATGCTAGTGACTATGCGGTTGGCACGGTTTTGGGTCAAAGGAAGGATAAGAAGACTCATGTCATCTACTATGCTAGTAGGACTCTCGATGAAGCTCAAACCCGGTATGCAACAACCGAGAAGGAGCTATTAGCGGTTGTATTTGCCATGGAGAAGTTTAGGTCTTACATTTTCAGTTCTAAAATGATTGTCTACACCGATCATGCGGCATTGAGATACATCCATTCGAAGAAGGACACTAAACCGAGAATGCTTCGTTGGATACTTCTTCTTCAAGAGTTTGACATTGAGATTGTGGACAAGAAAGGTATTGAAAATGGAGTAGCGGATCGTCTCTCTCGGATAAGGGTAGAAGACTTGGTTCCTATGATGACAAGCTAATGCAAGAGAGCTTGATGAGTGTGGGATCTTTAAGGAAAGAAGATGAAGTCATTTTGGGTGATTTATGTATTTTCACAAGAGGATAATCTACCATGGTTTGCTGACTATGTGAACTACTTGGTTTGTGGAAAGGAACCACCACTTAAAGGTCATAGGAAGAATAGGTTTTTCAAGGTTGTGAAAAGATTCTATTGGGATGAGCCATTCTTATACACTCTATGGAAGGATGGTCTCTATAGGAGATGTGTAACTGAGGAAGAGTTTGAGGGAATCTTGATGGCTTGCCATAGTTCACCAAGTGGAGGACACTTTGCTTGCTTCAAAACAGCCACAAAAGTTCTCCAAAGTGGGTTTTGGTGGCCAACATTGTTCAATGATGTTTATGAGTTTGTGAAGAGTTGTGACCAATGCCAAAGGAAGGGAAATATAAGCAAGAGAGATGAGATGCCTCAAAACCAAATATTTGTTGTAGAGGTTTTTGATGTTTGGGGTATTGATTTCATGGGTCCTTTCCTACCTTCCTTTGGGAACCAATACATTTTGATAGCTGTGAACTATGTGTCCAAGTGGGTGGAAGCAATAGCTTCTCCTACAAATGATGCCAAGATTGTGGTTAAGTTATTTAAGACAATCATCTTCCCAAGGTTTGGTGTTCCAAGAGTGGTAATTAGTGATGGAGGAAGTCATTTCATTAACAAGGTGTTTGAGATTCTACTCAAGAAGAATGGAGTGAAGCATAAGGTAGCAACCCCATACCATCCCCAAACCAATGGTCAAGTGGAGGTCTCTAACCGCCAAATCAAGGTAATTCTTGAGAAAACAGTTGGTACTTCAAGGAAGGATTGGGCGAGCAAACTCGATGATGCTCTTTGGGCTTATAGAACCGCCTTCAAGACTCCCATTGGCACTACTCCTTTCAACTTGTTGTATGGGAAAGCTTGTCACTTGCCGGTAGAGCTCGAATTCAAGGCAAAGTGGGCTGTCAAGCTTCTCAACTTTGATATAAAGAATGCTCAAGAAAGGAGATTGGTGGACCTTGAAGAACTTGAAGAGACTAGACTTAAGGCTTATGAAAACTCTTCAATCTACAAAGAGAGAACCAAGGCATTTCATGACAAGAAGATTCTCTCTAAGAACTTCAATCCTGGTGATCAAGTGCTGCTATTTAACTCGAGGTTGAAACTCTTTCCCGGAAAACTCAAGTCGAGGTGGTCCGGACCATTTGTGGTTAAAGAGGTGAGAAGTTATGGGGCAGTTGTGCTTGAAACAAAGGATGAAAGTGAATTTATCACCAATGGTCAAAGGTTGAAGAAGTATCATGCTAGGGAAGTCACTCAAGAGGCAATCTCAACTCCTCTTGAGGATGCTTCAATCACCACTTAGCACAAACTGGTAACAAAGTCAAACTTAGAGACTTAAAACAAAGTGCTCTTGGTAGACACCCCTTGCTTAAGCTTGTAAATAGTTTAATTTCATGTTTTTATTTCTTTGTTAGTGCATTTTGATGTTTTTGCTAAGTGTTTTCAGGGGATTTAAGGAATTTTGGAAGTTTAATGCTCGCAGCGGTCAAGGAGTGACCGCTGCAAGAGCCCGAAAAGAAAAAAATCCGCAGCGCTCTCGTAGTGGTCACTTGCAGACCGCTGTGATTTCCTGACCTTGAAGCCCAGAATTGGACGCAGCGGTCTTGCAGCGGTCAAGGAGTGACCGCTGTGACTCATTCCAGTTGAAGTCCGGACAAATGGCAGCGATCACCTGCAGCGGTCAAGGAGTGACCGCTGTGATCTTCTGAAGACGAAAAAAATCTGCAGCGGTCCTGCAGCGGTCACACTCAGACCGCTGCAGACAGGTAAAATCGGAAAAAGATCAAACCAAACCGACCGGTTTGGTCGATTTAAACCCGATCCCCTCTTCTTCCTCCTCATTCTTCACGACTTCTTCACCCTAAAACTCAAATTCTCTCATTCTAAACCTTTGTTCTTTCACTCTCAAACCAATTGGCTTCCATAACCTTGCATTCTTCACTTGTTTTCAACACAATCCATCATCAAAACTAAGGTAAAATCAAAATTTCATCCATATTTTATGAATTTTATAGAAACTCATGAGTTTGTGCTGAATATTGATGGAATTGGTTAGATTTTGCTTGGGTAATGCTAGTCTAAGCTAGATAGGTTGATTATATGGTTGAATTTTGAGGATTCATGTTGAAATTTGAAATTTTTGAAAATTAGGATTCTTGAGGTTGAGAAAAAAAAAAAAACGAAAATTTGGGGATTTTTTGAGTTTTGTGGTTCAAATGGTGCAATTAGACTAGGAAAACTTGTTTAGGCACATGAGCATTAATTTTGATTAAGCAATTGAGATAGAATTGCTTCCTTGAACTCATTGTTTGCAAGTTTTCTATTGTTTTGAAGGTCAAAATGGGAGTAACAAAGGGAAAGTCAATTGCTGGAGATTCCAATGCGGAGAACGAGGGAAGCGGAAGTGAGTACGATGACCTGAGACCACAAGCCAAGAGGGCTAGGAAGCAGAAGGGAGCGGAAGCGCCACAACAGTCAAATAACAAAGTCACTCCGCATCAAAGACTAAGAGCCATGAGAGATATGGAGTTTATGCCAACAAGGTGGGCGGATCACCTATTCTTGGCGGATCTCGGTATCTTGGACCCGGTTAGAAGCTTGTTCTCCAACATGGGCTTGGCGGGACTCTTCGATATGGCGCACATCGCAAATAGGGCGGAATCCAAGGAGTTCCTCGCTACTTTGAGCGTTTTCGATGATACCGCCTTGGACATAACCGACGAGAACCGAGGCCGCATAAGCTTTAAGATCCACAGGAGGAACTACGAGCTAACAATGGCACAAGTGGGTATGATCTTCAACTTCCCAGCTGGTGGCGAAGTCTATTCATTGAACCTCGATATGAATGAAGCACAAGGAGTGTGGAGATTGATAGCTCGGGGTGAATACAAGAAGGGACTTAGCAAGGCAACAGCTATCCGACATCCGGCAATCCGGTATGCTCAAAAGTTCCTTGCTCACACCTTGTTCGCAAGACGGGAGACAGGAAATGTGAAGGAAGAGGAGCTTGCTCTCTTGACCGAGGGAGTGAAGCCCTTCTTACGCACCACGGGAACAAGTGAAGACTGCAGATATGACATCATTGGGCAACCAAGACCAGTCAACTTCGCTCACTACCTCGTGAACCGACTCCTCTCATTTCAAGATTGGGTGACTTCGAACAAAGAGAAGACTCCTCAGCTCAGCATTGGGGGACTCATTACACCAATCTTGATAGCTTGCAGAGTAGAGATACGCTCACCCGAGGCAACACTACTAATCACGCGGTTAGACATGTCTTATCTTGCCACATCTCACTTCCTTGTAGGGCACAAAAGGAAGAGTTTTGGATACCGCTTTTATGTCACCGGGAACGAGAAGAAGACCGTCCTCCTTCCCAACATGGGTATCACCACCTTCGATACACGCGCCAATCTCTTGTTCAACCCGCGACCATATCTCCTCCATGATCCAGCTAGAGACGGGCCCCTCTCTTCTATTCACCGGACACGAACCGAGCTACCGTGCGAGGAAGACGAGGAAGAGCTTCCCGGGGAGACTTATGGAAGCAAGCGGTATGATTTTGAGCCTTACGCCGATCCAATCACGGGAGACGCTCTAAGAGTGGCACACGAGCATATTGGCCTTCTCAAGAGGCTAACTAAATGGCAAGGCAAGCAAATCATGAAGCTTGTGAAGACGGTAAAGAAGCAAGGGAAGCTTATCAAGAAGATCCTCAAAGACTCTAGCTCTTCACCAAGGAGAACCGAGGAGGGTGGCTCAAGCATGACGATGATCATAGCCGAGCCACAAACCGACGAAACCGCGACATCTTCTCACGGAGGACAACCAAGACAAAACAAAGGGAAGGTACCACTCTCGCCTTCTAGTAGCGGCTCAGGAAACCGCTCCTACTCCATGGACTCCTCCCCTTCTCATTCTTACTAGGTACCCAATTGCACCCTTGTAAATACATTTTGATTTTCTTGTTTCATTGCATGTTCTATTTGTCTTTATGACTCTTCCTCGAATTTCTTTCAACACCGAGCCGGTGTGATTTAAGTTTGGGGTTTTGTGTTCTTATTTTACATTTCGAAACTTGAGTCTCATGCATTGTTAGACTTTCATGCATTTTTAGTTCAATTTTAAAAATTTTTGCAATTTTCATATAGGATTGAGTCTAGAATCACTTGCATTAGGAGAACTAGTTTAACCAAGGTATCACAATTTGACATTAATTCAACACCCTAGTTATTAATCCTCTAATGCTTCACATGTTTGTTTGAAATCAAGAAAGAACCATTCACGGATCATGCTTATGATAACCTTGTTTTGGTTCAAACTCTCTCTATTTGAAGCTAGTCTCACCTAAGTGAAACCATAATTTGATCAAATAATTATTGTGCTTATGCTAATAAAGTAAAAACCATGGATCACTTATACATACTTAGGCATTCTTATCCCTATTTACCACTCTTGTGTGCCTAAGTAGCCATTTATGGTTCCTCCACCAAGCTTCATCATTAAACCTTCTTTCTAGCCAATGCATCAATTGTGTGTGACTTTGTGAGGCCTCTTCCGAGCTAACTTGACAAAACGTGTTAGGTTTAGAGCAACAAGGGAAAACTTTTGTGTAGATTTAGCTCTATCATCAAAGAGCTAATAGGGACTAGGCTAGATTAGGTGGGAATGTGGTTTAAATTCAAGTTTGGGAGAAAATGAAAATTACAAGGAAAAGTTTGGTTGAATTGGAAAGAATGAAGAAAGGTAAAGGTAATGAAAGGGGAACAAAAATGAGAAGAAAAACTTCAAGGTAAAGCTCCAAGGAATACAAAGAAAAAGAAGCCTCAAACAAGAAAAGAAGAGCTCCAAAGCAAGAAAAAGGAAAGAAGCCAAATGGTGAAAGGAGCAAAGGAAGAGGAAGTCAAAGCAAAGAAAAGGAGCCAAAAGAAGTAAGAAGAATCCCCATTAAAGAGAAGATGAATGAAATGGGCAAAGACCCTTGGGTAGAATGGCAAAATGCCTTAGGTGAACAAAAGGGTAGATAGGATTTTTGATGGGAAATGGGCTAGAATATGGCTTAGGTTAGAGAAACATTAGGCATTTGGGGTAGACAAAGGTTTTTCCTTGTATGCATAGGTTGCTCTTTACCTTTAGCATTTTGTTAAAGTTTGGCTCATTCATTGAAAGATCCCTAAGCTAACAAGCCAATGCATTGATGAGATCATCTTCATCTCATAACCTTAACCTTTAGCCAAATGGTTTGATCTAAATTGGTGTAAGCACAATTCACAAATTTCATGAGCTAATGAATGTTAAGAGGCTAGTGGATAGGATGGATTGTCTAGACCAAGGTATGGTTTTGATTATGTATTGGGATATGCATGGCTAACTTCTTTTGAGTAGACAAACTTTGATGCATTTTAGGCTTAGTAACTTGGATGTTGAATTGATTTCTTTTTGTGATGCCTTGTTGATTGAGCTACTTCTCCCACTTCATTATCTTTCTCTTGAGCTTATTTGTTTGCTTGAGGACAAGCAAATGAGTAAGTTTGGGGGATTTGATATTATCATATTATGCATCATTTAGGCTTACATTATAGTAGGATTCCATTTCATATTTGTCATGTTTTGGTACATTTATCATTGTTTTCATTGCGCTTAGGGTCTAGGTGTTGCATTAGGTCTAGGAGAGTCTTTTGGTGCATATTGGTTGGTCCTTAGGTACAAAAGTGAGGAAAAGAGCTAGGGAATGAGCATTGGATAAATTTGAACACAATTGGAGCTAAGGATGAGCTGAGGAGCACTGCAGCGGTCGAGCGCAGCGGTCAAGGAGTGACCGCTGCAGAAGATTACAACGGACTGAAGCCGCAGCGGTCAAGGAGCAACCGATGTCAACTTCTGGAGTGTACACAGCGGTCTTACAGCGGTCAAGGAGTGACCGCTGCATAGTCAACCACAGCGGTCACCAAGCGCAGCGGTCGAGGCGATCTTCTGGAGTGTTCACAGCGGTCATGCAGCGGTCACACTCAGACCGCTGCGGTTTGGTCCGGACAAAAATAATCGGGTCGAAACCCGGTTTGTCCCGGGTTGACCCGGTTTGACCCAATTTCATAAAAACCCCTTCTTTCTCACTTACATTTTTTGGATGCTTAGTTTTTTCCAAGAGTTTTTAGACTCATTTTCTCTTTTGTTCTTGAATCTCTAGTTTAAATCTTAATACAATTTGCATTTCCTTTAAGAAATCTTTGCTTTTTACATTTCATCATCAATCTATCTTATTATCCATCATGATTTCTTCTCTAATCAAGATTGGTTTTGGGAGAATCATCATGGATCTTGAGTAGTTCCATTAGGGTTTAAGGATGGGTTAGATGAGGGTGATCTAAGCATGGATTATGGTAGTTTAGGGTTTAAATCAAACATTCCATCCATCTCTAAGAGTCCTTAAAGCTTCTTCTTGCATGGGAATGAAGAAGATGATATGAGACATTTCAAGAACACCAAGTGTTTGATGAAATGCCCAAGAGAGCTTAGAGATGGAATTATGATTTGTATGCCCAAGGGATTGATGCTAAAGGTTTTAATTAGGTTGATCTAGTAATTTGGAAATGAATTCATTAATTATCATCACTCAAATGAGAATTTGCTAATTATGTTATAATTAGTGACATGATTAATTGCATGGAAATGAATTAGTCAATTAAATGGATCATTAACCTAGGAAATAGCTAATTAGTGTAAGCTAGATACTCTAAACCATGCTTAGTGATCCCAATTCATAAATAACCCATCTAAGGACCCTTATTTTAATCATTGCATAAACCATAGTCATCTAATTACTTGCATTTAGTTCAATTAGTCAATTTGAATTAAATAACAAACCTCATTAGCTTAGATTAAGAGAATCTTTGTACTCTAGGTGGCAATTTACAATGAGTTAGGATTGATACCTCTAAATACCACAATGATTAGGAGAATTGATGACCCTAAAAATTGATCATCATCAACCCGTTGAACCGGTGTTGAAGAACCATGTTGAGAACGATCCCTTTGATGTCAAATTAGTTGTCCTCTCCATTCGGGATTTTGATTCCCGTTTGTGATGGCATCAAGGTTGGTTCATCGTATCTTCCGATTAGCTGTTCCGGCTCTTGACCTCCTTCATCATTAACGTTTTCGATTCGGTCTCTCATCTTTGGCGATTAAGGGGTCTTCTTGTGGTTCTTATCTGACTTCCTAATAATGCTTTCGAGTTTGGCATTGTCTGTGGGTAGAATGAGGTTTCCTTCGCTATTAGTTCTTTGCATTCAACCTGAAAACACAAGAGGAAAGAGAGAGAACTCTTATTAGTACGTTTTCGGAAATAAAAAAAAAAATTTATAAATCTAACAGAATATTTTATATCGACCGATATGGGGTTGATACAAAACTACTATCGACCAATATATTGTCGATATACCCTAATAATCCTGATATTGTACACATAATTTTGCATCGACCGATATAAGGTCGATATATACTTGTGTCGATCGATACATGGTCGATACAAGTTGGATTACCCAGATTGACAGCGGTATCGACCGATACCAAATCGATACACAAGGTGTATTGATCGATATAGGGTCGATATTGATGGTCGGATTGAAAGATAAAATTCGGCAATCAAAACGGTTTAAAACTTTTTGATAAATCTTGCCAATTGCTCCACGGCAACGGCGCCAAAAACTTGATGTGTCTGTGTTTTCAAGTTTTAAATTTATAAAACACCTTAATCTTTGTCCAAGTATAAGTTATACTCGTTGTAGAAATTGAGGGATCGAACCGAAAGGAGCGCGGAAGTTATCAAATTGTTTAAAACTGTTTCTCGAAACCGGATTGTAAAAACGGGATGATTTATAGTTGGTTGGCTGAGTTTGTCATAACTAATCTATCTAACTAAGATAAAAGTGTGAAACTAAGAGGAGAATGGTTCGGTTTGAGAGGGGTCTTAAGAAACTAACTAACTAAAGTTATAAGCTCTAGTTAGGGATTTGTTTCGCGAGAGGTTTTATACGGTTGTCCCGAGAATTTCGTTGAGGACATCCGATTCGCTAGGCGTTTGTTCTATCAACGGGCCCATTGAGAGAGGCAAGCGACTAACGGCCTTAATAACTACAAATACCATTGCATTTCCTAATGTGGATTTCCAATTCTAATCTCACTGATTGATCCTGAAATTTCCTAGGAATTCAATCAATTATCTAGTTCACTCTCCTAACATGTTAACCCATTTGAAAGCATGCTACCGTGAACTTAGGCGATAAGTGTGTAAAAGTATCCACAATTCAACCCTAAATGCTAATCCATAGTTCTATTAGGGTAGAGAAAGCCTCTCAATTAATCACTTAGATTCATCAACTAATCACAAGGATTAGAGAGAATAGAGGTGAGAGTGAGTGTAAGAGGTGTCACATATCCTTGTCAAAGTAACCTCTAAGGACTCATGATTATGAGATCTAAACCTAATTGATTCTCTTATGAATCAACTAATTAACCTTGATTAATGAGATCCCTAATTACCCTCTCTCTCCAAATTAATCTCTCTTATTTAAACATAACTAATAAAAAGGTTAAATAAAAGAAAAAGATTTTTCATAATTTAAATGAGAAAATTAAACAAAATAAAATAAAAATATTTACAAGCCACCTTTTAGGTGGTTAGCGCTAAAATAGAGAAAGAATGTCTTGATGTGGTGTGTTTCAAGTGAGGGGACACATGCTATTTATAGGAGTCTAAAGTCGGCCAGGGGTATTTTGGTGATTTGCTTTTTGCTTCTGGCTCACCACTATCGATCAATATGGGTGTCGATCTCCTTCACCTCCATATCGATCGATAGGATCTCGATATGGGTGAAGGTTGGCCATTGATCGTTAGCTCCTTGCCTTCTCTTGTGACTCGCTTCATGCTTTTGAGATCTTGTCCTTTCGGGTAACCTAAGAATGTCCTGAAACACACACAAAACGTGAAAATGCAGACTCATGTACTACTAAGATGCAAAACAAGGAAATCTATCCTAAATGCATGAAAAATGAAATAAAGATGGGATAATTGGATAAAATCTTGTAAAAATCTGATGTTAAAACACTCAATTTCTCATCTCATCAGCAGGCCCAATCTGTTTTCCAAGGCCATCTCGTTAGTTATGACGGGTAGGTGAAGGCTCTTCGGGAGGATGATGCGGCCTAGGAGACTGAGGCTGCCAAGTTGCGTAGCTCGATTGATGATTTCATCGTCAAAGAGGTGGCACGGTTGTCTGCCGAGTCTTCCGAGCGTTTGGAAATGCTGAAAGAGGTGAGGGAGGAGAAGGAGGTGCTGAGGTTGGTCGGAGTTCTGTTCGGGACGAGGTCGAGGAGCTATCCTCCGAGGTTCTTCACCTTGATGAAGAACGCAAGAGGTTGGTCGCTAGGGTGGATCAGCTTCGCGACCTACTTCGTAACGATAAGGAAAAGGCTGAAGCGGAGCTGAAGAAAGCTACCAAAGATAGTGTGTCCCAGGCTCAAGGGGAGATCGCTAGGATCACTCCGATCTTGGATCATGTTCGATTTTTTAAGGCGAAACGGACGAAAAACCTGAACGCTTTGCTCACCCTCGGTATGTATCAGTCTGACTTGCAATGCGTCAAGACTCGTCGTGAGGAGTTTGGGATTGCGGTGCCGGATGAGTACGTTTCTGAGCTTACCAAACAAGAGGCTGAGGCGCAGGCGGATCTTAGCAAGACCGAGGTGCCTGAACTCGACGAAGCCATCCTAAGTTCGGATTGGCTTACCCCAGCGAGTCCCACGGGCTTCCCCGATGTTGGAGCAACCTCGCAAACACCATGAGCTTCTCATTGAGCTTTTTGGTGTATCTTTGCCTTCGGAAAATTCTCCTCCTTTGCATCTCGATCTCGCTATGTTCCGGTTTTACTTTTTTGCATCTTGGTCTCCGATGCTTTGCCATGTATTGATTTTCTCTTGTATATTTGCACTCCTTGGTCGAATTTGTAACCTCGATTTTTTCCTGATAATAATAGATCTTTATTTTTTCCTTTTTTGTGTTGATCCTGCTAAAAAGAAAAACCAACTATGTTAACTTTGATAATTTTTTTAGAATATTCCGCAGAATCTTGACGGTCGGGATGACGCTAGGACTGAGGCGTTAATTTAAACGCGCACATTTGTGACCGATCTCGGGTTTGACTTGTGGATTGAATTGGGCCATTACATTCACTTCTGAACATAATTTTTTTGGGTTTGATTAGGCCACTTAGGTGTTTGGGTAATCAGCCCAGCTGCTTACAAAGGAGCAGAATTTGCAGGAACGGGCCCGACTGAAGGGTACAGGTAATTTGTTGCCGTGGGGTTTTTTTTGCGATTCCGACTCGCATTCGTCATAGACAAGGATTTAATTCTAAATCATTCATTATTATAACTACATATAACATTATAGCTGCACTTCTAAGGAAGTTTCCTACGTACCTTCTATAAATCGATCAAGCCATTCGTAATTCGATAGTGGGATCCAAATCTCGTTTTTTTTTTTTTTTTTTTTTTTTTTTTAGAGAAAGAGACTGAAGGAAATAAAAGAGACAAACTCAATGGATGCCAGTGGATCTTACGTAGCTTTTGATTGCACGAGTGGGGGAATATGTGTGATGGCTCGGTGAACTGGGTATCTGCTGATGGAGAGGTGAGAGACCAAGTGCGTTAGTCTGTTGATCAGCCTCTGTCTTTGTTTCCTTTCTTTCGCGGAGCACTGTACAGGACTGAAATCTCGGATCATGTTGCACGGGCGTGCCGATCCCAAGCCTTCGTTCATTGGCAAAGCACATACGTAGCAACGAGGATACGGGCGACTTCGCAATCTGTGATCGTCATAGTGATCACGAGTGGATCGTTGTGCGGGAAATCTATTACGTTAAGATCAAACTTGCTGAAGGTTATACTTGCTTATTCCTCTTTTGTATTGCATACGTAGATCACATTATGCTTATGCGTCGCGATGGCCCTTCTTTCGCTGGCCCTGATCGAACGGACCGAATCATTACAATCCATTAGTCCGTCCCTTATCGTGTTTATGCGCGCACGGGGAGGAGGAGGTATTTCTTGGGTCATATATAGGATCTTATGCATAAGATATTGTACCTCCTTAGAAATCAGGCGGCGTGTACCTCATCATCATTGAGTCATCCGGTTAACCGGGCCAGTCAAGAAAATCATGGTCTTGCCACGCGCCTCGCCAGTTAGTCCACCAGTAGCAAAGTCGTCCTCATCATCTCATCATCTCCTCTCTTCTTCCTCAGGTTGTGGCTCACATGCTCTCCTAGTAGGGACCTGTGGGCTCTGAGAACTAATGCAGCCAGTAAAGAAAGACCAAAACCACTTCGCCACCTTGTTCTTCCATCTATGGCGCTCCATCTTGTACTCAAATTTCGCCTTGGGAGTCGCCTCAAATGGTGGTTGCTTTGGTAACTAAAAATAATCTGGCATAACACCAGTGGAATGTCGTGCTCCAGCAGACACAAAATCATCAGCTCGTGGCTGAGAAGTGGAGGTACGTGGTGGTTGGGCGGTTCCGATCGTGCATCTAGTACGTTGAGGTGGTGATGGGCAGCTCCTAGTGGGAGGATCACCGCAAGGGCTACGATGGTGAGCAGCTCATCAGGTTGTGTAAATCGCAGGGGAACTAATCCCATGATCATTGTGTATCTAGCATTAGGCAACTGGAACAAACAGACAGCTCCATCGTCCCGTGTAAACTCATAATGCCTTCCCAAGTGGACAATGTCAGTATGAGCCAAGGAATTCATCCATCTTGAGGTGAATCTTAAGACCATCATCCTTAGAAAAAGCAGCTAGTGGAACCTCACAAAATCTCATAAAATTTGATTCAGAAGACTCTCCACTGTCTCCTTCTTAACTGAGAGACTCCTCCAGAATATACATGATTCCTCAGATAAACCACATGGCGTGCAAAAAGAGCACTCATGTTCCAATCAGTCACCTTTGGGGCATAAAGCAAAGCAAATCCATCTACAATGGCGTAGTACAACAGAGTGAGCTCTTCCTCATATAGACGTCTAACCTCTGTCCGTCTCAGCAATGTATGACTAACGACCCGCGACAAAATCTGTAAAGACGGATGTCGGATAAGTGCATGCTTCGTCGAAGTCGGTTCATGGGCACCCCATCCAATGAAACTTCAAAATTCATGGCGCTCTCCAAAGTTCTTCATATCATAAAACATGGTTCTCGTGTGTTGGAAACCAAAAATTGAACACAGCTCAACAATGGTGATGGTGTAGCAAACTCCATTGATATAGAAACAGAGTCGCCATTGGTTGACATCTTTACAACCACGCAGATAGGCCAAGTAGCAAGAGGCCATGAATTGCCTCACCGTGGCTGGATAAGTGTGGTAATAGTGAGAACCAATGTGTCTCATCCCCATATTGCTCATGATTTTCTGAAGTTCCTACTTCAGGCCAAAGCTCATCATCGTCTTCGTGTCTAGTAATTGCAGGGACTGAATAGCAACTTCCAGGTAGCGGTTGTATAAAACCGTATCATAATCGTCATGAAATCGGTGACTCCTCTTCTTGCACTCGCGGTCCATGGCCACTTCAGCTCCTTCTCTTCGTTCAAATGGTTGGAGCAAAGGATCCTTCTTATCCTTGTCCGACATCTCGGCGTAAATCTCGTGCTCAGAATCGCTTCCACTAGCTGACAACTGCAAAATAAACATCAAAAATCAAAAGAACTAAATCCGTTCTTCTTTGGGTTTTGCCAAAGTCGATCGTCCATTAGGACAGGTTTATCGACTCCAACAAGGCAAGATTTTCCCGTCTAATCGCGTATAGCGTCCTTCGCGTGTTTCATCAATTCAGCTCAAAATTCAACAATAATTCAACCACATTCCAGTAAAAACAAAGAAATTCGACTACTCTACAACCGATTTTTTCAAAAAATATGCTCTAATTCCCAAACATGCAAGCATTCCAAATTTCTTGTGGTAATATCGCAGGAGATATAGATCAACACAAAATCAATAACCATTAGACTCTTAAACACATAAGACATAAGTATATAGTCCTCAATTTCTTGTGGTTATAGACCTATATATTAACTTCTAGACCAGATACTTTGGTTTTCGATCTAAGAGGCTAGCATATGCAATAAACATTGACCTAATTGTTCATGACTTTCCAAGCTAAACATTGATTTCAACAAGGAAGAAATTCATGTTATGGCCTTGCTATAAGATAATGTATAGAATAGCAAAACCTAGAGATCAATATCCCAAGTGATCAAGTCAAAATATTGTATGAAAACCCATTAAAGTAGAGATTCATACTGATCATATCATATTAAATGCTTTAGAGATCTATAAAACCATTGAAAATTCCAGATCCAACAAGTAAAATACTCACACATAGCAAGCGAAACCATAATCAATATCAATATCAATAGCTTGCATAAAAGTAGAGAGTAGAGTTTAAAAAATAGAACAGGTTGTGGGTCTCTCTCTTTATAAAATTTGTAGTAAGTAGAACTTTAAGGAACCTTAGGAACAAAGGTAGCTTTTTTAGGCAAAGGAAAAGAGTTTTGGTGGCTTGAATGTCTTGCTTCTTGAGAACTTGAAGGCTTGACCTAATTCTTATGTTTATGAGAGTATATATAGCTCCAATGTTCGTGCATGGGTCGGCAATGAATCTTCAAGACTTAGGACTTTAGCAAAAGACCCATAAAACGATTTCTTTTCTTTTGACCAACCCAATCGAGTCGGTCAACTGCTTCTTCTAGTCGGTCGACTGCTTCTTCTAGTTGGTCGAATTTGTCGTCTTTCGATAAATTCTTCATTTTGCTCCAAATCGTCCATATCTTCTCTAATTGCTCCATCACATGAAATCTCATGTTTATCATGTTTAAAATGTGAAAAATACTCCAAAACCGTATAGAATATGCATGTGAAAACCGATAAAAATATTAATACATCAGTCGCCGTAAGAAAGGGGCTGAGCTAAGCTCTCCTAAGACCTTGTCGTCAACAAAAATGGTCGAACTAAGCTCTCATAAAACCTGGTCATCAAAAAAGGGTCAAGTTAAGGTCTCGTCAGACTTGTTTGTCGAAAAAGGCGGACCATAGCTCTCGTAAGTCTGGAACATCGAAACGAAATGAATATCAACTCACATGACAGACCGACCTAAAATAGGTCGGATCGACATTCAAATAATTAAATTCCAGTAACTAAGAAACGTAAAACAGTCTCAAAGTCGTCACCGACCACAGGTCCACTTCATCGATCAAGAACCAGCTAAGTTAATATCAAATATTTCACCTATAAAAAGTTAATCTTAATTACTCAGTAAGGATAATATTAAGGGACTAAGATTATTTCTTCGAGATACTTGGGTCCTTCAGTTTCTTTCTGACAGCTATTTAGTGTCACACCAAGCAAACGTAAAACTCGATTGGACGGAAAACTCGTAGGAACGCTATACCACTTTACCGACTAAGGGGGGCTAATTATTGATGCAAGGATTAACACCCTCATCGTAGCTCGACCAGACCCATAAATTCGCAAGGAAAAGAAAATAAAACAAAGCTTAACTCGGGCCCAAGTTTTCACCAGCAAGGTGAAATACTTGAAGATAAATGAGAATCTTCAAGGGTTCATCATTATCAGAAAATTTTAATTATTCATTTATGTTATAATCACGAAATAATGAAAAAAAGTTCTATTCAAGACCCTTATATAAGGGAGGAAGATCCTTAAGAGAAATCATCTAAGAATTCATCGAATAGACAACTCACATAGAGCAATAGAGAAGTTTTAGCTTAAGTCGGAGACTTGTTCCGAGTTCCAACATCTTGTATTCGGTTTCAAATCTGAGAAATACGACATTCTATTACCCAAAATTTGATCTAACTCTTCACAAAAACAGAGGTCGAAATCTCGACATCAATAGGTTTGCATAGTAAACTACTAAGCATCTCCGCGATATTTCCCCGAGTTCAAATTTATTAACTAGCCACGAGAAAATAATATCAAAGGGGATCTGTTAACGAAGCATGCTATACTTAAAAAGTACAATTTCTCTTTCTTTAGCACTTCTCTTATTCTTTGATTCGAAAACTAGATAATATCTTACTTGAAAAACAAATGAATCTAGTGCGTTCATGAGAAAAAAAAATATATTCATGTCATTCTTTTTATTTTAAACTAGGAACTTACCCGCGCGGTTGCCCAGAAATGTGGTGTAAGAGGGTAAAATTTAATACATTAAAATGCTATATATATCCTGCATATTTTTATCGAGATTCTGAAATTAGTGCTTACTATATGAAGAGACATATAAACGTATCATAAATTAGGTGTAAGAGATCATAATATCTTATAAATGCTTACTTGTGGAGTAATCTAAACCTACATCCCTACTTTGAGAAGCAAAGCACATTCATATACCAACCAAAATATTTACGATACATTTATTTGATGAATCTAAACCCAAGAGCCTCCTTAGGGAACCCCAAGCACATTCATATACAGTCCACGATATCTACAATACGTTTCTCTGGGAAATCTATACCCTAAACCCTCCTTTAGGAACCCAAACACATTCATATATAGTTCATGACATCTACAATACGTTTCTCTAGGAATCTAGATCCTATACCCTCTTTTGGGAAACAAAATACATTCATATACAATCTATTATATGTACGATGTGTATATCTTGGAACTATATACCCTAGACCCTCCTTTGGGAACCCAAACACACTCATATATAGTCCAAAATATCTATGATACATTTCTAGAGGGAATCTAGACCCTTCAACCTCCTTTTGGAACCAAATCACATTCATATACAGTCCACAATATTTATGACATGTTTCTCTGGGGAATCTAAACCCTAGACCCTCCTTTGGGAACCCAAGCACATTTATAGTCCACAAATATATATGATACGTTTGTCAGGGGAAGTTACACCCTAAGACCCTCATTTGGGAACCCAAGTACATTCATATACAATCCATTATATGTATGATGTGTTTCTCTTGGGACTCTATACCCTAGACCCTCCTTTGGGTATCCAAGCTAACTCATATACAGTCCACAATATCTACAATACATTTCTCTAGGGAATCTAGACTCTTCAACCTCATTTGGGAACCAAAACACATTCATATACAGTCCACGCTATCTATGATACGTTTCTCTGAGGAATCTAAACCCTAGATCCTCTTTTGGGAATCCAAGCACATTCATATACAGTCAACGATACGTCTCTGGGAATCTAAACCCTATACCCTCTTTTCAGAATAAAAGCACATTCATATACAGTCAACGATACGTTTCTCTGGGGATCTATACCTTAGATCCTCCTTTGGAAATCCAAGTACATTCATAGTCCACGATATGTTTCTCAGGGGAATTTACACCCTAGACCCTCCTATGGGAACCCAAACACATTAATATATACAGTCAATGATATCTACGATATGTTTATCTAGAGAATCTATATCCTAGGCCCTCCATTAGAAACCCAAACACATTCATATACAGTCCACTATATGTACGTTACGTTTCTCTTGGTATATATACCCTATACCTTCCTTTGGGAACCCAAACACATTCATATACAGTACACGATATCTACGATATGTTTATCTTGAGAATCTATACCTTAGACCATCATTTGGGAACCCAACCACACTCATATAAAGTCCACGATATCTACAATGCGTTTTTTTAGGGAATCTAGACCCTAAAACCTCCTTTGGAAACCCATTCACATTCATATATACAGTCCACGATATCTACAATATTTTTCTCTAGGGAATATAAACCATCTACCCTCCTTTAGAAACCCAAAAATATTCATATTTAATCCGATATCTACGATACGTTTATCTAGGGAATCTAGACCCTACAACCTCCTTTGGAAACCAATTCACATTCATATACAGTCCACGATATCTACGATATTTTTCTCTAGGGAATCTAAACCATCTACCCTCCTTTCGGAACCCAAGAACATTCATATTTTATCCACGATATCTACGATACGTTTATCTGGGGAATCTAAACCCTAGACCTTCCTTTGGGAACCCAAGCACATTCATATACATTCCACGATATCTACAACTAATGACCTAAATATTTTATTTGGGTTCAAGGTCTGCGAAAACCTCTATATAAAAAATATTCATCGTCTTGTGTTGCGATTTTCCTTATTCATCTACAATGAGGAGTTTTAAACATGATCTCCACTCCACTCTAGATATAGCTATGTAAACTTTTCTACGAGAAAACAAGGGTTTGGGTAGAAAAAAAACAACCGTCTCCATGGTTTGACCTTGGTTGTTATTTATTGTCACAACAAATGCAACTGTCACCAAAAATTGACTACACTGTATTTTAAAAGGGAAATTTGTTTCCGCCGGAGACACAAACTTCCTAGTTACTAAAAACCAAATCGCTTACTTAAGTATTCATTAATATTTTTGTCATCTATCACGTGATTGGCCAACTGAGCCACTTTTAATCTTGTACACAAAATCATTTCTTATATCTATATTTTTGAGCAACATGATCACGACTTTCAAGTTTAAACAATGATTCAGCTATCCCGATACTTTGACACTACAAAGAAATTCATGACTATAACCCATTACATCAGCACTGCTAGTGTCCGAATTATCAATGCTATCAGAGTTGTGGTACTCGTCACCTAATAATGCTGAAATTTAAGTTAAAAAATTTAAGAAAAAAATTCTTGAAGAATGGTTTTAATGTATTTTTTTTTTTTAAGAAGAAACATCTTACTAATTTAATGTTTTTTCGAAGGATAAGAGAAAACGTTTTATGATAAGACGGTTTGATGAAGTATCTAAAGAAGGAATAAGACTATTGGACCATAAGTAACTAAGTTAAATCCCAAGTGTTTAATAGGTTGTGTTTAATTTCTATAAGAAATTAGATTAAAATAACTAAAACAAAAGTGAAAGACTTGAGTTATTCAAATTTTAGTAGTTAATAAGTTGGTTGATTTTATGTTGTTTAATATAGAGACCAAATATTGTTTAAATCTGTGATTTATTATGATTTTAATGTTAGGGTTTAAAATTTTTTTACTATATAAGATATACAAGGATTTCCATATAATTCGGTTTGATTATATAAGATTTCCATATATAAGAATAAGGTTTTCATTAAAATTATGTATGATTTCCATATATAATTATACGGTTTAAAACATTAATAAAGTTTTTAATAAGGTTTTTAATAAGGTTTTGATAAATCAATTCTCTAGAGGACTGTGGTGATGTCACGTGGCGAAACATGTATTCTTTTAATATATACGATAATGATTTAGGTAAAACAAAAACAATGTAGTGCATTCGTGAGCTAATTGGTAGGGATAATATTTTATTAGCGTTCGTGAGCTGATTGGCCAATGCTTTGTATGGTTGAATTTCAACAGAGACGTCTATAATCTTTCCCACCGATAATACGAAGTTGATTAAGATAGTGTTAAAATGAGTTTTAAAAGTTCTTCTAAAATTCTATGTTTTCAATTATGATGTTTGTAATTAAATACTTGTTAAAATCCAAAGTTATTAATCTTGTAAAATAGTCTTGTTCAAAACATTGCGTGTTGTTTCGGGATGCTAGGGACTAGCCCGTGCGGTTGTACGAAAAAAATATAGTAAAAAAGTAAACTTTAATACATTTATATATCCCACATACTCTTATTGAGATTCTATCATATTAAACGGATGAATAAACAGTAAAAAGAAGATATTATCTAGTAAAAGAGGACAAACACCGATCTGCTAAGTAATTTAACATACAATCCGAATTTACACAAAGGTAATTTGAAACCATACCTAAAAAGGTAAAAGCAAAACCGTGAACTTAATAATAAACTTGATATATCTCAGTATTGAATGCACCTTCTCACCATTCTAGTTCAAATATGGAACCATAACAGTGGAAACACCTTTGTAAATCGAATGAGCATGAGCACGCATGTGAACACCGAGAAGACAAGTGTTGTTCTCGTTTATTTCTCCTGTTGTCCCACCATCTCCTACTAAATATAAGAATTCATATATCTGAAATCAACTTCTATGCATAATTACATTTTTAAGTGATTGTTATATTAAACCAATCAAGAAAAGCATGCTCATATATTAACTGAGAATTTGAGATATTCAAAAAGTGACACTTTAATTTGTTTAATTTTATATATGCTCAACGAAGTAGGACAAGGTAATATTTTTCTAGAGCGGATGTGCTTATGTGCAGTATCAAGCCACTGCTCCAGATTTTAGAACTCCTTAGGGCTCATCGATTGCAAGTAGTCTCCAAGATAATACCCCAAACAAAATAGCATACATGGAAGTTGCACTTTAACGCTAACAATCACTACAAGAAAAAAGACATTTAATAGCGGCTGAAAAACGCTATCTAACGATATCATAGCGTATTTTTAGCCGCTGTCTAATCGCCTGTTATAAAAAGTCAAGCGCTTTCGATAGCGTTTTTTTGCACTGCTATCGTATCAGAACTTACAATAGCGCTTTTATTATGCAATTAAATTATATTTAATAGTGTTAGCTTTGTGCTATTATTATATTTTTAACAGCGTTTTTGTTTTGCTATTATTTTATTTTCAACAGCATTTTTGTTTTGCTATTATTATATTTTCAACAGCGTTTTCATTGCGTTATTATTAATCTTTTAATATCGTTTCTTAATCGCTATATTTTCTAATATATTATATTGTATTTTATTTATAATATATTATAATAAATTCAAATAAATGATTTCATTTTATTTTATTTATAATATATTATAATAAATTCAAATATATTGTAAAACATTTAATTTTGTTACAAAACAAATATTATTACAAAATTTGGTGCAACAAAAAATAATGAAATACAAAATATTACATATACGACGAAACCCTAATCTTAATCTTAATGTCCAAGAGATCCATGATTTGATGCTACTACCAGTTCCAGAATCCTCACTGTAAACGAGTAAATGACAAACACATTCATCAAAAACCAAAACATGATTCAAATTTGTATATTCTTAGAGAAAGGGTAGTAAAGAAATTTACATGATTGCTTTTCTTGTCATTAGTTATACTTTTAAGACTGAGTAAGTATTATTACATGGAAGACTTGAGGAGTATTGTGCATGTTCAGAGGTAATCATCATTACATGCACGGACCTTAATGTTGAGTGTAGTTTTCTATGCATGCATGGACCTCATTGGATGTAGAGTGATGTGCCTCTCCAGAAACTCGTCATTCATTGCGTATTCCCCTCTCTCTTATCTCTACAAACGTCATGACGTTTGAAATTCGAATTACCAATTCATATAAAATAAAATAAACCGTTTGGTTACCCTAATCTTACTTCCCTATAAATAGAGGCAGTTACGTCTCTTCTTTTTCACATCTTCGTCTCTACAGATCCACAAAAGAAAAGAAATTAGAAACCATGACGGATTACAACATGCTTTCTAGTTTGGTGGTTAACGACAAACTTACTGCTTGGCGGTTTAGAGTTAAGATACTGAGGGTATACTCGTACGAAGTCTTCGGAGATGGTCCATGCTGGTAAAAGGGGATGGTCTCTTCTTCAAATATTGGTGACTCTTGCTCCACTTCTTCGTCAACAACCTTGTCTTTCATAGTATTCAAGCCTGTTGACATAGCTTGTTCCTCTTCCTCGTATCCATCATCACATGGTTGAGAAAAACTCTCAATGTTCTTTCCCTTGCCAGTTGCCTTCTTTTGTTTTTTGTTTTTGATAGAAAGTTCAGGACTCACATCAAGACATGTTTGACGCTTACTACGACGAACATTTTCAGTTACAGCTTTCTTGGTCATCGTACCAAATTACCTGAAACAAAACGAATAAAACATTAATCCTCTACTACAACACCTTCACAATCATCCCTAGCACAAAAACTCTCGTCATCGTATGATTGATATCCTAAGTCTTCTACTGGCTGGACTGATGGCGGAGCTGGAAGAAGATCCTCTTCAGTCTCTAATTCATGATACCCTCTAGGTGGTGCCCTCATAACAACATACCAAGGTGAGCTGTCATCTTCTCTAGAGTAGAAAACTTGTTTAGCTTGCGATGGCAGAATGTAAGGATCATTCACAAATGATGTCTGGTTCATATGAAGATTGACAAGTGTGAAACCATCTTCCTCTTTCACTCCTTTCCCTTTATGAGCCCAACTACACTTAAACAGGGGAATCTAGAACAAGTGGTAGTCAACCAATATGATCTCTTTTATTACACCATAATATGCGACTACGTCTGCTTGTTTATTAGAATCTTTAGCACTAGCTCTACACATAGAAAATGCTTCATATGTAACTCCACTTTTCTGAGTCTTCCGTTTAACGTCGTCTGTATGGAATCGGTGTCTGTTAACTATGTATCCCTTGTAGCTGTTAACCGTGTTTCTTGGTGCAACAGCAAACCATCTCAGCCTTTTAGAATGGTCCTTCGAGTTATGTGGTATCTAACATGTAACAAAGACTGTCATTTGAAATGATACATTAAACTAAACACAATTCTTTACTAGAAATAAGAGAAGGAATTACTAACCTTATCTTTGATCCACTGTGTGAACCTTTCAGTATGGTATTTCCACAAGAGGGTTTCATTTTTTTGGCATCTTACATCCGTAGCTTGAAGTTCTTCCAGATGCAACCTGTGCCAAAAACATTAGTCACTGATGCAACATAATATGCAAATCTACATATGTAACAATTTACAGGATTACACTTACTCAACATATGCATCCATGATTGTTGTATTCCTGAGAATATAACGATGAGCAATTTCTATCTCTTTATCAGTAAGTGTAACTAGTGTAGCTTTTTGCAGAGGTCGGCCTTCAAGGATCATTTCATGTCCCTCAAAATCTTCATTCCTACTAACTGGTTCTTGGATTGGTACAGAATTATGAAGGAATTCCATGCAAAATGCAATGCACTCTGATGCCAAATATCCCTCTGCCATACAAGCTTCTGGTCTTGCAAAATTCCTGACATAAGTCTTTAGGGTCTTCATGTACCTCTCAAAAGGATACATCCATCTGAAGTGTATAGGACCACCCAAATGTGCTTCTCTGGCTAGATGTAGTGGAAGATGGAACATGATGTCAAACAGTGAAGACAAAAAAAATCTCTCAAACTAGCACATTGTTTCCACAAGCTCTGATTCTAGTGCTAGTAGCTTCTCAGGGTCAATTACGCCCTGACACAATCTATTGAAGTAATTGCAGATACGAGTCACTGCAGTGCGAGGTCCTTTTGGTAGTAAACCTCTCAATGCCACCGCCAACAAATTCTGCATTAAAACATGATGGTCATGAGACTTCATGCTGCCAATAGTTGGAGGATCCAACGAGACACAGTTGGATATATTTCCACAATACCCGTCGGGGCCCCTAAACTTGGATAATCTTTTGGAGAATTTTGTTTTCTCTTCCTTAGAAAGCCAATAAGCAGCTGGAGGCAAGTAAGTTTTCTTTCCACGTATCTGTGTATGTAAGTTACTCCTAATTCCCATGTCTTCTAAATCTTTTCTTGCTTTCAATCCATCTTTTGACTTCGCATTTTGCATCAGAATAGACAAAAGTGCATCAGATACATTCTTTTCCACGTGCATCACATCTATGTTATGCCTCACCGGTATATCCTGCAACATAAGGTACAAGTAATTATCATAAAGAAAATTTAAGTAGTGTAAACTAAATCACATAGTCAAATTTCTAAGTAAACAAATCTAACCTTCCAATAAGGCAATTCAAAGAAGATTGACCTTTTTTTCACCACCAAAGGTCGTCGTCTTCTTCATATTGGTCATCTTCTTCATCATCTGCCTCAATCCTTTTCCGCTTACCTTTCTTCTTTAAAGGTCTTCCAAATACATTCCTGAACTGTTTGAGACTTTCAAATATTTCTGACCCACTCTGAGCCCTCTTTGTAGTACCAATCTCCACAGTGTTATCAAACCACCTTTTTTTACGTCTGTAAGGATGACCAGGCATGAGTCGCTTTATGTTGCCCATCTAAACATACTTACGACTATGGGTTAACCACCTATGAGGTGTATCCTTCCCACAGACATTACACGCTTGCTTCCCCTTCACCTTACATCCAGCTAATGTTCCTAAAGCTGGATAGTATGTGATACTCCACAGTAGAATAGCTCTTAAATTAAAACTCTCCATCTTGAATGAATCATACACTTCCATACCTTCTTTCCACAAATCTTTTAAGTCATCTAGGTGTTGCTAGGTGCTGTTGGACCAGGTATCAACATCGTCAACATGATATTCTCTGATTTCATACACTGAGTTGGAGCCATGTTGTAATTGACTAAGAGAACAGGCTATGTGCTATACTTGGTGTTTTGGATAGAGAACGAATTCATGCCATCAGTAGAAATACCTAGTCTTAGGTTTCTTGCTTCAACAGAAAAATCCTCCAATTCTCGTTAACCTGAACCCAGGTCAATGAATCCACTGGATGCCGCATAGCGCCATCCACAATAGAATTAGTGAAGTGCCTTCGCAAATCCT
The DNA here is from genome assembly GCA_900116095.1 of Euclidium syriacum. Taxonomy (NCBI): domain Eukaryota; kingdom Viridiplantae; phylum Streptophyta; class Magnoliopsida; order Brassicales; family Brassicaceae; genus Euclidium; species Euclidium syriacum. Next base: position 3,222,102 of record FPAK01000018.1, on the reverse strand, counting down.
CAGCCACTCGTTTTGATCTAAACATCCTCCTGAATCTGTTTTTTATTGGAAAATACCTAAGCACCTTAGCTGGAATCCCTCTCTTCACCTCACCAGTATGCTTATCCCTTTCCCATCTTGATTCACTATATCTTGGACAGCTCAATGAATCTTCATACTGATTCCGATAGAGTATACAATCATTTTTGCAGGCATGGATCATTTCATAACCAAAACCAAACTGTTTCAAAAACTTTGTCATCTCAGCTGTAGACTTCGATAGGACATTCTCAGGAGGTAGCATGTCATGAACAAGTGCTAATAGCTGATCAACATAGCTCTCTGACAACCCACTCTTGACCTTTATCCGATAAAGTCCCATGATTGCAGTAACCTTTGTGTATTTCTGAGACGTTGGGTAAAGTGGAGTTTCTGTGTCCTCTAACTTCTTAACGAACTCAGCTTCTTTTGGACACTCAATACCCTCAAACTCTTCTGGACTATGCTTCTAGGATGGTTGATTGCCTTCACCCTCCATAAATGCTGCCCTAATCAACTCGTAAGCCTCATATTCAGACGTCTGGACATCAGTTATCTTATCTTCCCCGTGTTTACTCTAGTATTTACATCTCTTGTACCTCTCATCCATCCCTCTGATAACTAAATGCTCGAAAACTGTCTCAGTTGATTGATGGCAGACATTTCGGCAATCAAGGCAAGGACAAAACATTTCCGCGGGATTACACAAACGTCTTGCTGATTCAGACACAAACTCAGTCGCTCCTTGCTCATACTCAAGGCTATTCATGTGTTGATAGAAAATGAGAAATAAACATCCAAAACCACAATTCATGAATCGAAATCAAGTAAGCTGTGTAAGGGCAGTAAAGAATATACCTTGGTAACCAGACCCAACCTTTGTCCATGTTGGAAAAGCTCCGACCAAATGTGCATACAAGTAATTAGCAGAGACAGTCACTTTTTTGACAGACCAACAACTTAAAATGAACTCTTGTAGGATATTCAAGTTTGAGTGATTTTACCTGATAAAATATTGTTTTACTGTCTTCTGCTTAAATCGACCTTTCAAAAGAAAAACAATGCTGTAAATCGAATGAACTCACATGTATAATTATACAAAATCGAAAGTGAATCAAAACCCAGATAATCAGAACACAAATACCTTTGAGAAGTGCATAAATTGGAGACGAGTTTCTGAGAAATTGGAGCAATATCTGGAAAGAGTTTACGTATTGAAGATGAAATTTTTGTGGGAGAGAGACGGAAATGGCGGAAATTGTGAGAATCGAGGAGAATTGGAGCTAGAGAGGGAAAACACGAAATTAGGGCGGAAAAATTTGGGGATTTTTTTGGAGCCTAATTTTCTCTAAGTGTTGCGGGAATGATTTTCGTATTACCGCCAAACATTCAATAGCGTTTCAATAATTGAACTGCTATCGATAGTAAAGGTCATGCGAGGTTTTTTTCATTTTTATAGAGCCAACCTCTATCATAGCGTTTCCATTTTTAGAAACGCTATTGGAAAAACTCGTCGTGAGGCAACCATAGCAGAACCAAAAAAAACGTATGCTCGACTGCTATTAAAAGCGTTTTTTCTTGTAGTGAATTTCAAGTCATGATTGTGCCTATGTATATATGACGAGTGTAGATAGCCTTCAGGTTATTATACTTCATCGACCATTTTGTCTGCATATATACAAGTTTAATTAATAGAAATATGATTTATCAATATTAAAAAGGTTACAAACAGATAGATAATGCATATATAATTAAAATGAGTGGTATTGATATAAAGTGATTTTGTTGAACTCAGGTGCAATTACCAGTCTCTAGGTGTGAGTGTACCTCTCATAACGTTCATGTACCACTGAAGGAACAGAGCTTCTTCCTCAGCAGCAGCTTTTCTGGTAGCTTCTCCTTCGGGCTCATTGATTGCAAGTAGTCTCCAAGATAATACTCCAAAAAAATAGAATACATGGAAGTTTTCCTTTAACGCTAACAATTTCAAGTCATGATTGTGCTTATGTATATATGATGAGTGTAGATAGCCTTCAGGCTATTATACTCCATCGACCATTTTGTCTGCATATACAAGTTTAATTAATAGAAATATGATTCATCAATATTAGAAAGGTTACAAACAGATAGATACTGCATATATAATTAAAAGGAGTGGTATTGATATAAAGTGACTTTATTGAACTCAGGTGCAATTACCAGTCTCTAGGCGTGAGTGTACCTCTCATAACGTTCAGGTATCATTGAACGAACAAAACTACATCTTCAGCAGCAGCTTTTCTTGCAGCACCGACTTTCTTGTAATGAGCTTCAAAGAAAGCTTTCTTAAAAACTACAGATCTTGGCTTTGAGCATCTATCCATATAATGGTTATGTGCTATGAAAGCTGACCAATTTTCCCACTCATGTTTCTCCGACATGAATCTCACAAATTATCCTAAATCGTTAGATGTCTCTAATATAGCACAAAAAAGGAAAATAAAGAGTTTTAGCAAATTTCTAACAAAACATAGCATAATATTGAAATCATTTTAGTAACTAACCATTGCAGGATTAGAGAAAAGGGTGATTGATTTACATAAAATGTAATTGATTGTCATAACCTCAGTTTGAGAAACTTCAATTCCAAAAGAACTTACTATGTCTTTATTTGCAATGAGTTCTGGAAAAAAATATGGAAAAGAACAATGAAGCCATACTTCAATCATATAGTCTCAAATTAATCTTACAATCATCTTAAAATTGAAACATGAAAAGATAGAACACACCGCCAACATTTGACTATTTACTTTAGCAAACTACAACTTCTTTTCCAGCACATCCCGTAAGTTGACCTTGAGTTTTTGAATCCCAACACCAACTTGAGGAATTTGGCTTTCACCAGTGTCAAATTTTCCTGCAAAAACGAATCAAATACAGCAAGCGAACCAATGAAAATATGCGAATCCAAAAAAAACCCAAAAACCAAGTACAAATAAAAACCATATAGTATCCATTAATCTAATTCCCTTATAGGTTGAGATAAAAAAAAGCAATGATTATGTTTTATACGAAGAGCAGGAGAAACCATTGATCTTATTGTGAAACAGACATTAAAAAGTAATAACTTTAGAAAACGATGACATCATTAAAAAGTAATAACTTTAGAAAATGACATTATTAAAAAGTAAATAACTTTAGAAAACGATGGCATCATTAAAAAGTAATAAATTTAGAAAATGACATTATTAAAAAGTAAATAACGTTAGAAAACGATGGCATCTTAAAACACAAGACAAGAGAGATTGTAAACGATGGTATAAGATTTACATATATTAGGTTTTTAGTAAATTATTATGTAAGATTTACATATATTAGGTTTTTAGTAAATTATGTAAGATTTACATATATTAGGTTTTTAGTAAATTATGTAAGATTTTAAACACATTAATAAAATTTAATAAATAAGATTTTCTTATATAATTATACTTTTTTGGTTTAATAAATTATATTTCCATATATAATTATACACAATAATAAGGTTTAATAAAATTTTAATAAATCAATTCTTTAGAGAATTGTGATAACGCCACGTGGCAAAACATGTATTCTTTTAATATATATGATATGATGATGATTTAGGTAAAACAAATGTATTGCGTTCGTGAGAAAATAACATATGTCATTCTTTCTTCAAATAATCTTTAAACGAATCTCCTAAACTCATATCTTCTACCTGTGAAATATGGTTGACCTAATCATCCAATTCACTAAACCCTATTGCCCAGTTCCCTGTGAAACAAGACCTCTATTTCCTAAGTTTTTCCAATATGGTTAATGATGACCGTTCTTGGCTACAACAAGACCTTTATTTCCTAAGTTTTTCATGAGGTAAGATATAATACAAAGACATTAAGGTTTTTGGAATAAACAACGAAGAGAGGTCTTTGTATATTTTAAACTTATTTTAAACTGTAAAAAGTTTCCTTTTTATAGTGGACTTTTGTGCAATTCAAAGTGAAGTCGAACTATAATATTCTCAAAGCAAGAGAGAACGTCGTCAAATTAAGATATATTTTACATTATCGTTGAATATGTTGTTGCTTATGCTCTTTTCGTGACTGGATCTGGAGTCACCCCGATAAAATCTTTTCTTTGTTATCTTTTATATAAGCGTCCAAATTCCTTCTTAACTATTATTCGTGTTATTGTTCTTTTCTTTAACTAAAATGATATTTTTTAAAAAAAAGGATACTCAACTCAAAGCATCAATGTACAATACTGAAATTACAACATAAAAAGACACTAGCAAATAAAGGTAAATCCACTACGATGATGTTTTAGATGAAAACCAGAAAGGATACCAAAAAGATATAACGATGAAAAATCGGCCAGCACAACAAATAGAACCAAGAACCAAATGACTATCAAGCTCCAAACCTCTATAATGCAATCTACTAAACCCTAACAAAGAATCGGCTTGAGGAAACTAAAACGATTGTTTAGCATAACTTCAAGAATACAGGTGATTCATCTTGTTGATTATGCTCCTCACGGATGGTGTGCTGATGAATATCTAAGTCTGCTCCATTTGCTTGAATAAAAATTGATTTGAGCAAGCTTCCTCTTTTTGGCTTGTTATTACTACAACAACAAAAATTGTTCATCTACAGCACCAAATTCGTAAGAAATTTGTAAGAATGCAGATTTTGCAACAAATTTTCCACAGATAATTATCTAGTGTAATGCGTTGTTGGAAATGTAATCTTTGGTAGTTCGTTTGAAAATAAAATAAAATAATTATTCATAATCCGAGGTAATCTTCTAAACCCACTTATACTTCAAGATACTAACTTGTCTTCTCTATATGCAAGACCTTTAGTTTTGAGGACAAAACTTCATAAAGAGAGGAGGGTATGATGAGGATATCTAACTTGAATAAGATCGATCCGACCCAAGACATGACGCAAACATTGATTTAAAACCTAAAATCAAGACGGCCGCGATAAAACCCATAGCCTTAAACCCCTAGCAGATCATTTTGAACACTCAAGTCACCTGCTGAACTTGAGAACACACTCAGAAACATGCGAGCTATGGAGCAAGGAATAAAGAGAGACTTGGAGAGAAGACCATGAAGCAGAGGAGAGCTATCGAGACAAGCGACCTGAGTGCAGCTCAAGAAGAGACCTAGACAAAACATACCAGCTCAAAAAATACTTGGAGATGATAGCCTAGTCATATACAATCACTACCAAGAATAATCACTTCAAAAAGACTCCACAAGAAGAAGTTATTCACGTTATAACCATTGGTCTCTCGACTTGCCTTATTTAGAGTCTCACGGGTATAGTCAACTCCAAACATATTTTTGGTGACCATGAGACTTTGAACTACATCATGACTTATTGAAGAACCACTTTAGATACTTCTACAAGAATTGGACCGAGTGGAATCAAACTTACTTCCATGAGAGCCAACGAGATCTATTTATGGCAAGTACGAAACCCAATCGCTTTAATCCTCAAAAACCCCGAGGTTGGCGACCAGGTTACATTCATTTTCATCTAAAGACTCTAAAGAAGCTGATTAGATTCACTAGCAACCAGGATACAAGGTGATTCCTTTTTTTGTAGAGATTCGTTCCCCTCTCTATAATCACAGAATAGGTTGTTTGACTAAGTAAAGAAAACATAGAATTTAACGAGTTCATATCATTGTGTGTGATCCTACGTCTCGGTCTAGAGCTTTCTAGTAATCCAATATCAACACAGATTATAGTAATTTAGGGTTTCACACAATCTCTCTAAGAACAAAAAAAAACATCTCTAAAAAGCTCATAAGACTCTCATAACATAAATCTTACGCATGTTTAGCTTTATATAGACTAAGGAAATTACAAAGATAAGACGATTTAACTCAACCATGGCCCAGTAGAAATAAACTCATTCCTAAGTGACTAACCTACGTCACGAACCAAGTTATTACTTAATGATTTATATCACCACAGAAAGAAGGGCTCAAGCCTAACAAACTCCACCTTGATGACAATCACTTTAGAGTATAACATCTTCATATATGTATCTCATATGCCACTCCAAACAAACCAGCACCTTAGTGCTCTTCTAAGTTGAAAAAGATCAAAGCCTTCTCAAACTTATCCACACGAAGAACCTTTATCAACATATCAGCTGGATTCCTCTCAATTGGGATCTTCGACAGCTTCACTTCACTGAAAGCAACAATATCTCAAATGAAATGCATCCTCATGTTAATATCTTTCGTACTCTCATGATGAACGTTGTACTTGGCTAAACTCAAGGTACTCTGAGAATTGCACCAGATGTCTATTGTGTCTTGCTTGAAACCAAACTACTCGGTCAAACTCCTTAAGCAAATAGCTTCTTCCACAGCTTCCACCAACGCAATATACTCTGCCTCATTTGTAGACAGCGCGGCGACATGTTGAACACTCGATTTCCAGCTTATAGCCGTTCCAACCGTCGTGAAAACATAACCCAAAATCGATCTGCTTCTATCTAGATCAAACGCAAAATATGAATCACAAAACCCTTCAATCTTAAATTCTACTCTTTCGATCCTGGCACCCTTCAAATATCTTAGCACTTACTTCATAGAAGTTCAGTGTATCATGTTTAACTTACTCATGAGCTTACTAGCCAAGCCAACAGCATACGCAAGATCACATCTAGTTCCTAACATCGCATACGTGATACTACCAATAACATTTGAGTATGAAATATCATCCAAGATTGTCTTAGCTTCATCATCTTTGACAGCTGACAACTTGAAGTGCGACCCAATAGTTGTAGAAACAGATCTAAACTCATCCATACAGATTGAGACAAGGTGAGAACTCCACCAACACGATCTCTCGCAATATCCATCCCAAGAATCATTCTCGCAGTTCCTAGATCCTTCATCTCAAACCTACTGCTCAACAGATCTTTCACAATCTATATCTCCTTCATATTCTTTTATGCAATCAGCATGTCATCAACATATAAGAGTAGGTAGATAAAGTAATTACCTTTTCTCTCCTTTATGTAAACAAAGTGATCAAACTCACTTCTTTTAAACCCATGACGAACCACAAAAATTGATCAAAGCACTTATTCCACTGTCTTGGAGCCCATACAGTGCCTTCTGAAACAAGCAAACATGGTCCTCCTTCCCCTTAACAACAAAACCTTTTGGCTGCTCCATATAGATCTCCTCTTCAAGTAACCCATGAAAAAACGTAGTCTTAACATCAAGCTGCCCCAATTGTCTATTCATATTAGTTGTACCCGATAGAAGAAACATGCTTCAAAAATGGAGCACACACATCATGACAATCAATACTCTCCTTCTGAGAATATCCCTTGGCTACTAAACTAGCCTTGTACCTCGGTTCTTCTACCCCAGATATTTTGGGCTTTAACCTGTAAACCCACTTGCAACCAATCACCTTTCTACCATGACCAACCTCCAAGTTTTGTTCTTATCCAAAGAACTCATCTCCTCACCCATGCCTCCATTCCAAAAAAAAATTATACCAACTTCTCATGATAGTCCCTGGGTTTTTCAAAACTCATCTCTGCCGCGACAATCATTGCAAAACTTGCACAATCATAATCACTGAGAAACCCAGGTGGTCTTGTCACTCATTTAGAAGGTGAATGATCTACCACTGTATCATCATGAGGTATATCACCTGCATCTGAACTCCCAACAACTCCACCTGAGGATGAACCTTGACCATTATCTTCAGAAATAGAATTTGTCTCTTCTGCCTCTTTGTGTCGATTGACAGAAGGTGTGTGTCGATCGACATAGGTTGTGTTGGTCGATAGAAGGGGTGGTCTATCAGTCGACACTATACTCACATATTTTAGTCGCTCTCTAAGCCTCATGTTGATCGACACCAACAGGTGTGTAGATCAACACAGTCGCTGGACTCGGGTTCTCCAGCTCCTAATCAGCATTAGAAATCTGATTCTTCAAGTCTTTGAATACTTTATCTTCCACACATCTTGATTCATCCAGAAGCCATACCTTGAACCTTTTAACTCCGTCTGCATAGCTAGTGAAAATTATCCATCACCGCTCTTGGTCTCAACTTCCCTTGATCTACATGCATATAAACCAATTACCCAAATCCTTTCATGTGCGCATGCATAACCATTCCTTCTTCCCGGAAATAGTTCCTCAATAATCTTGCAATCAAAGGCCGATTAAGGGCTTCTATTTATTTGGTACACCGTTGTGCTCGCCGTCTAAGCCCATAATTCTTCACCCAAGCCACTCTCATCAAGTATACAACACACTTTCTTCATTACCAATCGATTCATGCATTATGTTACTTCATTATGATGTGGAGTGTAGGGCACGTCTTGGGCCTCTCAATACCATGCTGCTTTCAAAACCATCGAAGTCCTTGTTCACAAACTCCAATTCGTTTTCTATTGTTAGACACTTAACCTTCTTGTTGATTTGATTCTCAACCAGGTTCTTCCATTCACAAAACCTTGTGAAAGTTTTACTCTTAGCAGACAAGAAGAACACCCACATCTTTCTAGTGTAATCATCAATGATAGACTATAGATATTTTCTACCTGATATATTAGGAGTAACCGATGGAGATTCCCAAACATTCGAATGTACATACTTCACCACTTAAATTGTGCTTCCCAATATTGTCCCCATTACACAAATCCTACAAAAAACCATCTATCTAATTTTTCTCTTGTCAATGATGCCCCTTTTTGTTAGGATCATCAGATTCTTCATGCTCATGTGTCTCAACCTTCAATACCACAAGACAGTCTCATCATTGACAGGTTTCTCGCAAACACTAATGTTTGACTGTCCTATTACAGTCTCTCCATCAAGCATATACGAAGAACCACACAGTGCCTTGTAGACCCATCTTCATGTTCTTATATAACCTTATTTTTCCTTTGCCTCCAACATGATCAAACCCGAGCTTATCATATGTAGTGGATGAAATCAATTTTCTCCTAAGTTTTGGGATATACCAGACATTAGTCAATGTCTTCATTGGGCCACCTTTAGCATTAATGTTGACCAAACTGATCCCTTCAACATCTATACAAAAAATTTCTCCCAGTTTTACTCATCCAGAGTTGAGATCTTCGAACGTATCAGACCAGTCTCTCCTTGAGGTCATGTGATATGAAGCATCCGAATCTATCACCCACCTCTCTTGATACCAATCTCCAGAGACTGATAATGCTCCAACTCATGTTGATTGATCGATGACAACTGCTCTAGTGACATCTTCATGATCGCCGCCTCTCTTCTTCTTCTAAGCAAGAAAATCAACTTTCTTGTGTCCATCCTTATAGAGTACCAGCATATGAGCTTTCCGGCACTCAATTTTGACATGCTTCTGCTTCTACTTTCCGAGTTTCTATTTCGTTGTCTCCCATGAGCCAAATCATGTTTCACCAGTATTTTTTTGAAGTTTATATACCTTTAGCCTTTAATTTTGTTTCCTAAGATTTCACAGCATTCACCATGTCGTCAATGGTAATAGATTATCTACCATAATTCAATGACTCCTTCATAGAGTCATATTGTGGTGGCAAGGAACTGAGCAAGAGAATATTCTTCCTTCTTAATCACCAGCATTTCCAGCTCAGTGGTTGGTGGTAGTAGCTCTCCCTTCAAACCCTGAAGATTCATGTGAGCTAACATTCTTCTCTTCCACATAGGGAAGTCACATGTACCGTCTAACATGGTTATCTTCACCTTCAGCTTCTTATAATTCTAATACATCTCAAAGAAACCAAAATTGTCATCTCCCTACAGCTACTGTGTTGATTGACAGAAGATGGTGTGTTAAAAGAGAACCCAATCGCTGATTCTCCTTCGAAACCCAGCCACTGTGTCGGCCTTTAGAAGGATGTGTGTCGATTGACAATAAACCCTGATGGTGACTCTTCTCCCGCCACCGCCGACTGTCTTGTTCCCAACAGTCTAGCAAAAACCCTAAAATAGTAGCTTTTGTCCCAGCTATCAACTCTGATCTGAAAACTAAATCCCAGCAGAAATTCTCTAACCCTTGTTCACGGAACCTCAAACTATTCTGATACCAATTACAGAGATTTGTACCCCTCTCTATAATCACAATATAGTTTTTTTTAGCAAGAAAATAAAGAACAAAAATAATTTAACGAGTTCAGATCACGGTGTGTAATCCTACGTCTCAGCTTGGAGCTTCCCAATAATCCACTATCACCAAAGATTACAACAATTTAGGGTTTCTCACAATCTCTCTAAAAACAAGAAAAATCTTTCAAAAGCTCATAAAACTCTCATAACCTAAATCTCACACATGCATAGCTTTATATAGACTAATGCAATAAAAAAGATGAAATGGTTTAACCTAACCGTGGCCCAATAATAATAAACCCATTCCTAAGTGACTAACTCAAGTCTCGGACCAAGTTATTACTCAATGATTTTCATCACCAAAGAAAGAAGGGCCCAAGCCCAACATTATTGCTTCTAATTTCCTAATCTAGACGCTTTCACACCTGGAGCACTCAATCACCAACAACTCTTTCCTTATGTGTTTTTGCACAATTTAGCGGGTATCCCTGTTGATGGTGGGGTTACCACCCCTTATCAATAGTTTGGCGATAATTAAGGTTCGGACCCTGCCGGCTTTTTCCCTCATTATTTATCAGGTTATAATCAAGTCCTTTCAATAGGATTAGAACCCTCAGCCCAAATGACCGAGGGATACCTCGGTGAAAAATGATCGGATTCTTAGTGTCCGAAGCGGGGGTATAAATAATTTCGTCCCAAGCCGAAGTCTAGAGCTCGGACATAATAAGATCAAATCTTTTCACAGATTCCCTGATCTTGGAAAAATGGAAATATTCCATTTTTCTGAGGTTAGCCCATGGGCTTGCATGACTGACTACTAAGGATATATAAATACATACCTCCCTTCACTAATTCAATTCATTCAAAATCGGGGAGAATGATTACTACATAGCCTAGGTTTAACACTTCTCTTTGATAAAATTAACTCAGCATTCCGAGTTAACACATTTGTAACCAATATGATTAATAAAATTCTCTTTTCCGAGGTTTCTCTTTTGTCTTTTGTCTAAACTCATTCCCAAAAACGAACCCCTTTAATTACAAATAATTAGAAGTTGAACCTAGTATCAACATTTGGCGCGCCAGGTAGGTGGGTTGGTTCTTGTTACAAAAGATAGATGAAAAAGACTTCGGAAAAAGAAGAAACCAATGATAACAATTCGTTGAAAACCACGGATAACTCGTTGGGATCAACAACCCGCTGAGATGCAAACTCGATGGACAGATCAAGGACATGCAGACTCTTCGAGCGGTCTCTCGGAAAAACAAGGAGGAGGGAAATCAGGACCACGGGCAGATAGATAATCATTCCATAAGTCGGAAGAAATAGAGGAAGATCAAAACAGAACACTAAGAAACCGAGAAACGACTAGCAGTATAAAGATGACAGGTGATAATCCGACGTCAAAGACGGATAGTTTAATAGCAGAACTACATCGTGAAATTCGGGATATGAAAGCTTTGCTCCATAACTCTTCCATCGATGCCTCACATTCTAATCAAGCATTCAAGAACATAGATAAAAACCTACCAAGGACAGCAATCGCCGGATCTTATTCACTTAGAAACAGGAAACTGGAATTCCCGACATATGATGGAACGGAAGACCCGAGAATTTTTCTTAAAATGTTTATGATCACGATCAGTCAAGTTAGGATTCATCCATCGGAAAAAGAGGGGGAGAAGTGCCAATACTTCGCAGAAAGTTTGCGCGGGAACGCCCAAACTTGGATAACCAACCTACCACCTAATTCAATAAGAAGTTTTGATGAATTACGGCAGAAATTTTTGAAGAAGTATATGTTCAATCTCGAAAGACCGGCAACGGTCTCCGATTTTTACTCCATAAAACAAACATCAACCAAACCACTCCAAAACTTCATAAAGAGATTCAAGGCGATGTACTTTCAGTTAGACATTTCGGACGAGCTAGCCATTGACGCTCTAACTAATGGAATTAGTTACGAGACAAGATTTTGGGAATAACTTTCAGCTCACCGGCCACAATCCATAGAAAACGAATTCTACATAGTAAGCATATACATTAGAACAGACGAAGGAAGAGCTCGGTTATCCGAACATGAACAAGATACTTCAGAGGAAGAAGTAAAGCAAAAATTCAGGTAACCTCGCCGGCATTCAAACAAAGCGTTCCAACAAAAGGAAAAAGCCAAAATGAGGACTGCATTCTTAGCTTCCGAACTTCGAGATCAGAATTTGAAACCAAAAACGAGAGCAAGAATTACGAGGGATGGAATTCTCCCGGCATGGTGTCGTTACCATGCCGCCTATGAGCATACTACGGAGGAGTGTCGTAGTTCACCAGAGTATCTCTTGAAAAAAATACCTAGAGCAGTTTCCCGAACAACCAAGCTTAAAAGAAACTCTCACTAAGAGGTATCGAGCGGAATTAAAAGGACGAGTTCCTGAAGTAAATCGCGGACGGAAAAGTGAATTCCCACGGCCGGATTCTTCACCTCGACGCAGAAGGATAAACGTTATTTCATAAATCTCTACTGAGACGCGAGAGGGAGACAGGTCTCAAATCAAGTTGGCATCTCTGAAGTTAACTTTACCAAAAGAGCTCGTCTTTACTCGCAAAGATCTAGAAGGATATAATCAACATATAATTAAACTTCGGAACTGCGTGTGGCTTGATCCCCTTTGAGGATACGTAGGTAGCCTTTTATGAGATTCAGCTACAACATTAATATAAGTCTTGGTTTTATAGTGATGAAGTTTCTATAACTCAACTATACTTAACCACGATTCACAAAAACAAAATCGGTGCCTTGATCACGTACTCGATAACAGGGTTCGTCCCTTTACACATTCTTTACCGAATGCAGCCGGAGATTTCGAAGCTTGATAAAGTAGAGCCTAGGAATCACAAGGCAAAGTCGGGTTATTCCCGCTTATGTTTATATTACACATAAAAACGCTTACCCAAAGAATCTAAGGATCTAATAAAGTAGGATCTGAGGATTAGAGGTCCAAATAGTCGAGGTTTAGACTCACTAAAAATTTTCGGCTCTGCCCATGAAAATCCGGTAAAACTGTTGAAGGAATTCTTGAAAAAGACTAACATCTAGAATACTCGAAGAATCTTTTCTGGGATTTTTAAATGACAATTCAAGAAAAGATAGATTAACTAAAAGAAGTGCAAAGTATGATCTCGGAAAGTCCCGAGAATTATCATTCAAAAATCTTTAAAATAAAAAAAAATAAAAAAAATAAAAAAAATAAACAGAAAATTACAAATGAAATATGGAAACAAAAGGCGTTCGGCTCGAATTCAGGGAAAGTACAGTCCTTCATCTCTAGTTCAGCTGTTTTGGAATATTGACACCTTGAGTATAAAGATCACTAAGTACTTCAAAGACTGCCCGGGCCAGGCCGAGGTTCATGGTATTTACAAGTCCGTCTTCCCGAGCTTGAACGGTCTTCTGAATGGAATTCAGTCTATTTCGGATTTTCTCAGCCATTGCCTCTTTGGTAGATTGCACCTTCTGAACTAACGAAGCACCAGCAATTCGAGCCTCCTTCTTCATTGCCTCGACTTGGTGAGCAAGCGAAGTTCGCTTAACCTCCAGAGCTTCATTCTTCTTTTCGAGGTCATCGATATATATGTTGGTATCCCTCAATAAAGCTTCGTATTCACGGACAATGAGGCAGGAGTTCCGATCTCCCTGAAAAGGAAAGAAAGTTTGTAGAGGGTTCGGATAAAATTAAGAGATAAAAGATAGAAATGCCGTCAAACCCGAATGGAACTCCTAGCTAGAGCGGATATGTGATCTTTCACGATGAAGTCACCCTTTGGTTGTTTGCAACCAGCCATCTTTTAGAACAGCTCGACTCTCTTCTCTTCATCACTTGAAAGAAGTTGTGATGAATTGAATTCGAAGTTAAACGAGGCGTCTTCGGCTTCGAATCGAGGTTTCTGTCTTTTGGATAGAGGGGTTCCAATAGCCAAAGGAGCGGATCTTTTCTTTGAAGGCGTGGCTTTCGAAGACAAAGTGATAGTTTTTTCGTGCTTCTTTTCTGAAGATTATGGGGCTTTAAGGTCAGAGGACTCGATTTCGACTTTCAGAAATTTCTAAAATTTCGACTTCTTTGGAGGAGCTCGGATAAGTAGTTTATTAGAGTAATCCGAGGGTGATCTCTCTGGTGGGCAGTTGGTTTCATAAACCTCATGGCCTAAAATAAGTACCGAGTAATGAATACGAGTAGCAGCGGACCAAAATTTTAGAGAAAGGAGAGAAAGTTTGAGATACCTGAATGAAGACGAGCGAGATTGATGAAGTCCGCAAGAATTTTCGAAAATACCAGTGGAGTGAGGTTGTAAATCTGATCCATCTCCTTTTTGAAGATTGGAGGAAGTTCTTTGAAAAGAATTGGTTTTACGATTGTTGAGGAATCAACCGACCATGTTTTGATCACCTCGGCGCTAGGGTCGAAGATGGAGGCTTCATTGATCCGAACAAAGAAAAAGTTAGTGCACCATTCCTTGGCATTGGAAGTAAATCTGGTACCTAGTTAACTAGCATTTTTCACCATGGTGTACCATGTTTTGCCATCTCAGTTGTCTACGAGTTTGGCGAGCTCGGAGAATTTCCAAAAGGGAACGATAATTTCGGCTCTGCTGGCCTGAATCAGAAAGGCAACCATGTGTCTGATAGCGCCAGGTTCTAGTTGGGTGAAGGCAATTTTCAGCCGTTTGCAGAATTCAACTAGGAGGAAAGGAATTGAGAACCAAAGTCGAGCTTCGGTAAAAAATAAAGGTAAAGGCACATAAATCCTTCTAGAGGATTCCACGGTCTATCGTCGGTTTTCGGGACCCAAATTTCGAGGTCTTTTGGGTTTGAGGTGAATAATCTGAGAGTATCTATATCGCCCTCTTTAAAGGAAGAGTCCCCAAAGTCCTCCGAGATATCCTCTCCCCCTGTTATTTGGTCGGAAATAGTTTCCGAACTGTTGCTTTTAGACGGGGAGTTGGCCGGGATCGATGAATCTGGAACTTCAGTTCCCTTTTCGGAAGGCGATACATCTTCTATGTTGATAAAAGATTCATTCGATCGGTAATCCTCAGATGATTTATGTTGAGATCCGCTAGATCTAGAAGAAGATGAGGTCGAATCGGTTTCGGAGTCGAAACCTAGAGAGTTATGTTTATCAGGCGACATCTTAGGAGAGTTCTGAAGAAGAAAAGGAAAACTTAGGGATTTTAGAAGAATTTTTTCGGGAATTTGAAGAATGTGAATCTTGAGGATGCAATCTTCTTAGCTATTTAAAGGAAAGCGACTTTTTGGGCACAGAAGCTCAATAGACGTTCTTTGGGATATATTAAATCAGGATTGGGGAAGATAGAGGTTCAATTAATGAATCATCTCTTTTTACTTTCCCGCCAAAAAGTCTCATCCAAAGATCGGAAGGTGTATGAACGACACGTCATTGGAGTTGAAAGGTTTTGTGGTAATCAAGGATTGTGCACGTGAAACAAATGAGGATTTTCACTAACTTTTTTTTTCCCGCCATATTGAAGGATCAAGATCAAGAAGAAAGACGAATATTCCATATTGAAGATAAAGCTAGCTTCAATTATCGACAAGCTATTAAATTACGGAAATTCGCCAACTCTGCCCGAAGACATCCTCGGACGAACTTTGGGGGGGGGGGACTTACTGTTGATGATGGGGTTACCACCCCTTATCAATAGTTTGGCGATAATTAAGGTTCTGACCCTGCCGACCTTTCCCTGATAAATTATCAGGTTATAAGTCCCTTCAACAGGATTAGAACCCTCGGCCCAGATGACCGATGGATACCTCGGTGAAGAATGATCGGGTTCTTAATGTCCGAAACGGGGGTATAAATAACTTCGTCCCAAGCCGAAGTTTAGAGCTATGATAGAATAAGATCAAATCTTATTACAGATTCCCTGATTTTAGAAAAATGGAAATATTCCATTTTTCCGAGGTTAGCCCATGGGCTTGCATGACCGACTACTAAGGATATATAAATACATACCCCCTTTACTAATTCAATTCATTCAGAATTGGGGAGAAGGATTACCAGATAGCCTAGATTTAATACTTCTCTTTCATAAAGTTAACTCGACATTCCGAGTTAACACCTTTATAACCAATACGATTAATAAAATTCTCTTTTCCGAGACTTCTCTTTTGTCTTTTGTCTAAACTCATTTCCAAAAACTAGCCTCTCTAATTACAAATAATTAGAAATTGAACACAGTATCAACAATCTCTTGCCTCCACAATGTTCCAAGAACGTGCATTTACCTTTCCAAACTCTCAAAATACTAGCCAACAGATCTGGAATGATTTTCTCATCAATCACCACAGCAGCTCCTTACATTTAATTTGCATGATTTGTTTTATATTTTAACATTATCGCGTGTATATTGAGCCAATATAAGTTCATTAGTTATCTCATTTGTATATTACCTTTTTAATTATTAATAAAAGTATTATTCAGTTTTCTTTAAAGAGAGTTCTTTGTGAGAACTATTTCTTTTTTTTAATTAGTGTGTGGTTCACTTTATTTACTAGAAAACTTCGGATTAATTTGTTTGTGTGATTTAAAAAAATTTCGGCCACAGATTTAGAGAGTCAATCATTATTGATTGTGCGAGATAATCAAACAATTTCCTTTCATCCCTTTTATGGGTTCCTAACACATGATTTTTAAGAGTTTTAAAGTCTTTTCTAGACTCTGATATGTCTAAATAGGTACGTTGTACATCTAAGAAACACTAGGGGGAGTTGGAGCTGAAATGAAGATTTTAGTGTTTTTCGCGAGATAACCAGAGAATTCGCGGTGGAGGTGCCGGACGACTCCGCGTGCAAGAAAAAATTGAAGTTTCGATTTGCTAGTCTGACTGGGTTTTGAGTTTCCTTTTTTATCCTAAGACCCAAACATATTGTGTATATATGTATTTTATGCCATTATTTAGGTGATAGTTCATTTTATTCTAAGTTTTTTAGAGATATCGTCTAAGAGAACTTTGATGAGAATGTGAACTTCTTTACTTCTCATATTGATTTATTTTATGATCTCTACTTTAACCATGTTGGTTAAGTCATTTACCATGTTTAAGCAGTTAGCTAGTTAGGTCTAGAGTATTCTATAAAAGTTGATAAATAATTGTTAAGTATATCATGTTTTTAGGCTTTATCTTTTATATCTTCATCTAGGGTTGTTCTTAATATTTAAATCTAGATTGATCACTTGAAGTTAAAAATCTTAAGTTAGTCGATGCGAAAATATCATTGATTAACTAGATTAATTTGATCAAAATAGCCTAATCTCATAAAAAAAACTTGGTTTAGGGATTTTCTAAACAAATCAAATTTGTACCCAATGCATGTTTAGACTTAGATAATTCTCATTTCAAATTTGGTGTTTTAATTTTTACGCATAAGTGATTTGTACAACGAAATTTGGCGATCACATAGTTGTAAATTTAGTTCTAGACAACGCTTAATTTAATATTCTGATAATTTGGTTAGTCACAATTTGAATTCTTCTTAAAAAAATTTCTAAGCTAAGATTTTTTCTCTATTGATTCACAAACCGTTTAGTTAAACAATTTGCCATGTTTTTGTTTTCTATTTAAACCGCTTAGTTTAATTTGAGTATTAGAAATTGTTGTGTTAAATCCGATCTTGGAGGAACGAACTCTAGTATTTGCAATGATGATATTGTGCATTTGCAGGATAAATATTAGGGATACAGTTAGATGTGTTTATAAATAGTTACGTCTTGGATGGTTATTTTGATATTTTATAGTCTTTTTAGATTAATTTAAATACAAAAAAATTTACATTTTAGGAGAGGAGTACTTGAGAAAGTTTTCTAAATTAGAAAAATATTTCAACAATTGATCTGTGTAAGACGTCATTTCCTTGTGTAATATTTATTTTAAGAAATGAAGAAATGCATTCCCTAAATAAACAGCATCAGCATCAGCATCAGCATCGTACATAGGTGTGATACATATGACCAATCGTAAATTCGAGTGTTCGGAGTGGAAAGTTGTGTTGTAGAATCATTGTACGTGGAGTTAGTTGATCATAATCGTACATGTTGTAAGATAGTTGATTTTGTTTGATCGGATTAGGATTAAATGAAATATCTCTTCAAAAATAAACAGGAGCACACGATAAGATTGAGCTGTCCCTGGTATTAATAGTAATATCATAAATAATACTGCACTTGCACCGTCTCTTACGACAAAGAATAAGTCAATCACATTATACAAGTGTTACTTTAGTAACGTAAGCGTGAAACGCACGACGAAAGGGGCGTCATCGTTGCTGACATCAGAATGCATGTTCTTGAAATCATGTGTACAAGTATGTCTACTACACATGTACATTACACATTTATTAGTTACTACACTTTGTGTATTATATATAGAATCTCTATCACTTTAGATACTATATCTCTGACTTTATGAAAGCAATAATACCTCAATCATGGCAGCTTCTGCAAGATCGAAGCTCTTAGTGTCGGACTTCGCCTCATCCGTTAGTGAAATCCCATCAAACTACGTCCGACCCATCTCTGACCGTCCAAACTTGAGGGAGGTGGAGACTTGCGGCGATTCGGTCCCTCTTATTGATCTGCGTGAGCTGCATGGACCCAATCGAGCTGATATTATCCATCAACTTGCTAATGCCTGCTCCTCTTGTGGCTTCTTCCAGGTAACTCCACGTTTGATATTACTCTGTATCCCCAAATAATTTATATAAGATCATATGGCCTCCAGGTTTTATATTTTATTTTTTACATATGGATTAGTTGACCCCAAAATCGAAATTGTTTTGTGGCTCCATAAATCATTTTGTCTTATGCAACCATACATACTCTGTTTCGAATTCGATAGCAATACATTTACATGAATCGTTCAGTTTTAGTCTAGTTTTATGGTTTTTTTTTTTTTTTTTGTTATGTTCCAGATTAAGAACCATGGAGTACCGGAGAGCACTGTTGATAATATGGTAAAGGTGGCAAGAGAGTTTTTCCATCAACCGGAGAGCGAAAGGATGAAACATTACTCGACGGATCCAGCAAAGACGACGAGAGTATCCACCAGTTTCAATGTAAGCGCAGACAAAATCTTGAATTGGAGAGACTACCTTCGTCTCCATTGCTATCCTGTGGAAGATTTCATCCAAGAATGGCCTTCTAGTCCGGCCTCTTTCAAACAAGTCACAGCTGAATACGCCGTTAGCGTAAGAGCCTTGGTTCTTAGACTTCTTGAAGCCATCTCCGAGAGCTTAGGCCTTGAAAGAGACCATATAAGCACTAGTTTAGGCGGGCACGCTCAACACATGGCCTTCAACTTCTATCCGCCGTGTCCCGAGCCCGAGCTAACTTACGGGCTTCCGGGTCATAAAGACCCAACCGTGATCACCGTCCTTCTTCAAGACCAAGTATCTGGTTTGCAAGTCTTCAAGGATGGCAAGTGGGTCGCCGTTCACCCTATCCCCAACACTTTCGTCGTCAACGTCGGCGACCAAATGCAGGTAACCAAGAGTCTCTTATTCTTTCGATCGTCCTTGAGAAAATAAGTTTTAGATTGAAATGACTCTGTTTTAAGGTCATAAGCAATGACAAGTACAAGAGCGTGCTACATCGAGCCATCGTGAACACGGAGAAGGAGCGGTTGTCGATTCCGACCTTCTACTTTCCTTCCGAGGATGCTGTCATTGGTCCTGCACATGAGCTCGTCCATGAACAGGACTCTCCTGCTGTTTACAAAAGCTTTCCATTTGTTGACTACTGGGACAAGTTTTGGGATAGATCTCTCGCTACTGCTACCTGTCTCGATGCTTTCAAAGCTTCAACTACCTAAAAGAGTGTCTTCCTTCTCTCAAATCATCTATCTCCACCCTCTCTATTCCATATGTATTCAATAAGGGACGGTTCCATTTTCCTGAAAATGTAAGACAAAAACTTTACTACAACACACAGCCCTGCTCTGTTTCTTTGCATACAAAAATTCCACTTCTTGCTTTTGATCTCTTGCTGTCTCTCCTTACTTTCACTTGATTCTTCTTCAATTCCAACACTTCTTTTAACAAGAAAGAAGAACACTCGTTCAAGATATGCTATATTATTACCTCCTCAGCTTGGAGTCATTCAACAATACTACTTGTATTAAAATAGCTACGAAAAGTACTCTACTGTTCTTAATCTCAGTAGGGAAATATTCAGAGTTTTTTAATATTTAAACTCACTGTTTGATTTAATAAGCCAAACTGTTATAGTTTGCTTAATCTGACCCGTTCCAATCTCAATGTATCTGACCAATTCCAATATTAGTTGAGAATTATTTAGCCTTGGTATTTAATTCAAAGTCTTCTTAATCTGACCACTTCCAATCTCAAAAGATAAATTATTCAGGGTTAATATCTAATTCAATGTCTGAAGTAATCTAACCAAGAAAATACTAAACTTTTCTTAGTCTCCCCAGTTTTAGTCCTATTATTTTACAGAACTATTCATAATAGCTTAATATTCAAAATCCAAGAAAAAACAAAACAAAAACTATTCAGAGTATCTTCAAACTATCCAATGTTGGAGTTTGATAAGTTTCAATTTCAGCCTAGAGGCTTACTATGTTAAATTTGAAGTAATTTAGCTTAGACACTACGCTACGTTCTGATCAATTCTAATCTGAGTAGAGAACTATTCAAAAAGGCTTACTATATTTAAAATTCAATGTTTGAAGTAATTAAGGTAGTATACTACTTTGATCCATTCTAATCTCATTAGAGAACTATTGCAACTTTGTTTCTTTCTTTTTCGTCGGCTATATCAAATTTGTTATGATTGAAGAAATCTGGACTTTGGAATATGTGGGACCTTTGATATAACAGGGAACCAACTAACAAAAACAACAAACCACGAAATAAAAGTAGTCTTGGAAGTTATATATTATATAAAGCCTTTTACTCCAACATAGAATCACATATATCTCTTTCTTCTTTTCAAGAGAGAAAATGGAAAAAAACCATACTTCATGCGCGATATTTCCGACACTAGTTCTAAATGTGATCAACAGTTTCGCCGATGCTGAGAGCAAGAAACTTGGCATTTATGGGGAAATTCTCTTGATCAAGCAGCATAAACCATATTTAACATCGAGTACTATTGTTGCTTTGTGATTAATAGGTTTATGTAGTTTATTTAGGTAAGAAGAAGCATGATGATCATGTCTGTCACTGAATCTTATCATAAGTTGTTGTCGTCACTTCTTAGAAGGTAAGTACGCCTTACACTACTTTCTACATGCAAAATTTTGAAAACCAAAAGATGGCAAATAGAAACTTACTTGATTGTCTTGTTTCAACAAATATATTGTCCATGATTCAATAGTGTACAGTTATCGTCACGGCTTCTCACGCTTAGCCGCTAAGACGACATCTTGTACTTGTGCTCTACTGATTACACTGACACCTCCATTTCCCAAGTCCTCGAAAAAAAAAATAGTTTGTCCTAATCCCAAGCCTTCGCCTCTTGATCTCAACTTGCCTTCCATCACAATCTCAAATCTGTGAGAACTAGTCACTCTCACTATAACCGTCACTAATGTTGGACCCATCAAATGTGTATACAAAATCATGATCGATCCTTCGATGGGAAATAATATGACTGTTACACCAACGAAACTAGTGTTTGACTCTAAAACTAGAAAGTTATCTTTTATGGTTCGGGTCTCGAACACACAGAGTAAACACTTGCTACTACTTTGGAAGCTTAACTTGGACTGACAATCGGCACAATGTGGCCATTCTAGTATCTGTTAGAACCCATATATTGCAACAATACTATGATGAGAACTGATATAACACAATAGCATATTTGTGACGAATATATTAAACATAATATGCCGATGAATAAAACACTATTGGGTAACTTGTGTTGTTAATTAATCTGGCTAATGGAATCTGTAATAAACTATTTGAAATGAACAACTTGTAGTAAATACGTTGCCAAATAGCATAAGTAATAAAAACAAGGATTTGTTGGAGAAAAATGAACATGTCATGTATATGTAATATATGCCAAAGGTTTCTGATAAGCCACGGAACGTGCACGTAAGAAGAGGGAAGACTGCGGAAGCAAGAGTTGACCAAGCTGACGTACAAGTGACCGTTGAAGGACGTTAGAATTGCAACATCATTTATAGCTGAGTTGGCAGTTTAGTGAATTGTAATTGGTTGAGCTTGTAAAATGAGTCTTCACTGTATAAGGAGACTCGAGTGTAGAGTGAGTCTTTAGCTTGTTTCTTCTGGTTGTTGGTTATGGAGTTAGGGAGCTTGTTCTCTGATTTCCAGTGGTAGTTGCGAGAGTCATACCTCTATAGCTTGTACTTCTCTGTTCATATTATTAAAGATACGACCGGGCATTAGGGTCACCTTTACTTGGTATCAGGTTCTTATCAACTTGATGCCGGTGAACCGATTGGATCTGAACTATCGCGCAAAATCAATGGCGACCCCGTCAACGGTGAATCGTCGTTACAAGAGGTCACTTGGAAGATGATGAACGATGATGTGCGCACAGCGGCATGGCATATTGATTCGATAGACGATGAGATGCGTGTGTTGTCCGGCGATGTTCGCGATCGGAAAGGGACAGTCGGAGAAATGAAATCGGATCTCGCATCGATCAAACAGATTTTGCAGCGACTCGATCCTGGTCAACGATCCGAGAAACAAGTTTCCAATCACGGTGTCGAGCCATCGGATCCTCAGGTACGCGATTCTTACTTGGAATCAGACCGGATTAACCTAGGTAGTCGTGGCGGTAGGAGTTTAGTGACGTCACGAGATCGATTGTTAAAAAAAGTAAAAATGCCGATTTTCAGTGGTGAATCTCCGTATGGTTGGATTTCTCGGGTGGAACGATATTTTCGCATTGGATAGTATTCGGATATTGAGAAATTAGAGCTGGCTTCCATGAGTTTGGAAGGACTTGTATTGGGATGGTATAATTGGGAGGTAGTCAGAGAGGATTTTTTTATATTGGCTTCAGTTTAAGAACCGGATGTTAGATAGGTTTGGAGACTCTTTGGATGATGAACCTGGGAAGCGTTTGCGTAGTCCAAAACAGTCAGGGACTATTGCCGAGTATGTCAGTGAGTTTGAGAAACTCTCAGTTCAGGTAAAAGGACTAGATGACAAAATTTAGAAGACATTTTTTACAATGGTCTCAAACCAGCTTACAAGAAAGTTATCGAAGTCAAAGAACCAAAAGGCTTACGGAATCACATCGTGGCGGTTTTAAAAATGGAGAATAGCGTGTTCTGTCAGCTGATGAGCACTGCAGAATCTAGTTCATTGAGACCTCGAAATCCTACAACGTACCAGCCTCTACGGAGCGCGAGTCATTTTAATTCGCAACAGAATACACAACAGCTACTTACTAATGGTGGTTCCGTAGCACTAAACAGCAAGGTCCTCGGTTGATCACTGCTCCGAAACCACAATAACGCCCTCACCAGCGTTTAAGTGAAGCAAAAATGTTGGAAAATAAGTGCTTGGGCCAATGTTTTAAGTGTCAAGAGATATTCACACCTGGCCATAACATGATGTGTCATAATCGATATTTACAACTGCTTACAGTTTGCAATGGAGTTGAATGTGAAGTTTGGGAAGAGAATTGAGAAGAGTTATATGATTGTCCTGGGGAGCATGTGCAGGAATTGACTCGTTTGTCTTTGGATGCATTTCTTGGGGACAGTTCTCCGACCACTACAAAGATGCGAGGTCAGATTAAACAACATCCTATCATTGTGATGTTAGATAGTGGTGCTACCCATAATTTCATTGCACATGCTGTCATTAAAAGGTCAAAGCTGAAATTGTTAGAAGACAATTCTGTGACAATCAAGCTTGGCACAGGTTTAACGGTAGAGAGTGTGGGTTTTTGTAAAGGGGTTACATGTGAGGTGCAAGGATTTCAATTCACTGTTGATGCACTGGAATTGGAAAATTTTGATGTGATCTTGGGTATTCAATGGTCACGGACACTTGGGAAATGTCTGGTTGATTGGGAGGATCATGAATTGACCTTTATCTACCAAGGTCAACACATTAATTTGAAGGGAGATCCATCTATTCATAAGCTACAATCAACTTTCCAGTCACTCATTCCTGAGTTTCTATTTGCAAATCAACATATGCAGTTGGAGTTGTTTGCTGCTGAATCTTCTCTTGAGGCAACAAGATCAGTGTTTCCAGTTGTGGAGGAGCTGTTGTTAGCTTATTCAGCGGTTTTTCAGGAACCTTCAGGATTACCTCCAATTCGAGGCAAATAGCATGGGATTATATTGAAACCAGGGTTAGGTCCTATTAGCGGTAGGCCATATAGATATCCTCAAACTCATATGGAGGCAATGGAAAAACTGGTACATGAGGTGGTAGTAACAGAAACTATTCGTAGGAGTTGTAGTCCTTACTCTAGCCCGGTGTTATTAGTAAAGAAGAAGGATAACTCGTTATGATTTTTTATTGACTATAGAGCTTTAAATAGAGCTAATGTGCCAAATAAATATCTGATTCATGTCATTGATCAGTTGTTGGATGAGCTTAATGGAGCCAAGTTTTTTAAAGAATTGGATCTAAGGTCCAGGTATCATCAAATAAGGATGAAAGCAGAGGAAATTGAGAAGACTGCTTTTAGGACTCATGATGGTCACTTTGAGTTCCTTGTAATGCCGTTTGGATTGACAAACGCTTCTGCAACTTTTCAGTCCTTAATGAATGATCTTTTTAGAGCATTTCTACGCAGGTTTGTGTTAGTATTCTTTGATGACATATTGATATATGGCAGATCACTGGAGGAACATGTTCAACATATTCAGCAAGTACTTGATGTGCTTGTCTCCTATCAGCTATTCGCAAGCAAAGGGAAATGCTCGTTCGCTCAAGAACAGGTTGAGTATTTGGGACATGTTTTATCCATTGAGGGGGTAGCCACAGATCCTGCAAAGATTTCAGCTGTTAAAGAGTGGCCGGTGCCAAAGTCAGTCAAGGAACTTCGAGGGTTTTTGGGATTGACAGGTTATTATCGATGATTTGTCAGGAATTATGGTTCTTTGGCTAAACCATTGATTGAGCTCCTCAAGAAAGATTCGTTTGACTGGACGTCACTCGATCAAACAGCTTTTGAAACATTGAAGGAAGCCATGATTTTGAGTCATGTTTTGGCACTACCAGATTTTCAACAACTTTTTATTATCGAATCTGATGCCTCGGGATTTGGTTTGGGTGCAGTCCTTATGCAAGACGCTCCAATAGCTTATTTCAGCTATGTCTTGACAGAACGGGAGCAGCTGAAACCCATTTATGAGCGAGAATTGATAGCAATTATTATGGCCATTCAGAAATGGCATCATTATCTTTTGGGTCGTCGGTTTTGTCATCCGTACGGATCAGAAGAGCTTAAAGTTTCTATTGGAGCAGCGGGAAGTGACTCTGGACTATCAACGTTGGTTAACTCGAATTATGGGATATGAATTTGACATCGAATAAAAACAAGGCGTTGACAACCAAGCTGCTGATGGAATTTCAAGGATTTTCCAACATAACCATATATTTGCTTCAGTATTATTACTTGCGTTGACTATGCCTAAGAATCTCCAGTTACAAGACTTGATGGCAGAGATTGGTCAGGATGTGTGGATTCAGCAGCTACTTTCCAAGTTAAGAAAAGGCAACACGGTTCATGCAAGATATCATTTGGTGGATAACAAATTGTTCTACAAGAGACGTTTGGTCATTCCTGGCAATTTTTCACACATTCCTTTGATTTTACATGAATGTCATGATGGCTTGATTGGTGGACATTGAGGGGTTTTGAAGACTGTTAAACGGAATCAACAACAGTTTCATTGGGTTTGTTTAAAGTAGTGTGTTCAGAAATATGTGGCCGAGTGTGTTATTTTCCAAACGCACAAGTCCTCTACATTACATATGCATAAATCCTCTACATTACATCTACTAGACTTTTGCAGCCAATTCCTTTACCTTCCACTATTTGGACAGGAATTTTGATGGACTTTATTGAAGGTTTGCCACGTTCTCAGGGCTACAATTCCATTTTGGTCGTGGTGGATAGATTGAGCAAGTATGCACATTTTCTGAAGCTGTGACATCTTTATTTTGTTGTTGATGTGGCCATTGTATTTGTCTCTGAAACTGTTAGATTACATGGATTTCATGAGTCGATAATCCATGACCGAGATAAGATTTTCCACAGTACTTTTTGGAAAGAAAGCTTTAGGATGGCAGGGAAAAAGTTGAAGTTTAGCACTTCTTATCATCCAGAAACAGATGGTCAGACTGAGGTTTTGAATAGATGTTTGGAGAATTATCTTCGATGTTATGCTAGTTTGCATCCTAAGACGTGGTCTAAATTTTTGTGTTGGACAGAGTTTTGGTATAACTCATCGTTTCATACCTCGTTACAGGAAAATCCATTTGAAGTGGTGTATGGACGTAACCCTCCAAGTCTGCTGCATTATGAACCTAGTTCTACTAGTAACTTTGATTTAGAGAATTCTTTACAAGAGAGGGATACAATGTTGCAGGATATTTAGGACCATTTGCAGAAAGCTCAGGCGGCTATGAAAAAAAATGCTGATAAAAACGACGGGATTTACAATTTCAGGTGGGCCAACAAGTGTCTTTGAAGCTTCGACCTTACTGTCAACAATCTATTCAGCGGAGATCTTGCCAGAAACTTGCTACCAAATTTTATGGGCCTTTCACTGTGTTGGAGTGTATCGGTGATGTAGCTTACCGTCTCCATCTTCCTGCTGAGTCCAAGATTCATCCGGTTTTCCATGTCAGCTTAAGCCGGTGCTGGGTAACAATCATACCGTAGTTCCTCTTCCTCTTATGCTTAATGATGATCAAGAATTAGTTGTGCAACCTGCAGATATTTTGGAAACTCGTTATGATTATGCTGGTCGTTTGGAAGCTCTGGTCATTTGGATCGGCTTACTGGATCATGATAAATATTGGCTATTGGTCTGTGATCTCCAAGCTCAATTTCCATCTTTCCAGCTTGAGGACAAGCTTCATCTTGCCAAAGGGGGTATTGATAAGCCATGGAACGTGTACGTAAGAAGAGGGAAGACTGCGGAAGCAAGAGTTGACCAAGCTGAACTGGCAAGTGACCGTTGAAGGACCTTAGAGCTGCAACGTCATTTATAGCTGAGTTGGCAGTTTAGTGAATTGTAATTGGTTAAGCTTGTAAAACGAGTCTTCACTGTATAAGGAGACTCGAGTTTAGAGTGAGTCTTTAGCTTGTTTCTTCTGGTTGTTGGTTATGGAGTTAGGGAGCTTGTTCCCTGATCTCCGGTGGTAGTTGCGAGAGTCATACCCCCGTAGCTTGTACTTCTATGTTCATATTAATAAAGATACGATCGGGCACTAGGGTCACCTTTACTTAGTATCAGATTCTTATCTGTTTCCTATATAAAAGCCAAGAAAATATGAGAATCTATTACTAATAAAAGTTTAAGGTATAGTGTTGTTAGACCGTCCACATAGGATTTAAAACAACCAGTAATATTATTCCACATCAGCGTTTTAAAATAAAATAGAAAACTAATTAAAAAAACTTAGAGTTTAGGAAATAAGGAAATTGTATATAGTTTCCACCAGTAATATTATTCCAAATCACCAGTTAAAAATAAAATAGAAAACTAATTAAAAAGAAAATCAGAGTTTAAGAAATAAGGAAGAAATAAGGAAATTATATCATAGTTTCCTAAAAAAACTTTTATGGTAGTTTACATATGATTTTAAACAACCAAAATATATTATTCCAAATCGACTTTCAAAAATAGAATTAGAATTTGAACTTTAATATCAAATATCTTCAAAATCAAGCATCATCATGTTCCATATTAATTTCATATTTTCATTTCTTAATGTTTTAAAATGAATTTAAATCTAAATAATTTTTAAAATATATATCATTATCTAAATTTAAATTTTTTATTGTTTAAAAACGGATTTTAAGTCATTATGAATTTGGAATCATTATCAAAATTTAAACATATATATATTTTTTAAACGAATACCTTTTTTTGTTTAAAAACAAAAATTTACAATTTAAAATTAAACACATATTTCAGTGATTGGTGTTTTAAAATCACCGATCCAACCCTACCTAATCACCCATCAAACCGAACCATACTCAAAATTAGATTTATCCCAAAAAGGTTTTCTTCTTGTGTTGATTATGCACCTTTGACCAAAATGTCTCTGATAGAATCATCACGAAGCTCAATCGAATCTTACACATTAAAACTTCTCACTTCTCAGATCGATCCATTTCTTCTTCAGTCAAATATGTGAATCGCCTATCTCTCGCCGACGAAGATAACAACAAAATCGAAGCTCGGATTTTCCTTTTGTTGTTGGAATTGATTTGATTTGCACATTACAGTTTCTCATATCGATCCACTTCTTTTTCAATCGAATCTATGAATCGTCTATCTCTCGCCGACGAAGATAACAACAAAATAAAAGTTGAGATTTTCCTTTCACTGTTGGTGATTTGAGTGGGGAAATGTTTAGTAAAGCTAACTGAGGTTATGATGTTAGTGAGAAAGCGACAAATTCAAGGAGAGATTTTGAATTCCAATACAATGTAAAACAGGAACAAGAAAAACACAAAAATATTTCAGGAGTTTGAATGTGCAACAAAAAGTAGTTTACGATGCATTTATGGAGTCGGTAGAAAATGATATGGGAAACTATTATTCCTATATGGTCCTGGCGGAACAAAGAAAACATACATTTATAAAACCATCAGTTCTAAGATGCGCTCAGCAGAGAAAATAGTGCTCCCAGTAGTTTCGTCATGCATCACAACATTGCTTCTACCTGCAGGTAAGACAACACATTCACATTTTAAGATTCTGATAAATATCGATGAAGATTTAATGTGCCATATAAGGCATGGAAAAATGCTTGCTGAATTAATCAGAAAAATCGATCTTATCATATGGGATGAGACGTCCATGACACATCAGTACGCATTCGAAGCGGTAGACATAACATTAATATATTTGATGTCCATGAAAAATGAAGCAGCTAAGGACAAGCCTTTCGGAGGCAAGACTTTACTACTAGGTGGTGACTTTCGACAAATACTACAAGCCGTTCCACAGGGTTCTAGAGTAGATAAAATTTTATCATCAATCAAAGAATCATATTTGTGGGAATCTTACAATGTATTCACTTTAAAACATAACATGAGACTCCAGTAATCAAAAACAAGTTTTGCAGCATGACTACTAAATGTTGAAGATGAAAATGCACCAACAACGGAAAATAAAAACGATAACGGAATTGATGGTCATATGGTTGTAGTTTGGTTGTAGTTTATTCAAAATTCCTAATGCAATCAACGAGAGATCATATAAAGAAAATATTTAAAGCCAAAAATGTAGAGAATGAACTAACAAAAAATAAACATGCAAGCATTACAGAGGCAGCATCATAACACCTCGGAATGAAACAATTGATGAGATTAATGCAAACATGTTATCAAAATTACCACCAAAATAAGAGGAATATCTCAGCTCAGAGCGTATAGAAAAAGGTGACACAATATCAACAAACAATGAGACGCTATATACGGTTGAATATCTAAACTCTCTAGAGTTCACAGAACTACCAAAACATAAGCTCTCTTTAAAAGTGGGAGTACCAATAATACTGCCCCGATACAAACCACTTTCAACTCTATCTCTTACTTCATAGCACAAAAAATAAATAGTAACAACAAAAAACTCATATCGAATTAAAAGGAAAAAAATAAATCAACCGCATAGAAAATTCAAATATCATGATATTAATGACAAAAAAAATACAAATTTATTATAAAATATTTTAAAAAACACTTAAAATTAAAAAATAATAAATTTTAATTTCTAAATATATTCCAAAAATCAAAACAAAGTAGTTTCAAAATGAAAACAAATACAATCACAAATAAAGTAGTAATAATTAAAAATTAAAAATATTAAATGTCACCATATTGTTTGATAAAAAATTATTATTAAATATCAATACAAACGAAACAGATAATTTAACATACCTGGGCGTAACCCGAGTTTAAAACCTAGTCTATTACTAATAAAAGTTAAAGGAATAGTGTTGTTAGGCCGTCCACATATGATTTAAAACAACCAGTAATATTGTTCCATGTAAGCGTTTTAAAATAAAATAGAAAATTAATTTTTTTTAAAAATTAGAGTTTAGGAAATAAGAAAATTGTATATAGTTTCCACCAGTAATATTATTCCACATTACCAATTAAAAAAAATATAAAACTAATTAAAAAAGGTAATTGGAGTTTAAGAAATGACGAAGAAATAAGGAAAATAATGTATCAATTAATTAGGAAAATAATAAAAAAAAATTATGTATTAATTAATTAGGAAAATTTTAAATTTATTAGATAAGGAAACTCTATTTTCGTTTTCTATTAAAAACAAGGAAATTATGTATTATTAAAAAAATAAATTAAATTAAATTAATATTAAATTATGAAAGAAAGAATTTTTGTATTCTTTTTTAAAACGGTTTAATATTTTTCAGTATTGTTCTCATGATCTTTTAAAAATTTAAATGTTTTTACCTATTTTTTAATGTTATAAAAAGATTATATATTTTTTAAACAATTTTAATTTAAAAATTATACTCTAAAAATCTATGTTGAAATTTGTTAATTGGGTTTCACTATGAAAATCTATGTCATACGTATGCATAAGCACTTATCAATTTTGGATATTGTGGTACTTAAATTTTTTTACCGTTGATTTTGTGGAGTTTTGATGTATCATGGATTTTACCGGTTTTCTACGATGATATAGTAGGTTTTATGGAGTCTTTGTAGCATGTTTTGAGTATTTATGCAGGATTTACTAGCAAAAGACACTTTGGAGCAAAAGGAGCTAGAAAGAAGGCTTTATGGAAGTTTCCACGTGAATTGAGAAAACTTAGAAGATTTGGAGCCAAAATGAAGAAATGTTGCGAGTCCCGAGTCGACCGACTGGAAGAGATGCAGTCGACCGACTGTGACGCCGACTTAATTTAGAAGATTTTCTTATCGGGCCTTTCGCGGAACCCTAGACCCTAAGACTCAGTCACGACCTATATAAACACTTCTTAAGCACTAGAATAGGCACGACGCACCCTACAAGGAGTCAGAGAAATACAAGTTTATCTTTGCTTCCATTGTTTTTAGCTTTCTAGAGAGATTGTTCTTATCACTGTTACAGACTCTGAAGAATATTTAGAGAGTGTTCTTTCTCATTTTGAGCTTGTGAGCCTCTGATCTTCTATTGTCTATTTAGTTTGTATTCATTTCATTAATAAAAAGATGATTTGTTTTACCAAACTCATGTCTGAGTAGTTACTTTATTAGATCTAGGGTTTTCTTATGGTTTTGCTATGAATTGCTAAAATAGTTTTAAACAATCTTTCAATCACGAAATTCTTCGCTACAGTTGTTCTTCACTGAGTAGACGGACTCGCGAACCGTTTTATTCAATCATAAATTGAGATCCGGTAGTCGAGAGACACCGAGGATCGGTAGACAGTTCTGTAGTGAGCAAGGTGCGTTCTAATTCAAATGAATGTTTGTTTAGACACCTTGTGAACAGATTTAGCTTGCACTCTCATGCTTGTTTATTTTCAGCGACAATCCAAAGAGATTTAAGATTTAGGGATTTAAACAAAGGCGTTGTTCTAACACATCATTAGAACATCGCAGCTATTATTGTGTGTAGAATTCTAGAGTTTTGAGATTTGAAATTGATTGTGTTCCTAATTCATAAAATTCATAGTTTCCAACTGGAATTCCCTAAGATCTAATATTTCCCCGAATTTGAAGTCACCAAACGTTTTAAAAGTTTTATCGGTTTACAAAGAGGTTTACTTAAGATATTTCACTCATGAATCAACCATAAGCTCTCTGTGGGATCGATAACCTAAATACTACAACTGTACACTGTGCACTTGCAGTTAATTTTGGGTGAATAACTTCACGCATCAAGTTTTTCTGGCGCCGTTGCCGGGGAGTTTCGGTGTTGATTTAGAGTTTTTTTTTAAAATAGAAGTTTTTAGATAGGAAAGTAGATTCCGTGTTGGTTGAATTTGTTTTCTTTTCCTAGTGTATGCAGAGCATAACAGCAAGAAGCAAGGCTAGAATAAAGAGAAGGGAAGAAGCAACAACCGCACACGACGAACGAGTCGCCCGACCGTCATCAGAAGACGAACGACTCGGGCCACAAGTCGACCGACCAGCCACACCGTCGACCGACTCTCAACCAGAGCACATACAACTAAGCAGGTCCGCGAGGAAAAAGGCTAATCGAAGAAGAAGGATGGCCGACATCAAGTGGAATGAGAAGGGAGAGGGGATTGATGATGAAGGAAATCGACTAGATGGCCAAGGAAACAAAATCCTAGATGATGGAGAGGACATTCAAAACCTCGAAGATGAGCTCAAGGCCGCCGAATATTTCTCTAACAAATCACCAATGTACTGCCTAATCCTGGTAAGGAGTTGAAGAACAGTACAATATCTTTTGTACGTGACAAGCAGTTCAATGGATTAAAGAGCGCAAACCCAATGGAACACATCGAGACGCTTGAAGACCTCGTGGGGAACATGAATGCTGAAGGAGTCTCGAAAGAATGGTTGTGCTGCAAGTTATTTCCACATTCACTTGCACACAAGGCGCTGAGCTGGTTCAAACAACTTAAACCTGGATCATTGAAGGACTGGAGTGCGACGAGAAAGGAGTTCATCAACAAATTTTTCGATGAAGCCAAGTCAGATGAGATAAGGAAGCAAATCTCCACCTTTTCACAAGAGATGGGAGAAACATTTAATGATACTTGGGAAAGATACAGCCAGTATCTCAAGGAGTGTCCTCACCATGGTTTTACAAGATCACAAATTGTAAGCACTTTCTTCAGGGGATTGCAATGGGAGCACAAATACGCACTTGATTCAGCAGAGGAGTTCATTCTCTACAGGAAGACCCAATGGAGGAGCCACACGTAGAAGAAGTTAACTTTGTAGGGGGAAATGGTTTCCGACCAAGAAACAATTATGGGTATGGAAGTCAAGGTACGAAACCATTCAATAGTCAATACAATCATTATGGTCAGGAGCAGCAATACCCACGACAGCAAGGAGGATACAGACAGTATGGTCAACCCCAACAACCTCAACAACCCCAACAGTAGCAACAACAAGGAGCCCCCATGAATCCGGATCGAAAAGACAACATGCTTCAACAAATTTTGGAGGGGCAACAGAGGATGAATGAAGAAAAGATGAGCAAGGTAGATTCTATGTATGGAGAGCTAAATAGCAAGATTGAAGCACTAACCACTCATGTGAGGCAGCTCAAAACCCAAGTGGCACAAACAGCAGACTCAGTCAAGCGAATAGAAGGAATTTTACCTGGAAAGACGCATGCTAATCCAAAGATGTTCGTTCAATCCATAAATTTAAGGAGCGGGAAGAAGTTGGATCCTGTAGTAAGAAAAGGGTTGACCACAAGAGACCACATTGTGTTGGAAGAAATAGAAGAGGAAATCGCAGCGGAGTAAAAGTCGGCCGACCACAAGCGGAAGACGACCGACCCGACCCCAGAAGAAATTGATCTCGATCCGACCACGAGTCTACCGACCCTCTTGTGGTCGACCGACCAGAAACTCTGAAGATCGACGAACCTCAAATCGAAGAAAGGCGAGTCTATAGAGCAATTCCACCCTATCCTAGAAGAAACAAGAAGTCTAAAAAAGAGATGGAAGACACAAGATGTAAAGAGTTGGTGGAACAATTGGTAATTCAACTTCCATTTTTAGATGCTTGTAGAATGTCACCTTGTTTCAAGCGATACGTGAAGAAGATAATAGCAAACCCAGCAAGTCTTGAAGAAGGAGTGATGCTATTGACCAGTGAGTGCAGTGCCATACTACATAACAAGATGCCAAGAAAGTAAGAAGAACCAGGTGCATTTGTCCTTAACATTAGCATTGATGATGTTAAATTTGATCATAGTCTATGCGATCTTGGATCATCTGTGAATTTGATGCCACATTCAGTAGCAAAGAGGCTTGGATATATTGAATACGAACCTACTCAGCTGGGTCTTGTACTCGCTGCCCGGTCAGTTCGTTATCCAGAAGGGTTTTTACTCGACATCCCGGTGCTTGTAGAAGGATGTTTTATACCAGCTGATTTTGTAGTTTTGAAGTTCGATAAGGAGCCTTTCAACCCTATTATATTGGGACGCCCTTTCCTAGGTACTGCAGGTGCCATAATTGATGTGAAGAAGGGGAGAATATTCTTACAACTTGGAGAATTACAGCTGAACTTCCAAATGGAGAAATTCATGAGCCGACCACCTATGAAGGAACAAATGTTTGCTGTATATGTCATCTCAGAAGTCACACAAGAAGTCTTTGAAGAGTTAAGTATCACTGATCCACTGGAAAAAGCTTTGACAGTAGCAGTTGATAAGGAGGGATAAATGGATGACCTAGCAAATAGGTTTACCAAGATGTTGGATTCAAGCGAGCAGATGAAGCAAATGGTAAAAAATTTGGACTTACCAACAGAAACAACAAAGAAACTCAAGATGGCTGATTGGAGTGAAGAAAATGCTCCGAAGCTCGAGCTCAAACCATTACCAAAAGGGTTAAGGTACGCTTATCTTGGTCCAAATTCCACTTACCCAGTTATTATCAATGCAAATTTGAACAATGTTGAAGTAACAATTCTACTGAGCAAGCTGCGCAAGTATCGCAAAGCTCTTGGATATTCTTTGGATGATATTGTAGGTATTTCTCCAGACCTTTGCATGCATATGATTCATTTGGAAGAAGGAGCGAGAGCATCAATCAAAACCCAAAGGAGACTTAACCCCAATCTGAAGGATGTGGTGAAAAAGGAGATTTTGAAGCTGCTTGATGCGGGTGTCATTTTCGCCATTTCGGATAGCACTTGGATCAGCCATGTTCACGTGGTGCCCAAGAAAGGAGGAGTCACGGTAGTCAAGACAGACGCAGAGGAGCTGATAGCCAAGAGGACTATTACCGGACACCGGATGTGCATTGATTACCGGAAGTTAAATGCAGCCACAAGGAAGGACCATTTTCCATTGACATTCATTGATCAAATGTTGGAGAGATTGACGAATCACAAGTTTTACTGTTTTCTAGATGGGTATTCGGGTTTCTTCCAAATCCCGATCCATCCTGATGACCAAGAGAAGACAACTTTCACATGCCCATACGGAACATACGCCTACATAAGAATGCCTTTTGATCTATGCAATGCATCAGCAACCTTTCAGCGGTGTATGATGTCTATATTCTCGGACATGATTGAAGAAACAATGGAGGTATTCATGGACAACTTCTCAGTCTACGGCTCATCCTTCCATGATTGTCTAGACAACCTTTGCAAAGTTCTAACAAGGTGTGAAGAAAAGCATTTGGTGTTGAATTGGGAGAAGTGTCATTTCATGGTGCAAGATGGGATTGTCCTTGGACATCGCATCTCGGAAGCAGGAATCGAGGTAGATAGAGCAAAAATCGAAGTGATGACAAGTCTGCAACAACCCATCGATGTACGCGGAATCCGCAGCTTCTTGGGTCATGCAGGTTTCTATAGGCGTTTCATCAAGGATTTCTACAAGATAGCACGACCTCTCACAGAACTTCTCTGCAAGGAAACAAAGTTCGAGTTCACTCAAGACTGCATGAACGCATTCAAGATGCTTAAAGAGGCACTGATTTCCGCGCCCATTGTACAACCACCTGACTGGGAACTACCCTTTGAAGTAATGTGTGATGCAAGTGATTTTACAATAGGAGCAGTCTTGGGCCAGAGGAAAGACAAGAAATTGCATGTAATCTACTATGCAAGCAGAACTCTTGATGAAGCACAACGAAATTACACAACAACGGAAAAGGAATTACTCGCAGTTGTGTTTGCATTTGAGAAATTTCGTTCATACCTAGTTGGATCGAAGGTAATAGTACATACTGATCACGCTGCTTTGAAGTACCTAATGCAGAAGAAGGACGCCAAGCCACGACTTTTGAGATGGATTCTACTCCTACAAGAATTCGATATATCGGTACGCGACAAAAAAGGAATAGAGAATGGAGTAGCTGACCAATTTTGTTCCGCGATGCACATCACTTTGTTTCAACATGTGATGCCTGCCAAAGAAAGGGAAACATCAGTAGAAGGAATGAAATGCCAATGAAATTCATCATGGAAGTGAAAATTTTCGATTGCTGGGGCATCGATTTCATGGGACCGTTTCCGAACTCACATAGAAACCAATACATATTGGTTTCTGTAGATTATGTATCCAAGTGGGTTGAAGCAATGGCAAGCCCCACCAATGACGCAAGAGTGGTGATTCGACTTTTCAAGCACATAATTTTCCCCACGTTTTGGAGTACCCAGGATCGTGATTAGTGATGGCGGAACACATTTTATCAACCGGATATTTGCAAAGCTATTAAAGAAGAATGGTGTACGACACAAGGTGGCAACACCCTATCATCCGCAAACCAGTGGCCAAGTCGAAGTTTCCAACCGTGAGATCAAGAGCATACTGGAAAAAACGGTGGGACGTACGAGAAAAGATTGGTCACTAAAGCTTGATGATGCACTTTGGGCCTACCGCACAGCTTTCAAGACACCACTAGGGACAACACCATTTCAGCTATTGTATGGCAAAGCGTGTCATCTCCCGGTTGAGATTGAGTACAAAGCATTTTGGGCCGTCAAGACGATGAATTTCGACATCAAGAATGCAAGTGAGAAACGGCTCATTCAACTAAACGAGCTTGATGAGATTAGACACAATGTCTATGAAAGCGCAAAGCTCTACAAGGAAAGAACAAAGATCCAGCATGACAAGAAGATCATTCCACGTGACATCCGAATCAATGACAAAGTCCTTTTATTCAACTCTCGACTTCGTCTTTTCCCGGGAAAGCTGAGATCTCGTTGGTCCGGACCTTTTGTCGTCAAGGAAGTGAAGCCCTATGGAGCTATTGTTTTACATGGAAAGGATGGTGAAAGTTTCACTGTGAATGGACAGCTGGTAAAGCTCTACTATGAAGGTGGCAAATCAATGAATGAACCCATCATGCACCTTCAAGAAGCACCACTTCCACAACCATAACCGGGCACGACAGTCAAGCTATTGACTATAAACAAGTGCTGAGTGGGAGGCAACCCACTAGGTAATTTTTTATTTTCATTTTTAGGTGTTTTTGATTTGATTTCAGATGAGGAGATTCAGCAAAACTGGACTATACGCTACCCGAGTCGACCGACCTCTCATTAGGGTCAGCCGACTTCACTTCTGAGGTACCGTGTTCCATCCTTTTACATTTCATTTCAGATATCTTCTCTCTTTTGTTACACCGAGACGGAGTAATTTAAGTCTTGGGGAGTTTATCCATGCTAATGAAATTCTTGTTGTTTATCTCATGGTTTTTCGCCTTGTTTTTAGTTGTTTTTATCGAGTCAAACCGTTGAGGGAACAATGATTAATCTGGGACACTAATCACATTATGTTTCACACTTGAGAACATTGATGCAGGAACACAGTTAGAGTCTATCACTATTGGAAAACCTTGACACAATTCAATCAACCAGAAAATACCCATATCCTTGAGTCATCGCTACAGTTGTTCTTCACTGAGTAGACGGACTCGCGAACCGTTTTATTCAATCATAAATCAAGATCCAGTAGTCGAGAGACACCGAGGATCGGTAGACAGTTCTGTAGTGAGCAAGGTGCGTTCTAATTCAAATGAATGTTTGTTTAGACACCTTGTGAACAGATTTAGCTTGCACTCTCATGCTTGTTTATTTTCAGGGACAATCCAAAGAGATTTGAGATTTAGGGATTTAAACAAAGGCGTTGTTCTAACACATCATTAGAACATTGTAGCTATTATTGTGTCTAGAGTTCTAGAGTTTTGAGATTTGAAATTGATTGTGTTCCTAATTCATAAAATTCATAGTTTCCAACTAGAATTCCCTAAGATCTAATATTTCCCCGAATTTGAAGTCACCAAACGTTTTAAAAGTTTTCTCGGTTTACAAAGAGGTTTACTTAAGATATTTCACTCACGAATCAACCATAAGCTCTCTGTGGGATCGATAACCTAAAGACTACAACTGTACACTGTGCACTTGCAGTTAATTTTGGGTGAATAATTTCACGCATCAAGTTTACAACAAATGCATTCATTTTATGGATCATGTTCACTTATGAAAATAGATGAATCAATTGACTTCATACAAAAACAAAACAAAAAGTTCTCATTATAACTTAAGGTTTGGTGGTGTTGTGGTTAGCACTCAATACAATTCTATTTGAAAAGAGAACTATTCCATATTTCTAGATAGAAAAGATAAATGTTGCTTCTAAATACATAACTTATAATCCGGTTAGCATTGATTTTGTGGAGTTTACAACAAATGCATTCATTTTATGGATCATATTTACTTATTAGAATAGATGAATCAACTGATTTCATACAGAAACAAAACAAAAAAAGTTCTAATTATAACTAAAGGTTTGGTGGTGTTGTGGTTAGCCCTTAGTACAATACTCTTTGAAAAGAGGACTATTTCCAGATAGAAAAGATAAATGTTGCTTCTAAATACATAACTTATAATCCGGAGACAAATTTTAAGATTATTAAAAAAATATTCTTGTTTTTGTCATGATATTTAAAAAAAAATTACTATTGTAGAAAATACTATCCAAGAAAGTAGGTAATCCTATTTTCTAAGGGTCTGATTGGTGAAAAAAGTGGAACATATATTTTAGCTATTAGCGGAAGTGATAAGTGGTTAGGAAATAGTGCAAAACCGTAACAGAAACCTATTCATGAAAGCGGTAACAAAAAGCTTATAGTAGTCGTTTTTACTTTAGGTTTGGTACCGCTTTTATAATTGGTAACAAAAAAACGGTATATCTCTAACCGCAACAGTTAAAGGTTACCAGCAAAGCCTAAGTAAAGGCTCTAATTGGTGAACAAAAATGAAATGGGTATATTAGTTTCTAAGGAAAGCAGTAAGCGGTTAGAGAATATTGCAAAGCCGTAAGCGGTTAGAGAATATTGCAAAGCTGTAAAATAAAACTATTAATAAAAACGTTAACAAAAAAGGTGAGAGTAACTATATTATTGTAGCTTTTGGTACCGCCTTGGTGAATGGTAACAACAAAAGTCTAAGTATATTATGTATCGATTTTTTGATTCGTAACAACGGTTAGAGGTTACCAAACAAAGGCTAAGTATGGCTCTGATTGGTGAACAAAAACAGAACATGTATATTAGCTGTTAGATGAAACGGTAAGTGGTTAGAAAATAGAGCAATGCAACAAAAATACTAAGAGTGACTGTTTTATTGTAGCTTTGGGTACCGCATTTGTGATTGATAAACAACAAAAGCCTAAGTATATTAGCTTTAGGTACCGCATTTGTGATTGGTAAACAACAAAAGCCTAAGTATATTAGCTTTTGGTACTGCTTTTTTTATTTGTAACAACGATTAGAGGTTACCAATCAATGCCTAAGTATGGCCTCGATTGGTGAACAAAATCAAAACAGGTATATTATTTGTTAGCGGAAACAGTAAGCGGTTAGAAAATAGTACAATATTGTAAGAGAAATATGTTAGCGAAAATGGTAAAAAAAGCTGAGAGTAACCGTTTTATTGTAGCTTTGGGTACCGCATTTGTGATTGGTAACAACAAGAGCCTATGTATATTAGTTTTATCATAATTCTAGCTTTTGGTACCGCTTATGATTGGTAACAACGGTTAGAATTTACCAATTAAACCCTAAGTAGGTTCCGATTGGTGAACAAAATCGAAACGAGTATATTAGTTGTTAGCGAAAGGGGTTAGAAAAAAGTGCAAAACTGTAGGATAAAATTTTTAGTGAAAGAGGTAACGAAAACTGCAATTAATTGTCTTTATTGTTGGTACCGTTTTTTTGTTTTGTATCAATAAAATTGGTACACCTCTCAGCGGTTAGAGGTTACCAATCAAAAAAAAATTGTGCCAACAAAACATTTATCTTAATTTTTTTGTCTTATCAAACATATAATTTAAACGCTAACCCGCACATAGCGTTGTTATAAGAAATAAGATGAAATTAACAAGTAATATTGTTTCACATCAGCGTGAAGAAAGCTCGAAGCAAACAAAAGCATGGCAGTTCAACATCGAAACATTAGAGGAGGTTTCGACAAGGAATAAATCGACAGATGAACTACATCGTAAATTCCGTCTTAGAGTATTTAGATTTTTCGTTTAGGCGTGCTGGTATAAGAGCGAAATTCTAATCGATTCAACTGAAATTAATAGAGAGAAAATGAGATCGAGAGAAACAATAAACGATAATAAGATGTTGAAGAATTACTCAAGTCAGGGATTTGAGTAATATTTGAGAGATTTAAGCTGTACAACATCATATTATCTTAAAAATAAAGATTCCTCTCACAAACAAGCTACGTTGTTTAACTTATGAAACATTTCTAAACAACGAATAAGGTTTTATGAAACAGAGGTATAGCGGAAGCGAAAAGACAGATTAAAAATCCAAACAATAATCAGTGAGTTTAAATAATAACCCATAAACTAAGAAATGCCATACTAAAGTAATTTTTATTTAACTAAAAAGTTAAAAAAAAAAAAAAAATCCCACACATGACCAAATGTGAGGATACTAATGACAATAAAAAAAAATTTAATGTACAACGAAATTATTATAATAGAATAATATAAATCCAAAATAGTTAAACAAATTAACTTTAAAAAGATTTCAATTACATATTATTAATTGAATATATAAAAATAGAAAAATTATCTACTTGGTTTTGAAAAATAAAACTTATTGTTTTTTTTAAACATACCTAAGAAGATTTAGTATCATCGATACAAATCATTAAAATTGAAATGAAATTTACGGCGAAAAATTACAACAAAATAATTTATCAATGCAATCCAAATATTAAAATGAAATAATTAAAAAAAACAATTGAAAAACTTATTTTAAATTTCAAATAAAAACATATAAATTGACAAAATAATACATTTAATTTCATAATATTTTCAAAAAATGTTGTAGAGCAATTTTTACTTGAAAAAAAAATAATGAAAAACTAAATGGTACTAAAGAAAAATATTTTAAAAAAATTTATTAAATTTCACCATATAATTCTTTAAAATAATATTATATATATAAATTTACTAAATAAACAATATTAACAGACCCGAGCGTAGCCCGGGTTCAAAACCTAATCTATTACTAATAAAAGTTAAAGCTATAGCGTTGTTATGCCGTCCACATAGGATTTTAAACAATCAATATAAAAATTACATGTCATCATCATTAAAATCTATTACTAATAAAAGTTAAAGCTATAGCGTTGTTAGGCCATCCACATAGGATTTAAAACAACCAGAAATATTCTTCCACATCAGCATTTTAAAATAAAATAGAAAACTAATTAAAAATGGAAATTAGAGTTTAGGAAATAAGGTGATTGTATATAGTTTCCACCAGTAGTATTTTTCCACATCACTAGTTAAAAATAAAATAGAAAACTAATTAAAAGAAAAAATCAAAGTTTAAGAAATAAGGAAGATATAAGGAAATTATATCATAGTTTCCTAATTAATAAAAAATAATTAGAGTTTAGGAAAAAAGAAATTGTATATAGTTTTCACCAGTAATATTGTTCCACATAACCAATTAAAAATAAAATATAAAATTAATTTTAAAAAAAAATAAATCAAAGTTTAAGAAATAAGGAAATTATATCATATTTTCCTTAAAAAGCTTTTATGGTAATTCACATATGATTTTAAACGACCAAAAATATTATGCCAAAACAATTTCATATCAAATATCTTCAAAATCAAACTCCATCATGTTCCATATTAATTTCATATTTTCCTTTTTATTGTTTTAAAATGAATTTAAATCTAAAAAAAAATTTAAATCTATATCATTATCTAAATTAATTTTTTTTACTGTTTATAAACGGATTTTAAATCATGATGAACTTTGAATATTAATCTAGATTTAAACATATATATATTTTAAACGAATACCTTTTTTTGTTTAAAAACGAAAATAAATACTACTACTAGGTGGTGACTTCCGACAAATATTACCAGTTGTTCCACAAGGTTCTAGAGCAAATATAATTTTAGCATCAATCAAAAAATCATACTCGTGGGAATCTTGCAATACATTCACTTTAAACATAATACGAGACTCCAAAAATCAAAACGATAACGGAGCTGATGGTCATATGGTTGTAGTTGATTCAAAATTCATAATGCAATCAACTGGAGATAATATGGAAAAAATATTTCAAGCCACAAATGAAGAGAACGGACTAACAAAAAATACATATGCAAGCATTACAAGACAACATCCTAACACCTATGAATTTAAATCTAAATAATTTTTTAAATCTATATCATTATCTAAATTTAATTTTTTTATTGTTTA
Source organism: Euclidium syriacum (assembly GCA_900116095.1). Taxonomy (NCBI): domain Eukaryota; kingdom Viridiplantae; phylum Streptophyta; class Magnoliopsida; order Brassicales; family Brassicaceae; genus Euclidium; species Euclidium syriacum. The sequence continues at coordinate 3,179,302 of FPAK01000018.1, read as the reverse complement.
AAAATGGATTTTAAATCATTATGAATTTTGAATCATTATCTTAATTTAAACATATATATATTTTTTAAACGAATACCTTTTTCGTGTTTAAAAACAAAAATAGATACTACTACTACTACGTGGTAACTTCCGACAAACACTACCAGCCGTTCCACATGGTTATAGAGCATATACAATTTTAGCATCAATAAAAAAATCATACTTGTCGGAATCTTGCAATGTATTCATTTAAGACATAACACGAGACTCCAATAATCAAAAACAAGTTTTGCAGCATAGCTACCAAGTGTTGGAGAGAAAAATGCACCTACAAAGGAAAATAAAAACGATAACGGAGCTGATGGTCATATGGTTGTAGTTGATTTAAAATTCTTAATGCAATCAATTGAGATCATATGGAAAAAATATTTCAAGCCACAAATGCAGAGAACGGACTAACAAAATTTACTTATGCAAGCATTACAAAGACAACATCCTAACACCTACGAATTTAAATCTAAATAAGTTTTAAAATCTAAATAATTTTTAAAATTTACATCATTATCTAAATTTATGTTTTAAATTATTTAAAAATGGATTTAAAATCATTATGAATTTTGAATCATTATCTAAATTTAAACATATATATATATATATATATATTTTAAACGAATACCTTTTTCGTGTTTAAAAACGAAAATAAATACTAATACTACTAGGTGGTGACTTCCGACAAATACAACCAGCCATTTTACAAGAATCTAGAGCAGATATAATTTTAGCATCAATAAAAGAATCATACTTGTGGGAATCTTGAAATGTATTCACTTTAAAACATAACACGAGACTTCAAGAATCAAAAACAAGTTTTGCAGTATGGCTACAAAATGTTGGAGATAAAAATGCACCTACAAAGTAAAATAAAAATGATAATGGAGCTGATGGTCATATGGTTGTAGTTGATTCAAAATTCCTAATGCAATCAACTAGAGATCATATGGAGAAAATATTTCAAGCCACAAATGCAGAGAACGGCTAACAAAAAATACATATGCAAGCATTACAGAGACAACATCCTAACACCTATGAATTTAAATCTAAATAATTTTTTAAATCTACATCATTATCTAAATTTAATTTTTTTATTATTTAAAAATGGATTTAAAATCATTATGAATTTTGAATCATTATCTAAATTTAAACATATATGTATTTTAAATGAATACCTTTTTCGTGTTTAAAAACGAAAGTAAATAATAATACTACTAGGTGGTGACTTCCGATAAATACTCCCAGCCGTTCCACAAGAATCTAAAGCACATACAATTTTAGCATCAATAAAAGAATCATACTTGTGGGAATCTTGCAATGTATTCACTTTAAAACATAACACGAGACTCCAAGAATCAAAAACAAGTTTTGCAGCATGGTTACTAAGTGTTGGAGATAAAAATGCACTCACAAAGGAAAATAAAAACGATAATGGAGTTGATGGTCATATGGTTGTAGTTGATTCAAAATTCCTAATGCAATCAACTGGAGATCATATGGAGAAAATATTTCAAGCCACAAATGCAGAGTACGGACTAACAAAAAAACATATGCAAACATTACAGAGACAACATCCGAACACCTCGAAATATAACAGTTGATGAGATTAATGCATACATGTTATCAAAACTGCCAGGAAATTAAGAGGGATATATGAGCTCGGAACATATAGAAAAAGGTGAAACAATATCAACAAACTATGAGATGCTATATACGGTTGATCATTTAAACTCTCTAGAGTTCGCAGGACTACAAAAACATAAGCTATCTTTAAAAGTGGGAGTACTAATAATGCTGCCCCAAAACATTAATCAAAAGGAAGGACTATGCAATGGTACACGATTCATAGTAACACGTTTGAGCGATTGAGTGAGCGAGGGTGAGATAATCACAGGAACAAAATCATGCCAAGAATAATCTTATCCTCAATTGACTCAAAGCATCCTTTCACATTACGAAAAAAAACAATTCCCAAAAAAAGTATTGCTATGCAATGACGATTAATAAAATTTAGGGACAAAGCTTCAAATCGGTTCTTCTATACTTACCTCAACCTGTTTTCAGTCATGACCAATTGTACATGACACTATCACGTCTAACATCTCCTAAAGGTCTATCCATTCTAAATTCGATGGTAATACAGAGAGTACATTCAAATTTATTGTTTATACATAAATATATAGAGGATTAGATTCAAACGAATACCATATTCGAGAAGCAATGTAATAAACATGGACTAACATGGGATTAGATCAATATCATTTTATAGTTTCTCATTAATCATAATAATTTCTTTACATCATGATCATATAGGACCGGTTTACAACGGTTTATATTTCACAAATAACGGTTCTTTTCTTTAATTGTATTATGCCCCTCAAAATGACATGTAAAAAGACTCTAATGACATCTTCCCTATCAATACATGAAATTGACAAGACAATAAGCTTTTGTAAACACATCTACAATATCAGAATATGTGGTGATATGAAATGTTATAATCAAACCACATTCAACTCTATCTCTTACTTCATAGCACAAAAAATAAAGAGTAACAACAATAATCTCATATCGAATTAAAAGGAAAAAAATAACTTCACCGCATAAAAAATTCAAATATCATGATATTAATGACAAAAAACAAACTTATTATAAAATACTAAAAGAATACTAAAAATTAAAAAATAATACATTTTATTTTCTAAATATATTTCAAAAAATCAAAACAAAGCAATTTCAAATTGGAAACCAAATACAATGACAAATAAAGTAGTAATAATAAAAATTTAAAAATATTTAATATCACCATATTGCTCAATAAAAATATATTATTAAATATCAAAATAAATGAAACAAACAATATTAACATACCCGGGCGTAACCTAGTCTAATAAAAAACCCAACAATTATCAAATCCATAACTAATAAGCCCAATTATATACGTAGGATTTAAAGTTCTCCAATATAAAAATTACATGTCATCGCCATTAAAATCTAATAAAACACCAATCACATAGATCCACATAATTATGTAATTTCATATTTTTAATAATTATCTTATTTCACTACATAATTATCTAATTTCCTTTTTTTTAGATTACAATTTTAAGATTACCTAATTTTTTAAAAAAATCTACATAATTACCTAAATTTGTCATCTTTCGCCGACGAAGACAACAACAAAATCGAAATTCGAATTTTCCTTTTGCTGTTGGAACTGATTCCACTTACACATTACAGCTTCTCATATCGATCCACTTTTTTTTCAATCGAATATGTGAATCGGTTATCACTCGCCGACGAAGACTACAACAAAATCAAAGCTGTGAATTTCCTTTCACTGTTGGTGATTTGAGTGAGGAAATGTATAGTGAAGCTAAAAACGATAACGGAGCTGATGGTCATATGGTTGTAGTTTATTCGAAATTCCTAATGCAATCAACTGGAGATTATATGGAGAAAATATTTCAAACCACCAATGTAGAGAACGGACTAACAAAAAATACACATGCAAACATTACAGAGACAACATCTTAACACCCTGGAATGAAACAGTTGATGAAATTAATACATACTTGTTATCAAAACTGCCAGGAAAATAAGAGGAATATCTTAGCTTAGAACATATAGAAAAAGGGGACACAATATCAACAAACTATGAGACATATGGTTGAGTATCTAAACTCTCTAGAGTTTGCAAGACTACCAAAACATAAGCTATCTTTAAAAGTGGTAGTACCAATAATGTTACCCCTAAACATTAATCAAAAGGAAGTCTTATGCAATGGTACACGATTGATAGTAACACGTTTGGGCGATTGAGTGATCGAGGGTGTAGCTCGGGTTTCAAACCTAGTTAATTAAGACTAAGTACCTAATATCTAAGCTTGGCTGAGAAACAAGAGAAGTCATATCGATAATTGTAGACCATTGAATCATGGGGATCCTTTTTACTGCAACATGGAACAAACACAAGAAATCTGAGTAACATTTATTATACTTACGTCATCAAAAAGGAAAGATTCTTTCTATTGCTAATTTCAGAGCTTTACTTGGTATAGCTCCATGTTGATTCCATAGAAATCATAAAAGGTGGCAATAGGAAAGACTGTAGGTTTAGTCAAATTCGTTTTCAAAAGGCTCTCTGAAACAGTCTTCGAGGTTTGCAAACTATTTTACACCTAGTAACCCGATGATTGATCTGAAATCGAGAGATGGACACAAGCCTTAGGTTAAGTTTATGCGAGGAAACTAAAGAGAGGGCGAGTTTCCAAGTGATCACACAATTCACACGGCGTCGAGAACATTTATAAGGAGTTTTCACTCATTTAATAAAAGTCCATACAAGTTAAATAGTTTGATACAGTATTAGCATAAGCTCAGAAATTTAAAGTACACACTCAGAGTTAGTTAGTTTTCTGTTCAATTCTCATCGTAGTAGTTGTGCAGAATTTGCGTTCTGACAGACAAAGGAATTGTGACATTATGTTGTGAGTCACTCCAAGTCAAGCTTCCAAAATAGTAACCTGTGTTGATTTTGTGTGTCGTCGAGACTCTCACTTTAAAGGATACCGTTTTTGTCGCTGAGTCGAACACTAACGTCTCTGGCGTCACAGTCACTTGAACGCCCAACGGTGGCTGGACCGCTACTTTATAGACCGAGTCAAGTGGTCCAACATTAGTGAGGATTCTGGTGAGAGTGACTTCGTCTTTGAGGTTTGGGATTGTGATGGAGGGCAAGTTGAAATCGAGAACAGATGGTTTAGGATTCGAACAGACTGTTATTTTCCCGACAAGCTGAGAGATTGATGAATCGTTGTAACCAACAGAACACATGTAGAGGACATAGTCTTCCAAGCCCAAGTCATATACAAGACCAGGTTTTGCAGCTTTCTCTGGATTCACAAGGCCTCCCCCATAGTCAAACGGATCTGCTAGCTTCCTAGGTGACCCTTCTGCGAAAATCTCTTCTCCAAATGGATCTGTTCTCCAAGCTGTAGTGACAATGGCTGATCTGATGGCAGCAGGAGACCAATCACGGTGCAGAGTTTTGAGAAGTGCAACAACTCCAGAAATCGCAGGAGTCGCCATTGATGTTCCTGAGAGCATAATGAATCCTCGGTCGTTGAAAGTGGAATTTGTGGTCGTAGCCGCCAAAATGCTCACTCCCGGTGCTGCTATATCCGGCTGCGTTACAACATTAATTAGACAATTTGATGGATCTGATTTAAAACAAAAACAAAAAGAGCATGTTCGCATACTTTGAGGATGGCAGCTGCAATCGAATTAGGTCCTCTTGATGAGAAAGTTGCGACCTTCGTACCCACTGGTTGTCCGATGAGTGTTCTTGAAGGCTGTATCTTTACAACAGGCGATCTGCAAAACCTCCTTAGTCTCAGTTCCAGACACCGCCAAAAGTAAAGTTGCTAAGCAGTGAATAATTGTTTTCATACCCATTGGACCGTATGTAGAGAAGTATATCGGTCCCGAGCTCATAGTCAACAGCGACACAAGGGAAATCATCTAGACATGGTCGAAGACTGTATCCTGGATGTCTTGCAATGATTACACCAAGACCACCGGCTCTCTTCACAGCACGTGCAGCCCTTGTTACAGCACCACTGAAACGTGATGTCGTGAAACACAAGACGACTTTCCCCGCCATTGTAAGATTAGAATTGAAGAAAAGCTCCTCACAAGTACTGCATTACAAGAACCATGGTGATATCAAAGAAATTGATCTTCTTCATATTGCAAGATTTGCTAAGAAACTAGAGATTTGATATATTACCCAGAAAAGCTCACGTTGCTGTTCCCTGGATCCTCTGGGTAAGTCAGTCCTGTGAAACCAAGTTCCGGACCTGTGAACAGTGCTTGACCCTGCAAGATAGTGGCCGAAAAAATAAGACACATATGCAGAGAACAATTAATATATATACGGTCGTTATACCAAAATCAATTTATTGTTCCCAAGTGTGATAGGCGTTGCAAAGGACCGGTCTAGAGTAGTTGCAGCCACTGTAATGATCCAGGGAGCCGTGTTTGTAACGGTCTGAGCCTCTGGGCCAGAGTTACCACCAGCACAAACAACGGTGATACCCTTTAAGACTGCATGGAAAGCTCCAGTAGTTATCCCATCGCGAATATCAGTTTCTCCATAGAGAGGAACATCAGAACCTAAAGAGAGAGAGAGAACATCGACACCATCATGTATAGCCTCGTCCATTGCTTTCAAGATGTCAGCGGATGAGCAGGTCGTAAAGTCTAGATCGTCCAGATACCAACAAGCTTTGTACACTGCTATGCGAGCACGCGGTGCCCCGCCCCTGACAGTCCCTCCAGCCAGCCCCTTGTAGCTTGTATTGGGCACATAGGACCCGCCTGCAATGGTTGCCACATGTGTGCCATGGCCATTAAGGTCTCTTGGGGAAATGAAATCAAGTGATTCTGTGGAGTTGAAGCTTTCGTTCTCAGCAAGAAACCCATTGATGAAGTACTTGGCTCCTATGAGCTTTTTGTTACAGTGAGAGGAATTGAACATCTCTCCTGATTCACAGCCACCTTTCCAATGGCCGGGCACAGGGCCAATCCCATTGTCGTTAAATACTTGAGATTCAGGCCATACTCCTGCAGCCACATCAAACATTTGACGCTGACATATGAGACTTGAGATAAGTCTACCATGTAATGAGCAGCGAAGAAATGTAAAAATAAACAGTCATTACCTGTGTCAATGATGCCGATGATACTTTGTTCACCCATATAAGTTTCACTAAGAAGATTCTTTGGATTGGCAGCAGAAAGGCCTAGGTAGTCCCAAGTCCGAGTTGTTGCCATCTTATAGAAACTATCCGGTATGACATGCACAACTTCTGGTAACTCTATTGCCAAAGAGCATTGAGCAATGGAAGAAAAGAAAAAATATCAGATGCCCTGTCAATCTGTGTAAAAAGAAGACACTCGAGTTATACCAGCTAATTTCTTGGCTTGTAACTTGGTAAGCTTGGCCGCGAAACCTGAGAAGCCATGTCGGTAACTGTACACCATTGAATTATGGGCATCCTCTTTACTGTAACATCATGGAACAACACACAACAAATCTGAGTAACATTATTTATAGAAAGAGAAAGAGACAATAACCTTACGTACCTTCCAAGAAATGACCATAACATCTGATGATGAGATTTCGTCTGCTTCCCACTCAAATACACGATATGAACCTATTGATATTAACAACAGAAGCAACTTAAATTTGTTAGTTTTTTTCTTATGGTTCACTGATAATATAAAATGAGCTTCTCTAATACCTTGCTTTTAGCACCCACGACGAAACTGCTCTGCCCATTGAGAAATATTACCAGACTTAGTACCACAAAGATTGATCTTGTATAATTCGTCATTGCAAATAGAAAGTGAGAGAGAGAGAGATGCAAATCTAATGAAGGAGAATAAGCATATTTATATAGATGTCTCCTGAAGATGAGTTTGACCAAGAATGTTTCCATATCTTGGAAATGTTCCAAGTTTTCATAAGAAATGTAAAATTAAGGCCGAGTAGCCAAGCCAACACACAAAGTCGTAAGAAAACATGAAGAAGCTGTGCGCTTAGTCAATAAAATTTTAGTTTATGGCAATAAGATGGATGATCTTCCTCGACAAGTAAAACTGGGTGCCTCCAAGAGTTTGACCGTAGACTCAGTTTTCCCCCAAGGTTGGGTACGTACTGTAAATTTAGTCTGCGCCACGATTATAGAGATCGCGTCTTTTATCTTTTGCTCATTTCAAAGCTTTTACTTGGTATCCCGTTTCTTTAGCTTTTTCATGGAATCAAACAAAGGAAAGAAAAGTCTTTGGAGTTGGAGGCATTATGCTGTAAGAAAAACAAGAAGCTACTTGGTCAAATCTAAAGCTAGAACTGTCTGGAAAGACACTTCTTAAGCGGAACTTCATGTTAGTCACGGAAACTAGACCGGTGAGAGAAACAGAGAGTATTCAGAAATCGCAGACACAAGGTGAAATGTTGTTAGGGTAGAGAAGATGATCGGGATAAGTGTATGCGGGCTTAGGCTTCTTAAGTTTATTATGGGCTTTTTCTATACCACCCATTATACACTCTCGTATCAATTATGCACAAGCACAAAAAAGGGGATTCCTCAATGCCAAATAATTATTTTCTGTCATTAATATTTGTTGTCGTGTACCATCATCTTTAATGAGCATTAGTCATTTTCTTTTTCTTTTTTTGGTTTAAATGTGAAATTTTATATCATTTTTCGATTTGTGAAAGAAAATCAGAAATACCGAAATCTAAGAATGAAATTGCAACTACAAAACTAAATAAGAACAAGTAACTAAGATAGAAGAAGTAGAACGCAACAGTTGTAACCTTCTTGATCTCATCCTTATTGCCAAGAGTCATCACATTACTATAGTCCGGCCTTAAGAAGGTGGTACCTACAGCTTCTCCAAGAACTAACCCTTAACAACTGAATCAAAGAGAAGCCACAGACCATCGTAGTTACAATTTGCATTTGGAAATGTTCACTCCTCACTACTACCTAGACCCGAAGAACTCGATGTCACAAAAGACATTCCTCCGTACTCGCGCATGAGAACACCAAAGAGCATAGCGGTATCGAAACCACCACAAGATCTGCCACCTAGAAATCGCAAAACAAAGCCTCTGCATACATAAACCGCCGTGCAGAGTCCAATATTCACCACCGTCTTCAAGCAGTACACAAGTGAACCACCATGTGGCAGCCTGGACAGGTTCGAGGAACACCAGCCTAGCCGCCACTGCGAGCCTCCACGCAGAGCCACTAAGAGGGTCTAGCCTTTGCTTGTCGAGCGAGAAAGAAATAACCTACACAAAACAAGCTAACAACACACATCAACAGAAAGAACAAGTCTCACATCGGGACCAAGATCAAAACCGACAGTCGGAGCAGCAACGGAGCAGGCGGAAATCACAAGCCACCGAGAACTCACCACCGACAACAAGCCGAGAGAGAACCTCCACGAAATCGAAAATCGGCCGGCCACCGCTTGAAATCACTGATGTCGGAGCTAAACCGAAGAACACAGAAGCGTTGCCACGCTACCGAGTAAATCCATAACTAAATCAAATCTACTCCGACGAACCAGTGATAGAGACCACGTCCTCAAAGGTCTCCAGCCGCTGAGAAACCGGATGAACAGATCTGTAGTCGGATCTATAGTCTTGGCCGTCAAGCTCGAAAACAGAACGCAAGAGCCGAATCTAAGAGATAACTGAAAGGAGGGAGAGCCAGGAGCCACGCCCTTCTCACGCGAGTCACCGCGGAGGTTCGCCGGCAACCACGCCACCACGAGCTTTGAATCAACCCTAGGAAGCTTGCTCCTCCACAAAGAGATGGGAATATCAGGAGGAAAGACCCGGAAGAGATTGAGGACGCCTAGAAAAGAAGAACAAAACAAGAGGAGGAGCCCTCCACCAGCACCGGCAGAGAGCACTGGCGGCCGAGGAGGCAAAGGGATTTGATCGATTTGTTTTCTGGGCTGGGAGGAGAGAAGAGAGAACAGAGAAAAAGGTATTACGATTTGTTTCTATTCGCATTAGTCATTTTCATATAACAAAGTATCTTCATAAGTCAAAGCCACATCAATATGATTTCCCAAAAAGTTATTTTCACGTAGCTATGCAGAGAGAAAAGGGGGAATTATTTTAAAAAAGCTTTGTTATGTTTTTCCAACTCAAAATACTAAAAGATATTGAACATCACAACAAAGGCTACTTCACAAACCTATCTCTACAATTGTATAGCTGTTCATCATCATCACTACCCAAAAAAATTGCCCCCTCGCCTAGAAAATCCCCTAATCAAACAATCTTCCCGATCTAAATCCGACCTTTCCACAGAGACCATAAAAAAAAAAACCTGAAGCAGAACTCTCCAACCGAACCAACAGCTTAAATTGAGAAAGAATAGACGTGTTTGGTCATCATCACCTGACATGAGAGTGAGTGAGACCAATACAGCAACTTCACTTGGTGCCTTTGCCTAGTTATAAAAGGCTTGGCTAATCCATATCAGTCATCGACATCTCAGCTGTTTCACTTCTCACTCTTCGGTAGAAGAGCACATATGCAGCCGAGTTTCTTATTTCAGATTCATTTACAGATGAAACATAACTGTCGTCGAAATGATACCATTTGTTGTCATCAATCAACTGCAAGAACAGTGACGCATATAATCAGATAGTGTATATGCAGAAATGAGACCAAGTCGAGTCACCAACCTTTGCATAAGCAGTGTAGTGACCACCACCAAGTCCACCGTAATGATTACTAATAGCATATAGCTCGTACAGATACGACTGACCATTCTTGTTTTTCACGTACTTGCTCAAGTCTAGATCGTGAATTGGAAAATTCACAAATGTATCAATCTTGTTCTTGAGAAATCTACTGTACGTGAACCGTTTTAAATGGAACACCAGAATCTCTGGTAACTTCCACAGGTCTAGCTTTTTGTTCGCTTGTCTGTGTTCTTTGCATCCTGGACAAAACCTGGTTCAGATTGGTGAACAAATTGGTCAGACAACTAGATCAGTACGTGCCATCACAAGTTCAAGGTACGAGTGCTCTACCACATGTCATCTGGTCCCAGAGGTTCTTCTGCTAAAAAGGCCTCCAAACAGGAAAATAAAGATATAGCTTCTTGCCTCGTCTTCTTTGCAGAGAAACTTGTTTTATGCACCTCAGGAAGGTCACTCAAGTAGCTGGAATCATATTTTTCATGCTCACCCTCATTCCACTCAATTAAAACCCTTGTGATGGTACCAGCCTTCACTGAAGACTCAGACTCGAGTGGTTTCAAGTCCAAAGCACGCTCATCTGTCAAGAAGATCCTCAAGGATAAGTCTCTACTGGATGCATCTTCTATCTCAGTATCGGGGGATGATAAACTTCCACATGTTTCTTCACCACTAGTATCAGGAAGGTGGCCATTTTCTCTTCTGTTATGAATCTTCGATGAGGCATGAACCTTGTGTAGAGGTGACAGAAATCCGGAGGCAACTGCATCAATGTCGGTTCCACTTAGTGATTCTGTGTTGATATAAGTGACAAAAGGAGTTCCGAAGAGCTTCACGTCTCTGCCTTTGACGCTCTCCAAAACATTCCTGTTGAATCCAAGAGTTCTGATCCATAACGCTACACCCAAGAGGAAAAAAGAAGTATAGTTCTCGAATAACAAATAAAACCAAGTAAGCTCACCTTTCCTGTCCTCCATGAAGGATTTCTAGCTTCGCTTTTCCTGATCCTTTCTGCATCTTATTAAACCGATATGCCACAATATGCTCTTCATCTTTTATCACACTCAGTGACTCCAGGGGAGTCTCAAAATATCTAAAGATCTTGTGATCATATACCTGAGAGAACAACGCTGCTACACATTAGTCAGGGGTTTAAGCAAAGAAAAATTATTAATATAAGAAATAAACACGCCAAAAATCATACCTCTGCAAGTAAGAGGCTCTCATCATCAGTTAAGCAGCAAGCAGTACCTAACGCAGTACTAAGATCTCTACAAGATCCGTGTTTAGGCACTGCTACAGTGTATGGCATCGGAAGACGACTTCCATCGCAATAAAACACCGTAACTGTTATTTGCCGTGTGAGAGTTGATGGCAAAGGTAAAGACAAGTACATGAAGGGATCAAAAGTAATTGAGATTTTCCCACAAACTGGGCAAACCAAAGTTGACTTGTATTGACCCTGAAAGAGATTAAACACGGCATAAAATTGGTCAGGACAATAAAAGTCAGAATCTCCTAGTACTTGTATGAAAAACTAGGACCAGGCGACCTTTCAATGAAAGAAGAGATACTTACTTGGCAGACATTAACTATTACAGAATCATTTCGGGCCTTATGATAGTTCCAAAGCTCTTCAGCAACTTCATCATCCGGACGACTGTCAGAATCTTTAAGTTCGATGTAAGGTTTTCGTTTTACCTTATTCAAATCTTCATGCAGCCCATCCAATAAGAAAGCAAGCAGTTCCTGAAACAGCAATTTAATACATCATATACGAAGGGACACAAAAAAAGAGTATTGATTTTTACTGTCAAAGAGGAAGGCGAAGAACAACAACAATGCCAGGAACAAAGAATTTTCTCAATTATGCATATCAATATACAAACTAGAGGAACTGACTAACTTGAGAATCGTGCTGATTGTAACCGCTAAACTGTGGAGCAAATCTAGCCAATTTTGTCTTAAAAGAGCGTGGTGCGACTGCGTTCCTTCCGGATGACCATAATTTTTTCAGCAGATCACCAAATGCGATAGCAAGCTCACCCTGGATGGTTAAGTGAAAGAAAATTATATTTGGAATGCGTGTGATTACCATCACATATGCAAATAGAAACGGCATTAATTATCAAGCACTTACACACATTCCCAAAGGATTATCTCTATTTATGTCGTCACTGTAATCTTGCAAGAAGTATTCAACAATTGGAGGTGTGTGGGCCAAGCACTGAAGAGCGCTATTCATAAAGCAGGTATTTCCCAAATTATTCAATCCTGCTAATCCTCCTCTTTCTCCTTTTCCAAGAACACTTAAAGAATCGCAGCCATCATCTTCAGAGGTGATCCTCGGAAAGAGACTAAACTTGGACGTGTTGGAATGACCATTGGACAGGGTAGGGCCCCCAGCAATTGTGACGCGTGACCTTGAAGGTTCCAAAGGCACCAGAGCTAGCTCATTTCCTGTCGAACTCATAGCATACTGAGAAGAAGAGGATCCATCAACTTCAAGAAGAATCTGCATGGGATGCACCAGTCATTGTCGAACATATAATAAGATTCAGTTTGAGTTCAAATCATGATAAAAGAAGTCAAGAGGGATGCATTATCTAACAAATTCCTCTCAATGACCCCAATTCAAATCATGAAAAATTGTAGGGAAATAGACAAAGGCGACTTTCAAGATTAACAGACAGTTCTCTAGATACTTACATCTTGGTCCATCTGAAGACTTGACTCCTCCAGGCTCTTGTGAGATAAAGGATCCAAGAGTACGTTTTTCCTCTTATTGAAGTAATCCCAGATGTGAGCCTGCTTATATATATAAGTGGGAAGTAAGGAACAAATCTCCATATGAAAATATGTGTATTTCATCAGCAAAAACTAGACAGAGAAATGAAAAACTTGGGAAACACACCTTTTCTTGCGCTACCCGTGTCATAGCACAGACCTTCTCGTAGAGTTCCCTTATAGAGGCCTGAAACACCAACAACACATGTAAGCAGTGGACCAGAGTGGGGGCTAATAGTGAAAACACAGAGAACTTTGGCATGCATAAGCGCCACAAGTAGCTTAAAGCAAAGCTAAGTGTCCGAGTAGTAAGATGGGGCACCTATACCTTTTTCCCCAACCGTATTGGAGTTTTACTTTCATCTCTTCCGTCTATCAACATAAGGCAGAGTGGGTAAACCTCTACACTATAACTTCTACTAAAAAACCCTTCACAGATCAACTTCCTTGGTATTGCAGGACCTCCATTATACCTGGAAGATATAAAACCATGTCATGCGCTTGAAGACATATACTATCAACAACAGGTGCAGTACAAGAGCAAGAATATAAGCAAAGAGAATAAATGGAACAGTTATGTAGCCTTAGCAACACATTTCAATCAAACCAAAACTCAGTCTTCAAAGAGTGGAATATAGGAAATAGTCACCATTCGAGAAGTCTTTTCCAAACTCCTTGAGGAACTAGAACATAGTCATCCCCTTCTACCAGCAATCTACGAAGTTGTGGATCACTAGTGTCGTTTGCACTTTCAACAATATCCTGGTTTTCAATTGGTCCAGGCCTTGAAGCTTCCGAGAGCTCTCCAATTGGACATCCATTTGTTGATTGCTCAATATATTTCTGCCAGCTTGTGTACCACCTGCACTAACAAAAACGTTAATTATGAGTACAAGTGTGAAATATACACGAATATTATTCCTTGCCTAACTTGACAATCAATGTAATTCATCAAAAATCCAGTCACAAAACCATCCGAAACACAGAGACAGAAATGGAAATCTACAAACAGCAAATGGCACTACAACAACAATTAATCAATCTGTAGCAGAAACGCTAGCATTGGATGATCACAAATCCTACGAGCAGTGGCAGACAATGAAGATCATGCATGATGCTGGTTGGATCACAAGCTCACAAAACGATCCAGCAGATAGTCACAAAACGCGCAACCAGAAGCAACTAAAGAATTAAATCCCTCCCATTATCCGGAAGTATAACATTTGCATCTAATCGAGAATTACGACATTTCCTACGAAATCCAAGAACCGGACCTTTTGGCTATCACAAAATACAAGTTTCCTTCCTTCAAATTATCCTCGGACTCGCTAGTCAGCTCCAACACGATACGCCTCTCCTCCTCGGGGGTACAAGGGAAATCACAGACTCCGTTTTCAACCAAGAAATCGGAATTAGGGATGGTCATCCTCGGCAGCAAAGAGGATCAAGATCCACCAAATACAACGCCGATGACGCGGGGAGGAAACGATATTTTAAACGAAATCTCAGCGGGATCGGATGAAACAGAGAAATATGTGAGAAAACGAAGGAGAAACTCCAAATTCAGAGAATCAGACAGGGCGCTATTTCTTCTTGTCAAAGCAACATAATTGACGACAACAAAGAAAGAGAAAGGGCACAATCCGGAGGAGCCCTAGATTGGAGGAGGAAAACAAGAGAGTCAGAGGGACAAGATGAGAGAGCGTCGAGGCGAGGATTCGGGCGTAAATATAGAGAACTCTTGTTGGATTCACGATCCCATTTATGGCCTCTGATTTCTCCAATAAACAACGGCCAATTCCAACCAGCACTATTTTCAATCAATTTTTTTTCTTTTCCTAGTCTGAAGAAACTTTGTAGTTTGTACTATGTAATTCTGATTTTTGGAGAAAAATAGGAACAAGCAAAAAATAAATTCATGAGGAATTGGGAGTAAACTAAGAAAAGCATATATTCAATATCGCATTTAATTCAGCCTTTGAGCGGCCTCTTTTCTCTCTTTTTCAACCCTAGCCGCCTTCCTCCTACTGTTTCAGATCTGCCTCTCCGGTGAGCGTGGCCTCTCACCGCCGTCTGGAGAGGGCTTCTCCTTTCTTTTCTTCCTGTCGCGGCTTCCCTCCAGTGGTTTTTGGTGATGTTTTGATGACGGTTGGGAGATGGATTATACTCATTCAAAGTTCATGTGCGTCGAGCTTGAAGCGCCAGTCATGGGTCTAATTTGATGGCTCCCTTGGCTTAAAGGTGTCTGTTCTCGAGGACGGGATGGCCCTTTCGCTATTGTAGTTATCACAATTCAGATCTCAATCGATTTGGTGGTGGAAATAATATGGCGCGGCGGTGACGGATGAATGGTGACGGCGGTTCTTCCACCAGAGGACAGTGGACTCCCGCTTAACCGGAAATCTTGTCAACTGTGGAGTAGGAAATTACTTTCCGACTCCCGTGATTCTGAATTCGTTAGCCCAGGTTTTGTATCCCTCCTATCCGGTCAATGACATTTTGGTTTGAACCGGCTCTGTTTTGTTGATTTCGGCGAGTGATTCGGTGCAAGCCTTTTGTGATGGTAGTGGTTTTAGCTAATTGAGTTCTCCCGGCATTTTTAATGACTGGAGATCCCTTGTTCATTGGCAACCAGAGGCATGGATTAACTGTAAATCGGTAGCCCCACTTCGTGTTTTGGTCGATGGTTGTATCAATTGAATGGAGGAGATCTCTATCTTTGACTTGAACAGATTCATCGGGCCTCCCTCCGATAACATTCAAGCTCCGGGGTTCTCATTGGTAATCACGGCTGTCCAATTTAGAGCTTGCCCGAATTGTGTCTCCTTGTGTCTTAGTCTCCTCACAAATGAGCATGGTTTGAAGTGTGTCGGTTTGGTTTCTCTCAAAACCTCGGGTTTAAGTCTAAGGAGACGATTTGCTCCGACTAAACGACTTTCCTGGCCTTTGTAGGATCCCGTCATTTTGCTTCTTATCTGTTTTGTTTTGTGGGTTTAGAGCTTTGGTCTCAAGGATTTTAGTTCTTTTGGTTTTGTTTGGGGTATGATAGTGTTTAGCTTTCATTGTCTAAGGGTTAGAATCCAAAGCCTTTGTGCTTTTGTGCCTTTGTGCCTCTATGGTGTGGTTGGTTTTGTATGCTTCATTGTGCGCCAAATCTTCTATGCGCCTCATGCTTCCGGATCGTCCTCGCTCGTACGCCTCGATGGATCAACATCAGCCTTAAGATTGTTTGTTATTAGTGTGGTTTTGCTTCTTAATTGATGTAATTCCCCATTGTAACACCCCCCCCCCTCTTATTATCAATATACTGCTTTCAAAGTGAACAAAAAAAAAAAAAAACTAAAAAAAGATTGACTTTTACTCTAGAAATTTGTGGAGGTGAATTGGGAGTAAAACTAATTAGGGTGAGTTATTGTATAGTCTTTTCTTTTTTTTCTTTTTTTGATCATCTTGTATGGTCTTTTCTTTTTCTTTTTTATTGATGAGTCTTTTCTTCCGAATGATATTTTTTGTAAAGTGGACGAGTTTTGGTGGAACTTTTACTTCTCCTTTAGAATTCCCGACGTGTTGTTGGCATTTATCACAGTTTTACCTAATGTTCTAAAAGTCGGACGGTGGACTAGCGTCTAATGTCTAGATGGTTCAGACGAGAATTAATTAGGACAAGACGGTGTATATATTAAATAGTGTATATATTAAAGGGGGAAGTCTAAGTTTTTATCAATATTTATTGAATATATATTATTGTAATCGCATAAACATACGTATTTATGTTATGCTGGTGGTATTGGTGCTTAACTTGCAGGCCTAGCCCATGGTTTAACTCTACACAAGATCATTTTATTGAAAGAAAAATCACTTAATCGAGAGGAGCGATATTGTAATTTGGTATGATCATCTTATCCAAAAGAAAATCCTAGTGCCGCCAATGTCTCCCAACATTTATGATCTCATTTTTTCTTTTGTTTTCTTCCATTGTTAATCAATTTGTCACGAACATTAACCCAAACAACATATATATATATATATATATATATATATATATATATATTCAGTATAGATATTTCTCACCAAAAAAATTGAAGTTTTAAGCACTTTTCCAATTCAGCAGATTTCTTCACTGATTTTATCAAAATCGTGGCGGCTCACCATGAATTAACGCCAATTTTTAGAATACTTACCTATGTTCCTTTGGTCCGGGTGTTTGTTTGGCTATTTCCCGCTTTTTATAACGCCTTCTATTTATCTTCCAGTATAAAGTCTCCTCCTCTCTGTCAAGGTTTTTACTTCAGAGAGTCGGCCGAGGTCAATCTAATTTTCAAAGGCCGCTCATTTGGTGAGCGTCAGGTGCATTCGGTGAATCGGCTCGATTTGGTTCAGTTCAAGTATTTTAGGTTTTGAGGCTCTCGATTCTAGGAATTGAGGTCCCATTGGGGTATTTTAAAATTATGGCTCATCTTTGGTTTGATACCATCTCGATTTGAATTAATTCTGATATCAAATTGGAGAACCGAGTTAAAGTACTTTTACATCAATATATCGAAAGTATTCGAAATATATAGACCAAAATACTTGTAACAACTCAAAAATACCCAGCAAAAAACTTAAAAAGTTGGTTAAATTTGAATGAAATTTGGTAAAAAGAAAACATATACGGCTTAGGAATTTCGTTAGTTCCAATATTCGGTCTAAATTTAACAAATATTCCCAGCTTTTTAATTGTAACTTTGGTATTTGGGTCATTTAAGTCTACGTATAATTTATATTTTTAAGTATATAATTGTATTCTCGGTACTCATTCGGTTATTTGTTTGGTTTTAGTTCTTTGGAGAGAAGCTTAGGATCCATACAAGTTTTTTATCAGTTTCGGTTCGATTCGGTATCTACTTTTTTGGTTCATATATGGTTTGGTTCTTTCGGACTAGTTCTTTTTCCCTTGCCTAGTTAGGGGGCCATAGCTTTCAACTTTGGCTGCATGGTTTTTATCTTTTTCCTCGTTCTGGTGCAACTGGCCTTGCTAACCTCGAAGCCTTTTGTTTTTTTTTCTTGCAATAATATTCGTTGGAGACAAAGGTATGACTCTGAAGTTCGTCTATGGGGATTCACCTTTTATTCTATCCTAACCTCGCATGGGAGACCTTTTTCCCACGTCCAGTGTCTATGTATGTGGACTAATTTTCCAGGATTTCCACCATAAGAGGGTTTAGAGACGAGAAGATGGTGCAACACATATTCAGTTTACTGGATTAAACGCTTTATATTTCCTTTTAATTGATTATGGAGCTTGCACCTCTCTTCCGGTTGTCTTGATTGGCAGAACTGATTTAACTCCAAACAACTCAACTTTCGTAGGATCGATGGGTTCTCTTCTTTATTCCCTTATTCCGTTTTTATTCACTCTCTTTTATTTCTTTTCCAAGCTAATATCTTATTTGTTTGAATGGTATGTAATGCGTATGAGTACAAGAGCTGGCTATTACGTGAAGAGGCTTCCAAATCTTTTCAAAATTTCAAGATTTAATTTTAGCCTAAAGGTAATTCCTAAATATGCAATCCTTATCATAATACCACTTGTCCTTATCTCCTAAAATGGTATTCTACTTAATTGCCTATATGTCATTACACATGTAGAATCAAAAACTTAATTCAAAAAAAAAAAATTGCTCTAATACCATATAAAACGGAAAACTTAATTCTCACAAAATGGATGATTACGATATAAATAGTAGATACAGAGGTAAACTAAGTATTAACTATAGACTAAAAACTACCTTTTACACAAATTATAACTATATAACTATACATATCTACTGATAACACATGTCATTATAACCTTAAGAAATAAATTAGTCATCATTTTCTCCTCTCGACAACAATATATAGGGGTATGTAAGAGATGTAATGTACAATAATAAGAACAATAAGACAAGAGGAAGAAACTATAAAGTTCTAAGATCACTTTATATCTTCTTATTCTCTAGAATTTTTTTACGTAAATTCGAAAATATCCCCAAATTTATAAAAATTATCAAAAAAATATATGAACTGTTGATCCGATCAGAAAATACACCACTTTTATTGATTTTAAAACATATTAACAATCTTTTCTTTGACTTACCAATTTAGCACGCCGTTAACAAACATGATAATTTGATAAACCAACCTCGTTTTATATGGTTTTGAAAAAAAAACATGTTCATCCCTGGACTCAAACTCAAGACTCAAACTCAAGGCATCAAGATCAAGTAACATGGCATCTTGTCACTAGACTTAGAGGCACTTTCATTGTATTTGCTATCATACTTTCTTTTATTGAGTATTGATTGAATATCCATCCAAAAAACTCTCTAAAAAATTTTAAAAAATTGAGAAAATTAACATTACAAATAAAATTTTATTTTTTCGTTAAAAATATAAATAAATCCCAAAAATTCCTCATTTTTTATATGCTAAAAATTGAAATTAATTGTACCCACATAATGCTAAAAAAAATAGTTGTACCAATATAAAATGCTAAAATTTAAAATTAAGCGTACCCACGTAAAAATTAATTCAAATTAAAATTAAAATTAAAATTAAAATTCAAAAGTAAAATGGATTAGAAAACTGTATAAAAAGTTTAATCATACAACTTTGGTTGGAAGTTTATATAACAATATTTTGAAAGTTACTTCTTACCATTTTATAATTCATAATAGTATTATAATTGAATATTATATAAATAAAAACATTGTAATCCTCAATTACTTATGAGTGTAATTTTAATTTTTAACTTATAAGTTTAATTTGAAATTTAATTTTTCGTATTTTTTGAATCTTTAGAATTTTTTGAAAATTTTTAATTTTTTGGGATTTTTTAATATTTTTAATGAAAAATAAATTTTATTTATAGTTTGTAATTTATAATTAATTTTACAGATTTGTTTTTGAATTTTTCAAGTTTGGTGAAATTTTAAAGATTTTTAAAGTTTTTTTTTGGATTTTTAATTTATATTCAATATAAAAAATATGTTAGCAAATTCAACTAAAGTGTTGGTTGACCTTGATTTCTCGAGTTCAAGTCCAGTGTAAAATGATCTGTCAACGAATAAATTAAGTCAATGAAAGTTAAAATGTTTTTTAGTCGTTTGACAATAACTGCAAAGTTGGAGTTTTTTTTTTTTTAACCGAACTTCGAATTTTCTACATCTCTCTTTAGCTTTTAACCATCACATTCTAGGTAGTATATAAGTAAGCTGTTTATGTGATAATTCATAATTCTCAACAACTAAATATTTTTTTTTGCGAAAAATTAGTGGTACTACACCGATTTTGAAAATGTTAATTGAATATGAGAAAATGATGTTATTCGAGTTTTGAGCAGCGAGGGATTATAAGGCCTTTACGAGAACAATTGGGAGTCTCACCAACGCATCGCATCCTTTCATATTCAAAAGAAGATGTTTTTTTGGAGGTTTCGTATCCCAAGAGATCGAGTATATCATCAATAGAAAGAAGTCTCCCTTTTTGTCGCATATTCTTTAGATTTCAAACACTCACAGTCCACACTAGAGATAAAGTACGAACCCTTGTGGGTAAATCTGATAAGGGTAAAAATCTAAGTTAGAAGTCCTAAGTACTATTGAGATAGTATAATCCAAAGAAACCAAATTCGTCTACTCGGAAAGCCAATCCAAAGCCACAATTTAAAAATGTTGGCAACTTTTTCTTTAGCATTCATTTGCGAAAACTGCTTCCTTGGACCTTGTGGATCTTTGTCCTCAATGGTAGGTCGAGATGCTAGTAATCAGTTCTGCCAGCAAAATCCTTGTTATCATCTTCGTCCTCTTTGTCTGCAACTTTAACCTTTTTCTTTAACCGATCTTCAGAAGCTCCCAAAGATCCTTTTCTCCCCTTATTTGGCGCGTTTGCTTTCGAGATAGAAAACAAAACTCCAGCACAAGTATCTTCCTGATGCCCTGTGTTTTCCTTCTGGTCCCAGCATGGGAACTCCCTGTACTGAAATCTAAACTTTTTGGGCACATAACCAGTGCACTTCCACAGCTGCCGAGAGAAAACCGATGAAAAACGCTCATCGCCGCCGGGGACTCCTTGAACGTGAACCCTTTCTTCAATTGGGATCTCTGCACAGGGCCTCAAGACGCGGTTCGATGGAACGGTCTGGCTCTCCATTCTCAAGGTTCTGGTAACCAATAACTTGGAGATTTCGTTGCCATTGTTTTGGAACTTGCACTTGTGGCAAGCAAATAGATCATCTCCTTTGACGTAACGAGAGCACCATGTGTGAACCCAGACCCCACATTCATCACAATTCACCATCTCTTTCCCATCATCGAAGTTCACACCACATACGCAATCTACAGTCCAGGATCCATCCACCCACTCCTCGTGCGGTTTCATATTCGCAATCATACAAAGAAACCCTAACGCCCAATTCCCCACAATTTCTAAATCAATTCGAAACCCTAGATTTGTAATTGCATACGTGAGAAAGCCTCCCACACTCCGATACAAAACTATCCTCAGAATATACCAATGGTTCTCGCCTCCGATTTCCGAAGACAAGAACGAGAGGTCTCAAGGTTTGACAGATAATCTTTAGTTATGGATCCCTTCTGCTCTGTAATGGGCCGGCCTTAAAAGATGGTTCCTTTACAGCTTTTTGCTCTTTTTCTTTACACCCATCCACTCTCTTCTTTGGGATTGACTAGTTTAAACGTCACTTGTGTAAATATAGATCATACATTGAGTACGTGGATGTTTATCCTATGTTGGGCCGAATTTTCCAGACGCATCGGTTGAGGCTTCCACCATCTAATAAGTTTTGCCTATGTGATAACTTGTCCTCCGGCATCGTGTTTTTCGATTTGACTTTTAATCCAGTTTTTCCCTTATATATTTTTTTTGTTTGGATTAAGTTGTTTCCTTTCGCCTATGTATGAGATCTTTTTGACATGTATCATAATTTATTTCGGGTTTAAATGGAAATACTAATCTTTTGCGAGTCTCTTGATCTCTTCATCCATTGCACATGTGCATCATTGGAGAAAACGTTTTTTTAAGCCTTCATCATTGATTTTGTGGTCTCGTGTGGAGTGGTATCTTTGTCGTGTCACATTCCTTGGTGTTGAAATCAGCAATGTGAGTTTGGTCTGAATCATTATATTGGGTTCGGCAGCGATAAAGCTTTCTTGTTGATCGGTGGATCTCATGGCGGCTTCTAAGTGGGTGTACCGATTGTTGATGGCGTTTTCTATTTCGAAAATCGGGGACCGATAGAAAGGACAAAAGATTTCTAAGCCGAGTCGACAACCGGCAGAGCCATCAAAACATGACGGTGGATAGATGATTAATCTAAACGTGTCCAACTCTTATTTTCTTGTATTATGTTTTTAGCTTGTTAGACCGTTTTAGATTCTCGTTGTAATCATTATGCTTTTTAACCCCTTTTGTAATGTTGGTCTTTGAGTCTAAGGAATAAAATCACAAAAAATCATAGATGCATAAATAAATTTTGTCAAAACGTGCGGTTGCGGTTTCAAATATGGTTAAATATTTTATATGATTGATATTAGAGCAAAAGATTTGAATATCATCGTATAGTTATATTTGATAGAAATACCATAAATTTTCATAATACCAAATATATCATTAATGAAACGTTTTTTAAATGGTATTTTTTAAAAAACCAGAAACCCTTCCCGAATTTTATGATTTGCTTCCTAAATTTATGAAGATCACAAGAAACCTTTTCAAATATGTGTTTATCCTTCCCAAATTTTATTAATTGCTTCCCTGAATTTCATGATTTGTAAACAAAAACAATTTTAGTAAGTATATGTACAGATTTGAGAAACCTTTCCCGAATTTCATGATTTGCCTCTTGAGTTTATGAAGATCACAAGTAACATTTCTCAAATATGTGTTTACCTTCTCAAATTTCGATTCTTGAATATAATTATTTGTAAACAAAAACAATTTCAGTAAGCATTTGTAGAGATTTGGGAAACCCGTCCCGAATTTTATGATTTGCTTTATGAATTTATGAATATCGCAAAAAAAATTTCTTAAATATGTGTTTATCCTTCCCAAATTTCATTTATTGATTCCATGAAATTCATGATTTGTAAACAAAAACAATTTCTGCAAGCATTTGTACAGATTTGAAAAACCCTCCCGAATTTCATGATTAGGATCCTGAATTTTCAAAAATACCATCAACGAAGTTTCATTAATGGTATTTTCTGGAATTACGAAAAACATGTAGTAAAATAGTTTTTGATGTAGTTTTTCATGCTATTATAATCAATTGGCCTTGATATAAAAATAAAATTATAAGTATATACAAAACATTTCCGAATAGTCAACAACGGTTTAATATAATAATTTAGAATTTAGAATTTAAATGGCACTGATTATAATGAAGTTTATTTATTTTGATATTAAATATATGGTATTACTAGAAAAAAAAAACAAAAAAAAAAACATAAGTGATATTTTCTTATCATAAGCACTAGTGAATTTAAGTTTAGAATAAAAGTTTGAAGTGTGCTATTTTTTTTATTTTTTTTATTATGAATAAGGAAAGCGCGTTATTTTAGGAGATTTATCATGAAAAATATATTAAATTACAATTTCAATAATCGCACTTTTAAGTTTTTATTCAAACATGTCATTGAGATAAAACTCGCTTTCTTAGTCTTTACGAATTACACAAAGACACGTGGAATACGATTTTGGCGATTCTTTAGCACATATATAATGATTACGTGAGGACCTTTGTACCCCTATAGATGAGATTACTCTAGCCTATGTGCCCCAAAACCTCACAGTGTGGCTACACCGTTCGAACTAGGAGCGCAAGGGACATTAGTGGCCAAAGAAGATCATAACCTGGCATAACCCAACAATGGCCAAGAGAAATATCATAAGGGTTGTTGAAACACCCCAACCCAGTTTTTCATTTTGAAACTTTTAGGTGTTTATTTTTACTAAATTTTTTTAGGC
Source organism: Euclidium syriacum (assembly GCA_900116095.1). Classification (NCBI taxonomy): domain Eukaryota; kingdom Viridiplantae; phylum Streptophyta; class Magnoliopsida; order Brassicales; family Brassicaceae; genus Euclidium; species Euclidium syriacum. Next base: position 3,155,179 of record FPAK01000018.1, on the reverse strand, counting down.
TAAACAATATAAGGATTGATTCATGCATAAACAAATAACTTGAATTGATAAAAGTATATGTTCAAGTACAATGGTAAGTTTTCTTACAAGCTATTACATCGTTTAGCATTAGGTCGTAGTCTACCCATACACTATCATACTTCTTTTCATCACAACCATTGTCTTGCGATCCATTCAACCACTTTGGTTTTGTTCTCTGTTTGATTCTTTTCTTATGTACAATATTGAAGAGAGTAAGCAACAAATTGATTAGTAGGTATATCATCTCACCAAACCAAAGTCATACTTCGCAACCAAGAATTTGGTTTCAATCAATCAGTTAGCAAGACAGGTACTCGTCAAGCATAATTACCCAATAAATTGGACCAATCATTAATACATAGAATAAAATCAATGAATTATTGTCAAAAAATCAATAGTTAGAGAATATATGATATAAAATGAATTAGACTCAAATATTTAGTCAAGAACACTCGCCTTAGTGATTCAATTTGATGAGAATGGTTTTGACCCCTCTTGATTCTCGTTTTTCTCAGACATGTTGCATAGACTGGATTGCATTTCACGCAGAATAGGTTGTCGGCCAACAAGTTGAACAAGACAGAACGGTCACTTTATTTCTCAAACTTCCTCAGTGTTTTTTCTCTAAATCCTATTTGTAATATTCAAAATTCTTTTTCGCGTGGAAAACATAAAATGATGCGTTTTTTATTTATTCTTAGGACCAATTATGCGGTTTATCTCTAGAAACCGTCAAAAAATTGTTCATGATCCCACTACATGTTTCCAAACGCTCAAAGTAACCATTTCCACCTATTTCCAGAGTAATTAAGCCATATAATTGTTGTCGTCAAGTTAATCACACAGATTATTTATTAAACACATGGATTATCAGGCTGACTGGATAAATAGTCCAACTTCAGTATCCGGATCCTACACATTTTATTTGAATTTGACCAAACTGTCTGGAAATCTCGCATGGTAAAATAAGTGCCCAACTAGCCAGAAAAACCCGGATCAACTAACTTAAACTCGAAAATCACCCAAACTGACTGGACCCCTCGATTTAAATTTAGTGTCTCGATCATTCCTTTGATAATTATTAAGTTTCTTAGACTTTCAGATTTCCTTATCTAAAATTTCACTAATTCGGTCTTGATCCATTTTGATCCCACTAATATGACTAAATAATTTCGGCTAAATGAAGATTTACTTCAAACTCTTATGACCTATGAAGATCCGTATATTTCCACCACAGAGGTAAAATAGCCAGATCATCAAGGCAAAAACCACAGCCGCCATCTCAAAATCGTGAGTTGGATAATTTTCTCCATACTTCCTTAACTGTGTGTATGCATAAGTAATTACCTTACCAGTTGCATCAGAACAAAACCCAATCCAGTCTATGATGCATCACTATACACCACATCAGACTAATTAGTTTCAAGCAAGACCAAGACCGAAGTACTCGTAAGTATCCATCAGTTTTGAGAAACTATTCTCAAAGTCTGCAAACCACACAAACTGCATACCTTTCTCAGTCATGTGAGTCATTGGCTCTGCCATGCTTGCAAAACACTTTACAAACCGTCTAATAGTACCCATCCAACCCAAGAAAACTCTATAACACTGAAGTATTAGGCGGTCTAGGCCAATCCAAAATTGTCTTCATATATTTTTTGGATCAACAAACATTTCTCCGAGCTTAGATGACCCAAAAATCCGATTACCCTTTGTCAGAAGCTGCATTTACTAAGCTTAGCAAATAGTTTATGTTTCCTTAGCTACTCTCCACCACTATAAGATGAACTTCATGTTCTTATTGGCTTTTTGAGTAAACCATAACATCATCGATGAAAATGATCACAAATTCATCCAGGTAGCCTCTAAATGAAAATTTGGAATGACAAAGAGTGTGTTGTAATCACATAGTAGGACATGAGATGACACACAATAGTTTCTTTAAAAAGAATATATTTTGATTAGAAACTCTTATGATACACTTACAAGTAATATCAAATCGCTATTCTCACAAAAGAACTCGCTCTCTAATCCCCCAAATGATCAAAACCCAATGTTTTATTACAAACCCTTGGCTATAGATCTTCCCAAATGATCTAAGCACTATGTTGTGTTTTAAACCCTTAGCTTTAGATCTTTCCCTCTCTATTACAACTTGTGAAGTGATGACCCTCATACACAGGTCTTCGACTCTTTATATAGTTAGAGAGATTTCCTATGTTTCCTTTTCTTGCAACATTCGAAAATCCCTTAACTTCCTCTCTGATTGATATCCAAATTTTCCTTATTTGCAACATTTGAAAATCCGTTATCATTGATTGCCTTGATTCCTATAATTAAGGATTCTTGATTCTGCTCCAAATCCTTGATTGCTGTCAATCTTTGATCTCCAGAATCTTCAGATTAAATCACCCTTGATATCCGCATTCCAGAATCTTCTTCATTGATCTCGTACGCAGTCTCCGGTGTAGTATTTCGTGTGTCATCTCTTCAGCTTCCACACAGCTTACATCACCGGCTGACTTTCACTCTCAATCTCTCCTTTTTTAGCTGAATTTGACACCTCAAGCATCCGCAAGATAGAAACTCAAGTGCACACACTAAGCAGCAATAGATACATGACCATTATCAAAATACTAATGCATTAAGAACCATAATGGCAATTTTTGAACAACAACAAGAGTAGACAAACACACAAGCTTTAATCCCTAAAGCTTTATGTCTCTCTACGGAAAAGAAAAACAACAGAAAACGCAAATAAAAGCAAAACAGCCTTCAATTGTAACATCAGCTCCCCCTGAAACCAATCCTTAGAACTCCTCAGAGCCACTAGAACTTTCTTCTCCCCCTGCTTGAGTGCATATTCAGTTAAAAACAGCAAGTCAAACAACACTCTTAAAAAGGACAAGATTACTTACCTTCTTCAAGTGTGGCAAGGGTGTCTTACTGCTTGGTGATTGTGTCATGAAGTCCTCAATAGCTACCACAATATGAACCCGTCCAGTGGGGATTTTCACCTTGATCGTTTCATCTTTCGGTGCTGAGGCAGTTTCTGAGTCAGATTCCTTGTCGCTTGACACATCCATACATTTATCCTTCTTGGAATGGATTTGAGAGTATGCTCTTCCAGACCTCTTATCCGAAACGAACTCAAGAGGAAACACAGAAATCTCACTAGCAAAAGTTGGAGGCGCTTTCTGATTCATCATCACAACAAAGATCAAGGATGGAAAGTACAAGCCTGCCTTGTTGTAGGTGATTCTACCTCGTGCAAGAACCCTCTGGAACACAAACTCACCAAAGTTTACCATGTGCCCATGAGCCATCTGATAGAGAAATCTGCTATTCTTGATTGGAGTGGAAGTACGATTCTTAATCGGTAGCCAGTTGTAACCCGATAACATCCACAGAGATGCAAACCGCGGGGTACACCTTGTGGTAGAGAATGATTTCCAAGTCACTTTTTCTTGACACAAGAATCGAGCAACAGCATTGTCACTGACATGGTCACACTTGGCTGCAGAGATGGCTTCCTCAGCTGTGGGTACAGGAAACTCCAAGACCTTGTTGATGAGATCGGCGGAGAATTTGTATTTATATCCCCTGACCCATACCTTAACCTCCTTTGCCTGGTCTTCTCATGTGGAAAATGAGCATAGAACTCACATATTACCTCAGGAATGTAAGGTGGCAAGAGCTCTCGATCGACTGTTGACTCCATCTTGCTGCTCCTTATCATAGCAACTATCTCAGCAGATGCCTCAAAGCGAAAATCAACATACCTTTGACTCACGATTTCCGGGTCAAGTAGTGTTGACACACCTTGTGTGCCTCATCATTCTTGAAGCGTTTGGACTTGAGCTTAGCTACTGCTTCACCGGAGGAGGTTGGACTTTCAATAGCCTTGCCTTTTCATTTTTGTCGCGATGAGGCTCTGTGTGAGGCATCCTTCTTAGGTGCATGCTTCGCCTTTTTGCTGAGTCGTTCTTCATCCTCTGTACTCAGCTCCACTACATCCTGAGCCTCCTTCTGCTTTCTTGAGATCTTCTTTCTCTTCACCGGAACAGAGCCCCGCTTCTTGCGTTCCTTTAGCCTTCGTGCCACATATTGCAATGGAATGTTGTCATCGGAGTCTTGATCTACCAACTCTGGTACACGACGAACCTCTGGAGTTGATTTCGAAGATCTTCCCTTTTGCTCAGAATAAACCCCCAAAATCCGATTTAGGGTTTTTGGGGAGACAGGACGAGGACTCACAGCTGATGGAGTTCCTGAGTCTTCAGCTTCCTCTGATGACTCTCGTGTTGGCCTCGTCGTGGTACTGCTTGGAAGAACCGATGAATGAAGCACCATTGTTGTGCATGTGTTGGTCGTTGTTTCTCTTGGTGCATCACCGATTGACTCACCGGATTTTGGGTTACATGCAGAGGATCTTGTAGATGATGAAGTTGATTCAACAACATATCTTGGACCATGACTTCCTTTTCTGTGATTCACCATTGTTCAGTTGAGAAAGAGAACGCGGACTTTCTGTTGAATTTGGAGAAGATGAGAAGTGGAGACGCTGCAACTTCCCTTTTAAAAACTTCTCTCTCTTGTCTTCCATGGAAATCGGCCCCACTTTCCCACCAATCACATATTTTCAAATATTTGAGAATATCCAAAAAAATGGCAAGTAAATCATTCTCATTTCCTTAACCAATTTTAGGAAAGTCTTGAGATTTCTTTGCCCAAAATACATGTTTATGCTCACACAACTCCTCTGACCTACACACAACTTTAACATCCACATATTCATCAAGCTAAAACTCAAAGCATAATGATCAATCAGTAGTTACCCAACGATTTTAGCTATTCTTTTCCTTAGATTTTTAGCCCCTGAGATGTGTCAAAATCACACACCCTCTACCACACACGCTAGCTCAGGAACTGACTCACCAAGGCATATGGTGCTATGACATGATTCTTAGGGCATGGCTGCTTCCTCACTCATGGCTAGCTTTCACACTCTCATGTCTTCATCTCACAGGAATTTTCAACTTTTATCCAAAACTAGAGGGCGGCTGGATTTGCATTCCTTTTTTTAATATTTTTTTTCTTTTCCTTTTTTTTTTGTAATATGGTTGAGCTATCGCACAAACTTGTCTCATGATTCTCTTGTTTCTGGAATTTTGCCCTTCAGCTCCTTGTACTCCACTCTCAGTGTGAAACATGTACTGTCTGTGAGACGACATGAGAGGCAGCTCTTTTCCATTTGTGAGTATTAAAGCTCCATGCTGAGTCTAAGTCTGATATACCTGATGTGCTAGTTCATGTGTCAGCTTAGCATGCTTAATAAGAGAGTTAGTGTTCACACACCCCAATTGCTTTGCGCAAACTTACAAACCGATTGAGATCCAGTGGTTTAGTACACAGATCAGCTAATTGCAACTCGGTAACCACATGATCAATCATTACATTTTTGTCTTCAACTAGCTCTCTTATGAAATGATGTCTTATGTCGATGTGCTTGGTTCTGGAGTGTTGAACTGGGTTCTTTGAAATGTCAATGGCACTTTTGTTATCACAATACACCAGTAGAGGTCCAGAGTCCATCCCATAGTCATAAGCCATCTGCTTCATCCACAGCAACTGAGTGCAACAACTCCCCATAGCGATGTATTCAGCTTTTGCGGTAGGCAGTGAGGTAGAGCTCTGCTTCTTGTTGTGTCACGACACAAGGTTATTTCCCAGAAAGAAACAACCACCACTTGTGCTTCTTCTATCCAATAGATTTCCAGCCCAATCTGCATCACAATACCCAGCAAGGTTGTTATTTGATCCCTTTGAGTAGTACACTCCAAGATCAGTTGTTCCTTTAACGTATTTGATGATCCTATTGACTGCTTGAAGATGTGAATTCCTTGGATCAGCTTGGAATCTCGCACATACACCAACACTGAGACTCATATCTGGTCTGCTTGCTGTGAGGTATAAGAGACTTCCTATCATTCCTCGATAGAGCTTGGAATCAACTCTCACCCCTTCTTCATCCTTCGATAGTTTGGTGGTGGTGCTCATAGGTGTGCTCGAAGTCTTGCTACTTTCTAGTCCAAATCTCTTTACCAAGTTCCTTGCATACGTGCTTTGACTTATAAAGATTCCTTCATCATCTTGAGCTATTTGTAGTCCCAAGAAGTACTTAAACTCCCCACACATACTCATCCCAAACTCCTTGGTCATCTTGTCAACAAACACATCAACCAACTTCTTTGAAGTCCCACCAAAGATAATATCATCCACATAGATCTGGAAAATCATGAACTCAGATTCATGAGATAATATGAAGAGGATCTTGTCTACACTACCTCGCGTGTAGCCACACGAGATCAAGAAGCTCGTGAGTCTCTCATACAAAGCTCGGGGTGCTTGCTTCAGCCCATACAGTGCTTTGTTCAACTTGTACACATAGTTAGGATGATAAGCATCTTCAAAACCCTTGGTTTGCTCAACATAGACTTCTTCTTGAAGATAACCATTCAAAAAAAGCACTTTTGACATCCATTTGGTATACTTTGAATTTTAGTATACATGCCATCCCCAGAAAGAATCTGATAGATTCGAGTCTTGCCACTGGTGCAAAGGTTTCATCAAAATCGACACCTTCTACTTGAGAGTATCCTCTTGCCACCAAGCGAGCCTTGTTCCGCACTACCACACCATCTGCATTACTACATTTCCTTTTGTAGGTCGTAGAACCAGTAACCAGACTTCATTTCTGACAAATTGTTCCAGTTCTTCCTCCATAGCTACTATCCAATAGTCATCTTCAAGTGCAACAACATGATTGGTAGGTTCTAGCTTTGATACGAAACAATCAAACATGACCATCTCTTGAAAACCAGTAGATGCATATTTCGCCATCTTCCTGTAGTCACGTACAACCCCTCTAGTTCTTCTCTCACCATTTACATCACCAATTACATCATCAAGTGAGTGATGTCGATGAACTTGAGTTGGTGACCTATCTGATGTGGTATTCCATGTGGTATCGTCTTCAGAGTGATCCTCTGGTTCTTCATCTGGTCCAACCAACTGCTTGTTGTTCCCAGCTCCTGGTTGTTATTCTTCAGAGTCACTTTCTGAGTCCTCCACATCTACATACCGATAGGATGTATCATCGAACACAACATTGATTGATTCCTCAATAGCTCTAGTCCTCTTGTTGTAGAGTCTGAAGGCTGAGCTAGTTCCTGAGTAACCCAGGAAGAACCCTTCGTCAATTCGTGAGTCGAATTTGCCAAGATGATCTTGTCATTCATGATGTACACCCTCCAACCAAAAAAATGAAAATAACTCAGGTTAGATATCTTTCCTTTCCATAACTCATATGGTGTTTTAGTGGTTCATTTTCTGATGTACACCCTGTTGATGATGTAACACGCAGTACTTATTGCCTTAGCCCAAAACCTCTGAGAAACTTTGTTTTCATGTATCATTGCTCGAGCCATCTCCTGAAGAGTTCTATTCTTTCTCTCCACCACTCCATTTTTTTGAGAAGTGTATGAGGCTGAGTACTGATGTACTATTCCTTGACTATCACAGAAGTCATCCATCATCTTGTTTTGGAATTCTCCACCATGGCCGCTTCTAATAAACTTGATACTTCCCTTCTGGTTCATGAGTTGCAAGGCCCAAATCTTGAAACTATTGACAATTTCTGATTTTTCTCGGAGAAACCCCAAGTGAAGCGCGAGAAATCATCAACTGGCACAAAGACATACTTCTTCCCTCCTAGGCTCTCCACTTGCATGTGACCCATCAAATCTATATGAACCACTTCCAATGGATTGGACGTTTGCACATCTTGCACATTCTTGTGCTGAATCTTGATTTGTTTACCTTTCTTGCAAAGTCCATACACCACGTCTTGATGTTTGAACACTGGTACTCCTCGTACACTTCCTTGTTTCACCAAAGTTGTGAGTGTCCTGGTGTTCATGTGCCCAAGTTTTTGATGCCATAGATCTAACGTAGTTGTAGCGTTGAGGCATGTTGTGTGGCTTTTCGTGGGATTCTTCCACATGTAGCAATTGTTCTTTGACCGGATTCCTCTCCTCTTAACATTTTCATCTTTGTCAATTGCCTCACAGTCTATACTTGTAAAGACTACTTTCAATCCCTCATCACACAACTGGCTCACACTGATTAGACTAGCCTTCAAGCCATCAACGAAATACACATTCATCAACTGGAGCTGTTGGTCTTTAGAGATTTTTTCTTTGCCTCGAATCTGGCATGTGGTCCCACCACCGAAGGTGACTTTACCTCCTCTGACCCCCTTGACTTTCTGAAGATGCTCAAGTTTTCCAGTCATGTTCCTAGAGCATCCACTATCAAAATACTAGGCCTCCTCCTCTACTTCACTTGAGCCATCTTGATAAGCCATGTGACACCGCAAGTTGTAGTTCATGTTGTAGCTTATGTGGAAGTAAGCTCTTCTTGGTTCTGTCCTATATTCCTCATCCCAAAATCTTTGCTGAAGATATCCATAGTTATTATCATACCTTGAGTCATACTTACGGATTGGGTAACACTTGCCATGATAAGCTATTCTATTCTCATGTCTTCCTGACCTCTTATGTCGTGCATCCGCTCGTCCAAATCGTCGCCGTAAGGTTCGGTGTGAGGCAGGTTGTGATCTTTTCTGTCTCTGACCTTGCGCCTCATTCGTGGCACTTGGCTTTAAAGTGATCCAAGCTTCTACACACAAAACAACTCCCATGCGTGTTTTGACATGTGGTCTTTTTCGTCACAGGCTGATATTTTGGACATAACACATGAAAGTGCTCAAAGCTTCCACACACAAAGCACGATCCTAGATCAAGTTCTTCATCATCTGAGATTTCTCCTTCTTGTAAGGTATGCGGTGAGGTACGTTGTGTGGCAACCAATTTGTTAGCCTCAGCGTCGTGCATTCTCCCTTTGACGAACTTAATGTTGGATGAGCTTGTTGCTCCAGTGTATCCTATACCAAAGTTGGTTTTCTCATACCTCTGTTGATTCACTATGTGATCAAGTCCCTTGGTTCCCGTCAACATCTTTATCTTCTTGAGCTGCTCCGTGAGATCTGTAAGAAGTTTTAAGCTCTTTGCTCGTTCTGCCTCAAGCTCTCTCTCAAGTAGCTTGATTTTGCAGGATTTTTCGGAATTGATTTGACTGGCATCCAGCACTTGCTTGCACATCTTCTGATACTCCTCTTCAACATCGATGTCAGAGTCAGTGTCACTCTCAACTGTTACCTCATGCCTTGGATCGACATCCACATGTTCTTCAAAAATGCCCACAAATGCAACAAAATTGTTACACTCTTCTTCATCAGTCTCATCTGACTCATCTGACTCATCACTTTCTTCAACACCAAGGATGGATTTTTCTTGCCCCTTCTTCTGGTCATTTAGACACTCTTTTTGAGTGTGTCCAAAGAACTTGATTTCTTTTCTCTTGAGAGTTGGACATTCGCTTCGATAGTGACTGTAGCCTTTATACTCATGGCATTGTGTGGTAGAGCGTGAGGTAGTTTCGACTGCATCACCAAACCTTCTAGTTGATTCATTTTTCTTGAATCCTGAATCATTTCTCTTGAATTCTCGGTTCAATCGTTTTGCCAATAGTCCTAGTGAATTTTGCAGCTCCTCTATCTTGTGTGACTCACCTTCTGCCACAAGAGCTATACCTTTCTTCTTAACTTCACCAGTTTTCTCCATTTTGTATGCTTTTAGCATCTTGACTACCTCACTAAACTTGGTTTCATCTGTGTTGGATGAAACAAAGAGAGCTGTCTTGTAGGCCGTGTACTTCTCTGGTAAGCTCCGTAGAAGTTTCTTCACCAGCTTCTTCTCTTTGTACTTCTTCCCAAGAAGTTGTGCTTCATTTGCAACGTTGCTGATGCGTGCACTGAATTCACCAACTAACTCACTCTCCTCCATCTTCATCAGTTCGAACTTAGAGGCTAGATAGTCGATTCTAGTCCTCTTCACAACATCAGTTCCTTCATATTCGCGTTGAAGGATGTCCCATGCTTCCTTGGCTGTCTCACAGTTTTGGATGGTTTGGAATTGTTCCGAGTTCACCGCTCCAAAAATGGCAGACAAGGCACGAGCATTGAACTTGTACATCCGTTTCTCTTCGTCTTTCCACTCATATTTGAGCTTAAGCACCGTTTTTTCTTCTACCACCTTGGTTAGAAGTGCCCACCCGGTTTCTACCGCGGTCCAAGCATCTTCATCTATGCTTATGATGTTCGCCTTCATACGCTGTTTCTAATGGCCATATTTGTTCCCTTTTAGAACAATCTCCTTAGTCCATAACTCTTTACCCTTCCCCATTCTTCCTCCATGATCTTCACCTGCTTCCAATACACCCAAGTGATTGGCTCTGATACCAATTGAAAGTTTGGAATGACAAAGAGTGTGTTGTAATCACATAGTAGGACATGATATGACACACAATAGTTTCTCTAAAAAGAATATATTTTGATTAGAAACTCTTATGATACACTTACAAGTAATATCAAATCGCTCTTCACACAAAAGAACTCGCTCTCTAATCCCCCAAATGATCAAAACCCTATGTTTTATTACAAACCCTTGCCTATAGATCTTCCCAAATGATCTAAGCACTATGTTGTGTTTTAAACCCTTAGCTTTAGATCTTTCCCTCTCTATTACAACTTGTGAAGTGATGATCCTCATACAAAGGTCTTCGACTCTTTATATAGTTAGAGAGATTTCCTATGTTTCCTTTTCTTGCAACATTCGGAAATCCCTTAACTTCCTCTTTGATTGATATCCAAAGTTTCCTTATTTGCAACATTTGGAAATCCCTTATCATTGATTGCCTTGATTCCTATAATTAAGGATTCTTGATTCTGCTCCAAATCCTTGATTACTGTCAATCTTTGATCTCCAGAATCTTCATATTAAATCACCCTTGATATCCGCATTCCAGAATCTTCTTCATTGATGAACATAGGAAATCTCTTAACTTCCTCTTTGATTGATTGCCTTGATTCCTATAATTAAGGATTCTTGATTCTGCTCCAAATCTTTGATTCTGCTCCAAATCCTTGATTGCTATCAATCTTTGATCTCCAGAATCTTCAGATTAAATCACCCTTGATATCCGCATTCCAGAATCTTCTTCACTGATCTCGTACGCAGTCTCCGGTGTAGTACTTCGTGTGTCATCTCTTCAGCTGCCACACAGCCTACATCACCAGCTGACTTACACTCTCACTAAAGACATTATTCATGAGTTTCATAAAAGCATCATGTGCATTCATCTGCCCTAATTGAATAACCACAAACAAATAATAATTTAATTCAAATAGGTTTAGTGAGTATAATAATTTATACTTCTGATCATGCAACAACTTCCACAAGTATAAAACCAAATTATTATAGTATAATAGGGTCGAACCCAAACGAGGACTAAGATGGCAAATAAGATCCAAATAAGATGTTCTTAGGATTAACAATCCAAATATGTAAATGAACGAGTTTCATCTAACAACCTAGCAAAAGTAAAAAAATGAGATAGAAACAGAGTAAGTACTAGGTCACCATGATTGCAAATGAAACTAAAACAAAGCTAAATGATGAAATTATGAGAAAAAGAACTAATCAATTTAAAAGTAATCAAAAGATCAAAGCTTTGTAAGGATTTGATGCTAGTGTGATAGAGTATGGGTCCGAGTATGATTTTTGTGGGTAAGGAAAACTAAAGGTGACAACTTTATCCTATTGGGTTATAAATCAAGCATAAATCAAGTAGATTAAGGTCATAAATCTAAGATTAGCCACTTTCATGGTCAAATCTCTTTCACTAGGCATAATTGATCATCTAGAGTTCTCATAAATACCAATATGCAAAGAAAACATTAAACTCTATCCTTAATACATTTACCTAACACGCCAAACACAACTTCAATTGGATAGGGATGTTGAATCCCTATGTAAGTTTTCTTAGACATTTCAACAAACACTTTTTTATTCATTGTTGATTCCTAAAATTTGGATCAAGTTGGTAAAACTATAACCTAACATGTTAGAAATTTCACACAAAAGATAAGTCACACAAAAGATAGAAACTTCTATAAGCCCTAAAACATGTTTCCACCCATGAATCAAACCATTACCTAACTATACTCACAACCCAACAAGCTTTCTACTCACTCATGACTATTGAGAAATCCATGGTGAATGAGAAATCCAAAGGGGAAACAAAAGCCATAAAAAAATTAGATTAGAAAACCTTACGCCTTTATTCGATCCACAAAAATGATGACGATCATACAAGAAATTTTCATTTTATCTCTAGAATCTCATCACCTCTCAAAAGTCATCAAAACCCAAGAAGAAAAGTGAAATGTTAGATAGGAGATAGTAAGAACAAGTAAGAAAATTTCCCTAAAAATCCAAAAATTGTCATAACATCTCAAGAATTAGGGTTTTAGGGGTTTCGATACTCCTAATTGTAAACCAAGGTTAAATTCTTACAAAAGGATCAACAAAAAGGTTTAAAAAATGTAGCAACTTTTGGTTCATATCCCGTCAGAATTCAAAAATGTACGGAGGCTGCTATGATCCATATTCATTGCATGTGTTAGTTTCTAGATTTCCAGAGGAGACTTTCTTATCTAGTGGTTAAGAACAACACAATAGATATATGTAAAACATGAGTAGACCTTAAATGTCTACATGTACACATACTTAGCATTTTAAGTTTGAAAAGGATAGTAAAGATAGGAATTTTTCTCTCAAATACATAGAAACTCAAGACTTTAAACCGATAAAATCATATTCTATCACTTAGCTGGACCATCCATAACAACCTGACTGCTCAGCAAGATCATCCAAACCGACCCAACCACTTGACTTGATACTCAAAATCGACCCCGTCTACTATTATGAGATAAGTAAACTCTTTAAATACACTTCTCTCTCATAACATAAGTTTTCTATGCTTTAACTCATTTTATCCGCTTTAATCGTTTTCTTCCTGTTTTACACTTGGTCTTAACTCAGTTTTCAGTCTCTTTCTTTGGACTGAGATGTGAATCTTTCTCGGATTTTTATAAAATGTTGCTCATCTTACTTAGCCAACATTTTTTAGCTGAATTTGAGTTTTCGAGAAATAGGGAATATTTCCTTCTTCTGAAAACTAAGAAATATGGATAAGTTTTAATCTTATCCTTCCTAATTCGGCCCACTGATCCGAATGAGGTAAATAATACCCCCTATTTTGGGTTTATAATTCGAAACCGGTTTTCAGCGATATCAGAAAGACTAAATCTTAATTAGCTCTGAGCTATTGATAAGGGGTGCTAATCCCACCATCAACAAACACTACCTAGTCTGAACGTAAGCCAACCCAGGCTCCAAAAGATCTCAGCCTCGAAGTGCCGTAAGTTCACACCACTGTGAACTTGGAAGCTTTATTAATCCAAACCACTAAGTTTTAGCCCATCCTCAAGAAGAAAGACCCAGTCAACAACCCAACATCGATCACAAAGCCCAGATTTTGAAAGATGTGGCAAACCGACATTTTTTTAAACCGAAACACTCATCTTCTGTGTTCCCTGGTTGATGGTATTCTTTTATAAATTTTTGTCTTTCTAAGTTTATGATTTGTTTATTATTATTGTTCCAAAGATATTAGTGTTTCTCATTGGTTAACTTTTAGCTAGAACAAAATCTAATGATATTTTAGATCCTTAATCAAAACTAACGATATATTCAGCATATGTATCACACCAAATAGCTATTTCTTATCTTTTAATCACAATTAGTTTGAAGTGTTTTGTCTACTGATGTATGTAATTTTATTTTTTTTCGTCTTAATAATATGGATTTTTTTTTTTTGACGTCTAAAAATTTATTGATGGTGGGATAGAAGCATTACAAGTTGCAACCAATAACAATAAGCTCAACGCTCAATGGCCTCTAAAAAATCGCTATGAATCTACAAAATAACAACATCAAATACAACTCGAACCTATCGAACAAGAATATGTTTAAAGGATTCAGCGGAGGTGAATCCATTTACGGTTACAATCAAGTAATCAAAGGAAACAACAGTAAACCATGTCACAAACCAGACATTCTAATGGCATACAATATCATTTCACCGGCCAAAGTAAAACATGTCCAGTTCTTCGTCTAAAGTAGAGTTGTATTAATATATCACCAAGTTGAAATTCCACCACAACGCCGACCCAACCATACCACGAAATCAATTCTAAGATAGACTCGAACAAGTTGGAACAGAACAAACAAGCCACAGATTATAACTTAGGGATTCAAGTTGGGTAGGAAAAATTGGGCTTAAACACACCACAATGACTGCAACCAGCTAAACCGGCACATGGGAGCGGGAAATACACCACAACTCTGATGCTCGAAACCAGCACAAACCACCAAGCACCACTTACCTCATTTGAAGCTACTAAACACGTCAGACCATCGACTAAATTACCAAAAATATACTACACCTTATCGCATTAAAATCAGATAGAAGTAGAGAACTAATAAACCTGAAACTGCTGGCGCGGTGAGGATCGAAGCCACTCGTCAGCCGTGGAGAAGAAGAGCCAAAATCTCAAATTTTAGTTCTAGTTTTTGTCCTCGAAAAGTAGATCTGAGAATGAGACCAGATCGTGACCTTTCTCTACTAGAGTCAGAGTCTGGAGCTCATTGTTATTGAACTTTGAACTACGTTGGCGAGGAGGAACATACCCATGACCACTATGCACAACCACAACAAACCACAAAAATCGACAGTCATCTTCAAAACCGGTCGAGAGTCTTGGGCTGAAGGTAGCGATGATATCTGGAGAAGCCAGCCCATCCTAGTTACCAGGCATAGTGCTTCGTCGTATCCACCACCGTGAGAGGAGGAGCTATCTACCACGAACCGAAATTGGAAAATCAATAAAGAAGCCTTCGCAAAGCAAAAGGAAACAAAGGGGGCCCTCCCTCGACTTCGGCGTTAAGGATTCAACCATCAGGGAAGAAAGAAAAATAGATCGGAGATGGCGGTTAGGTTTAACATTTGGTAGGAAAAAATCGCCTCTAAAAATCTTTTTTGCATAAGAATGACTTTATACGGATTTTTTTTTTTTTTTTTACAGCAAATACACCATACATTGGTTAGACCGACGGGAAAAGATTTGCATCAGAGCTAAATCAAACCGGTCTTACAAAACTAACATGGGAAAATAGAGAACCTCGTGCTCTTACCCCTTTTGCAAGGGCCTCGGCACGAAAATTAGAAGATATAGGTATGAAAACTAAAGTGAAATATGAAAACTTAGCACGAAGTGTGGTGAAGTAATCCAAATCTGCATAGAAAGCAGACCAATCTGAATGATTATCCGTCATCGTGATCAAGGTCAAGCAGTCTGTCTCTATCATGACCGAGAGAAAGTGCCTCTCAAGAAGACAAAACATAGCCCAAAGAAGGCTGTCTAGTTCTGTGTGTAGGGCTGAAAGACTCCGACGACATCATTGCATTCCCAAGAGGTAGTGACCACTGGTATCTCGTAGGCACCAACCCAATCCACTAATTGGTCCAATATCGTGCCAAGAGGCATCAATATGGCATGTAAGGGACTGGGATGATACAAGAGGCACATCTAAAGCACCTTCTTCTGTATTTTCCTCTTCTTCGCCTTTCTGATTAACCAATCTCCAACTCTCCGCCTCTAAAACCGCTATATGAAGAGTATCCTTCGGCGAAACATTATTGCCATTGAAGACTTTCTCATTTCTCACTTTCCAAATATACCACATGATCCAAGGGAAAAGATCTCAATCTGTGTCTGATAACCCCGAATTTTTGGTCCTCCAAAAGAGGTGATCCATATTTCGGTATAAGAAGGTACTCGAGAAGAAACCTAGAAGTGTGGGAAAAGAAGACAATGTCCAGACTTGTAAAGCAGGGGAACACTCAAAGATGAGGTGATTAATCGATTCCTCGACCCCACCACATCTTGGATAACTACGGTCCGTGCCTAAATGACGGTATGCTAGGTTCTGACATGTAGCAACACAACCCGATAGCGCCTGCCACATAAAATGTTTTAACTTCTTGGATGTCTTCACTTTCCATACTTGGCTATTTAGTGTGGTAATGCTAGGTTCCAAGATCGGTTTAGGGGCTGGAGTATCTTCCATCTTGCTCACTATCTCATATCCTGATTTGACCATGTAAATTCTGGATTTTATAGAAGACCAAGCATATCCATCCATGGTGAATTACCGACTCGGTCTCATCCCAAGAATAAGCCGGATGTCCTCTGGATGGAAAAGATCTCGTAGTTTCGTCTCATCCCATCCCATCCACTCGCATCATGTTGGATTAGACTATGTACCAACATGGAAGGGTCTCGATCCTGGGATCAGATAGTAGGTCTCGCCAGATGGGCCGGAACGTCTGGGATCCAAGGTTCATACCATACACTCGTGTTACATCCCGATCCGATAGTTTTCCTAAGTCCCTGAAAAAGAAGGGGTATTGCAGCTAGAATACTCCTCCACCCAAAGGGGACTGGGACTTGAAAATCTCCAAAGGGCTAGAGTGTCTGAAGTAATGAGCTCTAAGGACTTGTGTCAAGAGAGAGGATGGGAAATGTAAGAGACGCCATAGTTTTTTTGCTAGTAGAGCTAGGTTGAAAGCATGTAGGTCCCTAAAACCTAGGCCACCCAACTCTTGGGGAGTAAAATCTTATCCCATGCAATCCAGTGGAGGCTATTGCTATTGCTCCTAGCACTCCACCAGAAGTTAGAGATATCACTACTAAGTTGTTGAATACACATTGTGGAAAGAGGAAACACGACATTGGGTATGTCGGAAGAGCTTGTGCCACCGATTTAATGAGAACCTCTTTTCCACCTTTGGAGAGTAGTTTTGAAGTCCAAGTGTTGGCTCGATTGCTTAGTCTTTCTTGGATGTAGGCAAATCTTTTCTTCTTTGAACCACAAATTCCTCAGGGATTCCCAAATACATTCGCATGCCCTTTTCCTTGTAAATACCAATCGTCAATTTGATTTGTCTCTTTGTTTCTGGGTTCACCGTTTTCCCAAAAAAAAATAGAGGATTTCGGCCAGTTTAGTTCTTGTCCTGACGCCTCACCATATGTCTCGATTATCTTAAAGATCTCTGCACTTTGCAGGAGGTCAGCCTTGTAGAAGAAGAGGCTATCGTCAGCGCATAGAAGGTGGGAACTGGAGGACTCCCCCGAGCAATATGTAACTCCGTTAAGCGTCGTTCCACCTCCGCCCCATTAAGGAGGGAGACAAGAGCTTATGTGAGGATTATGAAAAGGAATGAGGACAAGGGATCTCCCTGGCGCAGACCTCGTGAAAGTTTAATGCAACCTTTTGCCTCGCCATTAATGAGCACTTGGTATGATACCGATGAGATACATGCCATCATCCACCTCATCCATTTAGGATGAAACCGGAGTTTTAACATTAAGGTATTGTGGAAGCTCCATTCCACTCGATCATAAACTTTACTTATATAAGTCTTTATGGCCATGAATTTAGATTTGCACATGGAGCTTGTACGAAGAGCGTGAAAGTTCTCTTGGGCAAGTAGAATATTATATATGATCAAACGGCCAGCCATAAAGGCCGATCGAGTCTCTGAAATCAATTTCAAGAGGAATCTTTTGAGTCTTTTGCATAGAATCTTTGAAATGATCTTATAGCTTACATTGCATAAGCTAATTGGTCGAAATTTTGTCATTGCTTGAGGTCTCTCTGTTTTCGGTATCAGACATATATTAGTCTGGTTGAGTCTGTAATCAAGACATTCCGTCATGAAGAATTCCTTAACCATTTTGACGATATATTGGCCCATAATTGGCCAGAATCGCTGGTATAGTCGCCTCGTTATCCCATCCGGATCAGGGGCCTTGTCAGGGTTTATATCAAAAACTACTGCTTTTATTTCTTTGACAGATGGTTCTCTCACAAGTAGTTGGTTGGCACTATCCGAGACTTTCGCGGTACCGGAGTTCTTCATCAAAGTTAATTGGGTTCGATGTAGTGAAGAGGTTGTGAAAATATTGCGTTGCTATTCTCTCGATTCTACCAGGATTCTCTATCAGAGACTCATTGGTGTCCTTCAAACTAAGGATACGGTTTCTCGTATGTCTTTATTTTGTAGTAGCAAAGAAAAATGGTGTGCTTCTATCTCTTTTCTTTTATTATTGGACCCTATTCTTTTGTTACCAAAACATGTTTTCCTGTCAAAAAGTTATAATGAATTGTCTCCTTAGAACTTTCAATTCTTCCATTGTTGTATTGTTATCCGTTTGTATTCTATTTATATAATTCTAGAATTAGTTTTGTATAATATAGAAGTTGTAGAGTTATTTATTTCAAATACCTCATTTTGAATTTTCTATTTTTTAAAAAAAGTTGTAGATTTATAGGTTTGCGCAGTTTGTTGTCCGAAAGAAAGTAGAAAGAGAAAGTGGACTCGGAGTGTGATTTGTTTTCTATAGTAGGGTACAGCCAAAATCTCTACTTTATCTGATCGTTGATCTTTTCTTTTAACCGCAGTAAAAAAGAAAAGATTTAGGCATTTTAATATTTGCTTCATTTTGTTCCTTTTTCAACGAACCTCACTAATCTCTATTATTTTCTAGTCCATTTTGATTACCATTTGTGTTTTTTACTCTTTTGTCCTCTTCCTCTTCTCTTCTCTCTCTTTCTCGCTCCTTCTTATAGAAGTAGAACCCTTTTGCTACTGTTCCCTTCCATTGTCCCTCAAATCGGGTACTTTGATCGTGTCGTGGGTTCCCTGAAAAATCCGATTTTTATTTCTCGGTTTCTCCGATTGCCGATTTCTGATCATGGCGGTCATCGAGAGCGTGGGAGCTGGTACAGAGGCTGGTTTGGTATCGCCGTCGCCGCCGTCTTCCGTCAGCAGCCAAGAATCAGGTGTCTCCTCCAACAACGATGAGGGCGGAATCAACGGTAAGATCGGATCCTCCCACGTGGCGAGATCCGACGGTGGAGAGAGCTTCAAGCGTGACATGAGAGAGCTCCATGAGCTCTTATCCAAGCTTAACCCCATGGCCGAAGAGTTTGTTCCGCCTTCACTGACTAAGCAAGGGTTTAACGGTGGTTTCTTCACCGTCGACGGCTCCTTCTTCCGCAGCAATGGCTTTGGTGCTGCCGGCACTTTCCCCGTCAACGAAGACGGCGGTTTTCGACGGGTAAGACTCGTCTCTGTCGCTTGTTCACTTTGGGGTCTAAAACTAGAATATCACCAAAGGGTTGCTTATTTATCTGTTTAAACTTGGTTTCTCTGTCTCTAACTGTGCGTTTACACGTTCTTTCTATCTTGTCTCGCCTTTTGGGTTAAATGTTCTTTCTTTTGACTCTTGTCTGCTTCCCAGAACATGTTTGACAAGATCAGTCCTTTTGTGTTTCTGTTGTTTGAAACAGAGGAAGTCCTCGGGACCACAAGGGAAACGGAGGATGAATGCTCGGACGAGTATGGCTCAGCGTGAAGAGATCATTCGAAGAACTGTCTATGTGTCTGACATTGACCAACAGGTATAAAAAGGCTTCCACCTTTCCTCAACGTGTCTTCTCAGGCTGATATACTTGTCTTGGTTTAGGTCACCGAGGAGCAGCTTGCTGGTTTGTTTATCGGCTTTGGACAGGTTTAAGTAACTTCCATATTAGTAGTGTCTCAATCATATCTTGTTTTTAACTCTATTTAGATATTTAGGTTGTTGACTGTCGCATATGTGGTGACCCTAACTCAGTGCTTCGGTTTGCTTTCATCGAGTTCACCGATGAAGGTATTACATTATGATCTAGTCTGTTGTTTTGGGGAATAGATAATGTCTGCTTTTTTAAAGTTAAATAAATGGTTTGGGATATGTAGTGGGGGCGAGAGCTGCGCTGAATTTGTCTGGGACGATGCTGGGATTCTATCCTGTGAAGGTTATGCCGTCGAAAACAGCAATTGCACCGGTGAACCCGACTTTCTTGCCCAGGGTGAGATGTAGTTTGTGAGTGCAAAGTTAGATGGTCGTAGGTTGACACTCATCTCTGGTGTTCGTTTTTGGTTCTTAGAGTGAAGATGAGCGTGAAATGTGTGCAAGAACCATCTACTGCACTAACATCGACAAGAAGGTGACTCAAGAGGACATAAAACTCTTTTTTGAGGCAGTCTGTGGAGAGGTGTACCGTCTGAGGCTGTTGGGAGACTATCATCATCCAACTAGAATCTGTTTCGTGGAGTTTGTCATGGTAAGCTCGTTCTTCACTTAATGCTTGGTGCAATAAACGAGGTTTAAAGTCTTAATCTTGCGCAGGCGGAAAGCGCAATAGCTGCTCTCAACTGCAGTGGCGTCCTGCTTGGTGCTCTACCGATAAGGTCCAAGAACAAACCATTTCTTCAAACATATATCTTCTCCCTAATGGAACTCAGTAAATATAAACAGAATCTTGTTTTACTTGCAGGGTGAGTCCGTCCAAGACGCCAGTTCGTTCTCGCGCTGTCCCGCGAAATCCGATGCATTAAGACTAGTACTAGCTACAGGTTTATATATATATGCAGTCACAGACATGTAAAGATGTTTGTCTGAAACTCTCCTTTTGTTTTTCTTTCCCGTATGTAATGCTGGAAGCTTGATGATATGCTTCCTTTGCCTTTTGCTTTTGGGACCATAACTTTTGGGTCTCGTAGGGAGTTTTTCGTAGCTTACTTTTAGAGATGAAGAGAAAAAAACAGTCACTTTTAGAGAGGCTTTTGAAGATTGTCTCTCTTGTTATTGGGGTTTCCAAACTTTGCTTTTGTGCGTAAAACGTTTCTACTTTTTTACCTTGTTTTTGTTTCTTTCAATCCTGTTCGATCGAGCTAAATGATACAAGAATTCTTTTTCTCGAACGAAACACTTTTCTGTTTCCATTTCATCAATTTCGGAAATATATTAATTAGAATATTTTAATTGAAGAAAAATTAGGAGTTCGAAAATCTTTAGTTTTATCCTCAAATATTTTGAGCTTCCTCAGTCAAATGTGGAATTGGTCAATGTAGATATTTATTTTTGTATCGTCACCAAAGGCAAACAAGTCAGCTCGGTCAGATTTGAGCATTTTCACACAAATCGAACGGTTTAAAAACTCCAAAGGACATTTTGGTTATTTGCAAGATTCTCACGTCACGATCTCATATGTGGTGTCCAGTTTTACTTACACCAGTTGATCAAGTTTCCGCTTTTCGAGAGAGTCTCTTTGTTTTCCACTTCCTCTCTCTACTAACTAGCTTTGACATTTCTTACGTTCCAAAACACGCAACAACCAAAAGCTCAATATTCTTACAAGAAAACATTTTTTGGGGTAAAAGTTTACATGTAAATTATTCCAAGTAACACTATACAATTGTTTATTATTAAACTACACTCTTCATTCTAAGATTAACAAAGTAACACTAATTTTGAATAAAGATGTATAATTTCTGTCTAGTTAATTTATCAACAGAATTGACATCTTGATTTCTTTTAAAGAATTTGTTTTTTCAGAATGTGTATTTTTAGTTATTACTAAACTACATTCTTAATCCTAAGATTAATAGAGTTAAACCATTTTTAAGATAAAGATGTATAATTTCTATAAGAATTTTTCCAAAAAAACTTCATTTTTTTTTACAAATTACTAAAAAACACAAATTTTCGAATTGATAAAAACGCTGAATTTTTAAAAAATTTTTAATTTATTGTCATGTTTCACGTTGACTTACCAATATAAACACAACAGAAAAATAGATGATGTTAATTCAATATTTATTGTCATGTTTTAAGTGAAACGGCGTCATTTTGTCTTGTCTTAAAACGACGCTGTTTATTTTTTTTTAAAAGAAGATATCGATGCTTTAGAAGATATTTTAAATTAAAAATTTTCCTCATAAATTTTTAAAACATTTTCTAAAATTGTAAACATGAACAATGAGAATATTAAGCCAATTATATTAAACAATTCTTATACTATCAGTTATATATATATATATATATATTACGTAAATATGTTAATGTTTGTTTGACAATTATTGGATGGCTTTCACATTTTCCTCATCAAACTCTAAACCCTAAGAATTGACAACAAAATCTAGGAACACAAGTGATGTGTGAAATATTTCACCTAAATATGACTACAAATACACAATGTACAATTGTAGCATTAAGGTTATCGATCTCACATAGATTATGTCGAGTTTCAATTCTAACGAGAAAGTATGAGTGATTCTAAATAACTTAGTTAGTATTTTTTGTGTTGTACCTTATGGATTAAAGGTGCTAGATCAAGGAGAGTATTGCAGGAGATATAGACCAACACAATCAACAATCAATAGACTCTTAAAAACGGAAGACATAATTATATAACATCCGGTCACCCGTGGCTGCTATTCCTATGGACTAACCAATAGATAAGAAAGGATGCTTTTCAACCTAAGGTAGCTAGCACATGCAATGAACTTAGATCCGATTGTTCATAACCTTCCAAGCCAAATGGTGTATTTGAATAAGAACGAGATTACCTACTAAAAATTATGTTATGATTATGCTATAGAATGGTGTATTACAATAGCAAAACTTAGAGATCAATATCTTAAGTGATCAAGTCAAGATATTGTATGAAATATCATTAAAATAGAGAGTCATTACTGATCATATCATGCAGAGATCTATAAAACCTTGAAAAACCCTAGATCTAACAAGTAAACTACTCACACATAGCAAGCAAAACCATCATCAATATTATCATCAAAGCTTGCATATAAGTAAAGAGTAGAGTTTAGAGAGTAAACAAATTCGTGGTCTTTCTCTTTGTAAATCCAAGTAGAAGAATAAACTCAAGAAACCTTAAGAACAAGGTGGCTCCTTGAGGCAAAAGTAAGAGTTTGGTAGAGAGATTTGCTTCTTTAGAACTTGAAGGGTTGACCTAATCCTCCGGCTTAACCTCACTTATATAACTCCAGGGAACGAGTCTCTAGGTCGGTGATGGGTTTCCAAGACTTCGAGTTCAGAAAAAGCCCGCAAAACGAATTTCCTTTCTTATGACCAACTTGACGAGCCGGTCGACTCTAGCTTCGAGTCGGTCGATCTTGTCTTCGGTTCAATACTTCTTCATTTTGCTTCAAATCATCTAAGTCTTCTCCAAATGCACCATCTCGTGAGATCACCTGTTTATCCTGCTTAATTGTGCAGAAAAGGTTCCAAAACTGTATAGAATGTGCTTGTAAAACCGGTCAAAATATCAATACATCAAACTCCCTCAGACTTAGCTTTTGCTCGCCCTCAAGCAAACAAAGAACTAAACCGTGGTGCTAAAAATTTGGCAACCATAATTCAAACCATCATTCTTCAGTAACCATTTCTTTCATTATGATCTCACCAACCACCTTTCAATAAACTTATTTCAATGTTAATCCTTAAAAGAAACTTTTCTATAACACACCAGAGTTATCCAATCCACTGTGAAAAACTATTTCCTAGATACCATCTCAACAATTTCACTTATTATCATAGGTCTTGATTAGTAAAGCATTTGGGTGAGCTTAATGCTTTGTTATATCCAATCAACTATTTTCATTTAAAACATTTAGAGTTCTAAATGCTCATTTTGCTAATGCTCATTTGTTAATGCTCAAGACTAGAGCATTTGACTTAGCATTAATATTATAAATTAAAAATTACAATAATACCCTTACTTAATTAAGTTTTAAATTATTATTTTTATGTCATTATGGTAATTTTGTATCCAACTGCTTATATTTTTACCAATCACATAATTTAATAAATTGTTTGTAATTTATAAACAACTAATGTTGATGTTTATGCTGATTTATGCTACTACTCTAATATAAGTTGTACCAATTAAGGCCATAGAGTCATCTTTAAACTTACCAAACACAAGCTTGTCTTAAAACATATAGGTTTTTTCCCTCTCTTCCAAACTTATTCATTCCATAACTACTAAAAATTTCAATTGGATTTATTCAATTCATTTCATTTCACAAGATTAAAATGAATAATGGTCTCACAGAAAATTTTCCTAGACCTCACTAAAATCAAGTTTCTCAGATTTCAAAGACAAAGCGGTATGATGAGAAATTTTCCTAACCGTATTAAAATCGAGCTTCTAGTGATGAAAAATTGGCTTTCTTGAAAATTTTCCTTAGCCTCATCACTAGGTTTTTTTAGAAAACACAATTTCAAATCATCTCATCTTTTCTTTAAAAATTATATAACGGGAGAGCTGAGAACCATAATGACACAGACAAAAACTTATATCCAGCAAAACATCAAGACTAACTATGACAAGAGAGTGATATAGACTTAAATGATTAATGCTTCGGCATTGCTGAACATCTCATAAAACATGGGTCTAACTATGAATATGCCTATCAAGCTAGATCTCTAGTTTTTCATTCAGTCATTATTTTTCAATACTGTTAAATCACTCGATCACAGTTAAAGCAGAATGAGGTCATAAATCAATAGTTTCACAAAATAAATAGCCTCAAATAATTCATCAATCTCAATCCAACAAAATCCAAAAAATCCAAAAAGAAAGATCAAAAGGAAAAATCATTAGTAACATTCTCTCTCCAAGACTTAAATTTCACTGTCTCTAGAGAAACAAATCAAAAGGAGAAAAGAACATATATTTATACAGGTTTTACAAGAAAATTGTGTTTTGGAGCAATAAGAGTTAAAGTGAAGAGATTTGCAGCAAAACTAGCAAAAGAGATGTAGACGCAGAATCTGAGTTCCAGAAGTTGGACGACCGTTGACCCATTTGTACAACGATTTAGGAGACAAGCCATATACCAAAATAAAGATATAAAAGTTAGCTTTCATTTCCAATTTTAATCAAGCCCATTGGATATATGGAGCCTAATATATAGTCGTTTTACTGAAGACATGTTTTTATGACGAGATTTACAAGACTGGCACGTTTATCTCCAATCAAATATGACTCAAGTTTTAAGAATGTTATACCCTAAAACCAACTTATGCAACTATAAAAGAAGCTTTCAGTAGCAGAGGAAGCCACGACCCTTACACACTCATCATCAATAAAAAATCATTGAAAAATTTTACTTGCTTCCAATTGTTTCTTGCTTTGTTACTAGATTTTTAGGGTTTACTTTTTAAGTTTTGTTCTTTGAGACTCTGAAGTAGTGAAAAAGACTGTTCTTTACTCAATTGAGATCCACGAACCTTTGATTTTCTATTGTCTAATTCACTCTTGCATTCAATTCATTAATCCAATCATGAGTTGTGTTACTATTACTATGTTTGAGTAATTTTTTTTATAGATTTAGGGTTTTCGAAAGGGTTTTCAATGGAAGTGACGTCATGAACCACATTTAGGTATACATGTCGATTCCTTTGTCAGAAACGGACAGGCTAAGACTGGATATATTTGTAGTGAGCAAGGTTCTTATGTGTCATAGCCAACGCTTGTTTGGATACCTTGTTAACATATCTAGCTTCAACACTTTAACACTTTTGAGATTTAAATTTTGAAACAAAGTCAATTCGCTAGTACAACCTTAAGGTTTTGATAGAATAATGTGTCAACGTTCTAGAAGTCACATGAATAAACCACGATCCATTGTTACCCACTGATTTCCCCTAAATCTAATATCTTAAAACCTTGCATACAATTTAATAGCTATCTTAGTTTGATTATTAGATATTCATTTACACGACATTCTAATTTCATAATCCAAATTAGCCCTAGCTCTATGTGGGATCGATAACCTAAAACCACAATTGTATTATGTGCACTTGTAGTTAGTTTTAGGTGAATAACTTCACACATCAATCACTAGTTTTTCCGACTCAATGGTTAGTGGTAATAGCTATCCCTTAAAACCCTGAAAATTCATGTGAGCTAACATTCTTCTCTTCCACATAGGGAAGTCACATATCCATCGAATATGGCTATCTTCACTTTCGGCTTCTTATATTCCCGAGACATCTCAACCAAACAAAACTACCGTCTCCATGCAACTATTGTCTCGATCGACAGAAGATGAGTGTCGATCGACATATAACCTTGACGCCGATTCTCCTTCGAAACCTAGCCGCCGTGTCGATCGACATAAGGATGTGTGTCGATCGACAAGAAACCCTGATGGTGACTCTTCTCTCGCCGCCGCCGACTGTCTTGTTCCCCATAGTCAAGCCAAAACCCTAAAACCGTCAATAGCTTTTGTTCCAGCTATTGGGCCTGATCTAAAACCTATATCCCAGCAGAAATTCTCTAACCCTTGCTCACGGAACCTCAAACCTAAGCTTTGATACCAATTCTAGAGATTTGATCCCCTCTTTATAATCACATAATAAGTTGTTTGAGCAATAAAGTAAAGAACATAGAGAATTTAATGAATTCAGATCACAGTGTGTGATCCTACGTCTCGGCCTGGAGCTTTCTAGTAATCCACTATCACCACTTATTACAATAATTTAGGGTTTCTCTCAAGATTTCTCTAAGAACAAGAAAAGATCTCACAAACTCTCATACACTCTCTTAACCTAAATCCCAAACATGCTTAGTTTTTTATAGACTAAGGCAATCACAAAGATAAGACAGTTTAACTCGACCGTGACCCAAAAGAAATAGATCATTCCTAAGTGACTAATTCAAGTCGCGGACCAAGTTGTTACTAAATGTTTTTCATCGCCAAAGAAAGAATGGCCCAAACCCAACAACAACATTGTCGTTGTTTCTTTTATAGGGTCCTATTGACTCCCATTTTATTTGCACTTGGCTTATGATTTATGTTGAACTAGTATAAAGGCATATGCGTTGCACATACTAAATTTTTATGTAAGTGTTTTTTTGATCAACACTTAACAAATAGAAATGTTAAAATAGGTACTTTGAACTAATTTTGATGGTGCTTTTCATATTCAAAACTATTGAAACGGGAAAAATATAGTGATAACATATTTGGTTGTGGTTTTACAATATGATTCCAGTATCAAGTAATTAAAGATTGTAATATCAACTATCCCTCCAATTGTAAGCATGATACAAAATACATGTGTGCGTTGCATTTTCAAATAGTGGAAGGAGACTGCGGATTGACTTTATATATTTGTAATACAAAAGAAATATTTACCATTTTATAAAAACTGAGAAAGTCAAATACAAAAAGAAGACTAATGGACTTATCTAAAGAACTTGGTACTTGCTGGTTGATTTCTTGTCCACACTTGATACCCAAGACCCGACCAATCTCTTCATAGGAGTTTAAACTCGCGAAGCAAAGACCAAAATGAGAAGATTTTGATGTATTGGTCCTTGTAATAAAAGCAATTTCCATGGTCTGAATTTTCACTTCTCTACCTTAAGACGTTCTTATAGGAACTGACATGCCGATCATCTAGTCCAGGGTCTTTCATACGAACGAAGACAATTGTAAAGCGTTAGTTGATGTCTGGTTTGTTTGCCAGCACTAAAGCATAATCTGCAGAATAAGAGGACTTAACGTGTAAGCTTGAAAAAAGAGAACTGTAGCAAATATTTCAATCGCAACAATTTTGTAGGATTTCCAACACTAATCTTCAAAGAAAATAATTCTAAAAAGAATAATAGAGGTTGAATTAGTTACAGAGAGTTTTGTTCACTTACAACAGTTATTGATTCTTTTGTTCATTAAGGCAATTAAAAGAAATCAACAGATTTTTAAAATGCATAATCGAAGTTAACATCAAATTCAATAATCGAAAGGCAAAAGATACCCAAAAGTAAGATAATAAATGCAAAGCAGGCAACATGAAAAGCGGGAATAACAAATTTCTTGGTGCATATGTGAAACATGAATAATGGTTTACTGAATAGAGATGAATGTAAGAAGCCAAACTGAACTAAGTTTGGATCGTGATGCAAGTCGTCCTAGAGATGGGGATTGACCGTCGATTTTGCAGATTGCTCTCCATGAAAGTATTGAACCTTGTACATATATGTTGAAAAGGATATAGAAACCTTAAATTAATTTGGTAATTTAAGAGAAAGGCACAATTGAGAATTAATTACGAAAACCCAAAGGGTTATACCTTATACACGATTTTAGGAAGTCAGAGTTGTATTTACGGGAAGAGACAATGAAAGAAATCTTCTTTTTGCTATGTGTTGAAGAAAAAGAGAAACAGATCCACCGTGTTCAGGAGAAATTTGATTGATGTAGGCGGTGTGGAGAAGCTGTGTTCTGTACGATCCGCTGAGTGATAAAGATTTTCGTCTTCTCCTTGAGATAAATTTTGGGATCAGAGAAATTGTAGGAGAAGATAAAGCAAGAAACTGGTGACGGTTTCTAGGTTGCGGTGTCGACGATCGTGGATTAAATTTTTTTGTTGTCAACGATTATGGATTGAAATAAAGGTGAGTAAATGTGGAGATCGTGGGAGGAAAAGGGTAGAAACCGATTGATGGTTTCTTTTGTTAGAGTTAATAAGTTAAATAAAAACAGAAATAAAAAAATCAGAAAAACTGAGAAATTGACACGTCAAAAAAGTACAGGTTTCAGAAGGAGAAAGTAGCAGTTTTTAGTGTTTTTGTTAGTAAATTATATAATAAAGGATTGTTGTCAACGATTATGGATTGAATAAAGGTGAGTAAATGTGGAGATCGTAGGAGGAAAATAGTAGAAACCGATTGATGATTTCTTTTGTTAGAGTTAATAAGTTAAATAAAAACAGAAATAAAAAAATCAGAAAAACTGAGAAATTAACACGTCAAGAAGGAGAAAGCAGCAGTTTTTAATGTTTTTGTTAGTGGATTATATAACAAAGGATGTTAAGAAAAAAAGATTTTTTTTATTATTCTCAGGTAATTTGGAATCACTTTCCCTGCATAAATCAAAACCAATCCGAACTAACCGAATTAACCCAAAAAAACCCAAACCTAGCCCCAAATCCGAACTGAACCTTTAAGTCGCCAAACCCGAAAAACCTGAACCGCACCGCCTAGGCCTAACCTACTTAAAAAACTTTTGTTTCAATGCCCCAAAACCCTGCACTAATAGCTCCTAAAAATGACAAGTAAACTATGTGTTTGACAAGTAAATTGACATAGAAATTCTCCACTACCCCAACTATATTTCGCAATTTCCCCAAACAAAACACGGTCGTCTTCCTCTTCCCAAAGAAACAGAAATGCCCTAAAATTCATATTCTTTAGTCTCTTACTCATCATATTTGCGGACTACCATTGACACCGCCGCTCTCTCCACTTCCAATAAACTCTCTGTGCTCGAGCACGCCCGGAGGAAATGCTTGCCAGAGCAGCCAGAGAGCTCTCATCATCAAAGCTTAAACCTTTGTTTGCTCTTCGTCTCTCCTACTTAAAGTTTTCCACATCGAGTGAAACAAACCCTTCACTTCGATTCCTTTCTTCATTTCTCAATCTCCATCACCCCAATAGGATATCGAAACCGCCGTTTCTCCTTCTTTCTTCGCTTTACTCTTCGAATGTCCTGCCGCTTAATCGAGATGGAAATTACGATGATGCCACTTCCGTCACCACTGCCGTTTGCCCAGGTTGCGGAGTTCACATGCAGAACTCGAATCCGAAACATCCTGGTTTCTTCATCCAGCCATCGTCTGAGAAGCAGAAGAGCGATATGAGTCTTAAATCGAGTCGTCATCTCGAACCCGTCTCTCAAGAGCCCGAATTCATTGATTCAATCAAACGAGGGTTTATTGTTGAACCAGATTGTAGTGACATAAACCCTAAAGATGAAACGGATCAAGAACCGTCCGATGTAAGACCCGTAGTGTGCGCGAGGTGCCATTCACTCAGGCACTACGGGAAAGTGAAGGATCCGACGGTGGAGAATCTGCTTCCGGATTTCGATTTTGATCATACGGTGGGGAGGCGATTGGGTTCGGCTTCCGGTGGTCGAACCGTGGTTTTGATGGTCGTGGACGCTTCGGATTTCGACGGATCATTCCCAAAGAGGGTGGCGAAGCTCGTGTCGAGAACAATCGAGGAGAATGACAGGGCGTGGAAAGAGGGGAAATCAGGAAACGTGCCGAGAGTCGTTGTGGTAGTGACCAAGATCGATCTATTGCCGAGTTCGTTATCCCCAACGAGGTTTGAGCATTGGGTTAGGCAGAGAGCCCGAGAAGGTGGGTTGAGTAAGATCACGAAGCTGCATTTCGTAAGCCCTTTGAAGAATTGGGGGATCAAGGATTTGGTGGAAGACGTGGCGGCGATGGCTGGAAAGAGGGGAAATGTATGGGCGGTTGGGTCGCAGAACGCCGGGAAAAGCACTCTGATCAACGCCGTGGGGAAGGTTGTTGGCGGGAAAGAGTGGCATCTTACGGAGGCTCCAGTGCCGGGAACTACATTGGGAATAATGAGGGTCGAAGGTGTATTGCCTTTTGAGGCGAAGCTATATGATACTCCAGGACTGCTGAATCCGCATCAGATGACAACGAGGCTCACGAGAGAGGAGCAGAAGCTAGTTCATATCAGCAAGGAGCTTAAACCCAGGACTTACAGGATCAAGGTTTGGGTCGAGGAATGTGCATGTAACCAAAAGTGGGTTGTGTTGGATTGTTAATCGGTTATGTCTTTGTTGCAGGAAGGTTACACGGTGCACATGGGTGGGCTAATGAGGCTTGACATTGATGAATCGTCGGTAGATTCTCTGTATGTAACAGTTTGGGCGTCCCCATTTGTTCCACTTCACATGGGGAAGAAGGAGAAGGCATACAAAACACTTGAGGAGCATTTCGGCTGTCGTTTGCAGGTAAAAAGAACACCATATAGATTACTAATACAGAAAAGAGAAGGTATACAAAAAATGAACCTTTTGTTACACTTTGGTTCTTGATGAAGCCGCCGATTGGGGAGAAGCGGGTTGAAGAATTGGGGAAATGGGTGAGAAAGGAATTCCGAGTGAGTGGGAGCAGTTGGGAGACGAGTTCAGTGGATATAGCTGTTTCGGGTCTGGGTTGGTTTGCGATTGGACTCAAAGGAGAAGCCATTTTAGGTGTGTGGACTTACCAAGGGATTGATGTCTTCCTCCGTGACTCCTTACTCCCGCAACGAGCACACACTTTTGAAGACTCTGGCTTCACCGTCTCCAAGATCGTTGCCAAAGCTGATCGAGTTTCGAATCAACTGCACAAGGACGAAACGCACAAGAAACCAAGACCCAACAAATCTACCTCAGATCCTCTATCTGACAGAGAAACTTTCCCTGAGGTCTCGGTTTAGGAGGATCACAACCTTGTCACAATATTGTGAATCTTATAACTCTTCAGTTTTTTTGAATTTTCCGTGAAACGACTGGTATTTTCTTTCTTTCTTACAATAGGGATAACGATGTTATTGTGATGTCATATGGAGTGTGTACCTAATCTCAAGTGAAAAGCGTACAACATAGAGGTTTTGTATTAAATTATACATATAAAATGGATCAAACAAGACATACATTGATTGTCTAGGGAACAAGATTTTCACCCACATGTTGATTCTCTCACTCACTCTGTCTCTCAGCAGCAGATCGGACATGGAACAAGACCGTTCTCGTTGCACTCCGTACATCTCACAACCACGGCGGAGCTACCCCATCCTTTCACCACTTTACAGCTTCCGTTACACCGGAAACACGGCAAGAAATACAAGCCGCCGCATCCATCACAGGCAACGTCGCCGGCTTTCTTTCTGGGCATCCCAGAAATCAGCTCTCCGAAAAGACCCTCCTCCACCAGTCTCAACACTTCCTCTGCTCCACCAATGTACCTTCCCTTCACGAATACCCTAGGCGGCAATGCCTCTCTCTTCCCCATTAGACTCCCCAGTTCTTCTCGGAATCTTCTGTCCATCGACACGTCTCTCTCGCTGTAAGCTACACCGGAGCTCTCCACCGCCGCCCTCACGGCGTTGCACGCCTCGAATGTCTCACGCACGCCCCGCAACGACGTCGTGTACATCACCACGCGATTCTCCCCTCCTCCTGGGCAAATCCTCTCCAATTTCAGATCTACATTTCTCAGGTTGGGATCCAAGTTCTCTCCTCCCGGATAACAGATCTTCTCCATTTTCTCCCTGGATTTCAGATCCTCTTCGTTCAAAGATTTCTTTGCGTTTCTCCGATTTGGGTCCGAATTCTCTTTCTTCGCTCCTCCAAAGACTTTGTACTTCACCGGAGTTCCGGGGAGAGGCGAGAAGCGGAAACTCTCGGCTTCGAGGCCAGACATGAGCTCCCAGGAGTTAATCACCTCCGGCTCCGACCAGACTGACTTTGATTCCGTGCTGATGGTGACTTTCTTAGGCGGCGTCCTAGGAGGAGAAGGAGGGGGATCGAGCGTCAGAAGACCATAGGTGGTGGAGGTGAGCTTCACGATGTGGTGGCCAAAGCCGGAGCCGCTGCTTAGCTGAGGGAACTCGTCCTCTTGATTCAGGAGGTTCGATGAGACGCAACCCATTCTCGAGATCAACGCCGCACGGTTCCTTTTTGGTTTCAAGATTAGAAAATGAGTTTTGAATTTTTTTGGGAGGAACGGTCGAGTGAGAGATATCAAGACAAAACTCTAAAAACTTTGCTTTGCTACTCTTTAAACAACCTTCCTTCCTTTTATTCCTTTCATATATTTTAGATATTTTTGTTTTTTCATTTTCTATGATGTTTTCTAGATTTTTTTATGCATTTTATTTGATATTTCAAAACAAAGCGAGTATATAGTTTGAGGGAAATTCATCGATTTTATGTTGTAACAAACTTAAAATTAAAAGATGATAATTGATTGAAGATCTCAAGTTCCCTATCTATTTTACTTCAAAAGTCACTTTATCATATTTCACATATATTTCTTACTATAAATCTCCCATTGTGATCTTTGAAAGTTTGAATTTAGATATTTGAAAAAAAAAACAATTAGAACTTTAGAAAAGTAATTTAAAAATATTTAGATTAGCATGTTTTTTTAAAAAAAAAGTGGACAGACAAGTGTTATAAAAAAATCGAATTGTTTACTGAAGTTGATTATTCATAATTGATAGCCATTAATAACCTTTTTCTAGAATTCAAATCGATTTTTAAGTTGGGTTGTGTGCTAAATTTTAAATTTTAAAGTGGTGTTTTCTTCTTTTTTTAACTGAAATAAAGTGATATTATGAAAGCGTGAGCCATTAACTTTTAGTTGAATTTTTTTGTGACATTCTACAATTCCAATATAAAAATATAAAAGAAAATATAAAAAAAAACTCTAACTTTTCTTTAAAAAAAACACTAATTTTTTGATTAACTAAAAAACACTTAACTATTTTTTGATTTGCCAATTTATTAACATAATTTACATTAATTCACATTGTAATAAAAAAATTAAATGGAGTTATCTTATTGTTACTGTATTCGTTCAGTAAAAAAGACGTCGTTTTATCTAGTATTAAAACGACGTGGTTTTACATATTAAAAAATATGCCAGTGTTAAAATTTGAACTTGGGATCTCAGGGAGGAATGATGAGGTTTATTGCCACTATGTAACTTGTGTAATTATTTGTGTAACTTGTTTTGTTTTATTTACTACACATTTCTTTTATCTCACATTTTTTCCCCATTACTCTTTGTCTTCATGTTCTTAACCTCGAGAGTAACTCGCTCATCGGTTCGATGATACATAGACAAAACCACAAATGACAAAATAAATCCGACGATAAATAGAATAAAAATATTGAATTCATAAACAAATAAGAATCAAGAGGAATATTAGAGAAACCCAAAATAATATCTCGTAGATGCAAATTGTAGGCATTAAGAGTTGGAACCACTAATCAAAGAAAATTGCTAGTGGAGGCAAATTGCTCTTAGTTTGGTGTGTCATGTGATTTGATTCAACGATGATGATGACCTCGCAAGTCACTCTCTTGACATACCGGCTCCGGAAGTACGAAGAACCGTTTCCATTGCAACGATTTTGTAAAATTTACTCTCAACAGATTTGGTATTCCAACTGTTTCAATAACCTTCCTAATGAAATTTAGAAGATGGAGAAGCTCGTAGTTCTTGATCTCGAAGAAAATTTAATAACGGGTGATGAAGGATTTAGTAGAATCTCAGGTGAAATTCCTAATTCCCTGATGAATCTAGCAACGCTGCAGATTCTGAATTTTGGTGGTAATAGATCGAATGGTATTGTTCCTAGTTTTCTCGAGAAGAAACAGAGATTAAAATGAAATTAAATAACCATAAAACATGATTTTCATCTCACGAATAACAACAAATTAATCAAATATGCTAGAAATGAAATTGGATCAGGGATCTGTAAGGCACAAAGAAATAAGATGAAGAAATCGAGATAGACATGGAGACGATGGGAAGAAATGAGAAAATATTTGGAAGGAAAAATGCTGTAAATAAAAAAACAACAAGTTACACTAGTATTTGAAAACGCGGCTGGCTCATTGGTAATAAACCGCATCATCTTTTGGTTTTTTGACCGATTTTCCAAATAAAAAAAATGGAAGTTGGCTGTTTTTCAAAATGAGACGTGGATCCTATAGTCTACACATCTAGTAGGGGTGGACACGAGTCGAGTATCTAGGAAATTCAGGATACCCGGATCTGGATCCATCATTTAACTATCTGGATCCGAACACCTCGGATATCCGATTTGTTTCTTCTTGACCTGCGATTTTTAGCTCCTCCTCTGTAAAACAAGAACATATTTTGGTGTTTCGGGATGGATCACGTTCGCTTCTGACGGTGGCCGTATGGGCTTATGCTTATCTCTTCGGTGTCCAAGGTGTCTGGAGGAAAAGAGCTTGAGGATGGCCATTGAAATTCATGACATTGCTCCGGAAGAAAAGCAAGGTTGGACCATCCTTTGGTTTCGTCGGTCGTGGTGAGCACGACCATGAAGTCTGTAGCTGGAGGATGGCCGCTGCTTCATGCTTTTTTGGCTTGCACACATCAGGGGATTGCTCTAGCGAGACCATTTTCGATCTCCAATAGGATCCTTCGTTGTTTCGAGAGATATGACGTTTGGAAGGTCTCTCGGTTATTATCGACGATAAATGATTCTATTATAAGTATATCATTTAATCTTTTGGGTATAGATCTTGGGTTTGGTTACCGGTCATCCTGAATTTTGGCCTCAAGTTGAGCTAAGTGTAGAATAAGTTTTTTGGTTGCGTGTGGAGGTATAGATAGCATAGATACGCGCTAAATTTCGGTGATACTTTGATTTCCGGAGCTGATCTTCATTAGTTGGTCGAAATCTCATCGGAAGAAGGTGCCGATGAGTTTTAACAGGTTCTTATCATCCGCCGCACTCAGACTATGTTGATGGATGCAAATTCGAGAACTTTCGAGTTCCAAAAAGAAATATCTTGCTACTCTCCTCAGTCTACCGACAGTTTGAGGTTGTAATCAGAAGTTGCAATATCCCCTTCATCTTCCTTTTGAGTGTCGAGGATTTGGAAATGTGAGATGGTTGGTTATCCGGATGTGAATGTGTTCTGATCTTCCTCGACCTTCTTTAGTTATGTCTTCTCAATATGTTATGTCCATTGTTTCCGCTCTTATAAGGAGGTTACTTGGTTACAGATAAATGGTGGCCAAACCGACGATTTACGAGTGTCCGCGTGTTGGAAATGATGGGCTTAGTTGATAAGTCTTAAGGGTTTTTCTTTCCTTGGTCTTAGTGTGTATCCTCCGACCTCTTTTGGAAGCATCTTCTTGGTCTCTGCTCTTCTGTTTAATTGTATCTCTTTGTAGAGATTTGCCAAATGTTGCCTAACGCTTAACTAGAGTTATTATCAAGGTTTTGAGTCTTTCATTCAGTTCAAATATATCACCAACTCCAAATTAATATTAATATTACTCAAATGTCAAGAAAAAAAAATCACTTCCACTTTAAATCTTGAAAAATTTTCATTCTTATTAAAAATATTCAGAGCACATATAATTCTAGAAAAAAAAAAAATTAAATATAGATTTTGAGTTGTGGACGATAATAAATTTAACAACTCTCTATTATGAAAACTGTCAATTTTCGTTAAAAAAGGATGTGACTATTTTATAAAAAGAATTTATCACATTAATAAAAAAAAATAATCGAATTACAATTAATTAACTTAAAAATTAAAAGAAAAATAACGAGAAAAGAAATTATTAACACATAAATCTCTTCTTCCTCATTTCCTTCTCATCATTGTCTTCTTCCTCTTCCATTGAGATTTCACAATTAAGCTGAATTTTAATTTCAATTTTTTTCACAATTAAGTTGAATTTTGATTCCAAAGCTTCTCGTTCTCCTCCAAAAACTCAATTGATACAACTCCATTTCCTTTTTTAACAGTACCATGACATCATCAACACTACTCGATTCTCTCCTAAATTTTACAAAGATACAATTGGTTTCGTTGTTTGGAATCTCTAAGTTGACATCACTTTCGATGACATCACAAATATATAACAACTGCTTAAGGCAATATTTATCGTCCCTAGATCTCGCTAATTAGACGTTTTCGATAGTATGAGTAAGACAAGATCTTTTGAACCATATTTTAGTGAGAAATCGAGATTCCACCAATGATAGATCTAGAATGGGTGAGTAAGAAGGCTACCTTTGAAGGTCTAACAATGTTGATGCGATGAAGAATGTTTGTTACGCAGAGAGATGGAGAGAGAAAGGTAAAAGATAATCAAATTTTATTAAACATAAAAGATGGCACGAGAGGCCTTATAAATAGTGTGTCCTCTTCAATTTTGAAATATCCAATCGATTTACACATTAAGGTAAATAACCAAGAAATTAAAAGTAAATTACAAAAACTAGTAATTAGACAAGATACTCAGAGATATAAATTATAGAGCCGGTAGCAATACTCCCTCCTTCACAACATTATTGTCCTCAAGAATGAAACTTAAGTAATTTTTCGATCAAATTTTGGTTAGGTAGCCGATTATGGTGCTTCTCCGTTCCAGTGAACCAATACTGTAGTGACGGCTTGTTGTGCTTAATGCTTAACCATTTTGGTCTTAAGAATCACTTCAGGTTCCTTATCAGTGTTTAGATTGAGATAGTACCGAGGAAGCTGAGCTGTCATTGATGGTGGATAAGGGCACAATTTGAGATGGCCGGCGTGAAATACATCGTTTATGGTAGCGTTGAAGGAAAACTCGATCTTATATGTCATTGGTCCTACTTTGTCTAAGATTCTGAAAGGGTTGTAGAACCGCAGTGATAACTTATGGGGAACTCGACAGTTCTTGAGTGAATGATGTTGTACGACTATAGTTTCAGATAGAAAAAATTCATCAATGCTGAAATTAGGTCAGAATAATGAGTTTCTTCATACTATTTCATCATGTTTTGAGCTTGGTTAAGATGAAACTTCATCATCTTGATAAGCTCCTCCCGTATTTACAGACTACAATCCACTACCACAAGGGAGATAAGATGAGTGTAGAGGTGGTGGTTGTTCATAAACTATCCCAAAAGGAATGCAACATATCACAAAATGGTAGGTGATATTGTATCACCACTCAGCCAACATAACCATTTTTTCAAGAGTGAGGGATCTCAGCTGTCATACAATGGAGGTAAGTCTCTAAAGTCTTATTATGACTTCAGTATGCCTATCAGATTGGGATGATATGATGTTGAAAACTTCAGTTATGTGCCTTGAACTCATAAAAGTTATCTCCATACTTTACTGAGAAATTTAAGGTCACAGCCACTAACCACATCATGAGGCATACCATGTAGCTTAAGCACGTTTTCTAAGAAGGCTTAAGCAACCTTGATAGCCGTGTAAGGATGTGACAGTGCTAAGAAATGAGCATTCTTACTTTGCCTTTCAATGACTACGAGTATGCAATGTTTACCATGGGATATGGTAATCCCTCAATGAAATCTAAGCTAATGGATTTCCATACTCCTTCAGGTGTTTGTAAAGGTTAGAGGAGCTCTGGAAAAGCAGTATGGTCATACTTATTACACTGACGCGTGGAGAAGTTCATAACATACTGCTGAATTTCCAGATCATTTTCTTCCTTTGAGTTACATCTATATGATGAGCGGTATGGTAGAAGTGTGCTCGGTATCGATTTACTATTCAACACCTCTTACTAGAAACAAACCATGTTTTAAGTCTACATGTAATACATTTATGTATCCCTCGTCGATTGATGCATCATTGGATGAGTAATCTCCACTTCTTTCCTATCATTCTTTTTAACCAGCAGTAATGTGAAAACCTATGTGCCCTTTCCAATATCCTATACAACCACTAATTCTCCCAAGAAAATATTTTTCTTGCACATTTTTTTACCATTGCTCTGGTTTGACACATCTTATATAATATTTTAAGGTTTCTCTAAAGACAAACTCTAAGAATATGACATGTGGCATCTCTCCTTTTGACATGTGTTTTCTCTCTCAATATTAAATACCATAAAAAAATATGATATATATAATATTTTAAGGTTTCTCTAAACACAAACTCTAAGAATATGACATGTGGCATCTCTCCTTTTGACA
Organism: Euclidium syriacum; assembly: GCA_900116095.1. NCBI lineage: Eukaryota > Viridiplantae > Streptophyta > Magnoliopsida > Brassicales > Brassicaceae > Euclidium > Euclidium syriacum. The sequence goes on along the minus strand of FPAK01000018.1, from coordinate 3,116,567 downwards.
TGTGTCTTCTCTCTCAATATTAAATACCATTATAAATAGGGAAACTTGCTAAAATACACCATAAATTGAAGTCAAAAGAAATACTACACTGTCCTTCCTCATTTTTTCGAAATACCGAGATATACCCTTGACATTCACTATTAGTGAATTAAAAAACTACGCAGACTTCGCATGAAGTCATCGATGCCCGTAAAAAGACAAAAACATCCGTCATACATGAACTTATTCACGATTATGCCATTGTCTTCAATGTTTTGCACCAACCGTAACCACCATGAACGAGCTGTAAATGCTCGATTGTACTGATTCCACAGCCTTAAAAGCTCCATAACTGAGGCTAGAACGACCTATTTCCTTATATTGTCCAACTTTTGCCAATTAATCACAGATTTTACGATCCAAAATTCAAGAAATCTTTTGTGGTTTCGCCAAATCATAGATCTCCACTTACAGAAGGTGTCTTGCGGCTGTACTTCATGCGTTGTTGTTACATTAGGAAATTTCGGCGCTTGACGAACCTACAAAGAAGATAAAACCAGAAGTTCGGTAATTAAAGTTCCTTATCCCCGATTTTCCAGATCTGTGTAGCATACGTAGACTTCATGCGAAGTCTAATATTATATCGGGGTCAACGAAGAGTTAGTTTTGCAATTGACTTTTTTTTATGGTGGCTCTAAAACGACTTCGTTTTATGTCTATATATTGTCATGTGTAAACAAATTTTTTTTAAAAAGACTTCGTCGATAAGTCTGCGTAACACTGATGTAGTTCTGCAATTAAAAATAATGTTACTTTTGAAAGAAGACTTCACGAGAAGTCTTCCTAAAAAGCAAAGTTACTTGGGAGGTTAGCTTAGTAATTGACCGAATAGTTGACTTCTTCAGAAGTCTGAATTTTTAAAAAGAGGGTATCTTTGGGGTTGATCACAATTTATTAAACATTGACAGTCGAAAACAATAATTTTTAGAAATGTAATATCCGGAGACTTCACATGAAGTCTAAAATTATTTGAATCGAGATTTTGGTCAACCCCAAAAATACCCTCTTTTTCAAAAACGCAAACTTGGAAAGAAGTCATCGTTGCCCAGACTTCTCATGAAGTCTCTTCTAGAAAAGTCAAAGTTGGTCAATTGCTAAGCTACACCGTAGTTTAACAGGAGACTTCCCAGGAAGTCTGGAATCTAGAAGACGTTCTTGGAAGTCATGCGGAAAAGTCAAACTTTGGTCAACTTTAAAACTACCCTTCTTTATTTTTAGACTTCTCATTAAGTTTGTGTAGAAAGTCAAAGTTTTGGTCAATTACAAAATTACACTAAAAATTTACAAGGGAGACTTCTTATGAAGTCTGTATTTTCGGTAGACTTCTTCTGAAGTCTCCATTAGAAAATTGTAATTGCAGAACTACCCTTGAAGAAGACTTCTATGGTAGTCTGCTCATAAAACATGTAGACTTCATTTGAAATCTTCTGGAGATGAAAACTCTTTTTTGGACTATAGATTGTGTTTTTTTTCATAATTTTCTTTTTCTTTTTTGTTTTCTTGCTCAGATATTAGTATGGTATGTTTATATGTGATATTTGTTTAGGATTTAAATGTCTTATGATTTTAGCAATTTTAGCGCATATTTGGAGACTTCTTGGTGAAGTCTTTTAGTAAACGTCCTAGGAAGTCTGAATATTACAATTGATTGATAAATCATTTTCTGGTGATTTATGTTGATGAAAAATACATTCTTTGTTCTAAGGTATGTCTTAATTATCTATGTTGATCATGTAGGAGTTTGAGAAGATAATATTTGATATTCATCTTGGATTCAATTTTTTTATGCTTTTAGCAATTTACTGATTTATATAAGACTTTGAATGAAGTCTGTTTTGATATATCGATTGCTGATGTTGTGTTTACATTTTTCTTACAGAGAATGGTTCAATTACCTGTTTTCTACGGGGAATGTGTGTTAAGAGAATCGGGTTGGCAGTTTATTGTTGACAATGGCAAGGGAGGGAGAATGTTCTCTTTGCGAGATGGTTGTAGACATCGTGAACTCGTTGAGATGTCAGTAAAAGAGTATAACTTGGGCATGAAAACAGAGCTGGTTGATTTAACTTATCCATTACCAGCAACAATGGTTGGCCCTGAGTGTCCTCCACTTTATGTCACAAGCGATATGCAAGTTCAGAGCATGATCAAATTGGCAAGTACCAATCAACTACGTCTTTGTATCTCCTTACGAGTCTCCATGGATGCTTCTAGTAATGCTGAAGATGGTGCTGACAATTGCGAAGAAGTAGTATATCAAGATTGTAATCATGGTATGGATGACAATGCGGAGGACGATGCGGAGGAAGAAACTGATGGGGCTGATGATTGCGATGACTTTTGTAAAATGGAGAATGAAGAAGAGAAAGTTGAGGATGTTTTCAAGAAAAATGCCGCAACGTATTTTGACGACGACGATTACGAGGTGTATGGGCAAGTTTCAGATGAAGATAAGAGTGAAGATGAGGCTGAAAAAGCCTTGAGATCATGTTATAAGACCATGGACGGACTGTCTTTTTGTGGAAGCGTGTTTTGATAATAAAGACGCTCTAATATATGAATTGCGAATGACGGCTATCAAGCGGAAATTCGCATACAAAGTTGATAAGTCTGAAAAAAAGTTGTTTGTCGGTAGGTGTAAAGTGAAAGGCTGCAAGTGGATGGTAAGAGCGGGTTTGAAGCATGATTCACATACGTTTTGGGTGACCAAGTACGTGAGAGTTCATACATGTGGAGCGACTGATAGAATGGCACTCCGTAAGCGTCATGCACTATCATACATAGGTGACCTGTTCTTAAAAGAATGGGGAAAGAAATCAATCAGCAAGATAACATCAGAAGAGCTAAAAGATTTCTTAAACCATAGGCATGGGATAAAGATGAGCTACACAACGACATACCGAGCATTGATACATGAAACAACGGTAGTTAAAGGGACACAAGAAGATGGGTATGCGAAGATTCCTTCCTTTCTCCAAAAGCTCCAGCTAAGCAATCCAGGAACCGTAACCGCTTTTGAAGTTGATGAAATGAATAGATTCAAATATTTGTTTCTGGCATTTGGGGCGTCTATATATGGTTTTCAGTATTGCAGAAGAGTTATCGTGGTTGATGGTACTCACTTAACAGGAAAATATGGCGGTGTCTTGTTAGTGGCATGTGCACAAGATGAGAATTTTCAGATCTTTCCCTTAGCTTTTGGTGTCGTCGATGCCGAGGATGATGAAAGTTGGGAGTGGTTTTTCACCAAGTTTTCACAATGCATTTCCGACCAACATGCTTTGGTAATAGTCTCAGATAGGCACAGCTCCATCAAGAACGCATGTGAGACTGTTCTCCCGTGGGCCAATAGAGGGATTTGTTATTATCATCTACAATGTAACATTGTCTTGAAGTATAAGGGGAAGCATCTGTTGTACTTGGTGAAGAATGCCGCGTATGCGTTTACCATGTACGACTATAACAGGTACATGGCTTCAATAAGGGAGGCGCATCCCGGCCTTGCAGACTATTTGGAGAACACTGATCCCAGACTCTGGTCACGAGTTCATTTTCCCGGAGACAGGTACAAAGAAGTTCTAAAGCAGACGTCTCTAGATGTCTAATACAGTAACAGACTTCAGTTGAAGTCTACTGAAAATGAAGTAGACTTCCCTGAAAGTTTACTTTAAGCTTAGACTTCTTAAGAAGTCTGTTGCATCTGTCAAACTTTGTAACAAGTTTTTCTTATCTTTTTCCCATTTACCCTTGATAGGTACAACATCAAGACGAGCAACATCGCCGAGTCTATAAACTCTTTACTAAAACCCGCGAAAGGATTCCCAATACCTTTCCTCCTAGAGTTTATAAGAGCGAAGGTGGGAGCGTGGTTCTGCAAACGGCGAGCAAATGCGTTAGGGTTAACAACACACTTCTCTAAGGGAGTTGAGTATTTGTTAGCTATCTGAGAGCATTATGCAAATATGATGACGGTGGAACCTATAGACGGATGGCCTTTCTTCGTGAAAGGCGGTTACAGAGATTGTATTGTTAACTTGGAACATCATACGTGTGAGTGTGGTGTGTGGAAAATTGACAAAATTTCGTGCTCACATGCTATTGCAGCTGCACCTGAGCTTGAGTAACATGTTAAGACGCTGGTGTCTCCTTTCTACTCAAAAGATTATTTGTACACGACCTACTCTCGAAACATTTTCCGTCCTAATTAAGATTTCAATACTCCAGCAGCCAAGAAATGCGATCCGCCAGGATACCAGCGAGGTCCTGGCCGACAGAAAAAGTCAAGGTGGCAAACTTGGTTAGAAATCGCAGCCACCAAAGGGAAAGCAAAGCCCCGAAAGTTACACAAACAATACAATTGTTCAAGGTGCAACCAACCGGGTCATACTCTACCAAATTGTGTAAGTTACACTTTCCCTTCAACATGCATCTTCTTCGTTTACCGATATATCTTTCCTGTATTGGTGTTTAGGTGTTCAAAGCCAAGGGGAACTAGAAGACATCCTGGGAAGTCTACATGTTGACTTCATACGAAGTCTTTCCAGTATTTGAACTTAGGTGTTCAAAGCCGAGGGGAACTAGAAGACGTCCTGGGAAGTCTACATGTTGACTTCATAAGAAGTCGTTCCTGCATTTGGCCTTAGCTGTTCACTAGAAGACATCCTCGGAAGTCTACATGTTGACTTCTTAAGAAGTCTTTCATGTATTTGAATTTGTTGTCTTGTTTGAAACGATATTTATAAACCAAAACGCTACTTTCCTTTTGTTAGTACTCAGAACATTCAAACGTAATTTACAACCTTAGCAACTAACCCGACCCTATCATAAACAACATATTATGACTAGATCCTTAGATAGGCCCCAAAAAATTACCCCTACAAGTAGCCAAAATAACAGGTTTTGCCATCATACATGTTAAACAGTTAAACAATTTTGCCATCATACATGTCCAAGAGCTGTAGCTCCTGCCCTGTTCGTTCCTCCCGTCCGTTGCGCTTCAAAATGCAGCATATATCAACCGCGAGTTTATCCCTCATCGCCTTAGTGTTCTTATCACACAACCATTCAGGGAACTCCATTCCTAGAAAGTGAAATTCAATATACTTTAGGGTATAAACGCCGCAATCACCGGACCTTTTATTCTGAGGTACTCCCACCGTAACTCTGTGGTAAGTGAATGGAGTGAGAGGATACTTCCACTTATCATCGTCAGATGCAACCTTGTTGAGGATAGCTGGCAATATCTCACAAACTGGAGTAACACAACTTGCAATCACTTCGTCTTTCGCCAAGCTAAGAACGGAGTCCCAAATGGTGATGTGCCTCTTAGGAATAGATATCCACAATGCAATCCAATGTTTGTTGTTAATATTCAACGGCATGTAGATATCATCAATATCGAGACCCCATATCTTATCTGATCGGCATAAGAGTGGCAGCTCACCGTTGTGATAATCATAAGTTCCAGGCGACATCAGCCCTGCATTTTTGAAGTCGGTGTAGTGACGTACCCAAAGAGATGGCATTAGACAGTCAAGGAAACACAGCCTGGAGCTTCTGAACCATTCTGGGTGATGGTGGTATTTCAGTCTCAGCAGATCAATCCCACCATCAAGGTGCTGCAAGTTGGAAATTAGATAGTAGTTAGCAACAGTAATAGGGAAGAATTCATTCGAAGTCTACATGATAGAAGACTTCTTACAAAGTCTAATATCATAGAAGACGTTTTACAAAGTCTACTATCATTTAAGACGTCATAAGAAGTCTACTATCATAGAAGACGTCATAAGAAGTCTACTATTTTATGGTAGTAGACTTCTTATGACGTCTTCTATGATATTAGACTTCTTATGACGTCTTCTTATGAAGTTGGCAGTATGATGAGAAGTATACCAAGTCCATTAGCCATTCTCCGTTAGTACGGAGTGTCCAGTACCATTTCACACTACTTCCGTTCGGCTTTGCAGGATATCCCCTGCAATCCATTTAGTAACTGGATTAGACACTACCAAATCATCAGCTCACTTTTCAGATAAGGGTCTTTCACTTACGGGAGGCTCTTGATATACTTATTCAGGCCGTTCAACTCTTGACGGGTGACGGGGAGTGTTGGATTGTAGCCATGCCTTGATGAAGCTTGGATTGGTTTAAGAGCTAGTTCTGGTGCTAAAGCGAGTTGTCTCTCTGCTTCATCGCTCTTGGCTCGTGCAAGAGTCTGTGCTGCTTTAGCCTTAGTGGCGTTTTTGGCTCGCTTGACCGACATGAAATCAATTGTAGTATCTTCTTCATTGATTTCAGCTATACTCGGCTCTTCGATTGTCTGCATAACGTAAAGACACATTCACAAATAACACATGCAATTCAAAAGCGTAATTAAGAGTAGTTACATTATTGCACATAGTTTACAACAACCAAAACAAGACTAATTCACAAGCCTAAAAATTAGACTAAACAAGACTGATTCAAAAGCCTTATTCTATTTCTTCTCCTTCTTCTTCTCTATTCTCTTACTTTTCCTTACTACGGTGTTTTTATTAACATTACTAACCTCGTTAGGAGGCACCTTCGTCTGCTCCTCTTTAGACTCCGGCTTGTCCTTCTCCACCCCTTCTTCCTGTTCGGCAACATTCTCCTTTGTCTGCTCATTACCCTGCTCATCCCCAAAATGCACTGTCTTCTCTTCCGTCGCCTCCTTTCCTTCCTTCTCTTTGGTCACCAACGAGGGTCCATAGCTCGTACGGTTTGTCGCACCACAACTGTGCACTTAGCATAAAATGCACACATCGCGAAGCCCATGCAAAGTTCAATTCGTGGAACTTCGCTAAAACTCACAAATGTGAGTTTCTAAGCTCTTCCCACTCATCCTCATGCATTGCATTGTGCAATGAATCAAGTAGTACTCTCCTACCGCTATAGTGAGTTATGTTATTTTTTAGGTTTGGGATAGTCATTCTTATAAAACATTCGAGTTGGGAATGTTGGCGGATCCACGAGCGCATCACTGGCTGTATCGAAAGAGGATTGTTTATTATTTCTATGCATTATCTGTAACCTGCAAAAAATAAAAATAAATAGACATCGTTAGAAGTCTACAAGCACATACTTCTTTATAAGTCTACTGGATGACTTCTTAAGAAGTCACAGAGAGAAGTCTCCAATCGAAGTTTCCTGGGGAACTCATAAAAAAAATCTAAACGGTTACGAGATTTGCGCAAGCAACGAAAGTGTAATGGTAAAAGATTTTTGTTCAGAGATGAAATCAATTTTAAAACTAAACGGTTACGAGATTTGCGCAAGATGTAACATACAAGAAGATGAACAAGGGTGGAGATTACAGCATATATAGGGGAAAAATATGTAGCAAAATGGGATTCCGCGGTTTTCGCTTACTAGGGAAGGATACTTAGAAATCAAAACTAAGAGATTTTCGATTCAGTCGTAGATTATAATAAAAATTGAAACACTTACAGATAGACGAACTACGATTTCAGTCGATTCGAGACGGGAGGTCCAAAAATCAGATCCAAAAAATTGAGAGAGAAATCGCCTAGGGTTTCTGATTTACGAGTTTTTGTGTTTTTTACTTTAACCCCAATAAAAATTGCCTTTTATATGTCGGGTTAATTTTGCCGGGTCTGTGAAAAATCTGGAACAGTAAATAACAATTTGGCCGGGTCAGGTATATTTAGACTTCCCAAGAAGTCTTAGGATTATAATTCTTGTAAAAGACTTCGACAGAAGTCTAAAAGATAACTATGTTTAGTCTGTATATAGACTTCCCCAGAAGTCTGTAGATAGTAATTCATGTAAAAGACTTCGACGGAAGTCTGAAGCATAATTCGTGTGCATTCGATTGCTGTTAGAGTTCTAAATTTGCAACGATACCGGCAATCGATTAAACATATGCTGCCGAATACAAGAATTGAGATTGATAAAAAAAAACGTTCTATTATAGCAACCCTTAGACTAAGATCCCCTGAACCAAAAACGAAATACACATGATGACAACGATAAGACCAGCGACCATCATATATCTTAAATTGCCGCTAGAACAGTTCTCAATCTCAATAATTAGCTCATTCAGTTGAGATATCTCTTCCTGCATTTTCAGGACCTCATCGTGCAAGGTCGTCCCTAACGTTTCCTTTTCACCACGACGAACGTACATGTCATCAATTTGTTCACTGTGTTGATCCACATCCAGCTTTAACTCATGAAACTCTTCAATCATTGCCTCATCCCACCACTTTATTAGATGATAGCCACCATTCTATAGAACCAAATTACAAAACATACACTTACAATACACTCCGATAACTATAAACTCCAATAACAAACCACAAACACAACATAAAAAAGGCCTCACAACCCAATTACGACAACCATAGAATCTGTTTCCTAGATTATCGGCTGTCTTCGAAGTTTGCATGATAGGCACCAAACCACAGAAGCATTTCTTTGGAAATCCATAAGATCCTCCGGATCTGCGTCGACCAGTGGAACTCATATTCGTGTGTGAGCTACTTGACGGTTGAGTATAACTATGTATCGCCATCCTCTCGTTGGATCTAACCATAACAAACCAATAACCCCCCTTTTTAAAATCTCTGGAAAAAAAATCCTCTGGACGAGACAAGATGAACCTTAACCGTTTCGCAACGGAGATGGCGACGGCGGCTAATCGGCTACGCTTGAATGCTGGTGATGCTTCGGGAAGATTGACACTTTTAGAAAGAGAAACTGTCGAGAGAAAACGCCGAGTTGCGATTGTAGAGAGAGAAAGTGATTCTTAATTTTACAGCGACTGTTCGAAAATTTGGTTTTTATAGCTGTGCGAAATATCTCCCCTAGGTTAAAAATTATTATTCGTAGACTTCATACAAAGTCTCATGAGCTAGTATAAGACTTCACAAGAAGTCTCTATACCCTAAATGAAACCCTAAATTTACTAATTACTCGTTAATCTATAAAATTATGCTGTGAAACTGAAAAAAAAAACACTAAAACCTTTTAATATAGTCGAAATATAACAAATTTATGAAAATTTAAATTTTCAACATAAATACTTATAATGAAAACAAACCCCAAAGATATATGTAAATGGTTCTTTGAAATCTTATCTTTGTGGTTTACACATCATCTTGACTCATATGGTTTAATTTGTTTCAATTGTATGAAATTTAATTTTATAAACTTTACAATTGTATATAGTTAGTTTCTGTATTAAGAATATTTAGCAAAATAATTTTCTGTAATTTTCTATTTTAAATTTGATATTTTAGGGTACAGAAGACTTCTCTAGAGAAGTCTTCTATACCCTAAATGGGCTAATTACCATTTAATAGACAAAATTTTGAAGTAAGCTGCATAATAATCAACTGAATTGTTTAACAAAGTCGAAATATAAAAAGTATATGCAAGTTCAACTTTTTAACACAAACATTTTAAAACCTCAAACCTATCCCTAAAGATATATGTAAATGTTTCATATAAATCTAATGTTTGTGGTTCACATCCCATTTTAACTCATATGGTTTAATTTGGTTCATTTTTTCAAAAAATTAATTTCATATACTTCACAATCGTTTATATTTAATTTATGTCGAAAAATATTTAACATAATATTTTTTCCTTAATTTATAATTTAATTTTAAGATTTCATATGCATTTAGACTTCTAGAGAAGTCTGCAAAATTTTGGGGGTTTTATAACATAATTTAGCTTGAATATTTAAATTTGATTAGTTTTTTTTAATTGTACATTTTAGTACATCAGGTAACTTCATATTTAATTTTTGTATCAAACAAATTTACCAAAATAATTTTTTATATTTTTTAAATTTAAATCTATTATTTAATTAGTATCAGACTTATCATGAAGTCTACTTTTAGACTTCATGATAAGTCTGCAAAGCGCGCAGGTTATAATCGTAATTACGGTTTAGTTTTTTTTTTGTTTCGTCGTAAGGGGGTAACCGTAATTTGGTATACCCTTTGGTGTAGATGTGCATTTGTTTGAATTGGCAGTGTACTTTTGTGATAAAACTCAAATTTCGGTGTATTCTGAACAATTCCTCCTTATAAATATGATATATTCTTCTATTATTCATCTTTTGTTTTCTAAATAAAGATATCTATCCTACTAAAATTTAGTTTAAAACTCATTTTTATATGATTATTTTTTTAAAATTTAATTAATAATTTATGTTTTAATAATATATGTCCTAATAATATTCAGTTTACTAATATTTTTAATAATTTTTGCAACATCTTATATATTTTAATTTAATTAACATAAAATTAATTATTTTTCGTAAAGATATAGTTTGATATAACCTTTATAATTATAAAACAAAGGAAATAAATAAATAAAAAATTAGTAAAATTTTACAACTTAAATATGCCACAATTTAAACATATAAAAATAGTAATCCTTATGAAAAAAAACTATTCATTTTGTCATTTATGTTTGTGTCATCTAGAAATCATCTACTATTCTTAGTTTTCATTGTTTCTTAGCAGTACTCTAGGTGATAAGAAATGCTGAAAATTAATGTGTGTTAACAAACTTGAAGTCGTAGGTGACATAGAAGACGAAAAATATGATGAAAACAATTCGGTGACATAATTGAATGCGTATTTGAGAACATAATAGAAAAAATGTTAAGGTTTAATACAAATATATGGAATTAAATGTGCCAAAATTTAAACATATAAAAGTAGTAATTTTGATGGCAAAAAAAGAAAGTAATCATTGCCAAAAAGAACATTATATATATATATATATATATATATATGATTTTATTATACTTTTAACTATTTGAGGTTTTCATTTTATAAATATATGATGTTTTTTTGGGCTTTGAATATAAAATATTTTTCAAAATTATAATTAAACTTAATCAATTTAATTTTATTAGGATTTCTTTCTTCTACATGTTTTTCTTTTTTAATATAGTTGATTTTTTCAACATCAAATAATTGTGGATATTGAAAAATCACTATTAAATTCAAATAGTTGATTATGTGGTTTTCTCTCAATCATTATAAATGCCTTAGATGGTATAAAAAAATTGTGGAGATGTAAAAACGAGATACGATTATCTATCATTTTACAAAAAGTAATCAATTTCATACGCAATGCACAAGATGATGAAGTAGTTATAGGAAACTAAAATTTACAAAAACATCATCTTCAAAAAGAAAATATTATACAATATATCCAAAAAAAAATAAGAAACCACATGTTTTTATCTTGAAGATCTTCCAAATTGTTTAATATGAACAAAATTGACTATCTATCAAGATTGACAATTGTTTACGAAATAATTAATTAAAAATTTTAATTGGTTTATCTGTTTAATATAATCCGTTATATTATGTTAGAAAATTTTGATTAAAGTTCTCAAACTTATCATTTCACGCAACGCGCGAGTTTTCTCTAGTATAGTAAATGATAATGATACACATGATATGATTCTAATCTTTGAAAAAAAAATATTTATTCATGTACTCGTAACGGATGACTCTTCTATTAAACTTCTAAGATCTCCAAAGTAACAAATAACAAGTATCCCGTGGTATAATATTAAACCCAATCTAGTAGTTCTTTCCACAAAATGAGACCATAGCTTGTTTTGGTATCTAAATTGTGTTGCTATCATTTAACCACTATAGTTGTATGGTTGTGCATGCTTCGTAATAGAAAAAAAAAAGTTTCTTCACAAGTGCTTTTGGCACGAAATTATTACAATTCTCACAATCAATTGTCAAATTTAAAATTCTCTAAAAATTGTATAGTGAGACAAAATATTGTCTTGATGTTGCATATTCTGTAAAATTACCAATAGATTGCCATAGTCATGTTTTTCAATGAAATGTTTTTATTAAACTTTTGATTCATTGTTGCTAAATCAAGAGTGTGATATATATATTAGTGAATCTTGATCTCATGGATCTCTTGGATTTTCATATTTTCAGTTAGGACATTCAGCCTAGAAAATCCCAAATCCTTGTTACTTAAAGCATTTTTTTCTTCTTCTTAGTGTATGCAGGGTTTTGTTGTAATTTTTGGCCAAGTCTTTTTTCTTCTACTGCTAGCTTCACCTTAGTAGTCACCTTTAATTTAAATGAAGAACCAAATAATAATTCTTCTTCCTTGCCTTAACATACTTCTCAATTTTTAGTGCAAATTTCTTAACGCCATGAAAATTCTAGAGAGTGATGCATCTTCACTTTAGACGATATAGCATCATTAAACTATGCAAAAAGCGTAGAATGGTATTTTATATGGATCTTAAACATCAAAACATATTTGCAGAAGGTCAAACTCCCTTGTATACTCTTGGAAAAAAAAATCAAGCATGTAAGCTTCAAGTACAATTCTTGCTCGTATCATAAGGTCAATTAATTTCCTCATAAGTCTTGTTAGCTTCTCCCAAAACCTAATTTTGGTTTTTCCTTCTCTAACACGTTATGACTCAACAAATTGGGAGGCACCAAACTGAACCAAATAGCCATGATAGCCTTATGATTTATTTCTTACAACATTTAGAATAACCGAACTAAACCAGAAACGAACTGATAATCAAATGAAAATATCCAAGATATCCAATATAAAAATATATTCGTCAAAATATTAGTAATATTTATGTGAAAGAAGTGAAACTTCTAGATTAAAATATAAACCATAATATTTTAATTATGTTTAGACAAAATAACTAAACCTTTTGAAATTATCGAAATATCCGAACGTTCATTACTTATATTTCTTGAAATTAAACAATTTATTTGAAAAAATGAACCAAATTCCATTATTTTGAACAAAATTTATAAGTGTTTTCGATATTAGGAATAGCTAGCCATTTTTTAAAGTATTTTTTTGGGTATTCAATAATTTGGATAGTTTTTTTGGATATTTCGGATAGTTCGGACAAAATATTCAATATAAACCAAACCCGAATTTGTTTTAGATCTTCCCAATTAACTATCCGAACAAAAATGAACCATAACCTACCCGAACATTACTATATGAATCTTAAACCTCTTATCTAGGCTAATAAAAATCCAAAAACCCAAATCGAAGCGACCTAATATCTGAACACCCATATCTATTCTTATCTTCTTAATTGCGATTTATGGTGTAGCCGTGTAGGCTTCTTATTAATCCTTCTTAGTTGCGATATTTGCTGTAGGCTTCTCTTTGACCAAGAACCAACATATTAGCCGATGTTCATATGTGGATTAGGGAGATAGTGAATCAAGCAAAATATTGGCCTAATTAACCCATTTTGGGCCATTAGTAGTATACAAGCCCATAAGTATTATTACAGTAATGGCTACTGTCTTAAATTAGAAAGCAAAGTACTTTGGAAAGCAATAGTTATGAAGAAAACAACAACAATTATTGGTAGGAGCAGAGGGTAGGAGTCCTACCGTAGGACAACGCCCTATAGGCTCAGGCCTTGTCCAGGTCCCAGTATGTGGTCAATGTTAATGACTTTACTGACTGAGATTATAGGTACTCTGATCGTACTAATTAAAAAATGTCAGTAATAATTGAAATAATAATATCTCTACCAAAAATATTAATAACCCAATTACTTTATATTTACTGCTCACTATATATAGACAAAAAAACTCACATGCATTCACCTTACACCCACCTATTAATTCCCTCTAATATTAGCGACAAAAGTATTCCTCTTTCAGAGAATAAAGTTTAAATTTATTGGCGTTATCCATAGGAATAGAACTCCAACTCAGTTTATAATCCAACTTAATTCTATGTATGGACTACTAATATATATGTACACCATACTCAATATGCACTGCATGGTTTAGATATTTTCAGGGTTTTTGGTTATAATCACCATTAACTGAAAAATTAAATTTTAACAAAAAAGAGGGGGTAGGGGCGGGGGGTGGTTACACACTTGGTATTGGTACACACAGAAGAATTAAAATCTTTCCGGTAAATTAAACTTTCATATTTTACAGACTTTACTAAAACCATTTATAAAAAAAGGTGTAAACGATAAACTCCCAAAGATCATTTTTGATAACCATAGTTTGACTAGTCCAAGTAAACCCACTTATGAGACCTTTCTCGATGCTATAAAAATACGGATAAAACCAAATCAAAGAATCTATATATTTTACCTAAACCCATTGCTTTGTAGTCTTCGAGGCATTGTCGTCATTCATTTGCACGCGTTATTTTTATTATCGTCGCATTTTCGATAGCGTTACAATGAGCATACATGTAATGGAAATACTGATATTTCATACAAGAAAATTATAAAAAGAGTTCGATTTCCCTCGCTCTTTTTGTAACGTTTCGTTGCTCTCCTTCTTTTTTTTTTTCACTGGAATTTTATTTATCATTCAAGATCTAAACCGAGACTTACATAGAGGCATGACAAGGTAAAAATCTTTTTCGAGTTCAAAGCTGGCAAGTCAAAAGGAAAGACTTTCGAAGATCAAGAACTTAAACCATAAAGTTGAACATGACTTGTAAGAACAACAAACCAAATGGACAGAGAAATTAAACTTAAGGTCTAAAGTTCGAAGGAATTATTCAGCGAAACTAAAACCTTTATCGAAAGGCAAGCATGAGAGCCGACTCCTCAAAGCTCAAACAAAGACTATGAAACCCATGAAGACAAAGACCATCATCCAATCGTCCACGCACTACTTCAAAAGATATTCAATCCATACCTGCTCAAAACCTTCACCAACGCATCGGAGAACCTTTGAGAATAAGCTGTTGATATACATCTTCGAAGACTTTATTCGAAACTATAGGGAGAAAGAACTTGATACTGGCGACGTCTAGAGACCCAACACCACACCGTTTTCAACAATGAAAATTTCAAAAACAATATGCTCGCCCACTAAATTCCACCTTCGAGTAACATATGCTCACATAAAAATCCCTTCAAAGAACCAAAGAAGACTGGACCAGATTTTTCTCAAATCAAGAATGAACATAGGAATGAGCATAAGAGAGAAAACCGGACCTGCCCTAACCAAAACCTATAACTAGCCTTAAATCATGAAAGATTAATCTCAAATCTACATGCACAAACCACAAACAGAAAAGAGTATAGACATTAGACCCGTAATGGTCAACAGGGACCGACCGGACCATCATCTCTACCTCTAACGCACAATAAAACAGACTACACAACACAACTAGACCTAGATGCAACTAAAAGTAGATAAAAAATACTTAAAATCCGTCGTGGCCATTGAGAACCAACCGGACCCAAAGTATATCCCCTACAAAACAAGCATCCAAAGACGAACCTAACCAGACCAAAGCCAGACCAACGAAGACTGACAACAAACTAAAAAAAACTATACAAAAATCCAACTTCATAGACAAAAAAACGGCCTTGAACACGAGAATCTACTATCTTTTTAAAAAATTCAGAGCCTAATCAAAAGATCAAGGTCCAAGCTCAAAAATTCAACTTTTGAAAGGAAAGAGACCAGACAGGGCGTTACTGCTTTTCTAAACTATGGAATCTTGGAGATGAGGAGAGATCACCACCCGAAAACGCGACAAACCGGAAGCCCAAGTAGCAACGAGCCCACCTTTGAGAGAGCATCTGGGATCTTCATAAATCTCTAAAACAGAGAATCTAGAGAAACAGAACCGCCGAGAAACCACCAGAGCTTCCCGAGGCCACCATAGACCCAAACAAAAGCGAAGGAGAAATCCCAGATCTAAGCATGTTGTCCGGGGAAATTTTCTGAAATGGTTACCGAAAGAAAGAAGAGGAAACGGGGGTCCCTTCCCCGGCGTCGGTGAGAAAAACCGCCCACTGAAGAGGGAGATCGGAGAGTTGCAGAACGGCGGCTAGGGTTTGGATTGGAGAAAGGGCAGAGCAACGATTGTGCTTTTTACTATATTATTTGATTTCCATTACGGGTTTTCGGAAATATCAAATAACGTCAGAAATCTCTTAAACAAAGCATCTAGAGAAACAGAACCGCCAAGACACCACCAGAGCTTCCCAAAAACACAATAATTGCCTTGGTGTAATTTGAACTCGGGTCATTTAGGCCACTATTAAACCCCCTTGCCACTAGACTACATCGACATTAACGTATACCTTTTGTAAAAAAAATTATAGAAAGCGAATAATTTCCTTAACAAAACTTGAAAATGGACATTTTTGAGAAGAACTTGCAAAAACAGATACTCACAAGGCATTAAAAAGTATGTCAATAGATCAAGTGATCCATTTGGAAGTTGTAATGCAAATCACGATCTACTATATTTGGAAGGAAAGGAATTGAAGACGGCACAACCAACTTCCTCACCCGTACCACTTCTTAGCTTGCACGATTTTGAGTTATTAAGAATCGTCTCTCCTTATCTCAAACTCTGAGAAATCATGATATGTTAGTTCGAGGTTAAAGTTCACGAATAGTTGGTATTGCTAAACCTAATATCTTGCACTAAGGTTTTCATTCTTTTATCTTTTGTTACAAAAGCATATCTTATACTTAACATTTGATTTCTTGTATAACAAGATATAATTTTTATTAATAATAATCTTTAATAAAATAACAATTTTAAAAATGCTACAAAGAATTGTGATTTTTTATCTTAGCTCTTGGTTCATATCTTGTTACATAAAACTTTTTCTTACCATAAATTTTCACTTTGAAAAGTTATGTCTTTTGAGTTGCAACTTTTTTATTATAAGTATGTTCAATTTTTTTTATTTGTCTTGTTTTAGAGAGAATTACTCCTATTTATTAATATCAATTTCTTAATGGCTCTTGACCGAACACCGCCAGATATTCTTAAACACGCTATTGGTGAGACCCATGCATGAGCTGAAGTTCAGAGTTCTCCGGTGGTACGGGATCCAGTGGTCCTACCTTCTCCGGATAGTAGTTCGTCAATATCTAGAAGCGTCTGTCGATGGATCGTGGAATGAAGCTTGTCATTTTTCGGATCTAGGTTGGTGGCTTTATAGCTCGTCCTCCTCAGCTACATTGATGGGTGCCAAGAGATTATCCCCGCTTCATTTCGAGGCCCTCCTTTGGACGATGGAGTGCATGTTTGCTCATCAAGAAGGTGTGGTAACTTTCCAGACAGACTGCTCGAAGCTAGTGAAGATGACTACAACGATGGAAAACTGTTCTGCATTTCTGGTCATACTTGCTGATTTTTCCTCCCTCAAAAGACAGTTTCAAGCTTTTACCCTCACTCTTATTCCTCGAAGATTTAATGATAAGTTTTAAAAAGTTTGACAGGAAAAAACATATTTACGAAAATGCCACCTTCCTAGGAAAACAAATCCGCAGATTATTTTTTAAAAATCCGCAAACATGTGTCGAAGATTTATTTTTTTTGCGGATTTTTTTTGCAGATTTAAATGTTTACGGATTTTTTTTTACAGATTTTGTTGTACTTGTTGTAGATTTATTGCTTTGTTGCGGATTTCCAAAAATCCGCAACAAAGGAAAACTTGCTTAAAAAATTACTAAACTATTACAGAAAAATCCGTAGTGTAACAAATTTGTTTATAGTGTAGCATATTTAAGTTTTTGCGGATATAATTTTTTTTGCAGATTTAATTTGAAGATTTTTTTTTCTTTGTCGAAGATTTTTACGCGATTTTGCAGTTTTTTCATAATTTACGGATTTATTTTGCAGAGTTAATTTGTAGTGTCGAAGATTTAGTGTATTTGGTGCAGATTTATTTAACTCTGCAACACTGGCAAACATGCTAAAAAAATTACTAAAAGAGTATTGTAGTGTAACACATTTATTTCCTTTGTTACAAATTTATTTAAATTTTACGGATTTTTGACATTTGATGAGGTGTCAAAGGACTAATGGTTTTTTTTTTTTTTTTTTTGCAGATTTGTTATTAACTATCAAAAAAAAAAAAAATGTACTTTTTTATAAGAAAACAAGAATTTTATTCTGAAAATATTTTTTAAAATTTTTCAAAAAACTGGACGAATTTTTATTTGAAAAAAAAAATTTAGGATTTTGAATGTCATTTTTGAAATAAATTTTAAAATTTAATTTCAACGTCACTTTTTAATCAATATAAAAAAACTTATAACTTTTTAATTTTAAAAATTGATACGTCCTATTATTAAAATTTTAGAAAAAAAAAATTTCAAAATAAAATTATAGTTTTTTTTAAAAAAAATACGTACAAAAATTTTTCAAATTTTTTTCTTTAAATAACAAAGATATTGTTTTGATTTTCAAATATGTAATAAAATTAATGTTTTAAAAAATAAATTTTTACTATTTTTTTGATTAATTCACTAAATATTGTTAACTTTTTACTAACTTAGTATAAGGGTATTTTAGTATTTTAGAACCTTCTTAATACTAATTTTGTAAAAAGATACTAACTTAGTAATTACACTAAAGATTCATACTAATGGGAGTAAATTTCACTAATAAAAATGCTAGATCATAGGAATAACTGCAAGAAGTATAGATCAACACCAATCAACAATCAAGAACACAAATGACGCTTGTATATAATCTCCTAATTGATTGGTAGATTATACCTACTTGTTAACGACTATATCAAAAAAAAAAAATTCCAACCTATGGTAGCTAACTCATGTAATGAATACAAATCTCATTGTTCATGATTTTCCTAAGCAGAGAATGAGAGTGCACAAGGACGAGACCACCTACTAAAAATTATGTTTCGGTTGTGTTATTCAGATGGCGTGTAAGATAACCAAACCTAGTGATTAATATTTCAATTGATCAAGTCAAAATATATAGCATGTAATACCATTAAAGTAGAGAACCATACTGATCATATCATATTATTTTGAATTATTTAAAAATCTATAAAATCACTGACAACCCTAGATCTAACAAGAGATCTACTCACACATAGCAAGTAAAACCATAATCGTATCAAAATCAAATTGTTGCATAAAAGTAAAAAGAATAAGAGTTTAGAATAAAAACAGGTTGTGGCTAGCTTCTCTTCTGGAAAAAAAAAAGTATCATAGAAAGAAATCCCAAGAAAGTTTAAGAACAAAGGTTGCTTCTTGATGCAAAATAGTTTTGGTGGCTTAAGTGTCTTTTGGGGTGGGGGGGGGGGGTTGTTTCTTAAGACTTGAAGGCTTGACCTAATTACAATGTTAAAGAGGGTATATATAATTGAAGGAGTCAAGTATGGGTTGTAGATTGATGCAAAACTATGGGTCTTGAGATAAAGACCGTGAAATGATTTCCTTATTTTTGGCCGACCTTGAGGGTCGGTCGACTACAACATATAGTTGATCGACTTCAACTCCACGGTGACTTATTCTTCATTTTTGCTCCAAATCGTTTAAGTTTATCCAAATATCCCATCACATGTAATTCTTCAATTATCCTTCTAAAACATGAAAAATGTTCCAAAACCGTGTAAAATATATAGGTGAAAACCGATAAAAATATCAATACATCAGTTGATCACACATTTACAGTATATGTCATAAACTAAATTTCTAGCCATAACAATCAACATCAGCAAAAAACCTATAAAAATTTATGAAAATAAATAAATTCAGTTAATCATTATACAAAAGTATAGGTATCTACCTATAGTCTATTAATAATATATCAATCCTAAAAATAAGTACATAACATAATTGATATTACAAAAGTATATAAGCGAAAAGTATAACTTAACTTCTTCGTATGTCATTTCCGCTCATATATATTGTTAGGGTAAATTTCATATAAAGTTGTTTAGACAAATCTCTTAAGGCCATGTATAATATAGTTAGGCGAATCACTGTAGCGTCACATGTAACTTTTTTAGACGAATCAATTTAACGCAATGTACCAGCATTCATGAGAAATCCATGTTTGATTACATGAGGACCCATGCATCTCTATATGTGGGATCATCGAAATCGTTGCCCCCTAGTACTGGTATTGTGGATACACTATCCGTCTAGGCGTGCTGGGGCAGAGTGACTAACAAGTATTGTGTTATGGCTTGACTCTACCATAGGTTGGGTGCAGAGCATGGGGATCGTCCCCTTGGTAGCCTCCTGGACAGGCTTTAGTCGCCATTAATCTCGTCTCGGAGACATGCTAAATAAGAGGCGGTCCAACATGAGGACTGCAGACATGACAACAACATAGCCCGGGTGGAATAACACCACCTGGGTCAAGTTTGGAGTGTAATTCAAATATTTGCTTAGCTGATAAGTAAAAGGCCCGCCAAATATAGTCAATTTCAAATTATACTGATAGCGCCTGGTACACATCCACGCGTCAATATGATTGTTTGGACAACATGCATGCCTCGATAGACTTAAAAAAACACGCTGAAAATCTCTGCCATAAACTAAAAAATGGTACGTAAGCGCCTTTCATACCTGTCTGTAACGGGACGTAGACATCTCGGGAGTGCACGACGTGTCAACTGGTCAAGACGACAATGATGATAGGTAAGAAGCACAAAAGTGAGTCGATCATATCGATAACTAAACCGAAGCAACTCAAACCAAAACCAAACCGGCCACATCTGGATAATCAAAACCACCGGGTTTACTAACCTAGGCCAGGTATCTTCTATAGATATAGTTCTGACTGAAGGAATTTGGTGTAGGTTTTAAAACTTTTGTAAAACTCTAAACACAATTCCTATAGCCCGAATCTATGTCCATTGAATCTATTGTTTGGATCTTGATCATACGTGGAGTTTATGAGCAGCGGCAATGATCAGGATGTCGAGATCAGGAGCGCCTCAAATGCTGCACCTCTACAGAAAGTCCACACGCACACAAACTGGAATCGAGATGCTAGTGCCTTTGAGAACAATTCTCTTGGGATTCAGGAGTCTCTGGTGGCTGTAAAGCTAGGTTAGAAACTATCTAGGTCGTGCCTCTATCTTATATATGGCGACCTAGAAGAATCCCTAGTTAACCGATGGATTAACCGGTTTAAATTAAGTCATTAATTAAAACCCGGTATCTTTAATCCTGAGCTGTGTCGATCGACACCATCACTGTGTCGATCGACACACTCATAAAAAACTCGATATCAATGTGTAACAATTACACATTAATGAGATCATTACTCTAATGATCATTCCCATTACTTGTTATCCAGTTTGTTTAGGTGTGTGACCCTATAGGATCATATGATACTGGCAATGAGTTCATAACTCATAAGTTATAAGCGGCTTCTAGAAAAGCATTATAACTACCCAGTATCATACGATAGTCTTATCTCGACTTCACAACTATACTAGAGTGAATACAAGTATGATCTCCATGACACATTCCCTTCAATCTCCCACTTGTACTGGAATCAACTTATTCTAATAATCCCTTTGTCTCAATATCTCGATTCAGCATAAGGCAATAACTCGTGTCATCCTTATAAAGCCAAATCACGTTTATCGAACTCTGATTTATACTGATAAAGGCAAACAACTGACATTCAGCTTGTTTGAGTGTGGCCACACATTTCCTCAGTATCAAATCTTTGATAGGCCCAGAGATATTTAACTCCCGTTATATAGGAGGGACAAATCCCATCTTGTTTCATCCCCTGTTCCCCACACACTTCATGATATGCCCAATCAAAGTCTGAATAATCACCAGTTACGGATGATGTTTGACAAAGTCAAAGCAGACCAATTCATATGCAGAAAATCATGATGAACTCAGGTCTAAGAACTATACTCTATAGTCGTAATGAGAAACTCATATGGCACTCATATAACAATCTTGTTGAGTTCTCATTATAGAGTCATATCCGATACCGTGTTCACAACACATATCTATTTGATTGACTTTGATACTCCTATCAATGACACCATGAAACTTGGTCATCAGTCACATCACATACTAGTCTCGTGCGGTTAATAATGTCCCAATTTAACAACCTTCGACCAGGGACCTCAGTAATTTATGACATCTATCGCTTATAGGGTTTCATGATCAAATCACGTATTTGATGACCTATAAGAATGCCTTAAATTATTTTGGGACTATTATTTAATTAATCAATTGCACAATTAAATAATAATGAAACAATTTCATTAAGTAAAACATAACCAAAGTTTGTTTACATGAACATCAAAAAAAAAAAAAACAACTCCTACTCAAATTAAGATTAGTACTCAAGAAATCTAATTCCTATCGCAGCAGCATGACTCTCATGCTTGGGCCGTGGGAGTGGCTTAGTCAGAGAATCAGCAACATTCTCGTCCGTCAGGACTCTGCTGATCTTCACATCTCCTCTCTTAATGATATCTCGTATCAGATGATATCTTCTCTCGATGTGTTTGGACTTCTGGTGTGATCTAGGTTCCTTTGCTTGAGTTATATCTCCATTGTTATCACACAACAACGCCACAGGCTCTGAACTGCTAGGAATAACACCAAGTTTAGTAATGAACTTCCTAATCCAAACAGCTTCCTTTGCCGCTTCTAAAGCAGCAATGTACTCAGCTTCTGTCGTGGAATCTGCTACAGTGCTCTGCCTGGAACTCTTCCAACTAACTGCACCGCCATTCAGATAGAAGACGTAACCAGATTGAGATCGAAAATCGTCTTTGTCCGTCTGGAAACTAGCGTCGGTGTATCCACTCACCACAAGCTCCTCACTTCCTCCGTAAACCAAGAACTTATCCTTAGTATTTCTCAAATACTTCGGGATTGTCTTGACGGCAGTCCAGTGACTCTCACCGGGATCGGATTGGTATCGACTCGTCATGCTCAAAGCACAAGCGACGTCCGGTCATGTACATAGCATGGCATACATGATAGATCCTATCGCAGAGGCATAGGGAATCCTACTCATGCGCTCTCGCTCAGCAGGTGTCGAAGGACACTGCTTCTTGCTGAGAGTGATGCCATGTGACATCGGAAGCAAGCCTTTCTTGGAATCATGCATGTTTAACCTATGTAAGACCTTATCAATATAAGTATCCTGATACAGTCCAATTAGCCTCTTCGATCTATCTCTATAGATCCTTATTCCAAGTATATACGTGGCTTCTCCCATATCCTTCATCGAGAAACCACTTCCGAGCCAAGTCTTAACAGACTGAAGTAACGGAATATCATTTCCAAGAAGCAATATGTCATCTACATACAGTACTAGAAAAGCAACTGCGCTCCCACTAGTGTTCTTGTAAACGCATTGTTCCTCTTCGTTCCTGATGAAACCAAATTCTTTAATAGCTTCATCAAAACAAAGATTCCAACTCCGAGATGCTTGCTTCAATCCTTAAATGGATCGATCAAGCTTGCATATTTTCCTAGGGTTATTAGGATCTACGAAACCCTCAGGTTGTGTCATGTACACATCCTCTTCCAGAATCCCATTCAGGAAGGCGGTTTTCACATCCATCTGCCAAATCTCATAATCATAATAAGCGGCAGTCCCTAGGAGAATCCAAATGGACTTAAGCATAGCGACTGGGGAATAGGTTTCGTCATAGTCAACACCATGCACTTGTTTGAAACCTTTTGCCACCAATATAGCTTTGTACATCTGTACATTATCATCCACATCAATCTTCTTCTTGAAGACCCATTTGCACTCAATGGCTTTTGCACCATCGGGCAAATCTTCCAAAGACCAAACTTTGTTGATTGACATGGACTCCATTTCGGATTCACTGGCCTTAAACTATTTTTCAGAGTTAGGGCCCAACATTGCTTCTTCGAAATTCGCAGGTTCGTCACTATCAACGATCAGAAGATCATGACAATTAGTCAAGAGAAATCCGTATCTCTCGACTTCATTACGAGTCCTTCCGGACCTGCGAACTACAGGCACCACAGGTGTTGGTTCCACAACTTCTTGTGAAACCAACGGCTGCTCTCCCTCATCAGGTTGAACAGCGTCCTGTGGTTCTCGAATATCTTCGAGTTGTACTTTACTCCCACTGTTCTTCTTGGAAAGAAATTCTCTCTCAAGAAAGACACAGTTCCGAGCAACAATTACCTTGTCCTCGGATCGGTTGTAAAAGTAGTATGCCTTGGGTTCCTTAGGATAACCAACGAAGTAACACTTATAAGATTTGGGTGCTCGCTTATCAGATATCAATCGCTTGACATAAGCTTCGCAACCCCAGATTTTAAGAAAAGACAGATTTGGAACCTTTCTAGTCCACATCTCATATGGAGTCTTTTCAACTGATTTTGTTGGAACTCTGTTCAGTGTAAACGCAGACGTTTCAAGAGCGTATCACCAGAAGGATAACGGTAGATCCACATGACTCATCATCGATCGAACCATATCCAATAAAGTCCGATTCCTCCTCTCATACACACCATTCCACTGTGGTGTTCCAGGAGGAGTGGGTTGTGAAAGGATTCCACAATCTCTAAGATGATCATCGAACTTTTGGCTTAAGTACTCACCTCCACGATCAGATCGAAGAGCTTTGATACTTTTGCCAAGTTCGTTTTGTACTTCATTCTGGAACTCCTTGAACCTTTTGAAGGATTTCAATATATGTCTCATAAGATAGACATAACCATATCTACTGAAATCATCAGTAAATATGATGAAGTACCTAAAGTTTCCTCTTGGACCAATGCTCATTGGGCCACACACATCTGTATGTATAAGGCCCAACAAGTCACTGGCCCTATCATTAAACTTGTTGAAAGGGGCTTTTGTCATTTTGCCCAATAAGCAGGATTCACACTTCTCAAATGATTCATAATCAAATGAGTCTAAAAGCCCATCATGATGGAGCTTTTGAATCCTTTTCTCATTGATGTAACCCAAACGACAGTGCTAGAGAAAAGCCGGGTTTGAGTCATTTGTTTTAAACCGTTTGTTATTTATGTTATAAACAGGCATTGATTGGTTGAGAATATAAAACCCATTCTCTAATGGGGCGCTACCATAAAATATATTATCTCGGATAAAAGAGCAACATTTGTTCTTAATCGAAAATTCAAAACCATTCATGTCTAAAACAGAAATAGAAATGATATTCCTGCTTATCGCAGGTACATAGTAGCAATTCTCCAACTCTAAAATCATGCCTGATGGCAGAGACAAATGATAAGTTCCTATGGCTAATGCAGCAACTCTTGCTCCATTCCCAACACGCAGGTCCACATGTCCCTTCTTCAGCGTTCTACTGCTGCGTAGGCCCTGCATATTAGTACAAATATGAGTACCACAACCGGTATCCAATACCCAAGAATTAGAACCTGATGAAGTAACATTTAATTCTATAACATAAATACATTTAGATGCCGTCTCATACGACTTCCTCAAGTTCTTCAAACCTTCCAGGTATTCCTTGCAGTTTCTCCTCCAATGCCCTGGCTTCTTGCAGTAAAGACAAATATCAGTATCAACTGGGCTACGCTTGGGCTTAGAAGACGACTCAGGCTTGTCCTGGTTTTCAACCTAGACAGCCTTGCTCTTTCCTTTGACCTTAGCAGGTTTCTTAAAACCTTTACCCTTTTGTACCATAAGTACATCATGAGCAGCCTTCTTGATATTGGGCTCTGCCATCTTGAGCATGCCATGTAGCTCAGTCAGAGACTTCGTCATGTTGTTCATATTATAGTTCAGAATAAACTGATCGAAGCTAGTCGGCAGAGATTGCAAGATGATGTCCAACTCTTGGCTAAGGGGAGAGTCCAATTTAG
This sequence comes from Euclidium syriacum, assembly GCA_900116095.1. Classification (NCBI taxonomy): domain Eukaryota; kingdom Viridiplantae; phylum Streptophyta; class Magnoliopsida; order Brassicales; family Brassicaceae; genus Euclidium; species Euclidium syriacum. The sequence goes on along the minus strand of FPAK01000018.1, from coordinate 3,090,879 downwards.
CCAGATTATCGATATAACCTATCATCTTGATGACATGGGGACTCACTGGACTGTCCTTTGACAGCTTTCACTCAATGAGAGATTTAACCGTTTGGTATCTCTCAGTGCGAGCTTGCTCCTGAAACATAGATTTTAGGGTTTTGATTATCTCGCTCGGTGACCCCGCGTTCTCAAACTGTTTTTGCAGTTCCGAGTTCATCGTGGCCAGCATCAGACATATCACATTTGTCACATCATCCGAATGCTTTTCCTACTTGCCCTTATCAACAATAGAAGCATTGAATCTGGGCTTTTCAGGAAGAGGTTTCTCAAGAACATATTCCTTCTTCTCATTTCTGAGAACGATTCTTATGTTCCGATACCATTCCAAGAAGTTGGATCCTTTCAACTTATCCTTCTCAAGGACAGATCTCAACGTGAATGAGTTTGAGTTGTTGTTGTTAGACATAGCTGAATCAAGAAAATAGAAAGTTTAATTAGTTTTGATGTTTAAGGAATTAGAAATCTTAAAATTTAAGACTGCTCGCATTATATTCAAAATTAATTTTCCTCAAGTTGAATATAATGATCCAAGATCCATATTTCACTGAGATTTGAGTGAGCTTTGGTTCATCGCCCAAAATTCAGTTATTTAGGTGAGCAAACACTTTGCTGATCATATCCAATATGATTCTTGGTTTTGGATTAATATCCTATATTAAATCCAATCTTATGCCTATGGGCCCAAAACCATTTTGATGGCCCATTCAAGCAAACCAATCTTCGAGTCATGTGGTAACGATTACCACCAGCCTTACTCGTGTAATTGTGAATGCCTTGCTTTGGCAAGCCCATCACACAACAAAACAAGACCCAGCAGCTGACAAGATATGGAAAGACATCAAAGATGCTTGATATTTTGTTTGAGGAACGGAACATTGATCTTGAAACATATCACATACTAGAGAAAACTCGCGCGATGCACGAGCATTATTATAATCTTAGTTCGTAAAATGACAAAAATATAATATTCGATTTGAAAATATAACTTTTAATTATATGATATTATTAATATTATTTTATGTTTCCCGTTTGTAAAATATATATATATATATATATATATCATAATTTTTATCTTGTACTATGAGAATGTATTTAACGTTTTATAGTGTTTTTATTTTTTTAGTTAATAGTTTTAGTGTTAAAAAGATATTTAATATAATATATAGTCGTGTGAGAAGTAACAAAAAATATTCACTAAAATAAGAATAAACGGTCTAGATTTCTCTTCATAAGACGACAATATTACATTCTTCTTCTTTTCCAATAAGTCTCGTTAACCTTATAACCCAACACCCACTATGCGCTTTCGGTGTGGTTCACGATATATTAGTCCCTTGTATGTAGATCTGTAGAATGAATATAGAAAATGATGAAGTTATCAAGAAAGGGAGCAAAGCCTTTAGTTTGAAATTGGAGCAGGGAATTCTTCTTCCTCCGGTCGATATACTTGGAACGATGTGGGTATTCTAAAATGCTTTTAGAAATCATTTTCTAGGGTCGAAATTGAGGTTTTTATATTCGATTTATACTTCATAACTTGGGCGACCAAAACTTTAGATTTGAAAGAAACTTCTCTAAAGATTTTTGCTATATTACCATTTAGTTTTTAATGATCATCGCATCCGAGGTGGTAAAGACTTATGAGCAGTTAAAAGTGAGTAACTTGAACCCAATTCAGTCCAAATTCGGATTGAAATTTCAAATGTGCCAACCCATAAATCCAGATTCAAGAAGATCATAGAAATAAACAGAAAACCATGCGGAAAGTATACATCCACCATTTAGACTGAGCTCAAATTTATCTGGAATGATGTATTACCATTTAGTTTCATATTCTTATTTGATGACGACTGATTTGGCTCGGAGATGATATTCGACTCTCTATAATAGTCATGGTAGGAGGACTCTGGTACTCCGGTGTGCTACTGACATATGTTGTTGTAGACATCAGATCCAATCTTGCTATGTTCAGAAAATTTTGAGCTCTATATCTTTATTTATATCCCCTTATGTCATAATCTATGTTGGAACCTTGATTTGATATTGTAGTTATTGTATTTGCAGTCTTTGTGGATGAATATACTTTCCATATGGTTTGTTGTTTATTTTTATGATCAGCTTGAATCCGTATTTATGGGTTGGCACATATGATATTTCGATCCGAATTTGGACTGATTGGGTTCAAGTTACTCGCTTTTAGCTACTCATAAGTCTTTGCCACCTCTCGGCTGCAATGATCTTAGGCTTATTTGACATTTTGATACGACTGAGACTGGAATTTGGTTCGAGTTACCCGCTTTTAGAAACTCATGAGTCTTTACTGCCTCTCGGCTGCTGTGATATTCTATTTACATGTCTCGCTCTAGATTCCTACATCCTTTGTTGGGAACCATTCTTGTATATTCTTCCTACGCGAGTTATGCATCTAGTAGTGTTTTGACAGTCGAAGCAGTACATTATCTCCATTTGTATCATCCTAGCTCTATCATCTTTGCAAGGTTATGTTAAATTTTTATTCATTAGGTGAAGGCTTCTCGGTTCAGTTTTGGTGTCGTGTATTGAGTCTCGATGGACCAATCGTTGATTTACGATTTTCATTTCCGGGTATTAATTCAAACCCTAGGGAGCTAGGGTATTTTTCTTTGGTTGAGTCATGTATTATAGGTTATAGTGTATGAACTGTTTCAAGTTTTGGTTTTTTTTTTTTTTTGTGGCCGAAGAATGTATTTTCTTACAGTTTGGATTCGAGTAAAGCCTTCGATAACTTTTGAGTTTCTCATTCTTTTAATAATTGGTTAATATATCCATTTTGAATATAATATAAGATGACAACAAATTGAGACACCATTATTTAAAAGTGCGCTATATTTTTTAAGAAAATATGTAAAGCCTGATTAAAAGAGATTTAAGAAAAAATAGTGTGAAATTTGAAATATGATGGCTAGTTGAGTTTTTGTCTTGATTTTCGTTGGGAAAATTGTGGTTGATCATAAATTATAAATTTTTTTGACTTAAATGTGTTGATAAATGCAAGAGTCAATGAATTTATTGTGTTATCCCCATTACAATTTTATTATTATCTAATTTTGAAAAAGAAGACACATGTCAAAAGGAGAGATGCCACATGTCACCTTCTTAGAGCTTGTGTTTAGAGGAACCTTAAAATATTATATAAGATATGTTTAAGAAAGATTAGATTTAATTCAAAAAGTTTTAATCTAATTAAAGTTGATTTAAATCTAGAGCGCTGGATCTAATTCAGACTTCGAGACACCTAAACCAGTTCAATCGCGGTTAAACCATTTAACCCGATTAACCCGATCAATCTTTGATTCAATCCAATTGAACCGGTGTCGGTTTATGTTTGTGTCGATCGACACGTAGTTGTGTCGGTTGACACGAGCTAACCGGTTTGAAATCGTGATGGAATCGACCAAACCAAATTAGACCGATTATTTCAATCCGGTTCAATCCAATTGAACCGATGGAGTTCTACGCATATCGACCGACACGAACAGTGTGTCGATCGACATAGGCGATTTCTTGGAATATCGATCATTTGATCGAAACTTAACATTTTACTATGCTTTTAAGGCTTGTGTAGATCGACACATTCTTTGTGTCGGTCGACACATTCTTTGTGTCGGTCGACACAACCATGCAAAAACACTAGTTTTGAAATTTTTCGAAAATAGCCATTTCGCGAATCAACATGCTGTGTCGATCGAAAAACGCTTTGTGTCGGTCGACACGCCTTTCGCAGAAACCCTAATTTTGAGTTTTTCAAAACGATTTTGCATCCAAATGATCCAACATGCATCATATATGAATTTTATGAATCAAATTCGAATTCAAAACATTTAGATAGCATTTTTAATAGATTCAATTCAAACATATGGCTCTGCTACCACTTAAGGAAATTGGTGTAGGTTTTAAAACTTTTGTAAAACTCTAAACACAATCCCTATAGCCCGGATCTATGTCCATTGAATCTATTGTTCGGATCTCGATCATACCTGGAGTTTATGAGCAGCGGAAATGATCAGGATGTCGAGATCAGGAGCGCCTCAGATGCTGCGCCCAGAAAGTCCACACGCACACAAACTGGAATCGGGATGCTAGTGCCTTTGAGAACAATTCTCTTGGGATTCAGGAGTCTCTGGTGGCTGTAAAACTAGGTTAGAAACTCTCTAGGTCGTGCCTCTATCTTATATATGGCAACCTAGAAGAATCCCTAGTTAACTGATGGATTAACCGGTTTAAATTAAGTCATTAATTAAAACCTGGTATCTTTAATCCCGAGCTGTGTCGATCGACACACTCATAAAAAACTCGATATCAATGTGTAACAATTACACATTGATGAGATCATTACTCTAATGATCATTCCCAGTACTTGTTATCCAGTTTGCTTAGGTGTGTGATCCTATAGGATCATATGATACTGGCAATGAGTTCATAACTCATAAGTTATAAGCGGCTTCTAGCAAAGCATTATAACTACTCAGTATCACACGATAGTCTTATCTTGACTTCATAACTATACTAGAGTGAATACAAGTATAATCTCCATGACACATTCCCTTCAATGACACGCTATGAGAAAGGGTAGGTTAATCGTTTATTCTATGTTTAGGATAATATTGATGTTCTTTAGCTTTTATTCACAGATAGCTCTCTTTCACTAAGTTCTTAGAAGGATTTTTCTCATAGTTAGTTAAGTATTCGCCGTAGTATAATTGTCGGCTCTCGAAGAGTTCTTGTTGAGAGCAGCCAACTTCCCTCATGACTCGGTCCACGTTTGAGTGGTTAAGAGCTCTGACATTTAGACAACACTTAAATTATTCTCTCTCTCTAAAACCTCTAAAATCTCGACTTTTCTCAAAAGATTCGTGATTGGGGAGAGATTAAGGTCCAAAGGCCATCGTTTTCAATCCTGTCGTTCCGGAGGATCTTTCCTCATACGCGATAAAAGTTTTTTCGGTCATCTTTGACCTTACCCCGCTTATGCGTATATTCTCTTGATCTTCCACTCAAAGAGCTCTCAAAAACGTCAAACAACTCGAGGACCACTTAGTCTTTCCGAACTAGAATTAAACTAAACCATCTATGTTCTCTCGACTTTACTTCCATTTTTTGACATTAGTCCCATGGTCAAATAACTAATTTGAGCGTCGGAGAATCTTTGGGAAACAAAAATCCATGGTGTCTTTCCTGGAGACTTCACGTTTGATTTTCCTTTGCTGTTGCAAGAGGTTTGATGCCTAGCAGGAAGAACCCTCAACTCCCTGGATCACACTGGAGTGCAACTACCACTCTCAGGATAACACTTACATCGCCTTCTTGCTCATGCTACCTTCACGGCCACAAAGATCAGAGTGCATATAGTTCACCCAATGATGGGCTCAGTAGCAGATAGACGGATCCCCTTTTTCCGTAAACCCATCAACTCTCGAAACCCATAGTACCTAGGTTGAAACCATCGTTAAACCCAAATATGCATGGAATAGTGTATACATGGTAAAAGACATTTTTTACGTGATATATAAAAATAATTTTCATCTTTTAATTTTTCGTAATATAGATTTTTACTTATAACCATTTAATTTATTTAAAGTTTGATTTTATTTAACATCTTATAACCATTTTTTAATACATTTTCATCTATAACCATTTTTATAGTCATTTTTTTGTTTGAAATTGGTATATATACCTTAATTCTTTATTTTCTTTTTGTAGTTTTTAGCTATGACTGTAATATTTTTAAATAATGTTTCTTTGTTTTCACTTATAAAGAGTTTTAAAATAGTCCTAAAAGTTTTTTTGAATTTTCAGTTTTCAAAAAATAAAAAGTATGAAATATTTTCTCAAATAACCGTTTTGAACACCATAAAAATACTTTAAATGCATCTTCTTCTTTTTTTTTCTCTGTTTCTTAATCTTAATAACAGTTATAGTGTTACTTCTCTATTTATTTTTTAATCTTAATAACAGTTGTAGACTGTTACTTCTCTTTATCATAACTTTTTGGTATAATTGAATGTATAACCATTCTTTTAATAAACCCTAAGACAATGTTTTAGAATTTCTGTATTTTTATACTATTTAACTTATTTCTTCTAATCATAATACTTCATCCGTTTCATAAATAGTATCATTTTAGCATTGAAAACACAAAACGACATTTTATCTGAAACAAAAATAAAACTCTACGAACGACATTTTTATTGAAATAAAAGGAATAGTTAAAGAATTCCTTTCAATATTTTTCTATACCTTTGACAGAGCGTAAACAAAGATATTCTGTTTTCCAATAAAATACTTTGGATATGATTTCTCATCGCTATTATAAGAATTTTCAATCCAACGTAACAGTTCTTGAAGACTACATTCTCTAGCCGAATAATATGAATTTACTAATTTTCTTTGCATTTTGCAATTAACGAGAAAATCAATTTTCTGAAAGACGGCAAGGTTACAATTAACAAAAGAGGCAAAACAATAAAAAATTCATTTGGGAACTTTGGATTCTTGGTGAAACGAGGCATTAAAGTCTGTGGCTCTCTTCTTCTTGAAATTACTATTTAGTTTTACAATGCCATCTTGGACGGTCAAATTTTCATTTACTATATACATTAATGTTTTATATTTAATAATCCCATGTAACATCTGTGCAAGTGTACTTGCCCTTTAAAAATATCTCAAAAATAACCTAAAGCTGCTATCTTGTTTGTTATATAATCATCACAAATATTTTAGTCTATTCTTAATTTAGTCAGTTACTTTTGTTTTATTATTTGCATTATTGAATCATCAACAGCTGTTAGATCTTCAATCTTTTGTTGAGTTTTTTCCTAGTGGAGAAAGTGAAACTATTTTAAATGTAAATTTATAATTTTCCCTAAAATTAAATACTATTGTCTGTGTCCGTGATATTCCATGTTATCTTCCTCAGTCTCGTGCTGTGTTACTTATACATGAGCACCAGCTTCACTTATTAGCTGAACTCTTCGAGGAAAACGTTAAATGAAAATGGCAACGAAGAAGGGAACGTCGTGGTTCACGGCGGTGAAGAGGGTTCTTTGGTCACCGTCAAAAGACTCCGACAAGAAGACTCAAACTGACTATAAGGTTTTTAATTCAACTCTCTGCTACTAATTACAACATAAATAGATTTTTAGATTTAACCTCGAGAGTTTCCATCTTTTGTGGTAATTGCAGAAAAACGAAAAGAAAGGATGGATACTTCGAAAGTCCAAGCTTGAAACCACCAAATCCGTAACCGACACGGCTGAGACAAAAGAGCAAGACAAACTGGTGGTGACTGTTTCCGCCGTGAATGAAGCGGTGGCCTCCGAGATCGTTAAGTCAACGTCAAGTCCGGGTTTTGTAAGACGTCACGGGGATGCCATTATTATTCAGACAGCTTTCAGAGGCTACCTCGTAAGTAAACAAAGACAAAACCAAAATTCCATTTTTTTTTTTTTTTTTAAAGATTGAATCTAAATTTTTAGAATTTATTTGCAAACAAAAAAAAAAAAAGGCGAGGAGAGCTTTACGGGCATTGAAAGGGATAGTGAAGCTACAAGCGTTAGTGAGAGGTCACAATGTTCGAAACCAAGCTAAACTCACTTTAAGATGCATCAAAGCTCTCGTTCGAGTTCAAGATCAAGTGCTTAATCATCACCGTTGTTCCAACTTAGAAGCAAGACGTAACTCGATGTTTGCTGAATCTAACGGTTTCTGGGATACCAAAACATATCTTCGAGACATCCGTAGCCGTAGATCTCTGGTTCGTGTCTTTAATTTTTTTTAAAAAAATAATAATAATTATAATAGTTGCTGATAATAAATGTTGTGATTTTGTTGCAGTCGAGGGACATGAGCAGATGCAGCAATGAATTTGTTGGGAACCCAGAAGAAACCGAATCGCTTTTGCACAAGAAATTAGAGATTGCTGTTAGACGAGAGAAAGCCCAAGCACTTGCTCTCTCTAATCAGGTTTTTCAAAATCCAATTTCTTCTCACTGTTTTACAATATTTTAATCAATTTTTGAAAACGTAGATATAATCAGTGATAGGGTAACAATTAGAAATCAAATTATCTAGATTTCTATTTTAAATATATATATATATTTAGTGACACTAGTTAACTCTGTTGATGTGAAAGATTTGGAGCCGATCTCAGCGGAATCAATCAGTGGGCGACGATTGGGAGCTTCTTGAGAGAACGAAATGGCTTGATCGGTGGATGGCTACAAAGCAATGGAACACCAATCGAGATCCGATCAAGACTGTTGAGGTCGATCCGAGGCATCAGCGATCATATCCATCGACTCCACCGTCATGCAGAGCCATGAGATCTGCTGTTGTAAGATCGAGAGTACTGTGCTCTCCTTCTTCGATGGCTCAACCGAATTACATGACGGCAACTGAGTCAGCTAAGGCTAAGGCTCGAACTCAGAGTACTCCACGCCTGAGACCGACGGCGAAGAAACGGCTATGCTATTCAGAAGAAGATCATTTGAGGAGTCCGAGCTTTAAGAGCACCTATACTGAATCTGACTACTCTTGTTGTTACGGTGATGGGTTCCTCGGAAAGATCTCACCTTGTTCAACCACTGATCTTCGGTGGTTAAAGTGATCATGAGATTTGTTTTTGTTACTTGATTCCTTGTGTCAACAAAACTGAAAACCTAAGCTAACAAATTCAAACGTTTATCCCCTAAATTTTCATCAACCTTTAGTGATCCCATAGCGATTAACGACCATTAATACATTTTACTCTTCCTTTTGCTAATCTGTTGTTGATGAACGATTACAAAATAAATATGATTAGCTCGTTGGCAACTCTCGAAACTAACAAAACCGACCTGTTAACATTTTCTCTCGCTCAACAACTCTATGGACTTCAGTAGAATGGCTTAGTACCAAGGAGAGATCAAATATGAGAAATACATGAATATTAATAACCACATCAAGGCATAAGCTAAGCAAATCCTAACTGATATGAAACAAACTGAGTATACTGAAACCAGGATCAGCTATTAGCAAAATACTCATGCGAAAAAGAGAACATCAACTATCTACTGTATTAGTGTTAGGCCTGGCGTGCAACAAATTTTCGGTAAAGAGCAAGTATTTGTGATCCGCTATGTTTTTACCGGATACTATATTTTCTTATTTGTTCTGCTCCGAAAATTTTATGATATCCGGAACTTCAGATATCAAATATTTGCAGATATCCGGATTTACTCCGTTTAAAACATTTTTTTAAAATATTTTTTTGAAAATATTTTCATTCAATATATAAAATACAAACATAGGAAATTATCTAGTTTTACTCAAAAATATAGATAAAAAAATTTTTTTGTGCAAAAAATTCATTGTCGTTATTTTTTTATGCACGTCAATTCAAAGAAAATAAAAAATACGTGTCAAACCTCTCACCTCGAAAAAATTCCGCAATATAAACGTTTCGTGTATTGCCTATGTGACATCCATCGGCGGCATTAATATATTGACGACAATGATCAAACGCAATTGTTTTTTAAGGATAAAAAACGACACGATTTGTGATTTTGGGTTACAGGTAAAACCGTCGATGTGAGACATTTTTAGCCACAATTCTCGAAATGGAGCGTGGATTATGTCAAAAGAGCTCTCTTTGGCGATTCCGGAAATTCTATCGACGTGGCTGAAACCGCAGCGGTGACAGAAAAAAGATAAGTTAGTTTGATCTGGATGTGGTTTAAGTCGTAGATTTTCTTATAGGTGTTGGATTTGCAAGTTAGTTGACAGATCTTTGAATATCGGGATCTAATTCTGGGTATTTGTTTAGAGTTTAATTGTTCATTAAAAAATTATGTGTTTTTAAAATTTATTTTAACTTGCTTTGTTTCGCGAGTTTGATAGTGTAGGTAGGGTAGCTAACAATGGCTGTTGTTTGTTTGTAATGTAAGAAGCGGACCTGAGAGAAAAATGATGAAACGAGATACGAAGAACCTAGGAAGCACAACAAAGGCGTTCCTTGGACGTGTAATTGCAGTGCCGCGATTTTAGTTACTACTTCTCATGATCCTAACACAAGGGGAGAAAAGTATTTGAGTTGTCCATACAAAATCTTTGATGTAAGTGTTGCATATCTTATTTAAATGTCTTCGACTTATAACAATAGGTGTTATCAATAGACAATGTGATTCATAATGTTAGGTGTTATTGAATCAGTCAATTGTTTGGTGTTATTTGAGATTGATAATTTTGGTTAATCAAATGAAATAGTATGTGCTATTGTTTGAGTAGTTGAATGTTGTATAGTATTGAAGTTTACAAAAACTGGAGTCTAACAAGCATAGTTTTGTATGAGTTTATAAGGGCATTGTCTGTAGATTGATTTGGTTGAGAAGATGACCTTGTTTCATAAGTAGACACACCAAACCAAGTAGACCTTGTACTGGTTGAGATAAAGCCACTCCAGAACCCACACTCACATTGTTTAAAGGCTGACTGTATGTTGTTTGATTCATATGTGGCACATGAAGAGGTCTCACTCGAGGTCTAACAGCCTTTCTTCTAGGTGGTTTAGCCCTTGTTGGATTCTTGCATTTTGTTTTTGTATGGCCCTCCTGGCTACAATTGCTGCAATGTTGTTACAACAGAACAAATGAAATGAGTAATAAAAATCAAAAATTGTATAATGAAATGCGTAAGGAAGGTTCTTTGGTTCATTACCATCTTGATCCCCTTTTTCCCAATATTCTTTGGCTCCTTCTCACCATTTTCTCTCTTTCGCTTATTTGCTTTGGGTCTCCCACCAGGGCTCTTGAAAAGAGATGGTTTAACTCTCTCTTCAGTTGTTATCTTCCAAAGGTTCATTCCATTAATGAAATTCAGTCCATTTTGGTAACATCTTCGCAGATTTTTAGTGGTTAACCAATCACTTATCAAATTCTTCGGGTCTTCCTCTGCATTTTTCTCCACTCTAAGTGCAGAGCATATGTGGGAGCAAGGTATTCCACTCATCAGAGAGTGTCTACATGGGCAGCTTACAACATCTCTAAGATGTACCACAAAGCTATCTTTTTTATTGTACTTCACAAGCGAGAGGGAAACAATGCTTAGCTAAATAGACTTGCCAATCTAGCAATGCTACAGCCCTAGGGGTGTAGAGATACGTGACCTTCTTTTCTTCTGATCTTTTTTGTCATTACCAACCATAACAATTTTTCTAATTTCTTCAAGCATTTCCAGAATCGACTTAGCCGTACCAATCCTAATGGCTGCATTGAATGACTCACAATATTGTTTTCCACAGCATCGCACTTAGAATACTCTGAAAATATGCCCTGAATCACAACCAACCATCACATTTACATTTATCATCTCAATTAACATTAACTTGAACTTGGAAAATAAAAACAAAAATACCTTGACCATGGATAAAAAACATTGATCTTCAAGTCAACTCTTGCAGCAGGATCGTATTATTCCAGCTCCTTCATCTTCCTGTAAAATTCTAATGGGTAGTAAGCATCTGCTGAACCCTAGAAAATGTCTTGCAACTCAGTACCACAATGTCGCCTCTTCCAGAAATCATGGACATGCCTTGCGCACATCCTATGTTCAACATAAGGAAGTAACTACTTCACTGCTCCTATCAATCCCTTATGCATGTCAATAGCAAGTGTTATGCCATTTCCAGTTCCCAACTCCAAATCTTGAGCTAGATGTTGATGTACTGTTATTTTTACCGGTTTTCACGATGATATTTTACGCTGTTTGGAGCCTTTTTCTGCATTTTATACAGGTTAAATGGAAGATTCCACATGATGAGGTGTTTTACAAGAATCTAGAAGATTTGGAGCTAAAATGAAGAATTATGATCCGAAGCCCGAGTCGACCGACTAAAAGGATGAGTCGACCGACTTAGAGGCCGCCTTAGTAAAAAGGAAATTCTTTTTGGACCTTCTTTCCGAAACCCTAACTTCTAGAACTTCTTTGCCGACTCATGCATGACCTAGAGGAGCTATATAATCGACTTTAAGCAGAGGAGAAAAGAGAGACGACTTCCATCAAGCTTTTCAAGCATTCAAGTATCTCTTTACCAAAAATCACCAAAAAGTTATTAGATCTTGTTTTCAGGGAGCACCCTTGTGTGAAGGTTTTCTTGTGCCCCTGTTCTTTTGGTTTTACAGAGAGAAAGAGCCACGTTTTGCTCTGATCTCTTTTGATATTGCTTTCATATTGAAAACTCTTGATATTAATGATTATGATTGGTTTGTTTGCTATGTGTGAGTAGTTCCCTAGTTAGATCTAGGTTGTCAAAGGTTTTATGGGTCATTAGGTGCACGAATTGTTGCTGAATTCGGGACTACTCTCTGTTTTAATATTAATTTATACAATATTTTGACTTGATCACTTAGAATATTGAATTTTAGGGTTTTGATGTACTGATATTTTTACCGGTTTTCACGATGATATTTTATGCTGTTTTGGAGTATTTTCTGCATTTTATACAGGTTAAATGGAAGATTCCACATGCTGAGGTGTTTTGCAATAATCTAGAAGATTTGGAGGTAAAATGAAGAATAATGAACCGAAGCCCGAGTCGACCGACTGGAAGAGGAAGTCGACCGACTCAGAGTCCGATTTAGTAATTTGGAAATTCTTTTTGGGCTTTCTTTTCGAAACCCTAATTGCTAGAACCTCTTGGCCGACTCATGCATGACCTAGAGAGACTATATATTCGACCTTAAGCAGAGGAAAAAGAGAGAGACGACTTCCATCAAGCTTTTGAAGCATTTAAGCATCTCTTTACCATAAATCACCAAAAAGTTACTTAGATCTTGTTTTCAGGGAACACCCTTGTGTGAAGGTTTTCTTGTGCCCCTGTTCTCTTGGTTTTGTAGAGAGAGAGCCACGTTTTGCTCCGATCTCTTTTGATTTCACTTTCATATTGCAAACCTTTGATATTAATGATTATGGTTGGTTTGTTTGCTATGTGTGAGTAGTTCCCTAGTTAGATCTAGGTTGTCAAAGGTTTTATGGGTCATTAGGTGCACGAATTGTTGCTGAATTCGTGACTTCTCTCTGCTTTAATATTAATTCATACAATATTTTGACTTGATTACTTAGAATATTGAATCTTAAAGTTTGTTGCATCATACACCCATTTTACTTTAAACCCGGAGCCTTGTTTTTAGCAGGTGATCTCGTCCTTGTACAAACGAGAGTATGGCTTGGAAGATCATGAACAATAAAATCTATTCCCAACGCATGCATTAGCTAACTATGTTGAAAAGCATCCTTTTTGATTTGTTGGTTGATTTATAGTGCAATACGCAAAGAGATTTGGTATTGTATACATTTGTCTTTTGTGTTTAAGAGTAGAGCAACATTCAATTTCGTGCATGGCCCATACTACCCGCGATTTACCTAAGTCTAGCGTTTTTAATCCATAAGTTACACAACTAGTTACCAGATAGATTGCATTCTAATAGAATCGAAACTCGACATAATCTCTGTGGGATCGAGAACCTAAATACTACAATTGTACACTGTGCACTTGCATTTAATTTTGGGTGAATAACTTCATGCATCAGGTTTGTTGCATCATACACCCATTTTACACTAAACTCGGAGCATTGTTTTTAGCAGGTGATCTCGTCCTTGTACAAACGAGAGTTTGGCCTTGAAAATCATGAACAATCAAATCCATTCCCAATGCATGCACTAGCTATTTAGGTTAAAAAGCATCCTTTCTGATCTGTTGGTTGATTCATAGTGCAATACGCAAAGAGATTTAGTATTGTATACATTTGTCTTTTGTGTTTAAGAGTAGAACAACATTCAATCTCGTGCATGGCCCATATTACCCGCGATTTACCTAAGTCTAGCATTTTTAATTTATAAGTTACACAACTAGTTACCAGATAGATTGCATTCTAATAGAATCGAAACTCGACATAATCTCTGTGGGATCGATAACCTAAATACTACAACTGTACATTGTGCACGTGCAGTTAATTTTGGGTGAATAACTTCACGCATCAAGTTTTTCTGGCGCCGTTGCCGGGGATTTAACGGTGTTTTCGATTTTTGTTAGAATTAGAGTTAGAAAGTTATGATAAAAACAGCTACTGAATATTTTTCTTCTTTTGTGTTTGATAGACAGAAAATAATGCAAGGAAAGCACAAAGGAGATGGGAAGCCGGATGTGGATTTCGTGAGAGCAAACAAATACCGAGATGGATACTTCAACCCACACTCGTTTTACAAGCCAATGCCACCAAAAAATGGAGCGTAGAGCCTAGTTGAAGAAGTCCTGGAGATGTAGAACAGAACTTATGCCACCCTTTTGAAGAAGATGGATCAACTTTTCCTTACCCTTGATTCGCGTATAAGCCACCTTCAGATTGATGTCGGAAGACTTCATGAGCGAATGGAAGAGCTTGAAAGATTTGTGGGAGTCAGGAGAGTCACCAAGTATCCATTATCCATCCGAGCTATCCATACTAAGGATATTGAAGAGAAGAAAACCCTGGAAGAAACAAGTGAAGAAGGATCGTCTGACACAGTCGGTCGACGTGTCAACGGTCGGTGGACCAAGGAGAAGGTCGGCCGACTCTTAGCTTCTGAAGAAGAAGTGGGATGTCATTTGATGAAGGTTCCACCCAGGAAGAGTGTCTACAACCCATGGTGCACTAATCAATCAGTGTATCCATGGATTCCAATTCATGAGTACGAAGTTGATGACTTAGGGATTGATGTAGAAGCTAAAGAAGATGATTGGGAGCTCAAAAAAGAACTTGAGACCTATTCTAAAGTGTTAATGAGGAGGATGCCATTTGCAAGAGCCTGCAAGCTGAACGCTGAACTTGAAGACGTCCTCAGTAAGGTGATGAGATGGAAGATAACCCCAGAAGATGGGAATTGCATGTTCGCTGCGATTTGTGACAGAGCAATCATGTACCGGATGCCAGACAAGAAGAAGAATCCTGGACAATTTGAACTTACTTTGACAATTGGAGATCAAATCTTCAAGAGATGCCTGTGTGATCTAGGAGCGAGCGGTAACACCATGCCTTTGTCTGCCATGGAAAGATTGGGACCACTCGAATTGAAGACTACCAAGAAGGAGATCCAATTAGCTGATGATACAACTGTTGTACCTTTGGGAAAACTTATTGGATTGCCATGTATGATTGGTGATAGATTCATTGCTTTGGATTTTTACATCCTGGAGACTTGCTATGCTGATGAGAAAGATGGGATAGGGCAGATTATACTTGGAAGATCGTTCCTTAAGACCGCTGGAGCTTTAATCGATTGCTCGAAAGACACAATATCATTAAGAGGTCTGGAAAGTCCGAACATTAGTTTCAAGATCAAGGATAAAGAAGTTGAAGAATAAGATTTCCCCTGCTACTACCCAGAGAAGAAAAAAGAGAGTTTGACAGTCATCACAAGTTCCAAACCAAAGATGAGAGTTATCGAAGAACCCATAAGGAAAAGTTTTCGACGCCCGAGTCGGTCGACCCTACCACCAGTCGGTCGACCCAACTCCCTTGAACCTAAACGAAGATCAATTTCTATGACAGCTTGTTCTATGACTGATGAAGATGTTCAATCCACTGCTCGTTGGATACGACCTGAGCACATTGAGGACAGAATCACTTTCTTTGCAAACTCATTGAAGGTACTTGAGACACAATTCAAATATGTTGTTGAGGAGTTTATCATAGAATGTAAGGAGATTTGGCCACTTATGGAGCAATGTGGAATGGAGACAGAGTTACAAGAGTTGACACCATACTTACTGAAGAATAGGATGGGAGCCAAGGAGTTTTGTAGTAGACTTGCCAAAATGTGTGATGAAGTAATCGAGAAATCAATACCAAAGAAGCTTGGAGACTTTGGAAGCGCTGAGATTAATGTTATGATTGGGCACACATGGTTTGAGAACGTCCCATGTGATACTGGAGTTGGAGTAAACCTAATGTCACTCTCAGTTGCCAAAATGATGAAGTTTGACCAAATGTTGAACAAGCGCGTGTTTTTGTGGTTAGCTGATGATACTTACAAGATAACTGAGGGAATAGTGGAGAATGTACCAGTGAGAGCCAATGGCTGGTTTTTCGTAGTAGATATCCACGTGGCAATGTTTGAAACTGAGCCTAAACACCTGCTGATCATTGGAAGACCATTCTTACACACTGCATACGCCGAGATATACTGTAGAACGGGAAGAGTTAAGCTTAGAGCTGCTGAATCCATTGAAGAAGGGAATATGAGGATGACTGGAACTACACCTCAAGGTTTTGAACGCACCCTCTACAAGGGAACCTACATTCCAATCCTAAGGAACAAGAAGCATGTATCCACCAAAAAATCACTGTCCGCTGCAAGAATTGAGCTTGAGGAACTAGTAAAGAAAGCTGAGAATGAAAACAAATTTGTGGATCTTACTGAAGATGATGATGATGAGGATTGTGAAGATGATCCTATGGAGGAACAGGAAGAAGATCAAGGAGCTGAGATGAGCTCTACCAAGTGAAGGATTCAAGTCAGACAAAGTCAAGCTATTGATTGTAAAGAAGCGCTTAGTGGGAGGCAACCCACTTGTGAGTCTGTTTTAGTTTAATTCTTTAGGATTTCGTACTTTTAGTCCCAATTTAGATTGAGTCACTAAAAAAATGATTTAAAAAAAAAATTAATTAATTAATTAATTTTATTTTTTTGGCCCAGTCGGTCGACTCGTTGAGCAGTCGGTCGACTCGTGGGTCGAGTTCTATTAAACCCGAGTTTTTCATCATAATTTCATTAAAACTCAAATCTTCAAACACGATTTTGTCTCTCAATTTTCAACCAAATTTTGTGATTCAAAGCCTCCTGGGATCGCAATTTTAAGCTCTATTATTCTGTACTAACGATTTTCACGATCTGCAAGGTATTTTTCTGATTCAACTCGTTTTCTTTCACGATTTTTGGAGATAAAGTTGAAAAATTTTTGGAAAAATTGCATGTTGATGATTTAGAGTGGGATTTAGGTTGAATTTAGTGTAGGGTGGCCGAAAATCATTGTTTGTGTTAGATTCTGCAAGAAATTTGAGTTGAATTGATGAATTATAGCGGATTTGATGATGATTTGATGAAGAACAAAATCGCGATCCGAGTCGGTCGACTCGATGGAGGAGTCGGTCGACTACGGATTCTGATTTTTGATAAAAACGGTTTAAATTCCTTTCGATTTTTCGTTCTTTTTGCAGATGTCTTCCTCTGATTCCGGGAGTGATGCCAACATTTGGGACAAAGCAGAGAACGAGAAGCTCGATGACCCATTCCCCGAGAGAAACCACGCGTATATTGTTAAGGACTGCGCGTGCCGAACAAGAAAAAACCGGGATTGGGATGATTATGACACGGTTTTCTACAACCTTTACACGGACATTCTCATTTAGCCGATGCGTTTCCTGGACATGCCTTACATGTCCCGTCTAAAGCTGAAGAACCAATTGAAGCGGTTGATGAAGAATGTCGGTATGGGGATCATTGGCTTCACCTGCTATGATACATACCCAGAGGCGGCGAGGCAGTTCTTAGCCTCGATGTATTTGGAGATACCGCGTCGCTGTGAGGACGTGAACTAATGGAGTGCCATTTCAAGATCCGTGGTGAGCACTACTTGCTCAGTGGCGGATATCTGTCGTATTTTCAGTTTTCAGCGACAGAGAACCGAAGATTGGAGCCTGAAGAGCTTTGGAGAGCGTGCCCAGATGTGGTCGATTATTGGGTCTGGAGTTTATGAGCCGACGAAGACGAAGCAGTCTTTGATCCGCCACCCCGCCCTTCGGATTTTGGATAGAGTTACTAGCCACACACTCTTGAGACGGACTGAGGTCGGCCGACTCTACGTGCCAGAGTTGACCTTACTTTACTATGCCTAGGGTGATTCATTTATGCTTCTAGACGCACCTAAGTATACTGATTGGAACATGGGTGCCCTCTTTGCACGCCATTTAGTTGATACGAGGAGTCACGTCTTCTTGGGAAACGCTACTTCTCAGAAGAAGGAGACCGTGGGGAGCCTTTTGACTCCCATCATGAAGTGGTGTGAGGTACCACTTGACCTATTCACCAAGGAGGTCGCCGATGCGACGAAGATTACTCTAGATGAGGTCTCACTTGATCATTTTGAGATTGTTCGTATGGGAGGATGGTACGAGTTCATTTGGGATGATGGCGTGACTTGTTTGTTTCGCCTCCCGAACGAGAGTCATGTTAGACTCGATTCACAGGAGGACATTGGGTTTCACCCACCTGCTGACTTGCTGATGGTTATAGCCGCTGCACCGACTTGCTACCAGAGGCCATGCATGCCCCACCTCGCCATACCAGACGCGCCGCCCAGCCACCGCGCACTTCTACTCCCCAGCCGCTTGATTCACACCGAGCTGATGACTTTCCATTGGCTGGAGCGAGATTCTCTACTGGCGGGATGCCAGATTTCTTCGATTTACCTAAGCAGCCACCATTTGAGGCGAGTCCAGAGGTGAAGTACGACTACAAGATGGAGCGCCATAGGAGGAAGAGCAAGATTGCTCGCTGGTTTTATTCGTTTTTCACAGGTTGTTCGTCTGACCAAGGAGTCCACGAGCCAACCAGGAGAGTACCAGAGCCGCAAAGAGCTGGAGATACTGAGGACCGACAAGATGATGATGATGCGGAGACCGAGTTGGACGACTTTACCATGAGTCGGTCGACTGCGGCACAGAGAGGGGAGACGATGCAGTTTTCCACAGCGCCGAGCAACTTGACGAGTTTCCCGGATGATCCGATGATGATGAGCCACGTGCCACCACATTTCTTTGGATGCACCAGTTATTCTCACGACTTTGACCCTACAGCTGAGAGGAGACGCACTCGAAGTCCTCGCGATTAGACACGGTTCTATCATTTTATTTCCAGCATTTACTTTTATTTTTCTCTGGATTTCTCTTTGCACTTTTGTTTTGACTTGGTTTCACTGGGACAGTGAAATTTAAGTCTGGGAGAGGGAGTATTATGACTTTCTTTTGTTTTATGGATCTTTGGTGAACTTTTTGTTGTTTGATATGATGCTATTATCATTTTCTACCTTCTTTAACTATGATTGAGTGACTCAGGAGTATTGACAAGGACCAACCATATGAAAATCCAGAGAGCTTGATAGATACAATACGGAGTAGACCCACGTGATTTTCTTGAATTTTTCAGCAATGCCAGAGCACAATACAGTTAAGTCTGTATCATTTCGTTTGTCACATTTGCCATTATGTTTAGCTAAATATTCGTTCACAAGCATGATTTTCGATCTTCAGCTCTCCCTAAAGACAATTTGATGAAAAGTATGTATTTGGTAAAAACCTAGTGATGAGGTAGAGGGAAATTCCTTAAGACACCAATTATTCATCACTAGAAGCTCATGATCTATGCGGTTAGGGAAATTCCCAGCGATACCATGATGCATTTGAACCTTTGAGAACTCAGTTGACAGCGAGGTTAGAAAAATTTCCTACGATGCCATTATTCGCCTAAACTTTGAAAAATTTTGAGTTATAAACTGAATGATTAAAAAGTATAAGTCTGGGGGAGAGCGAAAAGACCATCTTGTGCTAAATTAGGTGACGATTGATAAGCATTTCCGGCTATATGATGGCAGTAGAATGAGTTGCTTTGATGGTATCTGAAATATGGTCTTCATTGTGGTTGGGATAACTCTAATTTGTTCTTAATAAGTTTTTCATTCTAGAATACAACTTGGTCTGCGTATTGGTCAGCTGTTGGAGATGTCACAAAGAAAGAAATGGTTGCTGAAAGTTGATAGCTTGATCACGGTAAACCAGATTTGTTTTTGACCACTAACTAGCTCTTTAATTGCTCGAGGGCGAGCAAAAGCTAAGTCTGGGGGATTTTGATGTACTGTTATTTTTACCGGTTTTCACGATGATATTTTACGCTGTTTGGAGCCTTTTCTGCATTTTATACAGGTTAAATGGAAGATTCCACATGATGAGGTGTTTTGCAGGAATCTAGAAGATTTGGAGCTAAAATGAAGAATTATGATCCGAAGCCCGAGTCGACCGACTGGAAAGATGAGTCGACCGACTCAGAGGCCGCCTTAGTAAAAAAGAAATTATTTTTGGGCCTTCTTTCTGAAACCCTAACTTCTAGAACTTCTTTGTCGACTCATGCATGACCTAGAGGAGCTATATAATCGACTTTAAGCAGAGGAGAAAAGAGAGACGACTTCCATCAAGCTTTTCAAGCATTCAAGCATCTCTTTACCAAAAATCACCAAAAAGTTACTTAGATCTTGTTTTCAGGGAGCACCCTTGTGTGAAGGTTTTCTTGTGCCCCTGTTCTTTTGGTTTTACAGAGAGAAAGAACCACGTTTTGCTCTTATCTCTTTTGATATTACTTTCATATTGAAAACTCTTGATATTAATGATTATGATTGGTTTGTTTGCTATGTGTGAGTAGTTCCCTAGTTAGATCTAGGTTGTCAATGGTTTTATGGGTCATTAGGTGCACGAATTGTTGCTGAATTCGTGACTACTCTCTGCTTTAATATTAATTTATACAATATTTTGACTTGATCACTTAGAATATTGAATTTTAGGGTTTGTTGCATCATACACCCATTTTACACTAAACCCGGAGCATTTTTTTTAGCAGGTGATCTCGTCCTTGTACAAACGAGAGTTTGGCCTTGAAAATCATGAACAATCAAATCCATTCCCAATGCATGCATTAGCTATTTAGGTTGAAAAGCATCTCTTCTGATCTGTTGGTTGATTTATAGTGCAATACGCAAAGATATTTGATATTGTATACATTTGTCTTTTGTGTTTAAGAGTAGAGCAACATTCAATCTCGTGCATGGCCCATATTACCCGCGATTTACCTGAGTCTAGCGTTTTTAATCCATAAGTTACACAACTAGTTACCAGATAGATTGCATTCTAATAGAATCGAAACTCGACATAATCTCTGTGGGATCGATAACCTAAATACTACAACTGGACACTGTGCACTTGCAGTTAATTTTGGGTGAATAACTTCACGCATCAGATGTTCAAAAAAACCATAGTCAACTCTCTTTGCTCTCTACATCAACAATGCCCAAAGCAATAGGAAATATTTGATCATTGGGATCTCTACCACAAGCAACAATCAACATCCCACTGATTCTCCATTTCAACTATGTTCCATTAACATGAATAAATATTTTACAAGCACCTTTACACCCATCCTTTAGTCCAGCAAAACATATATAAAACCTATGAAACACCGACATCCTGGTTTCACACTCAAGTGTGGAACAAGGATTTGATCGCTTCAGTTCATTAACGTAATCATGAAGCCTCGCTCCTTGTCAAATATAGCCAAACACTTCAGTCTTAATCTCTCACACTTCAACAATAGATAGATATTTTTCTTCATTACTTTCTTCTGGAGGTCTTTTCAAAATATATTAGGATTTCTTTTGAATTCTTTAAGATACATCTCATCTAACCTAGTACTTGTGAACAGACTAACCTTACCACACCAAGACCATTTATGCTTAGGACCAAGATATCTAACAACAACCCTGGTTAAAGAACTGTTAATCTAAGCTTATATCTTCCAATCACAGTCCTTTTCATCACAAATAGCCAACACCCTGGTGGAATCTGACTTCTTATACTTAGTATCATCCAAATCGATTCTACCACTGTCAAAGCTATCACTATTATAATATTCTACTGCATCTCCCTCTCCCTATCCCCCATCTGTTTACTCATCGTCATCTCCTTCTGCCTCCTGACTGTTATCACCTGTAGATTCCCAGTGAATCTAGAAGCATCTACGCCTACGTCTTCTTCATCAGATAGTGATCGGTATGGAACCATCATAGTTTCAACAAATGGATCGGCTATTCTAACAACGTATAAATTCAACGCACCTGCAGACACTCCGTAATGAGTAGCTCTTTAATACCCATCGTCGTCTTCGTGCTCTACAACCATTTCTAGTCTATTCGGATGATACCACGACACCTTATACATATTATCCTGGTACCCACGAACCTTCGTCACCACCGTCATGAAGCAATTCTTCCGGACGGTAACGGTGATGAATCTCCCAATGTTGTGAGATTTTCCTCCGAGGTATTCTCCATGACGAGACCAATAACCTGAAGGAGTTTTGGTGTAGGAATTTAAAACTTTTCTAAAATCCTAAACACAAATTTATAGCCCGGATCTATGTTAATTGAATCTTTGATACAGTTCACGGATATACCTGGAGTTTGTTAGCAGCGGAATGATCAGGATACCGAGAACAAGAGCGCCTCAGATGCTGCGCCTCTATAGCAAGTCCACACGCACACAAACTGGAAGCGGGATGCTAGTGCCTTAGAGAACAATTCTCCTTGGGATTCAGAAGTCTCTGGTGTCTGTAAAAACTAGGTTCGAAACTCTCTAGGTCGTGCCTCTATCTTATATATGGCGACCTATAAGAATCCCTAGTTAACCTATGAATCGAACCGGTTTAATTTAAGTCAATAAATAAAAACCCGATTCTGTTCAGAGGCTGTGTCGATCGACACCAAACAGGTGTGTCAATCGACACACTCACATAAACTTCAAATTAGGCATATCGAATATGCACGAATCAGATCATTACACTAATGATCAATCCCAACATTGTTTATCCAGTTTGCTTAGGTGTGTGACCCTATAGGATCATATGATACTAGTAATGAGTTCACAACTCACAAGTTATAAGCGGTTTCTAGCAAAACATTATAACTACCCAGTATCACATGATAGTCTTATCTCGACTTCACAACTATATATTAGACTGATTACAAGTATGATATCCAGGACATTCCCTTCGATCTCCCACTTGTACTGGAATCAACTTATTCCGATAATCCCTTTGTCTCTATATCTCGATTCAGCATAAGGCAAGAACTTGTGTCTTCCTTATAAAGCTAAATCACGTTTATCGAACTCTGATTTATACTGATATAGGCAAACAACTGACATTCAGCTTGTTTGAGTGTGACTACACATTCCCTCAATACCAAATCTTTAATAGGCCCAGAGATATTTAACTCTTGTTATATAGGAAAGATAAATCCCATCTTGTTCCATCCCCTGTTCCCCACATACTTCATGATATGCCCAATCAAAGTCTGAATAATCACCAGTTACAGATAACGTTTGACAAAGTCAAAGCAGACCAATTCATATGCAGAAAATCATGATGAACTCAGGTCTAAGAACTATACTCTATAGTCGTAATGAGAAACTCATATGACACTCATATAACAATCTTGTTGAGTTCTCATTATCGAGTCATATCCGATACCGTGTTCACAACACATATCTATGTGATTGACTTTGATACTCCTATCAATGACACCATGAAACTTGGTCATCAGTCACATCACATACTAGTCTCGCGCGGTTATTAATGTCCCAATTTAATAACCTTCGACCAGTGACCTCATTAATTTATGACATTTATCGCTTATAGGGTTCCATGACCAAATCACATATTTGATGACCTATAAGAATGTCTTAAATTATTTTGGAACTATTATTTAATTAATTAATTACACAATTAAATAATACTGAAAAAATTTCGTTAAATGAAACATAACCAAAGTATGTTTACATGAACATCAAAACAAAACAAACAACTCCCACTCAAATTAAAATTACTGTTCAAGAAATCTAATTCCTATCGCAGCAGCATGACTCTCATGCTTGGACCGTGGGAGTGGCTTAGTCAGAGGATCATCAACATTCTCGTCCGTCGGAACGTTGCTGATCTTCACATCTCCTCTCTCAATGATATCTCGTATCAGATGATATCTTCTCTCGATGTGTTTGGACTTCTGGTGTGATCTAGGTTCCTTTGCCTGAGCTATGGCTCCATTGTTATCACACAACAACACCACAGGCTCAGAAATGATAGGAATCACACCAAGTTCAGTGATGAACTTCTTAATCCAAACAACTTCCTTTGCCGCTTCGGAAGCAGCAATGTACTCAGCTTCAGTTGTGGAATCCGCCACGGTGTTCTGCTTAGAACTCTTCCAACTGACTGCACATCAGACAGAAGACATAACCATATTGAGATCGGAAATCGTCTTTGTCCGTCTGGAAACTAGTGTCGGTGTATCCACTTACCACAAGCTCATCACTTCCTCCGTAAACCAAGAACTTATCCTTAGTATTCCTCAAATACTTCAAGATTTTTTTGACGGCAGTCCAGTGACTCTCACCGGGATCGGATTGGTATCGGCTCGTCATGCTTAAAGCACAGGCGACATCCGCACGTGTACATAGCATGGCATACATGATGGATCTCATTCGCTCTCGCTCAGCAGGTGTCGAAGGACACTGCTTCTTGCTGAGAGTGATGCCATGTGACATCGGAAGCAAGCTCTTCTTGGAATCATGCATATTAAACTTTTGTAAGACCTTATCAATATAAGTGTCCTGACACAATTCAATGAGCCTCTTCGATCTATCTCTATAGATCCTTATTCCAAGAATGTACACGGGTTCTCTCATATCCTTCATCGAGAAACAACTTCCTAGCCAAGTCTTAACAGACTGAATCAACGAAATGTCATTTCCGAGAAGCAATATGTCATCTACATACAATACGAGAAATGCAACTGCGCTCCCACTAGTCTTCTTGTAAACGCATGGTTCTTCTTCGATCCTGATGAAATCAAACCTTTTGATAGCTTCATCAAAACGAAGATTCCAAGCTTGAGATGCTTGCTTCAATCCATAAATGGATTGATGAAGCTTGCATACTTTCCTAGGATTATTAGGATCAATGAAACCCTTAGGTTGTGTCATGTACACATCCTCTTCCAGAATCCCATTCAGGAAGGCGGTTTTCACATCCATCTGCCAAATCTCATAATCATAATAAGCGGCAGTACCTAGGAGAATCCGGATGGACTTAAACATAGCGACTGGAGAATAGGTTTCGTCACAGTCAACACCATAAAATTGTTTGGAACCTTTTGCCACCAATCTAGCTTTGTACACCTGTACATTACCATCCACGTCAATCTTTTTCTTGAAGACCAATTTGCACTCAATGGCTTTTGCACCATCGGGAAAATCTTCCAAAGACCAAACCTTGTTGATTGATATGGATTCCATCTCGGATTCACTGGCCTTTAATCATTTTTCGGAATCAGGGCCCAACATTGCTTCTTCGAAAGTCGCAGGTTCGTCACTATCAATGATCAGAAGATCATGATAGTTAGTCACGAGAAATCCGTATCCCTCGACTTCATTACGAGTCCTTCCCGACCTGCGAACTATAGACACCACAGGTGTTGGTTCCACAACTTCTTGTGAATCCAACGGCTGCTCTCCCTCATCAGGTTGAACAGCGTCCTGTGGTTCTCGAATATCTTCGAGTTGTACTTTACTCCCACTGTTCTTCTTGGAAAGAAATTCTCTCTCAAGAAAGACACAGTTCCGAGCAACAATTACCTTGTCCTCGGATCGGTTGTAAAAGTAGTATGCCTTGGGTTCCTTAGGATAACCAACGAAGTAACACTTATAAGATTTGGGTGCTCGCTTATCAGATATCAATCGCTTGACATAAGCTTCGCAACCCCAGATTTTAAGAAAAGACAGACTTGGAACCTTTCTAGTCCACATCTCATATGGAGTCTTTTCAACTGATTTTGTTGGAACTCTGTTCAGTGTAAACGCAGACGTTTCAAGAGCGTATCACCAGAAGGATAACGGTAGATCCACATGACTCATCATCGATCGAACCATATCCAATAAAGTCCGATTCCTCCTCTCATACACACCGTTCCACTGTGGTGTTCCAGGAGGAGTGGGTTGTGAAAGGATTCCACAATCTCTAAGATGATCATCGAACTTTTGGCTTAAGTACTCACCTCCACGATCAGATCGAAGAGCTTTGATACTTTTGCCAAGTTCGTTTTGTACTTCATTCTGGAACTCCTTGAACCTTTTGAAGGATTCCAATATATGTCTCATAAGATAGACATAACCATATCTACTGAAATCATCAGTAAATATGATGAAGTACCTAAAGTTTCCTCTTGGACTAATGCTCATTGGGCCACACACATCTGTATGTATAAGGCCCAACAAGTCACTGGCCCTATCATTAAACTTGTTGAAAGGGGCTTTTGTCATTTTGCCCAATAAGCAGGATTCACACTTCTCAAATGATTCATAATCAAATGAGTCTAAAAGCCCATCATGATGGAGCTTTTGAATCCTTTTCTCATTGATGTAACCCAAACGACAGTGCTAGAGAAAAGCCGGGTTTGAGTCATTTGTTTTAAACCGTTTGTTATTTATGTTATAAACAGGCATTGATTGGTTGAGAATATAAAACCCATTCTCTAATGGGGCGCTACCATAAAATATATTATCTCGGATAAAAGAGCAACATTTGTTCTTAATCGAAAATTCAAAACCATTCATGTCTAAAACAGAAATAGAAATGATATTCCTGCTTATCGCAGGTACATAGTAGCAATTCTCCAACTCTAAAATCATGCCTGATGGCAGAGACAAATGATAAGTTCCTATGGCTAATGCAGCAACTCTTGCTCCATTCCCAACACGCAGGTCCACATGTCCCTTCTTCAGCGTTCTACTGCTGCGTAGGCCCTGCATATTAGTACAAATATGAGTACCACAACCGGTATCCAATACCCAAGAATTAGAACCTGATGAAGTAACATTTAATTCTATAACATAAATACATTTAGATGCCGTCTCATACGACTTCCTCAAGTTCTTCAAACCTTCCAGG
The DNA here is from genome assembly GCA_900116095.1 of Euclidium syriacum. Lineage (NCBI taxonomy): Eukaryota > Viridiplantae > Streptophyta > Magnoliopsida > Brassicales > Brassicaceae > Euclidium > Euclidium syriacum. Next base: position 3,063,966 of record FPAK01000018.1, on the reverse strand, counting down.
TATTCCTTGCAGTTTCTCCTCCAATGCCCTGGCTTCTTGCAGTAAAGACAAGTATCAGTATCAACTGGGCCATGCTTGGGATTAGAAGACGACTCAGGCTTGTCCCGGTTCTCAACCTGGACAGCCTTGCTCTTTCCTTTGCCCTTAGCAGGTTTCTTAAACCCTTTACCCTTTTGTACCATAAGTACATCAAGAGCAGCCTTCTTGATATTGGGCTCTGCCGTCTTGAGCATGCCATGCAGCTCAGTCACAGACTTCGTCATGTTGTTCATATTATAGTTCATAACAAACTGATCGAAGCTAGACGGCAGAGATTGCAGGATGATGTCCGTAGCCAACTCTTGGCTAAGGGGAGAGTCCAGTTTAGCCAGGTTATCGATATAACCCATCATCTTAATGACGTGGGGGCTCACTGGACTGTCATTTGACAGCTTGTACTCGATGAGAGTTTTAACCGTCTGGTATCTCTCAGTGCGAGCTTGAACCTGAAACATAGATTTCAGGGTTGTGTTTATCTCGATCGGTGACCCCGCGTTCTCAAACTGTTTTTGCAGTTCCGAGTTCATCGTGGCCAGCATCAGACATATCACATTTGTCACATCATCTGAATGCTTTTCCCACTTGTCCTTATCAACAATAGGAGTATTGGATATGGGCTTTTCAGGTAGAGGATTCTCAAGAACATATTCTTCTTCTCATTTCTGAGAACGATTCTTATGTTCTGATACCATTCCAAGAAGTTGGATCCTTTCAACTTTTCCTTCTCAAGGACGGATCTTAATGTGAATGAGTTTGTGTTGTTGCTAGACATAGTTGGAATCAAGAAAAGAGAGAGTTTAATTAGTTTTGATGTTCAAGGAATGAGAAATCTTAACATTTAAGACAGCTCGCATTATGTTCAAAATTAATTTTCCTCAAGTTGAACACAATGATCCAAGATCCATGTTTCCTTGAGATTTGAGTGAGCTTTGGCTCATCGTCCAAACTTCAGTTATTTAGGTGAGCAACTCTTTGCTGATCATATCCAATATGACTCTTGGTCTTGGATTAATATCCTATATTAAATCTAATCTTATGTCTCTGGGCCCAAAACCATTATGATAGCCCATTCAAACAAACCAATCTTCAAGTCATGTGGTAACGATTACCACCTGCCTTACTCGTGTAATTGTGAATGCCTTGCTTTGGCAAGCCCATCATACAACAAAAAGAGACCTGGCAGTTGACAAGATTTGGAAAGACATCAAAGATGCTTGATATTTTGTTTGAGGAACGGAACATTGATCTTAATACATATCACTTATATGTTTAAGAAAGACTAGATTTAATTCAAAAGGTTTTAAGACTTGGTTAAAACTTTTAATCTAATTAAATTTGATTTAAATCTAGAGCGTTGAATCTATTTCAGACTGCAAGACACCTAAACCGGTTCAATCGCGGTTAAACCATTTAACCCGATTAAACCGATCAATTTTGATTCAATCCAATTGAACCGGTGTCGATTTATGTTTGTGTCGATCGACACGTAGTTGTGTCGGTCGACACGAGCTAACCGGTTTAAAATCGTGATGAAATCGACTAAACCGATTAGACCGATCGTACCAATCCGGTTCAATCCGATTGAACCGATGGAGATCAACGCGTGTCGATCGAGACGAATGTTGTGCCGATCGACACTTACGATTTTCTGGAACATCGATCCTTTGATCGACACTTATAGCCTTTCGCAGAAAACCTAATTTTGAGTTTTTCAAAACGATTTTGCATCCAAATGATCTAACATGCATCATATATGAATTTTATAAATTAAATTCGAATTCAAAGCATTTAGATAGCATTTTTCAGATTCAATTCAAACATATGGCTCTGATACCACTGAAGGAATTTTGGTGTAGGGATTTAAAACTTTTCTAAAATCCTAAACACAAATTTACAGCCCGGATCTATGTTAATTGAATCTTTGATACAGTTCACGGATATACCTGGAGTTTGTTAGCAGCGGAATGATCAGGATACCGAGAACAAGAGCGCCTCAGATGCTGCGCCTCTATAGCAAGTCCACACGCACACAAACTGGAAGCGGGATGCTAGTGCCTCAGAGAACAATTCTCCTTGGGATTCAGAAGTCTCTGGTGGCTGTAAAAACTAGGTTAGAAACTCTCTAGGTCGTGCCTCTATCTTATATATGGCGACCTATAAGAATCCCTAGTTAACCGATGAATCGAACCGGTTTAATTTAAGTCAATAAATAAAAACCCGGTTCTGTTCAGAGGCTGTGTCGATCGACACCAAACAGGTGTGTCGATCGACACACTCACATAAACTTCAAATTAGGCATATCGAATATGCACGAATCAGATCATTACACTAATGATCAATCCCAACATTGTTTATCCAGTTTGCTTAGGTGTGTGACCCTATAGGATCATATGATACTAGCAATGAGTTCACAAATCACAACTCACAAGTTATAAGCGGTTTCTAGCAAAGCATTATAACTACCCAATATCACATGATAGTCTTATCTCGACTTCACAACTATATTAGAAGTGATTACAAGTATGATATCCAGGATATTCCCTTCATAACTGCCGGCTTGAATAAAAAAAATCGAAGCTCATTCTAGCTCCACCGACAATAACTTTGTGTTGTTTGTCCTTTGAAAATGACTGCGTTTGATCATTGCCGTCAATATATTAACGTCATCGACCAATGCCTCGTAGGCAATACCCGAAAGGTTTATATTTCGGGTTTTTTTTTGAGGTGAGAAGTTCGACGCGTATTTTTTATTTTCCTTGAACTGACGTGCACAAATAAATAATGACAATGACAATGGTTTTTTTACACAAAACTCATAGAAATGTAAAGTAGAAATTTTTTTTTTTTGAACTGCAAAATATATTATAAAAAGAAACTAAGATTGTTTAAGAGGTTACAGATGAATAGTGAGAGAGGGCTAGTTTAGCCAAAGCATCAGCTTGTGAATTGGAAGCTCTAGGTATGAATGAAAAGGAGACAGTTTCTAGAGTTGAGGCTACGGAATTGATGTCCTGTAGGATACCGTATAGTTCCGTTGGTGTCTTCTTGGTGTTGAGTGCTCTGATGAGGGTTTGGGAGTCCGAGTGCATTATCAGTCATCGCCACCCTTCTCTTGTCGCTGTCAGAAGGGTCTCAAAGAGTGCTAAAGCTTCGGCCATGAGAGGTGAAGATATTGCATATTCTGTTGTAGATATCTCTGTGAGGATTTGATTGTTGGTTGTAGTGATGACGCCCCCTATACCAGCCTTGAAAGAGTCTGATTTCCATGCGCCATCGGAGAAACAAAGTATCGTACTCTGTCTCACTGAATCGGGTATAACCACGCGGTTTGCCCTTTGTTTTGAAATCTTCTTGATTTCATTGGTTTCTTTGGCCTGTGCCTGTTGCCATTCCCTCGCTTCTCTGATTGCTCGGGATAGGACATCATGCTCATCCAGTTTTTTCTTTTCAAAGAGAAGCTTGTTCCGCGCATTCCATAAGGCCCAGCAAACCCAAGGGAAGATCGGACCTGCCCCGATTCCGGATGGGGGGAGGCAAATCCATGATTTCGATGCTTGGAGACCTTCGTGGAAAATGGCGTCACGGGCGAAATCAATTGGAGCCATGGTTGGCAGGTGGCTCCATATCCGGCGGGCAAACGGGCAGTGGAGAAAGAGGTGGCTCGCTGTCTCCAGTTCTCCGCAATATAGGCACTCGCTCGCCGATTGGAGAGCTCTCCTTGCCAAATTTTCACCTGTTGCAAATGCTCTGTGTGATATCTTCCATAGAAAAAGTTTGATCTTCGGTGATATCTTCTCTTGTCCTTATTCCAGTTTATTGGACTTGCGGAGCCGAGATTAGTATCCTCTATTCTTATGTCAGCAACCGCTTGGTGATATCCTGACTTTGTCGAGTAAATTCCTGAGGCCTCCGCAAGCCAGACATGTTTGTCTGGAGCCCCCGATTTACTTGGTTTGAGGCGAAATACTTGCTCCGCTAATTCCGGTAGTAACTCTCTAACTTTCTCCTTGTCCCATTCATTCGTATTCAGTGTGATGAGCTCTGCAAATTTCATGTTTGCCGTTTGTTCAGTTGGGGGGCCGTACGGTTGTAATGGTGCTTCCTGTGAGATCCATGGTTCCTGCCATACTAGAGTGTCCTTACCGTTTCCAATGAGCTTGCCGAGATGCTTTATGAGTAGATCTCTGCCCTCAATCAATCCACGCCATCCATGTGATGCTGTTTGCGGGGCAGAGCAGTGAAGAAAATCTTTCTCCTTGCAATATTTGCCACAGAGTACTTTCGCTAATAAGCAGTTTGGTTGGCTGACGATTCTCCAGCTCTGTTTTGCTAGGAGCGCGATATTGAATTCTCTGATTTCTCGGAAGCCCAAGCCACCTTCTCTTTTTGATGTCGCCAGCTTTTTCCATGCCACCCAACTCATTTTCTGCTTGTCCGGGCTAGAGTCCCACCAAAACCTGGTAAGTGCTGACTGAATTCTTTTGCAGAGGCTCTTTGGGAGTTTGAAACATGTCATAGCATGGGACGGCATTGCTGTGAGTACTGAGTTAAGCATGACCATCTTTCCGACAGGTGATAGCATTTTGGTTGACCACGATGCTGCTCGTTGCCTGATTCTATCCACAATTCCTGTGAATAGGTCTTTCTTTCGTCTTCCAAAATGTTCAGGTAGCCCCAGGTACTTGCCGTTTCCCCCTTCCTTATTAATGCCCAGCTTTCTCTTGACAAAATCTTTTGTCTCCTGCTTTGTCTTTCGCGAGAAAGTGACTGATGACTTGGCGTAGTTGATCTTTTGCCCTGAGACTGCTTCGTATTTCTGCAGGATTCCTATCAAAGCTCGACAACTTTTTGCACTTGCTTTGCAAAAAAACATGGTGTCATCAGCGAATAAAAGATGGTTGATGCGAGGGCATCCTTGAGCCACTCTAATGCCCTCAAGATCACCATTTTCTTGGGCGTTTCTACACAATTCAGAGAGTACTTCACTACAGAGAATGAAGATATAAAGGAAGAGTGGGTCTCCTTGGCGTATTCTCCGTTTTTGTATGACTTCTCCCAGGGCTGCTCCATTAATAAGGTACTCATAAGTGACTAACTTGATGCATTGGATTATCCATAGGACCATTTTTGTATGAAAGCCTAGTCTAGTTAGCACTTGTTTGATGAAATCCCATTCTAGCCTGTCATAGGCCTTATATTGTATACATTAATAATTTCTTAAAATGATGAAAAATAAAAATAATATTTTTTATTCAAAACAATTAAAAAGTTAAAATTCTAGTGTTAAATTGTATACATTAATAATTTAATATATTTATTAAAAATTACGTAAATGTTTAGTGTCTAACTATTTTTATGTATTTGAAAGTTACAAACAATATAAATGTATATATACTGATCAGAGTGAATGTCCGAAATTTTTAATATTGATATTTATGATTTTTTTCGGTTTTGATGGATACTAGATTTCACTATTTGCTTTGCTTTGATTGGTCACGATTATCCAGATATTTCCGAATTGAATCGGAGTCGATCCAACGGATATCTAATAAGTGTTAGTCTTTTGGGCTTCAATTTCTCTTCATTTGGGCTCAAATAGTTTATAACGCGAGACCAAAAAGAAACGTGATATTAGAATGAAACAGTGTTCCTTATGTTTACTAACGCCTTGGTATAAAAGCAAGACCACCTAAGGTGATCAGAGAGAAAGCAGCCAACACAGAGAGACAAAATAGAGAGTTTATAGAGAGATTGGGAGAGAAGAAACTAAAGCAAGAAGACGTGTCCGAGTCATGTCGTTGTGGGAAAAAAGTGTCTTTGATATTGTCTATTTCTTTTTTGTCTTTTTTTTCTAGTCACATGTTACACGGGGAACCTGCTTAGAGCGTGTGTGCAGTGCCGTCCCGTACATTTTAAAGGCTTAAAGCATTTGAAAATAATATGGCCCTTAGAGAAATGCTAAAAAAAGAGTAATTATTGTTAAAAGTACTTAAAAGCACAAAAAAAGTTTAACAATGCAACAACCAACAACCAAATTCTATTTATGAATAGTTTCTCATAAATAGTTTCTCTAATGTTACTTATATTACCCAATGAAACATATGTGCAGAGTTTGGTTTCTGAAATTAAACACCATGACATAAGAGAGAAAAATAGAGCTTCTGCTAGAACATGAAACAGAGCTTGGAAACAAAAAACACTGATAAATTAATTTGATCTAATTAGAGTAGATGGATACCATACATTGATACAGCCACACATGTTTTCTCCACTTTATGTTTTATTTTAGTAAAGTAATTTACTAACTTGTTCCAACAAGTCACAGTTGAATGATCAAAGGAAACTATGACAATACGAGGAAGAAAGGAGAAAAAGAATGAAAATAAAGAGTTTTCTATTCAACATCATTAGTTCACTGGAATCACTATTCTATCATAAATTCCTCATTATCAACACAGTTATGTGCATGAGATTATCACTATTTTTTTTTAATTGCCTCAAATCGTAAGAAAAAGAAAACAAAAGAAAATTACCTGAATTCTTAGAAATCTACGGGTTTGGTTGTTTCGGTCTTCGTTAGATCATCAATTCGAGAGCTCGCCAATTCCAAAAATCTCTTCCTTCTAATTGATTATTCGGTAAAAGATCAACGAGAGAGAAAAAAAGGCTTAGACTTTTCGTATTCTCTCTTACGTAGCTGTAAATTTTTGTTTTATTTCTTTCTCACAATTAAAAAAGGAATATAACTAAAAAAATCACTTATAAAAAGAAAATTTATGTGAAAAAGAAATAAAAAAAACGAGACCAAGGCTATTCAAACTCATGACATGGCTATAAGTCTAACTAGTGCCAGACCAATTTAGCTATATATAACTTTTGTATATGTGGTACAAAAAATTCTCCTTAATGGTGGTTTAAAGCACATGCCTCCCTTGTTTTAAAACAGGGACGGCACTACGTGTGTGTAAATCTTTGCTTAAAGGAAGTCGTTAAGGGTTCATACCCGAGACGTATCGGTTCGAGTTTAAGAGCTATGTGATCAAATTCTCAGCGTTGATCAATATTAAAAAAATTCCTAAAAAATGGATAATTGCTGAAGGTTTTTGTTGTGGGTGGGTTTAGCATCCCCCGACCCAAATCAAAAGGAGATAAAAATAGGTCCAGTTCCTCCAAAGCCCATCTTCTCTTTCTCGGACATCACCTCATGGTTCGAATACGCGACCTTGTGCACGAGGTGATTAGAAGTCAAGAGTTGACCTACCAGACTTAAAGTGACGTTTTATCACATCACACCTTTTTACCTTTTCAGATGGGTCGAAAGCATGCCTCAGAACTTGTGTCGAGGCATGGGCTGACTTGTTAGGAATAGGAGGCAGCCTATCCTCGGATTAGATCGAACCACATGTTAATTTCGAGGACCTACAGTCCGCTATAAATACTGTAGATTTCCAGTAGGTAAACACATTGTATTCTAGAGAGAGAACAAAGAGAATAGGAAGAACAGCTCGGTAACTTAGATCAATTTTAACATCTTTAACAACCCGTCGAAAGGTGTTAGACCTCGCTATTTGCTTTATTGCTTTTCTTGTAACCGATTTCTCAATCTCTTGTAATCAGCGATCTCAATTATTCAAATATAAACTCATTTCACCTCGTTTAAACCTCGCGATCTAATCTGGTTCATTTACTAAGAATTCCGACCCTTAATCCCGGTTCTTTCATGAAAGTCACGTCCCGCTAAATCTACTTCACCTTTCTGCAAATCGAATCTTAACCCAAAAGAACTCGTGTGCGACCCGGTTTGCACAGTTGGCGCCGTCTGTGGGGAAATTTTCAGGAATTTTTTATATACTCAAGAACCAATTCGAACAACCTTCCGAGACAATGGAACACCTCCAAAACACGACCAGCCCTGTGATTGGAGCTTCCTCGGAAATAGCTCCCGGCGAGACATCCCGTGACGCTCAAATCAGCGGATCCGCTACGACGCCGGTGATCGGCTCGACAGCAGCGGCACCTACTGCCGTTAACCTCCTTCCTCCCCCGCGTGGTTTGTCAACCAAAGGAAGAAGTGCACACCGTGCGGAAGTTCATCCCGGACCACCTCCTCTGTCGTTCCGCCCACCATCCGCATACCGTTACGGAGGAGCGTCGTCGAATGTCTCTCCGGCGGGGTGCCCATACGGAATGCCTCTCTCACTCTGGCCACCGACGCCTACCACACCCCACTTCCTTGCGCCTCCCGAGAATCAACCGATCTATCCGCCCGGTCTTCCCCCGCCAGGATCCGGAGGACAGTCGACCGTCGAGCTGACTCCTCCCCGAACTCAGACGACCGCCATGCCACTCGACGCAACTCCCGAGCTTGAGAGCATCTTGCAAGTCTTCCTTAACCAAGTACAACAATCCCGTAGAAGATGCGAACAAACCCGGGAAAGGCTTCCGGAGGAAATTCTCGACTCGATGCGGCGAAACCTCTTCGGAGAATTCCATAACACAGCCCTCGCACCAACCACTCCTGACCATCCCATCACTTGGGAACACCAGCCTCGCCCTCAGCCTGTCGACAACCCCGTCAGAACGGGATATGCGAGGGAGCTGGACGAAATGAAGTTGCTGGTAAAAAACCTCACCTCGCAAATGCATCAAGCTATATGCTCCGCACAGAAGTCGACCGCGTGCTTTGCGAGTCACAGAACACCCCGTTCACCGCGGCTGTAACGGATTTCCCTCTTCGAAATCCGGAAAAATTCCTGTTCCCAAAGTACGAAGGAGGAGACGACCCAAGTCAATTTCTAGCGACCTTCAAGATTTCCATGGGAAGGGCGAGGTTCAGCCGAGAGGAACGCGGCGCGGGTTATTGCCAGCTCTTCGTGGGAAACCTGCGGGTGACGCCCTTCGATGGTTCTCCCGTCTGAAGCCCAACACTATAAGAAACTTCCTCCAGCTGAAAAACGCGTTCATTACGCAATACCTTACCTTCTTAGAAAATGGGACATCCGCCGCTGACCTGTATGCCCTCACACAAGAACCCAAGGAGAGTCTAAAAACTTTCATCCAGAGGTTCAAACTTGTGGCAGCCCGCGTCACGGTCCCCGACGAGGCAGGCCTAGACGCCCTCAAGAGAAGCCTGATATATGCTACCCGGTTCAGGGAGGAACTGACGGTTAACCTGCCTTTAACGCTCGAGGACGCGTTGCACCGAGCCTCGCGCTTCGTCGAACTAGAAGAGGAGTATGCGCATATTAAGAAGAAAACTCGCCCTGCAAAAACCTCGGCGTCCAAGGAAAAGGCAGTGGACTTCCCCGAGGAACCTCGCCAACACGTCAACAAAAACTACTAGGAAGAAAAGGAACGCAAGGCTGTCGCTTGTCACGCGGTCAGCGACAAAGCGCAGAAGCAACCAGGGAACAAATGGAGCAGAGATAAGCCAAAGGATAACACGGTAGAGGAAGGCCAAGACTCGACCCTCTTCTATAACTATCACCAGGTCCCGGGTCATTCTGACAGCAACTTCCGAGGTCTCGCTAGCTATCTCTACGATAAATACCGCGCTGGTGAAGGAACTCCCCCACAAAGGGCACATCGGGAGCATGAACCAATACAATAGCCTCGTACTGTTAACAACAAGGCCGGAGAGCAAGGCGGAAAGCGCCCCCGTGAAGTCAAGTCCGAAACCACTTAAGAGGCGCCTCCGCCCACGACAAAACGCATCGCATAGTTAACGAACGATGAAATAAGTCGTTCCCGACGAGTGTCTCATCTTTTTATATATGTGCTTGTACTAGCATTTTACAGAACTACGGTAGACTTGATCCCTGCTATGGGTACATAGGCAACCTCCTCGAGACGCGCAGTTTCTCATTTTAATTAATTTCAAAGATTTTCGTGCCAAGCACCCTCAAACAGCGTAAGCCGAGTCGACCTCGCAGTAAAAGCCGACTCAGGTCGCAAAATAAATAAATACATGCCTTCTACGGCCAAACCCATGGTATAAGCCAAGCTCTGACTTGCATCCACCCAAAACATGTCGGGAATAAAAGCAGAGGCCAGCCTCGCACAAACATAGATGGCTTGATCACCCATCGACCCGCACTTCCACTTATCGAGAGTAGGAATGTTTAAAGCCAAACACCGTTCTCGCATCTATCCGCCGTGGCAATCACGCCACACGATCTCAGGGCAGGATAATCCCACCCACGAAAGTATGAAGGAAAAAGTAAAACAAAAAAAAAAATCCATTTCGATTAAATACAGACTCGACAAAAGTCACCTCGGACGTCCGTTACAAAAAAATAAAAATAAAATAATATATACAACAATGTTTTTCTAGTCATCCCCCTGATATTATCATATCATACATCATTTAGGCTTACATTAGAGTAGGATTCTATTTCATATTTGACATATTTTGCTACTTTTATCATACATTTCATTGCATTTAGGAGTCTAGGTGTTGCATTAGGTTCTAGTAGAGTCTTTGGTGCATTTTGGTTCTCTTTTAGGTACAAAACAGGGCTAGAACGAAGCTGGGAGCTAAAATGATCATTTGGAGGAGGAGAAGCCATTGGATGGACAAGAGAGGAGCAAAAAGAAGGCGCAGCGGTCAAGGAGTGACCGCTGCAGCCAATTACAGCGGACTGAAGGTGCAGCGGTCAAGGAGTGACCGCTGCCAAATCCTCCGGACAATTCCCCAAGCCGTAGCGGTGCCTGCAGCGGTCAAGGAGTGACCGCTGTGATCTACTGGAGACAAAAATCGTTCAAGCTGCAGCTGTCCCGCAGCGGTCAAGGAGTGACCGCTGCAACTCACTCACAACGGTCAAGGAGTGACCGCTGCAATCTTCTGGAAGGTTTTACAAGACCGCAGCGGTCTTGCAGCGGTCACTTGCAGACCGCTGCAGTTTAGTCCGGACAAAAATAATCGGGTCGAAACCCGGTTTGTCCCGGGTCGACCCGGTTTGACCCAATCTCATAAAAACCCCTTCTTTCTCATTTACATTTTTATGCTTAGTTTTCCCTAAGAGTTTTAAGACTCATTTTCCCTTTTGTTCTTGAATCTCTAGTTGAATCTTAATACAATTTACATTTTCCTTTAAGGAATCTTGCCTTTTACATTTCATTATCAATCTATCTATTCATCCATCATGATTTATCCTCTAATCAAGCTTGGTTTTGGGAGATTCATCATGGATCTTGAGTAGTTCCATTAGGGTTTAAGGCTGGGTTAGATGAGGGTGATCAAAGCATGGATTAGGGTAGTTTAGGGTTTAAATCAAACATTCCATCCATCTCTAAGAGGCCTTAAAGCTTCTTCTTACATGGGAATGAGGAAGATGATATGAGGCATTTTCATGAACACCAAGTGTTTGATGAAATGCCCAAGAGAGCTTAGGGATGTAATTATGATTTTTATGCCCAAGGGATTGGTGCTAAAGGTTTTAATTAGGTTGATCTAGTAATTTGGAATTGAATTCACTAATTATCATCACTCAAATGGGAATTTGCTAATGATGTTATAATTAGTGACATGATTAATTGCATGGAAATGAATTAGTTAATTAAATGGATCATTAACCTAGGGAATAGCTAATTAGTGTAAGCTAAATACTCTAAACCATGCTTATTGATCCCAAATCATGAATAACCCATCTAAGGACCCTTGTTTTAATCATTGCATAACTTTTAATCATCTAATCAATTGCACTTAGCTTAATTAATTTCTAAAAACAACAAACAAGCTTCATTAGGCTTAGATTAAGAGAATCTTTGTACTCTAGGTGGCAATTTACAATGAGTTAGGATTGATACCTCTAAATACAACAATGATTAGGGGAATTGATGACCCTAAAAACTGATCATCAATTTGGCGCCGTTGCCAAACTCGTTTTTGCATCTAGTTTTAGGATTCACTTGAGACTAAGCATTTTACTTTTTGCATTTCACTTTTGACAACTTGTGTTTGGGATTGTGAGCTCAATTGTGAGTTTTGGTATTGGAATCGGATTGTTACTTGGTCTTTTGGCTGTTTTGTAGGTACATGCAAACAAGATCCAAAGGCAATCAAGATCTACTTCAACTCGCAACTCACCGTCGACCAAGCACTCGAGTTAGACAATTGATAGAGCAACTAGAGACTAATACCGAAACTATGGCTGAACAACACCATCTTCGTAATCCCGCTACTGTCGGAATTGGTGATACCGCTAATGTTCACGATGATCGCCACATAATCCAACCACCGAGAATCGAGAACAACAACTTCGAAATCAAAACCGGTCTCATCAACATGGTTCAAGCCAACCGGTTCTACGGATTACCTAGTGAAGACCCTCTCGATCACATTGACCGGTTCAACAAGCTTCTCAATCTCCTCAAGATCAATGGCGTCTCAGAAGATGCTCTTAAACTTCGGTTGTTCCCCTTCTCTCTTGATGACAAAGCTCACATTTGGGAAACAAATCTCCGTCAAGGGTCAATCACTACTTGGACGGATTACAAGAGAGAATTCCTCAACAAGTTCTTCTTCCCGGTTCGAACCGCGAAGCTACGGAATGACATATCAAGCTTCAAGCAATTCTCCAATGAGTCCTTTTATGATGCTTGGGAGCGTTTTCGCGGATTAACTCACCAATGTCCACATCATGGATTCACCAATGCCACTCTCTTGAGTACCATCTACCGAGGAGCTCTTCCCAAATTCCGTCAACTCTTGGATACCGCTTCAAATGAGAGTTTCTTGGCTAAGAATGTAGATGAAGCTATGCAACTAGTAGAGAACTTGGCTACTAGTGATGGTACTTATGGTGAAGAATATGACCGGACTACACGAGCTACACCGGATCAAGATGAAACAAAGCGTGATAAGAGATGAAGGCTTTGAATGACAAATTGGATAAACAAGTAGCCATGATGGATAAACAAGCTACACTATTCGATAAACTTCTATCTTCAACAAAGAAAGATACACACCACGTGGTAAACTATGTCGATGAAGCTACTTATGAAGAAGTCGTCAACTATGCACCGGAAATGGTTAACGAAGAAGAGATCAACTATGTGGGTAATCAAAACTACAACTTTCAACAAACCCACCCCAATCTCTCTTATAGGAGCAACAATGTGGCAAATCCTCAAGATCAAAACTATCCTCCAATGGGCACTCAAGGAAACCAATTTATCTCAACTAATCAAGCTCAACAACCCCGCTCTCAAGGAAACTACCAAGGTCAACAAGGCGCTGTTCAACCGCTGTCAAATCAACAACCACAGGGTTTCCAAAGGCCTCAACAAGCACGGTTCAATCAAAACCAACAAGGGTACAATCAAGGACAACAAAGGACAAACCCAAACCAACAAAGCTATGGACAGCAACAACAACAAAGCTATGGTTACCTACCTCAACAAGGTTACTCTACTCAAGGACAACAAGGGTTTCCTCAAGGAAAACAACCCCAACCTCCAAACCAAGCACCTCCACAAGTGGATTTGGTCACTATGATGCAGCAAATGCTTAGTGGACAATCAGCATTAACCAATAGGATTATGAACATGGAGGATGAGATTAAACACCTCAAGAGTCAAGGAGCTTCAACTTCTCGTCAAGGCCAACTTCCGGGAAAATCCGAGGCAAATCCGAAGGAATACATCAATGCTATTGAGCTAAGGAGTGGGACTACCTTGCCTACAAGAGAAAACCCTTAAATCAATGAGGACATTGAGAAGCAAGAAGGGGGGTAGACATTGTTGATGAAGGTGAATTTGAAGAGGACCCTTACTCAAACTCATTGGCAAGGGAATATGCCAAGGAGGATGCATTGCACAAAGAGAAAGAGCTTGAGGAATCCATGGAGAGGGCCACATCCTTAGCTAAAGCTAAGAATGACAAAGCCAAGGTTGTTGATGAAGAGACCAATAAGAAGCAAAAGTTCATCCCTCCACCATATGTGCCTAAACTTCCTTATCCAGGAAGATTTAAGAAGCAAATCGCTGAGAAGTACAAGACCATATTTGATAAGTCTCTCAAGAATGTTGAGCTTACAATGCCTCTAGTGGATGCTCTAGTCCTTGTGCCTCAACATGCCAAGTTCATCAAGGAAATGGTAATGGAGAGATCCAAGGAAGTGGAGTCAATGATGGTCTTGACCCATGAAGTTAGTGCCATCATCCAAAAGCAAGTGATACCCAAGAAGCTCAAGGATCCTGGTTCATTCACTATACCTTGTGCAATTGGACCACTAGCCTTTCAAAGTTGCTTGTGTGATCTTGGTGCAAGTGGTAGCCTAATGCCTTTCTCGGTAGCTAAGGCCTTGGGTATTAAAAGATATAAGGAGACTAACATGAGGCTGATCTTAGCGGATAGAAGTGTGCGGATTCCAATTGGTGTAATAGAAGATCTCCCGGTTTCGGTTCAAGGCTACACGGTTCCGACGGATTTCATTGTTCTTGAGATGGATGAAGAGCCATCCGACCCTATCATCTTTGGTAGGCCATTCTTAGCAACTGCTGGAGCAATAATTGATGTCAAGAGAGGAAAGATAGATCTTCACTTGGGTATGGATGAGATTCTTGAGTTTGACATCAACAAGACAATGAAGAAGCCAACCATTGATGACCAATGCTTTTACATAGAAGAAATGGATAGCTTGGCGGATGAGTTACTTGAAGAGCTAAGTATGGAAGATGGATTGGAAGTAGCCTTAACCTTGGATCACAAAGGAAATGGTTTCTTAACCAAGAAAAGCCAAGCTTATGAGCTCACACTTGACACTAAGGAGCCATTGGAAATAGAAGCTGGATTTGTGGATCTAGCAAGGGAAATGGAAGGTAAGGGTATTGAAGAGGTTAGTAGTGAAGGCACAACCTTGGATGATGGAGATTGGAGTGAGCTAAAGGCCCCAAAGGTGGACCTAAAGGAGCTTCCCTCGGGACTAAGGTATGCGTTCTTAGGTCCCAAAGAGTCTTACCCGGTGATAGTAAATGAAAATCTAAAGAGTGATGAATTAGCTTTGCTTATAAATGAACTTAAAAAGTATAGGAAAGCTATTGGTTACTCTTTAGATGACATTAAGGGTATTTCTCCCAACTTATGCACACATAGAATTCACCTTGAGGATGAATCAAGGACTTCTATTGAACATCAAAGAAGGTTGAATCTCAACTTGAAGGATGTTGTAAAGAAAGAGATTCTAAAACTTCTTGGTGCGGGAATAATTTATCCGATCTCGGATAGCTCGTGGGTTTCACCAATTCATGTTGTGCCTAAGAAAGGGGGAATCACGGTTATAAAAAACGAAAATGATGAGTTAATATCAACTAGAACCATCACCGGGCATAGGATGTGTATTGATTACCGGAAATTGAACTCATCAACTAGGAAAGATCATTTTCCTTTACCATTCATTGACCAAATGCTTGAAAGACTAGCCAACCATCAATACTATTGCTTTTTAGATGGATACTCGGGATTCTTTCAAATCCCGATCCACCCGAATGATCAAGAGAAAACGATATTCACTTGTCTTTATGGTACCTTTGCTTATCGAAGAATGCTATTTGGATTATGTAATGCACCAGCAACTTTTCAAAGATGCATGATGTCTATATTCTCGGATTTGATTGAAGAAATGGTTGAGGTGTTCATGGATGACTTTTCTATATATGGTTCTTCCTTTGGTGTTTGTTTGTCTAATCTTTGTAGGGTTCTAAAGAGATGTGAAGAAGCAAATCTAGTGTTGAATTGGGAGAAGTGTCACTTCATGGTGCAAGAAGGAATTGTTTTGGGTCACAAGATCTCGGAAAGAGGAATTGAGGTTGATAAGGCGAAGATTTTGGTTATGGTCAACTTAGAGCCACCAAAGACGGTAAAAGATATCCGGGCTTTTCTAGGCCATGCGGGTTTCTACCGGTGGTTTATCAAGGATTTCTCCAAGATTGCTAGACCATTAACAAGACTCCTTTGCAAGGAAGTGGAGTTTGTGTTTGATGAAGAGTGCATGAGAGCCTTCTTTGAGATCAAGAGAACTTTGGTTAGTGCACCAATAGTTCAAACTCCGGATTGGGATCTTCCTTTCGAGATTATGTGTGATTCTAGTGACTATGAGGTTGGTGCGGTTTTGGGTCAAAGGAAGGATAAGAAGACTCATGTCATCTACTATGCTAGTAGGACTCTAGATGAAGCTCAAACCCAGTATGCAACAACCGAGAAGGAGCTATTAGCGGTTGTGTTTGCCATGGAGAAGTTTAGGTCTTACATTGTCGGTTCTATTTGTCTACACCGATCATGCGGCATTGAGATACATACATTCGAAGAAGGACACTAAACCGAGATTGCTTCGTTGGATACTTCTTCTTCAAGAGTTTGACATGGAGATTGTGGACAAGAAAGGTATTGAGAATGGAGTAGCGGATCATCTCTCTCGGATTAGAGTAGAAGACTTGGTTCCTATTGATGACAAACTAATGCAAGAGAGCTTGATGAGTGTGGGATCTTTAAGGAAAGAAGATGAAGTCATTTTGGGTGATTTGTGTATCTCACAAGAGGACAATCTACCATGGTTTGCTGACTATGTGAATTACTTAGTTTGTGGAAAGGAACCACCACTTGAAGGCCATAAGAAGAAGAGGTTTTTCAAGGTTGTGAAAAGATTCTATTGGGATGAGCCTTTCCTATACACTCTATGCAAGGATGGTCTCTATAGGAGATGTGTAGCTGAGGAAGAGTTTGAGGGAATCTTAATGGCTTGCCATAGTTCACCAAGTGTAGGACACTTTGCTTGCTTCAAAACAGCCACAAAAGTCATCCAAAGTGGGTTTTGGTGGCCAACCTTGTTCAATGATGCTTATGAGTTTGTGAAGAGTTGTGACCAATGCCAAAGGAAGGGAAATATAAGCAAGAGAGATGAGATGCCTCAAAACCCAATCTTTGTTGTAAAGGTCTTTGATGTTTGGGGTATTGACTTCATGGGTCCTTTCCCACCTTCCTTTGGGAACCAATATATTTTGGTGGCTGTGGACTATGTATCCAAGTGGGTGGAAGCAATAGCTTCCCCTACAAATGATGCCAAGATTGTGGTTAAGTTATTCAAGACAATCATCTTCCCAAGGTTTGGAGTTCCAAGAGTGGTAATTAGTGATGGAGGAAGCCATTTCATTAACAAGGTGTTTGAGAGTCGACTCAAGAAGAATGGAGTGAAGCATAAGGTATCAACCCCATACCATCCCCCAAACCAATGGTCAAGTAGAGGTCTCTAACCGCCAAATCAAATCGATTCTTGAGAAAACAGTTGGTACTTCAAGGAAGGATTGGGCGACCAAACTCGATGATGCTCTTTGGGCTTATAGAACCGCCTTCAAGACTCCCATTGGTACTACTCCTTTCAACTTGTTATATGGGAAAGCTTGTCACTTGCCGGTAGAGCTCGAATTCAAGGCAAAGTGGGCAGTCAAACTTCTCAACTTTGACATAAAGAATGCTCAAGAAAGGAGATTGGTGGACCTAGAAGAACTTGAAGAGACTAGACTTAAGGCTTATGAAAACTCTTCAATCTACAAAGAGAGAACCAAGGCATTACATGACAAGAAGATTTTCTCTAAGGACTTCAATCCCGGTGATCAAGTGCTACTATTTAACTCGAGGTTGAAACTCTTTCCCGGAAAACTCAAGTCGAGGTGGTCCGGACCATTTGTGGTTAAGGAGGTGAGAAGTTATGGAGCGGTTGTGCTTGAAACAAAGGATGGAAGGGAATTTATCACCAATAGTCAAAGGTTGAAGAAGTATCATGCTAGGGAAGTCACTCAAGAGGCAATCTCAACTCCTCTTGAGGATGCTCCAACTACCACTTAGCACAAAATGGTAACAAAGTCAAACTTAGAGACTTAAAACAAAGTGCTATTAGGAGACACCCCTTGCTTATCCTTATAAATAGTTTAATTTCATGTGTTTTATTTCTTTGTTAGTGCATTTTGATGTTTTTGCTAAGTGTTTTCAGGGGATTTAAGGAATTTTGGAAGTTTAATGGTTGCAGCGGTCAATGCCAGACCGCTGTGGCTCATTTTACTTGGAGTCCGGAGAACATGCAGCAGTCCCTTGCAGCGGTCAAGGAGTGACCGCTGTGATCTTCTGAGGTACAAAAATAATTTGGTCGCAGCGGTCTTGCAGCGGTCAATGCCTGACCGCTGTGACTTATTTTGTTTAAAACCCGGAGAAGCTGCAACGGTCACCTGCAGTGGTCAAGGAGTGACCGCTGGGATTTTCTGAAGACGAAAAAAATCTGCAGCGGTCCTGCAGTGGTCACACGCAGACCGCTGCAGACAGGTAAAATTGGAAAAAAATCAGCCAAACCGATCGGTTTGGTCGATTTAAACCCGATCCCCTCTTCTTCTTCCTCATTCTTCATGACTTCTTCACCCTAAAACTCAATTTCTCTCATTCTAGATCCTTAGAAACCTTTGTTCTTTCACTCTCAAACCAATTTTCTTACATAGCCTTGCATTCTTCACTTGTTTTCAACACAATCCATCATCAACACTAAGGTAAAATCAAAATTTCATCCATATTTTGTGAATTTTATAGAAACTCATGAATTTGTGCTGAATATTGATGGAATTGATTAGATTTTGCTTGGGTAATGCTAGTCTAAGCTAGATAGGTTGATTACATGGTTGAATTTTGAGGATTCATGTTGAAATTTGGAATTTTTGAAAATTAGGGTTCTTGAGGTTTGGGAAAAACGAAATTTCAGGGGATTTTGGTTTTGATGGTTTCAATTGTGAAATTAAGTTAGGAAACCTTGTTTAGATACATGAGCATTGATTTCCATTAAGAAATTATAATGAAATTGCTTCTTTGAGCTCATTATTTGCTAGTTTTCCATTGTTTTGAAGGATAATAAATGGGAGTGAAGAAAGGAAAGGAGACCGCGGGAACTTCTAATGCTGAGAATGAATCAAGCGGAAGTGAGTCTGACGTCCCAAGGCCACAACCAAAGAGGGCAAGGAAGCAAAAGAAGGTTGAAGAGCCACCAAAGATCAAACCAACTCCAAACCAAAGATTGAGAGCTATGAAGGATATGGAGTTTGTTCCAACAAGATGGGCGAATCATCAACTCCTGGCGGACCTCGGTATCTTGGATGAAGTTAGGAGTTTGTTCTTTAACATGAGATTGGCGGGACTCTTCGACATGGCCCAAATCTCGCACAAAACGGAAACCAAGGAGTTCCTTGCCACCTTGAGCGTCTTTGATGACACTGCCTTGGATATAACCAACGAGAACCGGGGGCGAATATGCTTTAAGATTCGCGGGAGGAACTACGAGATAAAAATGACACAAGTGGGTATGATCTTCAACTTCCCAGCTGGTGGCGAAGTCTATTCATTGAACCTCGACATGAATGAAGAGCAAGGAGTGTGGAGATTGATAGCTCGGGGCGAATACAAGAAGGGAGTTAGCAAGGCAACAGCTATCTGACATCCAGCGATCCGGTATGCTCACAAGTTCCTCGCCCACACCTTGTTCACAAGACGGGAGACGGGAAATGTGAAGGAAGAGGAGCTTGCTCTCTTGACCGAGGGAGTGAAGTCCTTCTTACGCACCACGGGAAAAAGTGAAGACTGCGGATATGACATCATTGGGCAACCAAGACCGGTCAACTTCACTCACTACCTCGTGAACCGCCTCCTCTCGTTCCAAGATTGGGTAACTTCGAACAAAGACAAGACTCCTCAGCTCAGCATTGGAGGGCTCATTACACCAATCTTGACAGCTTGCGGAGTAGAGATACGCTCACCCGAGGCAACACTACCAATCATGAGGTTAGATTTGTCTTATCTCGCCACTTCTCACTTCCTTGTAGGGCGCAAAAGGAAGAGCTATGGATACCGTTTCCATGTCACCGGGAACGAGAAGAAGACCATCCTACTCCCCAACTCGGGTATCACCTCCTTCAACACACGCTACAATCTCTTGTTCAACCCGCGACCATATCTCCTCCATGATCCAGCTAGAGATGGGCTCCTCTCTTCTATTCACCGGACCCGAACCGAGCAACCGCGTGAAGACGACGAGGAAGAGCTTCCCGGGGAGATTTATGGCAGCAAGCGGTATGATTTCGAGCCTTTCACCGACCCAATCACGGGAGATGCTCTAAGGAAAAGAAGCTAAATGGTGAAAGGAGCAAAGAAAGAGGAATTCAAGGCAAAAGAAGAGGAGCCAAAAGAAGTAAGAAGAATCCCCATTGAAGAGAAGATGAATGGAATGGGCAAAGACCCTTGGGTAGAATGGCAAAATGCCTTAGGTGAATAAAAGGGTAGATAGGATTTTTGATGGGAAATGGGCTAGAAGATGGCTTAGGTTAGAGAAACTCTAGGCATTTGGGGTAGACAAAAGTTTTCTCTCGTATGCATAGGTTGCTCTTTATCTTTAGCATTTTGTTAAAATTTGGCTCATTCTTTGAGAGATCCCTAAGCTAACAAACCAATACATTAATGAGATCATCTTCATCTCATAACCTTAACCCTTAACCAAATGGTTTGATCTAAATTGGTGTAAGCACAATTCACAAAATTTCATGAGCTAATGAATGTTAAGAGGCTAGTGGATAGGATGTATTGTCTAGACCAAGGTTTGGTTTGATTATGTATTGAGATGTGCATGGCTAACTTCTTTTGAGTAGACAAACTTTGATGCATTTTAGGCTTAGTAACTTGGATGTTGAGTTGATTTCTTTTTGTGATGCCTTGTTGATTGAACTACTCCTTGTGCTTCATTATCTCTCTCTTGAGCTTGCTTTTTGCTTGAGGACAAGCAAATGAGTAAGTTTGGGGGAGTTGATATTATCATATCATACATCATTTAGACTTACATTAGAGTAGGATTCTATTTCATATTTGACATATTTTGCTACTTTTATCATACATTTCATTGCATTTAGGAGTCTAGGTGTTGCATTAGGTTCTAGTAGAGTCTTTGGTGCATTTTGGTTTTCTTTTAGGTACAAAACAGGGCTAGAAGGAAGCTGGGAGCTAAGATGATCATTTGGAGGAGGAGAAGCAATTGGATGGACAAGAGAGGAGCAAAAAGAAGGCGCAGCGGTCAAGGACTGACCGCTACAGCCAATTACAGCGGACTGAAGGCGCAGCGGTCAAGGAGTGACCGGACAAAAATAATCGAGTCGAAACCCGGTTTGTTCCGGGTCGACCCGGTTTGACCCAATCTCATAAAAACCCCTTCTTTCTCATTTACATTTTTATGCTTAGTTTTCCCTAAGAGTTTTAAGACTCATTTTCCCTTTTGTTCTTGAATCTCTAGTTGAATCTTAATACAATTTACATTTTCCTTTAAGAAATCTTGCCTTTTACATTTCATTATCAATCTATCTATTCATCCATCATGATTTATCCTCTAATCAAGCTTGGTTTTGGGAGATTCATCATGGATCTTGAGTAGTTCCATTAGGGTTTAAGGCTGGGTTAGATGAGGGTGATCAAAGCATGGATTATGGTAGTTTAGGGTTTAAATCAAACATTTCATCCATCTCTAAGAGGCCTTAAAGCTTCTTCTTGCATGGGAATGAGGAAGATGATATGAGGCATTTTCATGAACACCAAGTGTTTGATGAAATGCCCAAGAGAGCTTAGGGATGTAATTATGATTTTTATGCCCAAGGGATTGGTGCTAAAGATTTTAATTAGGTTGATCTAGTAATTTGGAATTGAATTCACTAATTATCATCACTCAAATGGGAATTTGCTAATGATTTTATAATTAGTGACATGATTAATTGCATGGAAATGAATTAGTCAATTAAATGGATAATTAACCTAGGGAATAACTAATTAGTGTAAGCTAGATACTCTAAACCATGTTTAGTGATCCCAAATCATGAATAACCCATCTAAGGACCCTTGTTTTAATCATAACTTTTAATCATCTAATCAATTGCACTTAGCTTAATTAATTTCTAAAAACAACAAACAAGCTTCATTAGGCTTAGATTAAGAGAATCTTTGTATTCTAGGTGACAATTTACAATGAGTTAGGATTGATACCTCTAAATACAACAATGATTAGGGGAATTGATGACCCTAAAAACTGATCATCACCCCCCTCGGGAAGTCTTGATCCGGGAGATCCTCGAAGCCGAGCTGCACAACCCGCAGTCCCGAAGGCTTGGACTCCGCTTGCTCTTCCTCAAACAACTTCGCCGTCAGAATCTCTCCCGGTGCATCTATGTCTGCCGCCTGCAGCTTTCTAATTAGGTCCATTTGCCCATGGGCCTCAATCAGATCAGCTTTTGCAGCGTCAGCCCGCTCTCGATCTCTGAGATACCCCGCTACGATGACCTCGAAGGATTTATATTTGGCGAGCTCTTGGGTCAACGCGTCGTACTCTTTTTCAACGTCGATAGGGACAGCTCGGTTAGCATGAACTCGCTCCGTTTCCAAGGAGGAAGCCTCACCTAGTTTCATTCGAAGCTTTTCAACCTCCCTATTTGCCGCGAGTAGCTCCTCGTTCAATCAACCATTGGCCTTCAGCTACCGGAAATAGGCACGACGCGCTTTTCTGAACTCGTTGTCATAGGACGCAAGGGTGTCATTCGGGGACGGGATGTACTGCACAAAGATGGCCGAGTTTTTTATTTTCTTAAAATAAAAATAACATAATAATTATAAAAATATAAGAAAAAAGCAGAATCTCTGCTTACCTTCACCAAGTGACCGGAATTCGCGACCACGTCCTTCCTCAGAGTCTCGGGTGTTGCATCGAGAATCTGATTTCCTGGCCCGATGATCTTTGAGATCAGCTCATGGCATTTCTCAACATCGTCCTCCAGCGGCCTACCTCCTAAGTGAGAGAAACGGAATGCGTAAGCAGCACCCTCACTCAAAGGGATTCCCTAAGGTATCAAATTCCCCGGTTCCGCACCAGTGTTCGTCACCACTTCTTCGATTGAACTAACAAGGCACGTGGATAGCTTGCCAAAGATCTACAAGGTACCCCCCTGGGTAAATAGCGCCTTACCCTTTCCGGGGCCAAGACCTTCCGACCTCACTTCCGGCTCCAATAACCTCTAGGATGGCGTTGGCTCTTTCTTCCGTTTCTTGGCTAGGGCCTTCCTAGAAGAACCGGGCGCTCACTTCTGAACATAATCATTAATATGCATTATGCCCATAATGGGACAAAGATGCGGGTAATAGCGAATTGAAACAGGCGAAGCGATACTTACCAGGAGAAAAATTCCATATGCGTCGCGGATTACACCTCGGATCCTCCAACGACTGCTCGTCAATCTTTACGAAGAAGTAATTCTTCCACCAGTTCTCTATCTTCAAAGGCTCGCCCATGAAGATCTTTCAGTTCTTCCTAAACAAGGTGTACCATGTCCCGATCACATTCTTTCTGTTGTTCGAAAATCACATCGTCTCCTCCACGAACTGGATGCATATCTCTATTCCCTCCTCGCGAGCCATTGCTTGCAGGGCAATGATGTTACGGACTGAAGCCAAGGTCAATTTGAAGGAATTTGTGTAGGTTTTAAAACTTTTTCATAAACCCTAAACACTAATTCATTGCCTGGATCTATGTTGATTGAATCATAAACTCGGATCTCGATCATACCTGGAGTTTATGAGCAGTGGCATTGATCAGGATGTTGATATCAGAAGCGCCTCAGATACTGCGCCTCTACGGAAAGTCCACACGCACACAAACTGGATCACCGGGATGCTAGTGCCGGAAAGGCTCTCGGGATTCTGTGTTTTAAGATGGCTGCAGATCTAAGAGTTACTGAAAATTTCGTGCCTCTATATCTTATATAGGGACCACGAACACCTAATTAATGACCGGGCTAAACCGATCATTAATTAGATCATTAAACCAAACCAGTCGGTCTGATTTCAGTCACTGTGTCGGTCGACACAACTACTTGTGTCGGTCGACACACTTAGCCAAAACACACAATAATGTATATCAAATATACATCAACTTGATCATTACATTAATGATCAATCCCAATCTTGTTTATCCAGTTTGCTTAGGTGTGTCACCCTGTAGGATCATATAATACTAGCAATGAGTTCATAACTCATAAGTTATAAGCGGTTTCTAGCAAAGCATTATACCTACCTAGTATCACATGATAGTCTTATCTCGACTTCACAACTATATTAGAGTGAATACAAGTATGATATCCAGGACATTCCCTTCACAATTGAGTGAGCGCAATCTTGTGACGCCGACAGAAAACCGTGAGAAATTTTGGGATCGGGACATTTGGAAAAATAGGATTCGTAGAAACCTATATACCCCGGTTCGCAGATGGATAGCCGGTTTTCCGACGATCGGATTTCAATCGACACCCGGTCGAAGGTCGCGTTCGGTAGGACACGTCGCAGAGAGTCGGAGGTACTCAGCGACGCCTCAATGATCTTGGGAACCGGAGGGTTTCTTCGGGATCTTGCTCTCCCAGTCCCAGCTCCAACAGCGCCGACTTCATGGTCAGATTCCTGCTCCTGGACCGAAGGTGACAACCCCGAGGTGTTCTCGTCATGAGAATTTTCTCCGTGGTCATAGAACTGGGCCTCCTCCGACCCGGATCTCGCCTAGTCAGATTGGTTTGCATTGAAGTCAGGCATAGCGATAGAAGAGAGAGCCTGGAAGGAAAAGGAGAGAGAGAGAATTTCAAACAAAGGAAGAACAGTTGAGAAATCTCTGATAGAAGACGGGTTTTATAGATATGGAGCGGAAGGCGAAGCATCCCCGAGTAATGATGGTTACCAGTACACGAATATCGCGACGTTTCGATGAGCAAATCCTCGATTTCTACCCAAACCGATTCAGCGACAAATGAATGAAGGAATTTGGTGTAGGTTTTAAAACTTTTGTAAAATCCTAATCATTCCTTTTAGCCCTTTAGATCATGTTGATTGAATCTATATTTTGGATCTCGATCATACCTGGAGTTTATAAATAGCGGAAATGTTCAGGATGCCGAGATCAAGAGCGCCTCAAATGCTGCGCCTCTACGGAAAGTCCACACGCACACAAACTGGATCACCGGGATGCTAGTGCCAGAAGAGCTCTCGGGATTCTGTGTTTTAAGATGGCTGCAGATCTAAGAGTTACTGAAAATTTCGTGCCTCTATATCTTATATAGGGACCACGAACACCTAATTAATGACCGGGCTAAACCGATCATTAATTAGATCATTAAACCAAACCAGTCGGTCTGATTTCAGTCACTGTGTCGATCGACACAACTACTTGTGTCGGTCGACACACTTAGCCAAAACACACAATAATGTATATCAAATATACATCAACTTGATCATTACATTAATGATCAATCCCAATCTTGTTTATCCAGTTTGCTTAGGTGTGTCACCCTGTAGGATCATATAATACTAGCAATGAGTTCATAACTCATAAGTTATAAGCGGTTTCTAGCAAAGCATTATACCTACCTAGTATCACATGATAGTCTTATCTCGACTTCACAACTATATTAGAGTGAATACAAGTATGATATCCAGGACATTCCCTTCACAATTGAGTGAGCGCAATCTTGTGACGCCGACAGAAAACCGTGAGAAATTTTGGGATCGGGACATTTGGAAAAATAGGATTCGTAGAAACCTATATACCCCGGTTCGCAGATGGATAGCCGGTTTTCCGACGATCGGATTTCAATCGACACCCGGTCGAAGGTCGCGTTCGGTAGGACACGTCGCAGAGAGTCGGAGGTACTCAGCGACGCCTCAATGATCTTGGGAACCGGAGGGTTTCTTCGGGATCTTGCTCTCCCAGTCCCAGCTCCAACAGCGCCGACTTCATGGTCAGATTCCTGCTCCTGGACCGAAGGTGACAACCCCGAGGTGTTCTCGTCATGAGAATTTTCTCCGTGGTCATAGAACTGGGCCTCCTCCGACCCGGATCTCGCCTAGTCAGATTGGTTTGCATTGAAGTCAGGCATAGCGATAGAAGAGAGAGCCTGGAAGGAAAAGGAGAGAGAGAGAATTTCAAACAAAGGAAGAACAGTTGAGAAATCTCTGATAGAAGACGGGTTTTATAGATATGGAGCGGAAGGCGAAGCATCCCCGAGTAATGATGGTTACCAGTACACGAATATCGCGACGTTTCGATGAGCAAATCCTCGATTTCTACCCAAACCGATTCAGCGACAAATGAATGAAGGAATTTGGTGTAGGTTTTAAAACTTTTGTAAAATCCTAATCATTCCTTTTAGCCCTTTAGATCATGTTGATTGAATCTATATTTTGGATCTCGATCATACCTGGAGTTTATAAATAGCGGAAATGTTCAGGATGCCGAGATCAAGAGCGCCTCAAATGCTGCGCCTCTACGGAAAGTCCACACGCACACAAACTGGATCACCGGGATGCTAGTGCCAGAAGAGCTCTCGGGATTCTGTGTTTTAAGATGGCTGCAGATCTAAGAGTTACTGAAAATTTCGTGCCTCTATATCTTATATAGGGACCACGAACACCTAATTAATGACCGGGCTAAACCGATCATTAATTAGATCATTAAACCAAACCAGTCGGTCTGATTTCAGTCACTGTGTCGATTGACACACTTAGCCAAAACACACAATAATATATATCAAATATACATCAACTTGATCATTACATTAATGTTCAATCCCAATCTTGTTTATCCAGTTTGTTTAGGTGTGTGACCCTGTAGGATCATATAATACTAGCAATGAGTTCATAACTCATAAGTTATAAGCGGCTTCTAGCAAAACATTATACCTACCTAGTATCACATGATAGTCTTATCTCGACTTCACAACTATATTAGAGTGAATACAAGTATGATATCCAGGACATTCCCTTCAATCTCCCACTCGTACTGGAATCAACTTATTCCAAAAATTTCTTTGTCTCTATTTCTCGACTCAGCATAAGACAAGAACCTGTGTCATCCTTATAAAGCCAAATCACGTTTATCGAACTCTGATGTATACTGATAAAGGCAAACAACTGACATTCAGCTTGTTTGAGTGTGGCCACACATTCCTTCAGTATCAAATCTTCGATAGGCCCAGAGATATTTAACTCCCATTATATAGGAGGAACAAATCCCATCTTGTTCCATCCCCTCTTCCCCACACACTTCATGATATGCCGAATCAATGTCTGAATAATCACCAGTTACGGATAACGTTTGAACAAGTCAAAGCAGACTTATTCATATGCAGAAAATCATGATGGAGTCAGGTCTAAGGACTATACTTTATAGTCGTAATGAGAAACTCATATGATACTCATTTAACAATCTTGTTGAGTTCTCATTAGCGGGTCATGTCCGATACCTTGTTCACAACACATATCTATGTGATTGACTTTGATACTCCTATCAATGACACCATGAAACTTGGTCATCAGTCACATCACATACTAGTCTCGCGCGGTTATTAATGTCCCAATTTAACAACCTTCGACCAGGGACCTCAGTAATTTATGACATCTATCGCATATAGGGTTTCATGATCAAATCATCGATTTGATGACCTATAAGAATGTCTTAAATTATTTTGGGACTATTATTTAATTAATCAATGGCACAATTAAATAATAATGAAACATTTTCATTAAGTAAAACATAACCAAAGTATGTTTACATGAACATCAAAACAAAACAAACAACTCCCACTCAAATTAAGATTACTACTCAAGAAATCTAATTCCTATCGCAGCAGCATGACTCTCATGCTTGGGCTGTGGGAGTGGCTTAGTCAGAGGATCAACAACATTCTCGTCCGTCGGGACTCTACTGATCTTCACATCTCCTGTCTCAATGATATCTCGTATCAGATGATATCTTCTCTCGATGTGTTTGGACTTCTGGTGTGATCTAGGTTCCTTTGCTTGAGTTATATCTCCATTGTTATCACACAACAACGCCACAGGCTCTGAACTGCTAGGAATAACACCAAGTTTAGTAATGAACTTCCTAATCCAAACAGCTTCCTTTGCCGCTTCTAAAGCAGCAATGTACTCAGCTTCTGTCGTGGAATCTGCTACAGTGCTCTGCCTGGAACTCTTCCAACTAACTGCACCGCCATTCAGACAGAAGACGTAACCAGATTGAGATCGGAAATCGTCTTTGTCCGTCTGGAAACTAGCGTCGGTGTATCCACTCACCACAAACTCATCACTTCCTCCGTAAACCAAGAACTTATCCTTAGTATTCCTCAAATACTTCAGGATTTTTTTGAGGGCAGCCCAGTAACTCTCACCGGGATCGGATTGGTATCGACTCGTCATGCTCAAAGCACAAGCGACGTCCGGTCGTGTACATAGCATGACATACATGATAGATCCTATCACAGAGGCATAGGGAATCCTACTCATGCGCTCTCGCTCAGCAGGTGTTGAAGGACACTGCTTCTTGTTTAGGGTGATGCCATGTGACATTGGAAGCAAGTCCTTCTTGGAATCATGCATATTGAACCTGTGTAAGACCTTATCAATATAAGTGTCCTGACACAGCCCAATTAGCCTCTTCGATCTATCTCTATAGATCCTTATTCCAAGAATATATGTGGCTTCTCTCATATCCTTCATCGAGAAACAACTTCCAAGTCAAGTCTTAACAGACTGAAGTAATGGAATATCATTTCCGAGAAGCAATATGTCATCTACATACAGTACTAGAAAAGCAATTGCGCTCCCACTAGTCTTCTTGTAAACGCACTGTTCCTCTTCGTTCCTGATGAAACCAAATTCTTTAATAGCTTCATCAAAACGAAGATTCCAACTCCGAGATGCTTGCTTCAATCCATAAATGGATCGATGAAGCTTGCATACTTTCCTAGGGTTATTAGGATCTATGAAACCCTCAGGTTGTGTCATATACACGTCCTCTTCCAGAATCCCATTCAGGAAGGCGGTTTTCACATCCATCTGCCAAATCTCATAATCATAATAAGCGGCAGTCCCTAGGAGAATCTGAATGGACTTAAGCATAGCGACTGGGGAATAGGTTTCGTCATAGTCAACACCATGCACTTGTTTGAAACCTTTTGCAACCAATCTAGCTTTGTACATCTGTCCATTACCATCCACATCAATCTTCTTCTTGAAGACCCATTTGCACTCAATGGCTTTTGCACTCAATGGCGTTTACACCATCGGGAGAATCTTCCAAAGACCAAACTTTGTTGATTTACATGGACTCCATTTCGGATTCACAGGCCTTAAACCATTTTTCGGAATCAGGGCCCAACATTGCTTCTTCGAAATTCGCAGGTTCGTCACTATCAACGATCAGAAGATCATGACAGCTAGTCACGAGAAATCCGTATCTCTCGACTTCATTACAAGTCCTTCCGGACCTGCGAACTACAGGCACCACAGGTGTTGGTTCCACAACTTCTTGTGAATCCAACGGCTGCTCTCTCTCATCAGGTTGAACAGTGTCCTGTGGTTCTCGAATTTCTTCGATTTGTACTTTACTCCCACTGTTCTTCTTGGAAAGAAATTCTCTCTTATGAAAGACACAGTTCCGAGCAACAAATACATTGTTCTCGGATCGGTTGTAAAAGTAGTATGCCTTGGTTTCCTTAGGGTAACCAACGAAGTAGCACTTATCAGATTTGGGTGCTAGCTTATCAGATATCAATCGCTTGACATAAACTTTGCAACCCCAGATTTTAAGAAAAGACAGACTTGGAACATTTCCAGTCCACATCTCATATGGAGTCTTTTCAACTGATTTTGTTGGAACTCTGTTCAGCGTAAACGTAGACGTTTCAAGAGCGTATCCCCAGAAGGATAACGGTAGATCCACATGACTCATCATCGATCAAATCATATCCAATAAAGTCTGATTCCTCCTCTCAGACACACCGTTCCACTGTGGTGTTCCAGGAGGAGTGAGTTGTGAAAAAATTCCACAATCTCTAAGATGATCATCGAACTCTTGGCTCAAGTACTCACCTCCACGATCAGATCGAAGAGCTTTGATACTTTTGCCAAGTTGATTCTGTACTTCATTCTGGAACTCCTTGAACCTTTCGAAAGATTCCGATTTATGTCTCATAAAATAGACATAACCATATCTACTGAAATCATCAGTAAATGTGATTAAGTACCTAAAGTTTCCTCTTGCACCAATGCTCATTGGGCCACACACATCTGTATGTATAAGGCCCAACAAGTCACTGGCCCTATCATTAAACTTGTTGAAAGGGGTTTTTGTCATTTTGCCCAATAAGCAGGATTCACACTTCTCAAATGATTCATAATCAAATGAGTCTAAAAATCCATCACGATGAAGCTTTTGAATCTTTTTCTCATTGATGTGGCTCAAACGACAGTACCAGAGAAAAGTCGGATTAGAGTCATTTGATTTAAACCGTTTGTTATTTATGTTATAAACAGGCATTGATTGGTTGAGAATATAAATCTCATTCTCCAATGGGGCGCTACCATAAAATATATTATCTTGAATAAAAGAGCATCATTTGTTCTTAATCGAAAATCCAAAACCATTCGTGTCTAAAACAGAAAAGAAATGATATTCCTGCTTATTGCAGGTACATAGTAGCAATTCTCTAACTCTAAAATCATGCCTGATGGCAGAGACAAATGATAAGTTCTTACGGCTAATGCAGCAACTCTTGCTCCATTCCTAACACGCAGGTCCACTTGTCCCTTCTTCAGCGTTCTACTGCTGCGTAGGCCCTGCATATTAGTACAAATATGAGCACCACAGCCGGTATCCAATACCCAAGAATTAGAACTTGATGAAGTAACATTTACTTCTATAACATAAATACTTTTAGATGCCGTCTCATACGACTTCCTCAGGTTCTTCAAACCTTCCAGGTATTCCTTGCAGTTTTTCCTCCAATGCCCAGGCTTCTTGCAGTAAAGACAAATGTCAGTATCACTGGGGCTGCGCTTTGGCTTGGAAGACGACTCAGGCTTGTCCCGGTTCTCAACCTGGACAACCTTGCTCTTTCCTTTGCCCTTATCAGGTTTCTTAAACCCTTTACCCTTTTGTACCATGAGTACATCAGGAGCAGCCTTCTTGATATTGGACTCTGCCGTCTTGAGCATGCCATGGAGCTCAGTCACAGACTTCGTCATGTTGTTCATATTATAGTTCATAACAAACTGATCGAAGCTAGACGGCAGAGATTGCAGGATGATGTCCGTAGCCAACTCTTGGCTAAGGGGAGAGTCCAGTTTAGCCAGGTTATCGATATAACCCATCATCTTAATGATGTGGGGGCTCACTGGACTGTCATTTGACAGCTTGTACTCGATGAGAGTTTTAACCGTCTGGTATCTCTCAGTGCGAGCTTGAACCTGAAACATAGATTTCAGGGTTGTGATTATCTCGATCGGTGACCCCGCGTTCTCAAACTGTTTTTGCAGTTCCGAGTTCATCGTGGCCAGCATCAGACATATCACATTTGTCACATCATCTGAATGCTTTTCCCACTTGTCCTTATCAACAATATGAGCATTGGATATGGGCTTTTCAGGTAGAGGATTCTCAAGAACATATTCTTCTTCTCATTTCTGAGAACGATTCTTATGTTCTGATACCATTCCAAGAAGTTGGATCCTTTCAACTTTTCCTTCTCAAGGACGGATGTCAACGTGAATGAGTTTGAGTTGTTGTTGTTAGACATAGCTGAATCAAGAAAAAAAAAGAGTTTAATTAGTTTTGATGTTCAAGGAATGAGAAATCTTAACATTTAAGACTGCTCGCAATATATTCAAAATTATTTTTCTTCAAGTTGAATATAATGATCCAAGATCCATATTTCACTGAGATTTGAGTGAGTTTTGGCTCATCGCCCAAACTTCAGTTATTTAGGTGAGCAAACATTTTGCTGATCATAACCAATATGACTCTTGGTCTTGGATTAATATCCTATATTAAATCTAATCTTATGTCTCTGGGCCCAAAACCATTATGATAGCCCATTCAAGCAAACCAATCTTCAAGTCATGTGGTAACGATTACCACCTGCCTTACTCGTGTAATTGTGAATGCCTTGCTTTAGCAAGCCCATCATACAACAAAACAAGACTCGGCAGCTGAAAAGATATGGAAAGACATCAAAGATACTTGATATTTTGTTTGAGGAACGGAACATTGATCTTAAAACATATCACATATATGTTTAAGAAAGATTAGATTTAATTCAAAAGGTTTTAATCTAATTAAAATTGATTTAAATCTAGAGCGCTCAATCTAATTCAGACTTCGAGACACCTAAACCGGTTCAATCGCGGTTAAACCATTTAACCCGATTAAACCGATCAATTTTGATTCAATCCAACTGAACCGGTGTCGGTTTATGTTTGTGTCGGTCGACACGAGCTAACCGCTTTGAAATCGTGATGAAATCGACCAAACCAAATTAGACCGATCATACCAATCCGGTTCAATCCAATTGAACCGATGGAGATCGACGCATGTGGACCAACACGAACAGTGTGTTGATCAACAGAGGCGATTTCTTGGAATATCGATCATTTGATCGACACTTAACCGTTTTACTCTGCTTTTAGGCTTGTGTCGATCAACACACTCTTTGTGTCGCTCGACACAACCAAGCAGAAACCCTAGTTTTGAAAATTTTCAAAAACCGCCGTTTCGCAAATCAACAGTCCATGTCGATCGACACACGCTTTGTGTCGGTCGACACGCCTTTCGCAGAAACCCTAATTTTTTGAGTTTTCCAAAACGACTTTCAACCAAAAGATCTAACATACAGCTACTATAAAACTTGTGAATCAAATTCGAATTCAAGTCCTTTATATAGCATATTACAGATTCAATTACAACATATGGCTCTGATACCACAGAAGGATTTTGGTGTAGATTTTAAAACTTTTCTAAAATCGTAATGATTCCTTTTAGCCCTTTAGATCATGTTGATTGAATCTTTATTTCGGATCTCGATCATACCTGGAGTTTATGAGCAGCGGAAATGTTCAGGATGCCGAGATCAGGAGAGTCCAAACGCACACAAACTGGATCACCGGGATGCTAGTGCCAAAAGAGCTCTTGGGATTCTGTGTTTTAAGATGGCTGCAGATCTAAGAGTTACTGAAATTTTTGTGCCTCTATATCTTATATAAGGACCACGAAAACCTAATTAATAACCGGGCTAAACCGATCATTAATTAGATCATTAAACCAAACCAGTCGGTCTGATTTCAGTCACTGTGTCGATCGACACAACTACTTGTGTCGGTCGACACAGTTAGCCAAAACACACAATAATGTATATCAAATATACATCAACTTGATCATTACATTAATGATCAATCTCAATCTTGTTTATCCAGTTTGCTTAGGTGTGTGACCCTGTAGGATCATATAATACTAGCAATGAGTTCATAACTCATAAGTTATAAGCGGCTTCTAGCAAAGCATTATAACTACCTAGTATCACATGATGGTCTTATCTCGACTTCACAACTATATTAGAGTGAATACAAGTATGATATCCAGGACATTCCCTTCAATGAAGACGTGACACATAGCGTAGCGACGACATCCAAGCGGGCCAACCCATTTGATTTTGGCCATTTTCCCCGTGACAAATCTGATGATGCATCATCAGAATCGGGGGGGGGGGGGGAGTAACTGTTGGGGGTGGGCCTAGCATCCCCCCCCGGCCCAAATCAAAAGGAGATAAAATAGGCCCAGTTCCTCCAAAGCCCATCTTCTCCTTCTCGGACATCACCTCGCGGTCCGAATATGCGACCTTGTGCACGGGGTTATCAGAAGTCAAGAGTTGACCAGAGCAGACCAGACTCGAAGTGGCGTTTTGTCACATCACACCTTTTTACCTTTTCAGATGGGCCGAAAGCATACCTCGGAACTTGTGTCGAGGCGTGGCCTGACTTGTCAGGAATAGGAGGCAGCCTATCCTCGGACTAGACCGAACCATGGGTTAATTTCGAGGACCTACAGTCCGCTATAAATACTGTAGATTTCCAATAGGTAAACACATTGAATTCTAGAGAGAGAACAAAGAGAATAGGAAGAACAGCTCGGTAACTTAGATCGAGTTGAACATCTTTAACGACCCGTCGAAAGGTGTTAGACCTCGCTCTTTGCTTTACTGCTTTTATTGTAACCGATTTTTCAATCTCTTGTAATCAGCGATCTCACTTATTCAAATATAAACTCATTTCACCTCGTTTAAACCTCGTGTTCTAATCTGGTTCATTTACTAAGAATTCCGACCCTTTAATCCCGATTCTTTCACGAAAGTCACGTCCCGCTAAATCTACTTCACCTTGATGCATGTCGAATCTTAACCCAAAAGAACTCGTGTGTGATCTGATTCGCACAGCTTTGATTACAAATTGTCAGAAAAATGACGAAATATAATCAGATTCGCATAGAAGAAAGGTAAAGGTACTTTTATGTTCTTCAAGGTGGAGTGCAAATAATTTATCTCCAAGGTGATCATATTGTTTAAATCTTCTGTTTTGTTTACTTTTTGCAAATGGCTAAATAAAACAGTTAGATAAGGGAACCAATACATGTAAAGATTAAAGGGAAAAGGTGACTATGGTTTAAGGAGTAAATTATGGTATTAATTCAGACGGGTGAAGATAAAAATCCAATTCATACAATCTCGAGGCTGAAATCTTAAAGTTTCCAGGTTTGAGAGAAATATTTGAGAGACATTATATAAAAGGTTAGTCTCAGGAGGTTTGGATAGAGCAAGTCAGAAACAGCTTCGACATCAAAGAGGCATCTAATGGCCTAAAGGGAAGTTAAGGTATAGGAGACTACATGTTATGAGAGCGAATGGGTTCTTAAAGTTAGATTGTGATTGTGCTGAGGACTGTGTATCGAAAATCTTTCTAATCGTAAGTGTTAGACGACGTCTCCTGTTTAAGTTTAAACAACGATGCAAGATAGTATGTGCTGGCATTGCTAGTGGGGAGGACAAGATTAAGAACGATGATGTATCAGTCTTAGTTTATCACCGTAAGAACATGACGAATACTCTAAGATACAAGAATCAATATTGATGAATAAAAAATGAATTGGGTTTTAAATAAAGTTCAAACTGAGCTTTTAAATGGACTAATGTTTGATTAAAACGAATAAGGTTTATATTTGAATTCTGAAAAAAGCTTTGTCAAGTAGGATAACTTATTTAAAAGTTATATGAGGGGAATTTTTTGGTTGAAATTTTTTCTATAACTCTTCTTAGCTTAGTTTTTAGTTTTCTCATTTTATTCTCACGATAACATATAGGCTTTTGTTTCTCTTTTCATCCCCTCAATAAATATATAGAAGAATTGATAAATAGGGGGATATTGGGGATTTTTTTCTAGTATCTTTGGCAAATAAGAAAAAAATATTAATTAACCAGATAAGAATATTCAGATTAGTACGTATAAATGAAGTAATAAACTATTATAAAGTAGAAAATCTACTATATGAAAGAAAAATACTCTATTTTTCTTCCGCCACATCGTCACCTCAAAAAGTGCCACATGTTCTTTTGTATTATTATAAAAAAAACAAATTTCAAAGTATTAAAAATTTACTTCAATCCATCACCGTCTCTACATCATCTTATGCATTAACTCATCCTAATCCTTTTCGTTTAACTCACAAAATAACCACATCTCTCCTCTTGAACTTTTTTAACGTATAATATAGCCACGTCTTCCCATATTATTTGTCTTCCAAATTTTTCCTTTTAAACGGATTCTACTACTAGGTCTTGCCACTATCAGTTTTCTGATTTGTTACAAAGAACGGGTTTTTCGCAACGAACAATTTTGTTGTTGATTCAACTTTTTTTAGGTGAGTTTAGCTAATTTGATCTTCATTATGTCGTTAATTTGTCATCGGAAAATACCATAAGATTTTTATTAGCATTTTTGAACCTATCGTATAAAAATGATATCATAGTACTTCTTTTCATGTTGTTAATGAAAAATCTGGTGTTTTTGTATATATTTTTTTTTGTATACCTATAGGGTTTTAAGTATATCAAAGTCTTAAACACGAATATAATAAACACACCACGATAAAAAAACTATATTGTGTTTATCAATGTGCTTCTCTTGAAAATGTACATAACTTATGAAAAAATATCGGTTCCTATATATAAATACATTTGATGAAAAAAAATGTGGATTGCGCGGATGCTCATTGATGTATTGATATTTTGACTGGTTTTCGCAAGCATATTCTATACGGTTTTGGAGAATTTGCTACATTTTAAGCAAGATAAACAAAAGATTCCATAAGATGAAGCAATTGGAGAAGACTTAGATGATTTGGAGCAGAAATGAAGAAATATTGAACCGATGACGAAGTCGACCGACTCGTTATGGTCGGTCAGAAGAAAGGAAAATACTTTTCGGGCTTTTTCTAAACCCGAAGTCTTGGAAACCCATTGCCGACCTAGAAGCTCATTCCCTAGAGATATATAAGGGACCTTAAGCAGAAGGATTAGGAAAAGCCTTCAAGGTCTCAAGAAACAATTCTCTCAAACCGCAAAACTTTTACTTTTGCCTCAAGGAGCCATTTTGCTTTTAAGGTTTCTTGAGATTTGTTCACTACTTTGGATTACAGAGAGAAAGACCCAGAAATTTGTTTACTCTTTAAATCCTACTCTCTTTACTTTTATGCAAGCTTTGATATTAATATTGATGATTGTTTTGCTTGTTATGTGTGAGTAGTTTACTTGTTAGATCTAGGGTTTTTAATGGTTTTATAGATCCAGCACTTAACATGATATGATCAGTAATGAACCTCTATTTTAATGGTATCTAATACAATATCTTGACTTGATCACTTAGGATATTCATCTCTAGGTTTTGCTATCTTTTACACCATTCTATAGTAAGGTCAAAACATGGTTTTTAGTAGGTAATCTCGTCCTTGTTCAAATCAACATTTGGCTTGGAAGGTTATAAACAATCTGATCTAGGTTTATTGCATGTGCTAGCTACCTTAGGTTGAAAAGCATCCTTTATTATCTAGTGGTTAGTGCATAGGTATAGTACCTCTAAAAACTGGGTGTTATATATCTATGCCTACTGTGTTTAAGAGTCTATTGGTTGTTGATTTTGTGTTGATCTATATCTCATGTGGTACTTCCCTTGATCTAGCGCCTTTAATCCATAAGTTGCAACACAAAAAATACTAGCTAAGTTACTTAGAACCATTCAACTTCCTGGTTAGAATTAAAACTCGACATAATCTATGTGGGATCGATAACCTTTAA
Organism: Euclidium syriacum; assembly: GCA_900116095.1. Classification (NCBI taxonomy): domain Eukaryota; kingdom Viridiplantae; phylum Streptophyta; class Magnoliopsida; order Brassicales; family Brassicaceae; genus Euclidium; species Euclidium syriacum. Next base: position 3,026,661 of record FPAK01000018.1, on the reverse strand, counting down.
TAGTATAATTGTACACTGTGCATTTGTAGTTAGTTTAGGTGAAATAATTCGCGCATCACTCATCTAGTAATAATAATAATGCTACGTAAAAAGGGAAAACTAGCGATCATCTCAACATGCTCTCTCATTGTATAGAGTGAATCCACACGTTTAGGACTCTTTCCAAACCCTAATAGATCAACGACATATAGTGTATAATTCGAGTTGGACAAGCTTGGAAACACTGTATCTGTTCAAAACGCAGACAAAGATATGAAGTCGTGGATGAACAACACATCATCTTTCCCATCTAAATCAAGACCATTCATAATTGAGACAAGTAGACGAATTTTAACTATTTTATGATAAGGATCATTTAAGTTACCTTTTGGGAATTGAGTTTTGACAAAGACAGACTGGTATAGGGCAGTCGAACAAGTGTAAAATCCCCAATCACAATCCGACCATATGGAGACTTTTGGGGTCAAGTTCTTGGGCTTGATCTTTCCTTGAAGCATGTCAACGACAGTCAAACTCAAAATCAACATTTTCGCTTTCCCTTGTCTCTTACTTAATCGTTTGGTGAAATCGTTAACAGAGATTATATTGTGTTTATCAATGTACTTCTCTTGAAATTCTATATAACTTTGAAAAAATTATCGGCTCCTATATATAAATACATGGATAAAATCCGTGCATACGGACAGATACTTATCTAGTAATAATAACAATAATGCTACATAGGAAACAATGTAAATGAGTATGATAAAGCCAAGTCATGGAGAGAGAGAGAGCAAATTGATTCATTCACAAGATGGTTCAACCACCAGCGACCTCTTTTCCGTGTATTTTTAATGACACTAAATATTTTACTTTATTATATTTGGATTTTCTTTTGTTGTAAATTAACTTTATTTCTTTTATTTTTTGAATATAATGTAAAATTAGTTTTTTTTAAAAACGGTGATCTACAATGTTTTAGAGCTGAAGTGTAAAGAAAAGAGCAAATATACAGTTTTTGAACTTTTAATGACTTGCAAACCAAACTTCTATGAATTCATCGTAACTGTGATTTCCCATATCTCAAATAATGAAAAATATCTTCTGCACTTTCTTGTCAATGACTTGAATGAAGCGTCGGGGATGAATTTGAGTTTCGCCATATCTCCGCCCATTCCGTCGCGCCAAAATTTATTTTATTTTTTTACTTCAAAATTACTTACCAAGTGTATCAAGTTTTTTTGTTTTTCGATATATTTAAGGTGAAGTTTTGCGGACAGAAACCATATCCTAAATTTCGACTATATCGTCCAGACTGAAAATTCAGATTAATAATTTTCTGTTAAAAAAATCAGATTAATTCAAAAGGTAAAATCATCCAATTTCGGGATTAGTAAATCAAGGGTAATTAATACTACCTTGTTCATTGATCAATCTAAATTTTAACGATGACTTGAAGTAAACAAAATTTCAAACAAAATCTATTAAAACATTAACATATTGATATAGCATTTTTACTTTGTTTAAAAATATATAATACTGTTATATAAAACATAAAATCGTTTTCCAATTGTCCCTCGTATCTTCATTTACAAGTTTAACGAAATATATATTATAGTTCTCGTGCACGCTTAGGAATCTATTTCTATCAAAAGTCACCAATCATTTTTTATTCCATCTGCCTCTAATTTTAATGAAAATTGTCAAATTGCAAAAATCACCATCTTCCGATGATATTATACATAGACTTTTGAGAAAACCCATTCCAAAATGTTTGAAAATATCCACAACCACTTATCTTTTTCCCATTTATTAACCCATATAGTATATAATATAGACTATGGTGCAAAACAATTAAACCCTTAGAATCCAGTTTCCCATTTTCCTCCATACATTCCTCTTATAAAGTCTCAAACATAGAAGAGTGAGCGAGAGAGGGAGTTGTGTATATATAATATAGCTCCAAGTGGATGCATGGGAGCGATGAAGACAAGATCATCAGCAATCGGAGTAGGAAGACGGCTGAATGAAGTCGTGAGCGTCATTGTGTTTTGTCTGTTAGACATGGTAGATTATTTGCTCTGTCTTGTCTATAAAACAGCTGATTATTTGCTCGAAGCAGAGTGGAAGCCTTGTTATTGCTTGTCTCCCAAGGAACTCATCACCAAAGGGAACAACATCCTCCTATCTCATCATAACAATGGCGATTCCAAGATCCTCACTGTTACTCCTCTTCAGCAACTTACGTACTCATTTTTCTTTTATCTTTTATTTTTCTCTTTAGTTGCAAAAACAAAACATCTCAATTTACTTGAGAACAAACGTGGCTTGTTGGTCCAACAACAACAACGTTAGAGTCCAAGTTTGCATTGTGTTTTGTTTTTATTACTATATATAGATATTTGAAAGAAAAAACAATCTTTGGTTCGGTTTACTAACTTAACCGGCCGGTATCCCTTGCAGCGGACGTTCCAAGATTGAGTTGGAGGAGATCTCAGAGACTCTTTACTCTCGTCCTTCTCTTCTCAACATTAACGATCTCACCAAAAGGTTTAGTAAGAGACAAGGGAGAGCGATGAGGTTGACTGTGAGCTTCACTGTCGTTGAGATGCTTCAAGGCAAGATGAAGCCCAAGAACTTGACCCCACAAGTCTCCAGATGGTCGGATTGTGATTGCGGATTTTGCACTTGTTGGACTGCCCAAGATCAGTCCCTCTTTGTCAAAACTCAATTCCCAAAAGGTGACTCAAATGATCCTTATCATAGAACAGTAATAGTTCTTCTACTTGTCTTAAGTATGAATGGATCTTTATTTAGATGGAAAAGAGGACGTGTTGTTCATCCACGGATTCATATCTTCGTCGGCGTTTTGGACAGAGACGGTGTTTCCAAGCTTGTCCAACTCGAATTACAGACTATTTGCTGTAGATCTTTTAGGGTTTGGGAAGAGTCCTAAGCCTGCGGATTCACTCTACACGATGAGAGAACATGTGGAGATGATCGAGAAATCCGTTTTGCATAAACACAATTTCAAGTCTTTCCACATTGTGGCTCACTCTTTGGGTTGCATTTTGGCTCTCGGCTTAGTCGCTAGGCATGCTGGTTCCGTCAAGTCACTTACCCTCCTCGCTCCGGTTAGTCAAGCCATTCGTTGTTTTCCATATCTATATTATTTTCTTAATTAGTTTAAGCAATCTACAATCTTTATGATTAAACTTGCTAAAAATGGCATTTATTTCAATAGACCAAAAGACAAAAGACATGACCGATTGATAAGCAATTGAATTATACATTTAATTATGTGTACACGAATTGCTCAAGTTTGACACGTGTGCATGTAGCCGTACCATCCAGTGCCGGCAACGGAGGCGGAGCCAAGGCAGTATGTGATGAGGAAAGTGGCGCCACGGAGGATTTGGCCGCCCATAGCGTTTGGTGCGTCGATGGCTTGTTGGTATGAACACATTAGCCGTACCATTTGTCTTGTCATCTGCAAAAACCATCGTCTTTGGCAATTTCTTGCCAAACTTATCACCCGTAATAATAGGTATTTGTTTTATTTCATTTTATCAAAATCTAAAGTAGAAACAAAAATCCGAATAACGTGTGCATAGCTAAGGTAGATCCACAAGTTACATCAAATAGCTAAATATATATATAAGTGACACGATCGCGCTGAGAAAATAAAAAGACTTAGGCAACCTACCGATAAGAAGAAGTCAGAGCTAGTATTAAGTTCCAACCTACCAAACCTATAATCTAGTGTTGGGAGCATTAATTGGAGTTTAAATTTGAAGAAAATATATGTTAGGAATTTTGTTCAAGGATGAAGGAGGTAAATAAATGATGATCTATATATGCAGAACAATAAATTTTCTAATAGAAGGGTTTATGTGTCACACGCACAACGCAGCGTGGCACACTCTACACAACATAATATGTGGAATAGGGAGCAAACTGGATATGTATTTGGACATGGTACGAGATAACATGGAGTGCAATGTCGCAATCTTCCATGGGAGAGACGACGAGGTCGTGCCTGTTGAGTGTAGCTACAATGTTCAAAGTCGGATTCCTCGAGCCCGAGTTAAGGTTGTTGAGAACAAAGATCACATCACCTTGGTCGTCGGAAGACAAGATGAGTTTGCTAGAGAGCTCGAGGATATTTGGAACACATCTTGATCACGTTTGTGTTCGCTATCAATATCGGGATTGTTAGCCACAAATAATTATTAAAAGAAAAGCAGTGTGATATTGAGTATTCAGGATTTTGTCTACATTTTATTTATTTGATGCTCTGAGAAGGAACAAAAGAGTTAAATAATAAATAATATGATTTTGCATTCTGTTGGATTTTATAATATGAGTTTCTTATGTGATTTTTTTAACAGGTCATTTGCTTTCGGCTCTCTATTTATTAAAATTAAGGTCTATAGCTTAAAACATTAAAAAACACATAAAATTTAGCTACATAAATCAAGTGTGAAAGATTAGAATATAAAACAAGAATCACCATATCAGAATTAATTTAGGCGATTATATCTAACTGACGTGTTGGCAGATTTATTTTAGTAAGAAATGGTGTGTTGTGTTCTGTATTCTTTTACAATAAGAAGATAATGGTGTGTTCTGCCAATTATTTTAATATATGTTGTCAGTGAAAGTTTGAAACCTTACGGTTATGGTAGCGCCTTTTCTGAAATTAAGAATGTCTAAAACATGCAACGACATAAGTCCTTTTTCACGTTTGATTCATCAAAATTTATAAAGGTTTTCTAAGAAGTGGAAAATATACGTCTACTGCGTAGTCAATGGGACCCTCTATTCACCTGTTATTTTGATCGACATTCATAATAGTACTCTAACGAACGCAGTGGTTTATAATACAAGACTGATTTGATTCAACCATATAACAAAACACTAGTTTTTGATTGCCAACGAACCCAAAAAAAAGAAGAAAAAGACTAAAAAATTTAACCAGAGAAAAGTCTGATATTGTTTTTCACCTAATAATAAGTAGAAGAGTGGGGAATTATAAAATAATTTTGATTTCTTTCACCGGTGCTTGCGTTTAGATGGTGGCATGTGCTTCCTGCTGCTGCTACTGCCGCCACCACTGGTTCCAGGGCGCGAACTCCCAAAGGCTTTCATCTTCCTTCTCTTCCTCTCCTCCTCGCTATCAGACTCGTCTCCGTGCTCTCTGTCTGCATTCGTGGCTTCTCTCTCCAGCTCGTCCCAAGTCTTTCCTTTCTCTTCCTCCGACTCTTGCTCTGAGTCCTCTTCCTCCTCCTCTTCCGACTCCACCAGCGACTCGCTCTCTGAAGCCTCATCGTCTGACTCCGACTCCACCTCCACATCCGACGGCTCGTATCCTTTGTCCGACTCCTCAGATCCTCCCGAATCCGAGTCGCTTCCGTCCAGGTTCAGAAACTCCCACCCTCCGTCGTCCACGAAGCTCTGCGGGTCGTCTGTGATCGTCTTCAGGATCTGCCTCCAGTTCAGATTCAGTTTGCTCTCGTAGTACTTTATGTCCGTCGTGTCTAGCCACTCCTTTATCCCTTCCAGCGAGCTCGTCGGCACCGAGTCCACCCTCAGTACGTCTTTCTTGAAGTCCTTGAACACTATCGCCATGTCAAAGTTCTTCTGCCCAAACCCTACCCTCTCCAGGTTCACTATCTCGATCTCGCTCAGGCTCACCACCAGGAACGGATACTCTATCAGCTCCACCAGGCAGCTCGACGTCGGGATGATGAAGGCAGAGGTCTTATGCGGTACACCATGGAATCCAAGCTCCCTCAGAGGTTGATCGAACTCCAGGTCCAAACTCGCAAACTGGGGTAGTTGCCACATGTCGTTCACCCTGTTGGCGAAATGATTGAAGTCCATGTTTATCTTGTTCTTCCTGTCTCGCTCCCGCTGCTCTTCATCAATCTCGTCTGGATCATAGGCTGATCTCCTGCCACCTCCCAGAGACTGCACAACATCCATCACCTCCACATAAAACTGGACGTCCTTTGTTTTCTTGGTCCCCACCATGATGTGGTTGTGCAAGTGAAAATGCAGGAGGGTGATCATCTCCTTCTCAGCCGGCTGGAAGAAGGCATGCTTTATGTTTGCAAACAGGACATCCACACGCTCGTCTGGCCTAGTTGTCGAATACCTGAATCCATTCGCATGAGCTTCTAGTGTCCCTGGGATCTTCTTGCGCCCACTGAAAGGCGGCCGGATCCACAGCTCAGACAACCTCAGGGGTTTGAACTTGTTTCCTGCCAGCTGAAGTTTCTCTTGGGTCACCAATGTCGCCCTTTCAGCTCTCTCCGACTCCCGGGCCGTCACTTGCCGTTTCAGGGTCTTAATCGATTGAACCACTTCGCTGCTGTGCCTCGAATCCTTGGACCGGAATGACACCTCCTTCAGGTAGATTGCACCCTGGTTTTTCAACGAGTTTGAGTCATGCGGGTTGAAGGGAGTTCCAGGGACATTGAAGATGATACGGATGTAGCAGTTCCGGTTGGTATCTTGCTGTCCCGAGATTGTTCTTATGGTAGCCACGTGAAATGGAACCATGCTACCATAGATGGGTAACAATACAGCCTCGTTCTTCTGATCCACCTGGATCATCAAATCCCGTGGTTGAGGCACGTCGTTAACATTCTTGTAGGCAACCAAATCAGTTGAACTCTTTGCGGTAGACCGGCTGTCTCCTGCCCCAGACCTGTCACCAGCAAGCCTTCTCGCAGTTTCTTCGTTCTTCTGTCGTGCAAGCTCTGCCTGGTGCTGCTTCCGTAGCTCTTCTTTTGACACCACATGGTCATCTGATCTGAGAGCTGTCTTTGTCTTGTAGTTCTTCTCCTGATCACTTGACTTAGCTTTCTTCCTCGGCCTCTCTTCTTCGTCGTCCTCCTTGAACGAGTAAGCCACATCCTTGACAAGTTTCGAGCACTTTGTCAGAAGCTCCGGATTCTGTTCTTTGACGATAACTGTGTCGGCCAGCAACAGTGAGAACTTCTTATTCTTGCTGCGGCTTTCTGACTCACATTCCAAGTTCTGGAAACCAAGAGACACATTAAAGACCATATTTGGTCTCAATACTTTATCATTCTTCGCATTGATATTTAACCCAGACTCTCGGAATTCAAGACCGATACCGGTCCCAGCAGATTTAGTCAGCTTGTCAACCAACTCAGGGGCTTCCTTTTCAACCACAGAGAGAGCAGCTTGATAGACAGCGTTTATCTTTCTTCCTGACCTCAAAGCATTAATAGCAGCCTCATGTGCCTTGAGAAGGACCTCATAAGCCTTGCTCTGGAGAGAATTCGCATCTATTAGGTAAGTCCTTGCAACGTTGGAGCAATAACTATTATAGCGAGCACCAACAGCACAAATAATGATGCTCGCTGGATCATAAGTGAGCAGTTCATCATTGCTTGCAGCGCTAGGTTTGAGATCAAACTTGCCTCCACTCTGAAATATTGGAGGGTAGCATATGTCAACATTTTCTGCCTTCAGCTTCACATTGGCCTTCGTTGGCTCAAGTATTGCTTTCTCAGTGACATCCATCAGGGAAGAGTGGGTGACATCTTTCTCCTCGTCAATGACATTCTCAAGTTTTGGAACCACCACATTTTTCATCACACTGTAGGCTAGATACGCGGCCTTTTTCACATTAATGATCTCAGTATCATCTTTGAAGGCAAAGAGATCAGACAACCCCCCAGTTATATCCACAAACTGGAAGTTTGCATTCTTTAGCCTCTCCGTCCATGTCTCCAGAAGCTTACCTTCAGGGGTTTCACGAGCAATGTGCCCTACAACTTGCGAATCATTTCCATCACCCCTGGACAGATCACGGATGGCACGAAATATGGTATCCATCTGCCCTGTTCCATCATCGCCCTTAGCCTTTACATGCATAACAATATCAAGCCCCAACTCATCATGTGCAGCTTTTTTAACAACTTCAAGTAGAGATGCCTTGTTTCTGCTACACAAGAAATGGATCTGCTTTGAGGTAAAAACCATTATCGTATCTGGAAACTCATAACCAAGAAGCCATATATTCAAAGCTGATGACTTCAGGTAGCGCAGATCATCAGAAGCAGGAGGGGTAGCTACGGCAAGAGCCTCCGCAGATCCCCATAGGTCTGCCCTGTGCTCAGTCCAGTGTCCGTACAAGGCTTTTGCACGGGAGATAAAATTCGCGACGTCAATGGAGTAAGTATTCCCAGCTTTTGGAGGCACTCCACTAGGAGTTCGTGCATTGCCATTTCTCGAGTCTGCCATCTAAAGAGTCCAGCAGCAACTTATCTGGGAACGAAGTGTGAAATATACTCAGTCATAGGTAAAGCTAACATAGACAAGAGAGATATACGCTTTCACTGATCAACAAAACATTATCTCGTGATTACGAAGAAAAGATCAACAGTTTGTTTCAACGCCATTCTCTAAAACCGCAGGAGCATCACTATATCTAGAAAATCTTGGCAAGAACAATGTGAAAGTGAAAACTAATATCGCAAAATTCCACTCTAGATTTGAAAAAGAAAATTATAAAGACATAAATTCCAAAAATATCTGCAGTATTTCTTTTGGACCTACTTAACGCATCGGATTTCAAATCTAGGGTTTGATAGCTCGAAACTAGGCTTAACCTCAAATTTACAGTGTATTCCACCAATTTTAACAACCAGAAAAGAAAAAAAAAATTGGGGTAGAATTAACCAACCTCGAATAGAACAAAGATATCTCAAAATAAAGCAGCGCCGCGACTGGAAGCAAGCCGAAACCCTAGATACGGAAAACGAAATACAAAAAAAAATATTAATCTAATGCTTCAAAACCAAAACAGATCGAGTCGAAAATACGATTATAGAGGCCGAAACGAATCGAAGAACAGAAATAGGAGATTGAAACAAGTTGAGTCCGAGATTATAAACAGTGAGAAATCGAAAAGGGGACGAACAGAAAAACAAGTAGATAAATACCTGGAGGGTTGAAAACGGAGGGCAAGAACGTGGTAAGCTCCACAAAACGGTGGTTCAACGGCGAAACAAATAAAATCCCGGCGAGCCTCTCGTCAGAGCGAAAGAGAGTAAGCAAAAGAGGGAATGGGGACCAAAAATATGGCTCTTCTGCGAGGCAATTCCGAGAGGGGAGCATAGTTTTATTTTACACTGGTGGGCCCCGCCTGATTTTTCTTACTTTTTGGGAAAACCGACTTGCGCAAAAAAACGAGCGAAAATATTTTAGGCCCAAGTATAGCTACTAATATCAAAGGCCCAATAAAAATAGTGTTATCGTAAAGAGATTAAACCGAACCGCAAAATATTTAAACTTATTTTGTTTTAAAACGTTTTTAAATATAGCAGATGAGATCCAAAATGTTTACAAAAACCCATTTAATGACCCAGATCGGCAGTGAGAGAGTGGAAAGTTGGAAACCCAGACACCATACATAATTAATGTTTAATTTTATCAATTAAAAATAAGATAATTCATCGATAGATACAAACGAGAATCTGGAAGAACGAAACTATCCTGCTAAAACCAGGATACATATCAATACAAACAACAACCGCTAAAAAGTAATATTATACCCTGAAATTTATTGGAGAACTAAACCACATAAGAATAACGAATGTATCAACATAGTATATATACGTTTGAAAAGAGTCCACATTGTGTCATAACAAAGGATCCATCGAAAATATCTTTGGTGTTTTGTCTAAACTGAATGATTGGTAAGCATTCTTGAAGAGGTCTTTAGCATTTTGGAAAGAGGACTCAAAGGATTTCAAATCCATGGGTGGATCACCACCAGGGTCGATGAGGTCAGGTTGTGACACTTGATTAAATGGCACATTTAAATTTGAGCTCTCAGATAGAGTTAGTTGCAATCAATCCTTCAAACTGATCCAGTTAGTCCACAAACAAGTTGGACTTTTGTTCCACTCATTTTCATGCTCACTTTGTACAAGTAGTGCTTGGACTTTTGTTCCACTCATTTTCATGCTCACTTTGTACAAGTAGTGCTTGAAGTATTGTACTTGGTTTTCAATATCTTCATCACACCCTCTCATACAAAGAGAAATATTGTATTTATAAAGATTACCTTGTCTAGGTTAGTAGCCGGATCATACAGATAGTTCGGATGAGGAGTGAGTCAGAGTGGTACAAAACACTCAACATTACAAAAAAAACCGCGAAGTAACGATAACATGTTTCCACTGATTATGTAGTCGCAAAAAGTTGCGATTGATTTGTGACAATTTGGCTACTTTCTTATGACAAAAAAACAGTCTCAAATCAGTCGCTATTTTGAGACAAATAGCTTTAGTCGAAAAAAAGTGGCTAATTTGCTACTGGTTTGCGATTAATAATGTAGCCATGAATTGGTAAAAAATCGCTAAATTGCGACCATTTTTGCGACTGGATATTGGATTATCAAAGTTTTAAAATTATATGTTTAGATTGAGATTAAAGCTGAAACCCAAATTGATGCATCCAAAGTATTGAGATTTTGATGACATAATTAAGTTATGAGTAAATCCTTAAATCTAATTGGCTAGATGGTTTCATTTACCTATGTGTTGGACTGATGAATCCGAAATAAATCGATTTTCGTACATATATAGATTTCTTCAATCATATTAATCCAAAAATAATAACTTTTTCTATTATATGTCCTTCTTCTCGTGTTTAAAAGTATATAAAAGTAAAATTTTATAGACTTTCTCATTCATATAAGTTAGATTGCAAACTTTGAACGCTAGCTACATATATGTATGCCTTGTTGAGAGACTTTTACCGAAATTTTCCATATTTAACTTGATCTTGTTTAGCTTTGTAAAAAAAACTTGATATTGTAAAGCTTATTTTGTGAAAGAGTAATATACTAAAATAAAACAAGGAAATTACTAAAGTTTGAATAGAGGTATTAATTTGATCAGGATTCCCATGCGTGTGAAATCTATAGCTAGTCATGCGATTATTGATTTGAAGGTGATCATTCAAAACCATATACAAGATTTTAAGTATATATAAGTCGTAACGTCTTATAACTAATCTATATATATATATATATAAAAGACATATTAGATCGATTTCTCGAATATCTAAAGATATCATAAGACACTACTTGAACATAATAAAGTGGTTGAAGATATCATAAGAGACTACTTGAACATAATAAAGTGATTTTATTATATCGATTAAGAGTGGATCAGAGGATGAAACAATAAAATTTGAACAAAAGGCATTCAAGGGATTTTTTATATATGAGAGCATGCGTGAAACCAAATTTCAATTTGTTTACCTAAATCCTAAACACTAAACGCATTCAAGAAAAATGGCAGTTAGTGATGTAATTTTGCAAAAACATGTTAATTGAATATAATTATGTTAATTGTTTCTATTAATTATATAGTAAACACAATTATATTTGGTGATTTTAAAAACAATTTTTTTTTTGAAATTACTAAAGGGAATGTATCCTGGAGATCATACTTGTATTTACTCTAGTGTAGTTGTGAAGTCGAGATAAGACTATCATATGATACTGAGTAGTTATAATGTTTTGCTAGAAACCGCTTATAACTTATGAGTTATGAACTCATTGCTAGTATCATATGATCCTATAGGGTCACATACCTAAGCAAACTGGATAACAAGGACTGAGAATGATCATTAAAGTAATGATCTCATCAATGTGTAATTGTTACACATTGATATGGAGGTTTTAAGAGTGTGTCGATCGACACACATGTTAGTGTCGGTCGACACAGCTCCGGATTAAAGATACCGGGTTTAATTAATGACTTAATTTAAACCGGTTAATCCATCGGTTAACTAGGGATTCTTCTAGGTCGCCATATATAAGATAGAGGCACGACCTAGAGAGTCTCTAACCTAGTTTTTACAGCCACCAGAGACTCCTGACTCCCAAGAGAATTGTTCTCAAAGGCACTAGCATCCCGCTTCCAGTTTGTGTGCGTGTGGACTTTCTGTAAAGGGGCAGCATTTGAGGCGCTCCTGATCTCGACATCCTGATCATTTCAGCTGCTCATAAACTCCAGGTATTATCGAGATCTGATAACACAGATTCAATGAACATGATCTTAAGAGCTAAAAGGAATCATTAGGATTTTAGAAAAGTTTTAAAACCTACTCAAATTCCTTCAATTACGACTTATTTGCGACGCTGTTGCGACTAATGGGTCCAAACCCAAAACAAATCGCCAAATTAAACTCGGAAAAATTTCGTTACAGTAAACCGCGTAACCCAAAATGTTTTCCAGATATTTTTGTAAGGTTGCCCAAATTACCGAAAACCAATTTTTTTTCTGAAACCATAACCCTCATTGGCGACGAACCCTAACCTCAAATCCTCTTTTAAACTTTTCGAAATCCACAAATTTACAACAAAAACATTCAAATCTCTGATTCTTTCCCATTTTCGGAACCATAAACTCTCAGAATTCTCAGTCCCTTTTTATTTCAAATTGCTAATCGATTTCGAAAATCTCTAAACCCAATTCAAAATCTTAACCACTTTGATTCTTCTTTATTTTCAATGGGTGTCCGTAAAAAATGGAGGGGTAGAGGAGGAGGACGTGGTTCGACATTCACCGCGAATCGACGACCCATTGCTCCTGGTGAAACACATATCTTGCCTCTGAACACTACATCGAGATCCGCCTTGAAGCTTCCCTTACAGTATGAATTCACGTCGGTGAACGCTACAACCAGAGTGTCTCCACAAAACCGTGTCCCAGTCTTCGATGCTCCATTTGGTCTTGGTGTCAAAGACTTCCCAACTCCGATGCAACTTCTCCCATCCAGTGGGAGCCAATATGGAGCATCTGGAATGTCAATTTGTCGAGCATCATCTTTGGACCAAGATGGAGCACTTGGAGGATCATGAAGAAGACCATCTCCAGTGCCTCAACCTCGACCCTCTACGTTGCCTTAACCTAACCATATGCGTCGCCTCCACATCGAGCCTCTGGATCGAATCACCCTCGCCACTCTTATAACAATTCTCACACGCAAAACGAACACCACAAATACTACGAGGAAGACCATGACAAAGCTGGTATTGATGATGGCAATCTAGTGGAATCAACACTCCCGGAAGACGTGCTTGAAGCTTAATCTGCATACCCATCATGGACGTGAGCAATACACCACTCTCATCTCCCCCACATTGAAGTCTTGAATCACATGATAAGCTTATAAGTTTTGGGTTATGTCTTTGTGTGAATCTTAGGGTTTAGGGTTTAGGGAATGTCAATTGTATTTGAAAGACATGGTCTCTAAGGCAGGGACTCGGCGAAAGCAACGGATTGGCAATACAATGTGGAGAGAAATTTGTGGCCATTGAAACATAGAAGAAGCTAAAGCAAAGCATGCGACCACTGCAGCAGCTCCAATGTCTGTATGTAATGGTAAAGATATTCACAAGCACGTATCGGGGCATAACTCTTTCTTACAAGTCAAACAAGATTGGTAAGTTACTTCAAGAAAAATTCACTTTTATGATATAGAGAAGTTTCATGTGTTGCTTATAATTTCTTTGTCATTTACCTTTTCTTTGTTTAACATTTAAGGGAAGTAGAATTGGGAAGACTGCCGACTGTTGTTGAAGTTTTCTTGAAGACTCATACAAAGAAAGATGGGAACTTTTTCGATAAGAGAGCGCAAGAAGTGTTTGAAGCGTATAAGAAGAACAAGGAAGCTTAGTTGGCTGAGCTTGAGAATAATGACTTTGCGGAAGGTATTTTCCTGCGATCAGAGCTATCTTTAGAGAAGGAGAAAAAAGTCTTTTTCCAGGTAAAGTGTTTTTCTTAAGTTTGCTTTCTTAAGTTATTATCATTTTGAAAAATCTATGAATGACTAATACTATGTCTTTTGTTTATGCAGTCTACTGTCACAAATGACATAGGAAAAATGTTTGTAGTTGGAAGCATAAGGACTTACATCAACAGGAAGCAGAAGTACTCGTGAAACTCATCTTCGTTCACAAACGTGCAACAATAGCTTGAGGACGCTAGCCACATACTAGAGGAACAAGCAGATCTACAAGTACAGCGCAAAGCATAGCATCTTCGTGTTATAGCAGCTCTACGACAAGAGATCAAGGGCTTGGGAGTCGTGAAAAAGTTCTTGAACATGAAATACCCTGAGTTTCGTCGTGATGGAGTCACTAAATATAGCTACTGCGTTGTGATTTTTTTGCTTTCAAGTTGCGACTGATTGTGAGTCGTGATTGATCATTTTAGCGACGAGGTGTTTTACGACAACGTGTTTTAGTCGCAACATAGTCGCAACTTGCTGATTTGCTAATGTTTCCCGACTGATCTTGTTGTCCATAATTCGCTCTTTTCTTGTAGTGCAAGTCTTTCAAAAAACTTCTTTATCTTGTTGGGCAGCTGGCAAACAACATAATGCCAAGACTTCTAGAGTGAGGAAGCACGAAGCATTTCAAAAAAAATTTGTATGATGCAGCGTCCTTGTGTCTACAGTCGTCAAAAAATGTATGACGTGCATTCTTTGTTGATACGTGAAGTAATTCACCTAAAATAGAACGCAAGTGCACAGCGTACAGTTGTAGTAATTAGGTTATTGATCCCACAGAGAACTTGGGCTAGTTTCAAACTACTATGACGAAGATTTATGCAAGTAAACTAGATGTAAATGAATGCACGAGTAAATTGGATAAGTAACTAAACTAATATGTCGTAGGAGTTTGTATCCAAAACTTAAAGCATTAGATCTAAGGATATTCAGAAGATAACAATGAATCATGGTCCATATAGTTGATTCTCAAACTCTAAACACGTTACTCTTTTAATGACCTAAGGGCGTATTACGACATTGACTTTGTTTATAAACCTAAATCCCAAATTTACTTTGAATTTTCACTGAAACTAAGGTATCTGGCAAGGTAGTTTTGTTCACAAGAAATCCAAGTCAAATAAACTTTGAACAAGGAAGCACCTTGCTCACTATAGATATTTCGAGCATCTGCCAATATACTTCCGTAATTGGAATCAACATAGATCTTAAAACATGGTTTCTAACGCCAACGCCAGTTTTAAGTGTTAAGCACTTCTATAGCGAAGAAACTTGTTGCTTAATCCACAGATAGAAAACTGTTTATTGATCCAATGAAAACCCCTTTGAAAACCCTAGAACTAACAAGAGAACTACTCAGACATGGTAACAGTAACACAAATCATTATTGGATTAATGAGTTGCATTCAAATATGAAATAGATAATAGGAGAACACATGTTCAAAATTCTCAAATGAGCAATAACAATCTCTTTCACTTCTCCAGATTCTAAAAGAACAAAATGTAGAAAGGAAAACAATAGAGAACTGGTAAGCAAAAGAACAAAAGTAAAATTTATGATTGATGATGATTGATTTGTGCCTCCTCCTGCTCCTAAAGGCTTTTTTTTATAGGTGTGGAGGTCGTGCATAGGGTAGAACCTCCTTAAAACTTGAGTCGGGTTCGATTGAAATGAAATGGGCCGGGCTTGAAAATCTCGTTAGAAAAACATATCTTCATTAAAACGGATATATCTTGAACTCCATATATCCATTGAGCTTGATTTAAATTGGTGGAATGAAATTTAACTTCCTCTCCTACAAATTGATATTTAAATCGTCTCTTGGGTCGTCGGTTAAGTGGTTCAACAGTCGTCCAACTTCTGAAACTCAGATTCTGCCTCTACATTTCCTTTTGATAGTTTTGTTTCAAATCTCTTCACTTTAACTCATATTGCTCCAAAAATTCTTTTGCTTGTAAAAGCTATATAAATATATAAAACACACTAGAAAGACTCTACAAAAGCACGTGTATCATGGTGGAAAACCGATAAAATCCACGATACATTACATGTTACTGAGTCGCATAGGTTAACTCCATATAGAATAAAATTATATGTAACTTTTTTTTTCTTACTTTTCTTTAAGAGATTCAATTTCTTTTTGTTTTTGTTTTGGAGAAGTTGGAAAAATTTATGATTTGGGGTCTTTGTTAAACATTTTTCACTAAAAAAAAGATTTGTATGTAATGGTTGTTGAATTGTTATATCTAAAGATTTTTTCTATCTGAGTTTTTTTTTTTCACTCTCTAGCTTATGCCTTGGTCTGCCTCTAACATAATTATTTGAGGCTTAAAAGTTATGATTAAAGCAACTGACACAAATCAATTGGAGAAAAAATTTCTTCTACATTTGGTTTATGAAAAAAAAATAAGTTAGCTTCTTAAAGTCCATCCAAAACAATCTTTACCAAATATTAATTTTTATTTTAAAAGCTTTCTTCAAGCATTTACAAAATAATCTTTGCTAATGATTTGCATTTTAAAAGCTTTCATCATGTATTTACTCGATATCTCATGTTATAACTTCTCTACTTTTGGTTGGGAAGATTCAATAAGATGTTTTATTCGAGAAAGGATTCAAACTTTTCTAAATCTCCTGTTTTTTCCTTCAAAAATAAATTGGAATGCAACAAACAATAACTCACTCAAAGAAAATATTATTGGAACCAAAGAATGTCGTCATTCCAAGTAACGACTAGACGAAAAGAATTTACCTAATATTTACAAAATTTAGTGTCATTAAGGATAAAAACCCTAAGTATCTTATAGGTATTGTAATTATTTTGAACGTATAAATTTATGTTTTTATATAAAAAAAATAGCATTTTTCTAATCAATTTTTTTCATTAGATGTCACAGGTATGGTTAACCGTTTTGAAGATTTGGAAGTCAACTACATGCCCGATCCAAATTCATGATGGCCCTTAAAAATGAAAAATACTTTATAATGTAGGAATTTGTGTACGTTTTATAACTTTTATGAAACCCGAACAACAAATTTAATCCTTAGGATCTAGTGTCAATTGAATCTATTAATCGGATCTCGAGTATACCTGGATGTTATGCAGCGGAAGAGATCAGGTATGTCGAGATATGAAACGCCTCAGATGTTGCGCCTCTACTGGTATCCACACGCACACAAACTGGAAAGCCGGGATGCTAGTGCCGGAAGAGAGATCAGATCTCTTATGAAAGCTTCAAGGATTCATGTGTTTCTGGTGGCTGTGGAAATTAGGTTAAGAGTAAAAGTCGTGCCTAATCCCTATATATAGGGATTAACAAAGAACTCATTAACAATCGGGCAAAGCCCAAGTCTAATTAAGTCATAAACTAAAACATGTCGTTTTGGACCGACACTGTGTCGACCGACACAACTATTGTGTCGATCAACACACCTCTCAGAAACACGTGAATTGTGTATATCAAATATACACTGATTCGATCATTACACTAATGATCAATCCCAATCTTATTTATCCAGTTTGCTTAGGTGTGTGACCCTGTAGGATCATATAATACTAGCAATGAGTTCTCAACTCATAGATTACAAGAAACTTCTAGCAAAGCATTATAATCACCTAGTATCATATGATTGTCTTATCTCGACAACTATATACAAGAGTAAATACAAGTGTGATTTCAGGACATTCCCAACAATCTCCCACTTGTATTGGAATCAACTATTCCTATAATCCTTTTGTCACTATATCTCGATCTAGCATAAGGCAAGAGCTCGTGTCATCCTTATTAAGCTATACCATTTTTATCGATCTCTGATTTATACTGATAAAACAAACAACTGAAAATCACCTCGTTTGAGCGTAGCCACGCATTTCTCAGTATCCAATCTTCGATAGGCCCAGAGATATTTATCTCCCATTATATAGGAGGGACAAATCCAATCTTGTTCCATCCCTGTTCCTTACACACTTCATGACAAACCCAATAATGCATTTATAATCACATGTTACGGCTGACGTTTGACAAAACCAAAGCAGGCCAATTCATATGTAAGAGA
Source organism: Euclidium syriacum (assembly GCA_900116095.1). NCBI lineage: Eukaryota > Viridiplantae > Streptophyta > Magnoliopsida > Brassicales > Brassicaceae > Euclidium > Euclidium syriacum. The sequence goes on along the minus strand of FPAK01000018.1, from coordinate 3,008,771 downwards.
AACATGATGAACTCAAGTCTAAGGACTATACTCTATAGTCGTAATGAGAAACTCTTATGACACTCATATAATATTCTTGTAGAGATCTCATTAGCGGTTCATATCCAATACTGTGTTCACTAACACATATCTATGTGATTGACTTTAATACCTTTATTAATGACTCCATGAAACTTAGTCATCAGTCACCTCACATACTAGTCTCTTGCGGTTATTAATGTCCCACTTCAATAACCTCAACTAGGGACTTAGATAATTTATGTCATTCATTACTTATAAGGTTTCATGATCAAATCACGTATATGATGACTTATAAGAATGTTGTTGATGGTGGGGTTCTACCCCTAATGAATAGTTTGGCAATAATTGGAGTTGGTCCCTGCCTAGCTCTTCCCTGATAATCTATTAGGTTATAAGTCTCGACAACAGGAACTTCGACCCTCGGCCCAGATGACAGAGGGATGAAAATGCGGAAAGACAAAGAGTGTGTGGTAATCACACAGTAGGACACGATGTGGCACACAGTAGTTTCTCTACAAAGAATATGCTTTGATTAGAAACTCTTATGATACACTTACAAGTAATATCAAAACGCTCTTCTTACAAAAGAACTCGCTCTTTAATCCCCAGATGATCTAAACCCTATGTTCTACAATGAACCCTTGGCTATAGATCTTCCCAAATGATCTAAGCCCTATGTTATGTTTCAAACCCTTAGCTCTAGATCTGTCTCTCTATTACAACTTGTGAAGTGATAAATCCTCATACACAGATTTTCGACTCCTTTTATAATTAAGCAAATTTGCTATGTTTCCTTTTCTTGCCCACTCGGAAATCTCTTGAATATTCTCTATGTTTGATCGCCAAGATTTCAATATTTGAAATATATGGAAATCCTCTCGCATTGATTATCTTGATTCTGCTCCAAATCTTCGATTGTTGTCTATCTTTGATTACCAGAATCTTCAGATTTGATCTCCCTTGATATCCGCATCTAGCCCTGGGACTTCGGTTTTTCGGGTCGGTTTCGGTTCGGTTTTTCGGTTTTTCGGTTTTTCAAATTTTTGCCGAAATTAACCGAAGTTCAAAACGGTTCGGTTCTCGGGTAATTCGGGTTTGGAGTTAAAAACCGAAATAACCGAATTGTTGAGTATTTTGTGCAAAATTCTTGAAAAAAATTCACTGTAAAACGCAGGACCCAGAAAAGACAGAGCCAAAGACGGCTGGAAAAATTAGGTTTAACTTTGCAAAGAAGGAGAAGCATGTGCGTGATTTCTCACGTGATTTTAAAAACATTGTGGGCAGCCTATTAATTTTCGCGAGCCCATTTTTATTTTCTGTCTAAAGATTTTTAACAAAATCTTGTTTCATGCAGCCCACAACAATTACTTATAATAATAGTAGATGGGTCAAACCCAAAATAAGATTAGTTATGAAACGCAGCATTTCAATATAGTTCATCGAGACATCTTCTTCAACCTTTATCAGAGAAACCCTAAAAAACAGAAGCAACGATTTTTTAGCCGCCATGGCCAAAATCGGAGAAAAAGACGTCTAAGGCTGAATCGAAGAAATAGAAGACTGATTTGAAGAAGAATAAGATTGATTAGAAGAAGAATAAGGCTGATTCGAAGATGAATACAAGAGAAGTCTAAGTAGAGAATTTTTCCCGGTTAACCGTTCGGTTCCGATGAACCGAACCGAACCGAACCAGTAACCGAAGCAAATAAATAAAGCCGCCGAACTGAACCGAATCTGTGAACTGAACCGAACCGAAAACCAAAAACCGAAAATTTCGGTTCGGTTCGGTTCGGCACATTCGGTTCGGTTTAAAATCCCAGGCCTATCCGCATCCTTTGATATCCGCATCCAGAACCTTCTCCATTGATCTCACATACAATCTCCGGTGTGGTACATCGTGTGTCATCTCAGCAGTTGCCACACAGCTTACATCACCGGCTGACTTGTACTCTCAATCTCCCCCTTTTTAGCTAAATCTGACACCTCAAGCATCTGCAAAATAAACATCCAAATGCACATACCAAGCAGCAATAGATACATGGCCATTAACAAAATACTAATGCATTAAATACCATAATGGCAATGTCTTGAACAACAGCAAGAGTAGACAAACACACAAGCTTTAATCCTTAAAGGTTTCTGTCTCTCTGAGGAAAAGAAAGAAACAAAATAAAAACACAAAACACGAAAAAACAAGAACAGTAGCCTTCAGCTACAACATCAGCTCCCCCTGAACCCAATCCTTAGAACTCCTCAGAGCTACTAGAACTTTCTTCTCCCCTTGCTTGAGTGCATATTAAGTTAAAAACAAAAACAAGTCAGGCAATACACTTAAAAAGGACAAGAGTACTTACCTCCTTCCAGTGCAGCAAGAGTGTCTTGCAGCTTGGTGATTGTGTCACGAAGTGCCTCAACAGCTGCCACAGTGTGAACCCGTTCAGTGGGAACTTTCACTTTGATCGTCTCGTACTTCTGTGCTGAGGCAATTTCTGAGTCAGACTTCTTGTCGCTTGATGCAGTCACTCCTTTACCCTTCTTGGAATGAGTTTGCGAGTATGCTCTGCCAGATCTCTTATCAGGTACAAACTCAAGAGGAGATATGGAGTTCTCACCAGCAAATGTTGGAGGCACTTTCTGATTCATCAGCACAGCAAAAATCAAGGATGGAAAATACAAGTCTGCCTTGTTGTAGGTGATCATTCCTCGTGCAAGCACCCTCTGGAACATATGCTCACCAAAATTCACCCTGTGCCCATGAGCCATTTGATGGAGAAATCTGTCCTTCTCGATTGGAGTGGAGGTGCGGTTCTGAGTTGGCAACCAGTTGTAACCTGACAACATCCACAGAGATGCAAACCGCAAGGTACATTTTGTGGTAGAGAATGATTTCCAAGTCACTTTCTCTTGACACAAAAACCGAGCAACCGCGTTGTCACTTACATTATCACACTTGGCTGCTGCGATGGCTTCTGTAGTTGAGGGTACATGAAACTCCAAGGCTTTGTTGATGAGATCTGCTGAAAACTTGTATTTATATCCTCTGACCCATACCTTAATCTCCTTCTGCTTGGTTTTCTCGTGTGGCAGATGGGCATAGAACTCATAGATTATCTCTGGGATTTAAGGTGGCAGGAGTTCTCGATCAACAGTTGACTCCATCTTGAAACTCCTGATCATAGCCACTATCTCAGCAGATGCCTCAGAGTGAAAATCGACATACCTTTGACTCACGATTTCCCGTGTCAAGTAGTGTTGACACACCTTGCGAGCTTCATCATCCTTGAAGCGTTTGGATTTGACTACATCATCAGAGGAGGTTGGACTTTCAACAGCTTTACCCTTGCCTTTTTGTTGCGATGAGGCTCTGTCTGAGGCAACCTTTGTTGGTGCAAGTTTGGCCTTCTTGCTGATAGGTTCTTCATCTTCTGTGCTCAGCTCCATCACATCTTGAGCTTCCTTCTGTTTTCTCAAGGTCTTCTTCCTCTTCACCGGAGCAGAGCCTTGCTTCTTGCGCTCTTTTAGTCTCCTTGCGACAGATTGCAGCAGAACATTTTCATCGGAGTCTTCATCCACCAATTTTGGCACACCACGTACCTCTGGAATTGTTCGTGAAGATCTGCCCTTTTTCTCAGAAAAAACTCCCAAATTTGGATCTAGGGTTTCTGGGAAGGCCTCACGAGAACTTACAAATGATGGAGTTCCTGAGTCTTCAGCTATGTCAGATGGCTCTCGTGTGGGCTCTGTTGAGGTATTGATTGGAATCGCCATCGTCGTGCATGTGTTGATCGGTGCTTCATCACGAACTGACGCGCCGGATTCTGTGTCAGATGCAGAGGGCCTTGAAGATGATGAAGATGATTCAACGGCGTATCTTGGATGACGAATTCCTCTTTTGGTTCTCACCATCTTGTTGTTGAGAAGGAAGAAGAAAGAAGAATTGTAGACACTAAGTTGGGAATGGAAACGATGAATGGGGAAGACTCTGTAACTTCCCTTTTTAAAGCTTCTCTCTCATGTCACCATGGAAAGTGGCCCCACTTTCCCACTAATCACATATTTTTCAAATATTTGAAAAATATCTAAAAATGGAAAGTTAATTAATTCATTTCCTTAGCCAATTTAGACCGATCTCATAATATCTTCCCCAAATCTTCACCTTCATTAACCTACATACAACTTCAACATCCACATATTCATCAAGCTAAAACATCAAGTATAATTATCAATCACTAGTTATCCAACGAGTTTTAGCTATTCTTTTCCTTGGATTTTCAGCCTCTGATATGTGTCATGACCACACACCCTCCACCACATGAGCTAGCTCACGAACTATCACACCAAGGCATATCGTGCTATGACATGATTCTTAGGGCATGGCTGATTCCTCACTTTTGGCTAGCTTTTACACTCTCATGTCTTCATCTCATAGGTGTTTTAAACCTTTATCCAACATTGGAGGGCGGCTGGATTTTGTGCTCATTTTCTTTTGGCTTGATGTGTTATCTTATGATCTTGTCTCATGATTCTCTGTCACCTCCTTTTTTTTTTTTAATTAATTAATTTTTTTTTTCTTTTGGCATTTCGCCCTTCAGCTCATTGTACTCCACTCTCAGTGTGAAACCTGTACTGCCTATGAGACGACATGAGAGGCAGCTCTTTTACATTTGTGTACAAGAAACTCCATGCTGAGTCTGAGTCTGATATACCTGGTGTGTTAGTCCATGTGTCAGCTCAGCATGCTCAATAAGAGAGTTAGTGTTCACACACCCCAATTGCTTTGCGTAAACTTACAAAGCGATTGAGATCCAATGGTTTCGTAAACAAATCAGCTAATTGCAATTCAGTAACTACATGATCAATCATTTCTTTTTTGTCTTCAACTAGCTCTCTTATGAAATGATGTCTTATGTCGATATGCTTGGTTCTGGAATGTTGAACTGGGTTCTTTGAGATGTCAATAACACTTTTGTTATCACAATACACCAGTAGAGGTCCAGAGTCCATGCCATAGTCAGAAGCCATATGCTTCATCCATAGCAACTGAGTGCAGCAACTCCCCATAGCGATGTATTCAGCTTCTGCGGTAGACAGTGAGGTAAAGCTCTGCTTCTTGCTATGCCACGACACCAAGTTATTTCCCAGAAAGAAACAACCACCGCTTGTGCTTCTTCTATCCAACAGATTTCCTGCCCAATCTGCATCACAATATCCAGCAAGGTTGTTGTTTGAAGCCTTTGAATAGTATACTCCAAGATCAGCCATTCCTTTAACATATTTTATGATCCTTTTTACTGCTTGAAGGTGTGAGTTTCTTGGATCAGCTTGGAATCTAGCACACACACCAACACTGAGACTCAGATCTGGCCTACTTGCTATGAGGTATAGAAGACTTCCTATCATTCCCCGGTAGAGCTTGGAGTCAACTTTCACCCCTTCTTCATCTTTTGATAGCTTGGTGGTGGTGCTCATAGGTGTGATTGAAGTCTTGCTGCTATCCAACCCAAATCTTTTTACCAAGTTCCTTGCATACGTGCTCTGACTTATGAAGATTCTTTCATCATCTTCAGTTATTTGCAGCCCCAAGAAGTACTTTAGCTCCCCACACATACTCATCTCAAACTCATGGGTCATCTTGTCAACAAACACATCAACCAGCTTCTTAGATGCCACCAATGATAATATCATCCACATAAATCTGAACAATCATCAACTCAGACTCAAAAGATAGGATGAAGAGAGTCTTGTCCACACTACCTCGCGTGTAACCACACGAGATTAAAAAACTTGTAAGTCTCTCATACCAAGCTCGGGGTGCTTGCTTCAGCCCATACAGTGCTTTGTTCAGCTTGTACACATAGTTAGGATGATGAGCATCTTCAAAACTCTTGGGTTGCTCAACATAGACCTCTTCTTGAAGATAACCATTCAAGAAAGCACTTCTTGACATCCATTTGGTATACTTTGAAGTTTAATATACACGCCATCCCCAAAAATAATCTGATAGATTCGAGTCTTGCCACTGGTGCAAAGGTTTCATCAAAATCAACACCTTCTACTTACGAGTACCCTTGTGCCACCAAGCGAGCCTTGTTCCGAACTACCACACCATCTGCATCACACCTGTTCTTGAAGATCCATTTGGTGCCGACGATATTTCCTTCTGTAGGTCGCGGAACCAGTACCCAGACTTCATTCCTGACGAACTGTTCTAGTTCTTCCTCCATGGCCACTATCCATTAGTCATCTTCAAGTGCAGCAACATGATTGGTAGGCTCTAGCTTTGAGACGAAACAACCAAACATCACCATCTCTTGATATCGTCTTTAACTTGATTCTCTGGTTCTTTATCTGACCCAGCCAACTGCTTGTCTTTCTCAGCTCCTGGTTGTTCTTCTTCAGAGTCACTTTCTGAATCCTCCACATCTACATACCGATAGGATGTATCATCAAAGACCACATTGACTGATTCTTCAACGGCTCTAGTCCTCTTGTTGTAAACCCTGAAGGCTGACTCAGTTCCTGAGTAACCCAAAAAGAATCCTTCATCACTTCGTCTGTTGAAATTGCCGAGATGGTCCTTGTCGTTCATGATGTACACCCTGCAACCAAAAACATGAAAGTAGCTTAAGTTAGGTATCTTTCCTTTCCATAACTCATATGGTGTTTTTGTGGTTCCTTTTCTGATGTACACCATGTTGATGATGTAGCATGCAGTACTTATTGCCTCAGCCCAAAATCGTTGAGATACTTTGTTTCCATGTATCATTGCACGGGCCATTTCCTGAAGCGTTCTGTTCTTTCTCTCTACCACACCATTTTGCTAGGGTGTATAAGGAGCTGAGTACAGATGTCCTATCCCTTGACTTTCACAGAAGTCATCCATCATCTTGTTCTGAAATTCTCCACCATGATCACTCCTAATAAACTTGATACCTCCCTTCTGGTTCATGAGTTGCAAGGCCCAAATCTTGAAACTATTGGCAGTTTCTGATTTTTCTCGAAGAAATCTCACCCAAGTGAACCAAGAGAAATCATCAACTAGCACAAAGACATACTTCTTCCCTCCTAGGCTCTCTACTTGCATAGGACCCATCAAGTCCATGTGAACCACTTCCAATGGATTGGATTTTTGCACATCTTGCACCTTCTTGTGTTGGATCTTGATTTGTTTACCCTTTTTACACGGTCCACACACATCGTCCTGAAACTTCAATACTGGTACTCCTCGTACACTTCCTTGCTTCACAAGAGTGGTAAGTGTCCTGGTATTCATGTGCCCAAGTTTTTGATGCCATAGGTCCAGTGTCGTTGTGGCGCTGAGGCATGTGGTGTGGCTCTTCGTGGGATTTTTCTACATGTAACAATTGTTCCCTGATCGGATTCCTCTCATCTTAACAGTTCCATCTTTGTCAATTGCCTCACAGTCTGTACTTGTAAACACCATCTTCAATCCCTCATCACATAGCTAGCTCACACTGATTAGGTTAGCCTTTAAGCCATCAACGAAATATACATTCATCAGCTGGGGCTATTGATCCTTGGAGGTTTTGTCTTTGCCTCGAATCTTGCATGTGGTTCCTCCACCAAAGGTAACTTTTCCACCTCTAACCCCTTTGACTTCCTGAAGATGCTCAAGTTTCCTAGTCATGTGCCTGGAGCATCCACTATCAAAATACCAGGTCTCTTCCTCTTCTACTCTTGCGTTTTTTTGGAAAGCCATGTGACACCGCATGTTGTAGTGCATGTTGTGACTTCTACGGTAGAAATCTCTCCTTGGTTCTTCCCTATATTCCTCATCCCAAAATCTTTGCTGAGGATACCCATAATGATTTTCATACCTTGAGCCATATCTATGATTTGGGTAGAACCTGACACGATTTGCTGCATGAGCTCTATTATTCTCCTTTCTTCGTGCATCAGCTCGTTCAAATCGTCGGCGGAAAGTTCGTTGTGAGTCAGGTTGTGATCTTCTCTGTCTCTGACTTTTTACCGCATTCAAGTGAGTCTTCCTGACCCATCATGTGTTCCTCCTGACTTCATCAAAGTGAACCTTATTCTGCCTTGATTGTTTAGCCACCCTAGCCTTGAATTATGGGCACTTGGCTTTGAAATGATCCAAGCTCCCACACACAAAACAACTTCCACGCGTATGCTGTCGAGTAGTCCTCTTCGTCACATGCTGATATTTTGGACATAGCGCCTGGAAATGATCAAAGCTACCACACACGAAACATGATCCTAGATTAAGTTCTTCATCATTTGAGATTTCATCTTCTTGTGTGGTATGTGGTGAGGTACGTTGTATAGCAGCCAGTTGTTTAGCCTCAGTGTCATGCATTCCCCCTTTGAAAAACTTAATCTTGGATGAACTTGTTTCTCCAGTGTATCCTATGCCAAAGTTGTTCTTCTCATACCTCTACTGATTCAGTATATGATCAAGTCCCTTGGTTCCCGTCAGCATCTTTATCTTTTTGAATTGCTCCGAAAGATCTGTAAGAAGTTTCAAACTCCTCGCTCGTTCGGCCTCAAGCTCTGCCTCAAGTTGCTTGATCTTGCTGGATTGTTGAGAGTTTATTCGACTGACATCCAGCACTTGTTTGCACATCTTCTTATACTCCTCTTCAACATCGACGTCTGAGTCACTGTCACTTTCAACTGTTACCTCATGACTCTGATCACCCTCCACTGGTTCCTCCGAAATGCCTGCAAACGCAACAAAGTTGTTACACTCTTCTTCATCAGTCTCATCTGACTCATCACTCTCTTCGACACCAAGCATGGATTTTTCTTGCCCCTTCTTCTTCTGATCATTTAGGCATTATTGTTGCGTGTGTCCAAAACCTTTACACTCAAAGCACTTGATTTCTTTTCTCTTGAGAGTTGGGCATTCGCTTCTGAAATGACCATAGCCTTTACACTCATGACACTGTGTAGCAGACCGTGAGGTTGTTTTGACTGCATCACCAGTCCTTCGTGCTGACTCACTTTTCTTGAACCCTGAATCATTTTTCTTGAATGCTCGGTTGAAACGTTTTGCCAGAAGTCCTAGTGAGTTCTGTAATTCCTCAATCTTGTGTAACTCACCTTCTGCCACAAGAGCTACACCCTTTTTCTTGACATCGCCTGTTGTCTCCATTTCATATGCTTTTAGCATCCCGACTACCTCACTAAACTTAGTTTCATCTGTGTTGGAAGACACAAATAGGGCTGTCTTGTAGGATGTGTACTTCTCTGGTAGACTCCTTAGAAGCTTCTTCACCAGCTTCTTCTCTTTGTACTTCTTCCCAAGTAGTTGTGCTTCATTTGTAACGTTGCTGATGTGTGCGCTGAACTCACCAACTGACTCACTCTCCTCCATCTTCATCAGTTCAAACTTAGAGGCTAAATAATCGATTCTGGTCCTCTTCACAGCATCAGTTCCTTCATATTCACGTTGAAGGATGTCCCATGCTTTGGAATTGGAATTGTTAATGGATGGTTTGGAATTGTTCCGAGTTCACCGCTCCAAAGATGGCAGATAATGCACGAGCGTTGAACTTGGACATTCGTTTCTCTTCATCTGTCCACTCAGATTTGAGCTTAAGCACCATCTTCTCTTCTACCACCTTGGTTGGGGGTATCCACCCGGTCTCCACTGCGGTCCAAGCATCTTCATCTATGCTTCTGATGTTTGCCTTCATGCGCTGCTTCCAATGGCCATAGTTGCTTCCTTCAAGGACAATCTCCTTAGTCCAGAACTCTTTACCCTTTTCCATTCTTCCTCCAGGATCTTCACCTACTTTCAATACACCTAAGTGATTGGCTCTGATACCAATTGAAAATGCGGAAAGACAAAGAGTGTGTGGTAATCACACAGTAGGACACGATATGGCACACAGTAGTTTCTCTACAAAGAATATGCTTTGATTAGAAACTCTTATGATACACTTACAAGTAATATCAAAACGCTCTTCTTACAAAAGAACTCGCTCTTTAATCCCCAGATGATCTAAACCCTATGTTCTACAATGAACCCTTGGCTATAGATCTTCCCAAATGATCTAAGCCCTATGTTATGTTTAAAACCCTTAGCTCTAGATCTGTCTCTCTATTACAACTTGTGAAGTGATAAATCCTCATACACAGATTTTCGACTCCTTTTATAATTAAGCAGATTTGCTATGTTTCCTTTTCTTGCACACTCGGAAATCTCTTGAATATTCTCTATGCTTGATCGCCAAGATTTCAATATTTGAAATATATGGAAATCCTCTCGCATTGATTATCTTGATTATGCTCCAAATCTTCGATTGTTGTCTATCTTTGATTACCAGAATCTTCAGATTTGATCTCCCTTGATATCCGCATCCTTTGATATCCGCATCCAGAACCTTCTCCATTGATCTCACATACAATCTCCGGTGTGGTACATCGTGTGTCATCTCGCCAGTTGCCACACAGCTTACATCACCGGCTGACTTGTACTCTCAAGGGATACCTCGGAGAAGATTGATCAGATTTAGTGTCCGAAGCGGGGGTATAAACGAACATCATCTTAAGCCGAAGTCTAAGCTCGGACAGTATAAGATCGAATCTTATCACAGATTCCCTAGTCTTAGAAAAATGGAAATATTCCATTTTTTCAAGGTTAGCCCATGGGCTCATTAGAACGACTATTAAGGATATATAAATACATACCCCCCCCCCCTCACTAATAACATTCATTCAGAATCGGGAGGAGAAGAACTAGATTTCCTACGTTTTACTTCTCTTTGATAAAGTTAGTTCGGCATCCCGAGCTAACGAGCCTTCTAATCACTTATAATAATAAAATACCCTCTTTCCGAGGTTTCTTCTTTACTTTCTTATCGAATACTTACCTAAAAACTAACCCCTCTAATTACAAATAATTAGAAGTTGAACCCAGTATCAACATTTGGTGCGCCAGGTAGGGGGGTACCTCTATTTAGAAAACAGAAGAAATCTCAGAAGAAAGGAAGAAGCCAAGTAATGACTTTCCTTCATCGAAAAATCAGGAAAACTCGGTGGGATCAATCACCCATCAAGGTCCCCGATCTAGAACTCGGAATACAGGTTCAATAGGAAAATCAAAGGAACGAAAGACCTATGAACGACCTCCTGGGTGATATAGAAGTAGGTAGAGAAGAAAATAAACCAGCATGCGATATTCCAGAAAACTACCTATCACTAGGTGAAGCAGAACAAGGAGTGGAAGAGGTGGAAGAAGAACATAACGGACCGACCAAGATTCAAAGAGAGATCGACAGCGAGAGACTCGTAGACGACGAACCTACTTCTACGACGAGAAACTCAATAGCGGAATTGCACCGCGAACTACGGGATATGAAAGTTATGCTCTAGAAACCCCCATATCTGGACCAAAACTTCAGAATTAAAAAGTGGAATTTATCTAAAACAACGAAGTTTGGATCTAATTCTTTTGAAAAAGGAAAATTGGAGCTGCCAACCTATAATGGAATAGGAGATCCGATAGCCTTTCTTAAAATGTTTATGATCGCAATCAACCAAGCACGAATTCACCCGTCCGACGAGGAGAGAAAGAAGTGCCAATACTTTGCCGAAAGTCTACGAGGAAACGCCCAAATCTGGATAACCAGCTTACCCTCTAATTCAAAAGAGAATTTCGAAGAACTACGGCAGAAGTTTCTAAAGAAGTATATTTTCAACCTCGAACGACCAGCAACAATTTCCGACCTCTATTTGGTAAAGCAAACGCCAACCGAACCACTCAAGAGTTTTATTAAGAGATTCAAAACAGTATACTTCCAGTTGAATATTTCCGACGAGCTAGCCATCGACGCCCTAATTAGTAAAGCATGGTATGAGACGAGATTCTGGGAAGAACTCTCAGCTTACCGTCCCCAATCTGTGGAAGATGCGTTCTATAGAGCAAACGTATACATTAGGACAGAGGAAAGTAAAGCCCGATTATCCATGGACGATCAAATTCTTTCGAAAAATGAAGAAATAAGGAGAAGAATTAAAGAGCCTCGCCTGCACTATAATAAATCATTCGAGCGGAAAGAAAAAGCTAGAATTGCCCTTCTAACCTCCGAAACCCTAAGACAGCACCAGCGAAAAGCAGAAATCAAAAAAGAAAGAATCTCCCCAACATGGTGTTATTACCATACCACCCACGGACATAGCACAGAAGAATGCCGTAACCTACCAGAATATCTCTTGAGAAAATATTTGGAACGTATTCCCAGACAATTAAATTCAAAGGAAACATTAGTAAAAAAATATCGACCGAATGAGCGATCTGTGGAAAAGAACTATCAAAGAAGAAAAAAACTTCCTCAACCAGGATATTCGTTCCATCACAGAAGGATAAACGTTATTTCGGAACCTTCATACGTAGCACAAGACCAATCCAAGCAGCAAATAAAGCCGAAGATAATTCTACCAAAGGAGCTCATTTTCACTCACGAAGACTTGGTAGGAGTCAAAGTCCCACATAACGACCCTTTGGTGATAGAACTTCAAGTTGGAGATTACAGAGTTCCCCGGATATTAGTGGATACCGGAAGCGCTACGAATATCATTAGTATAGAAGTCTTCCAAAAGTTATGGTCAAAAGAAACGAAGATCAAGCCGAGGATTAATTCATTAGCTGCATTCAATGGTGAAAGTGTTCCGACTCTTGCAATAACACAGCTCCCGATAACAGTTGGAGGAACAATCAGAGCCGTTAACTTCGATGTAGTAGAAAAACCAATTCTCTACAACATAATTTTTGGGACCCCCCTGGCTGTTTCTAATGAAATGAGTGGTTTCAACTTATCACCAGTGTCTTAAGTTCCCAACTCCATTTAGAATTTTCTCGGTAAAAGGAAATCAAGCCAAAGCTAGATGCTGCCTCCGAGAAGACCTAAAGGATGAAAAAGCCGAACTTTCTTTCGAAAAAGAAATTTTAAACTTCAAAAGGCTCCGACATTAGAGCAAAAAAAAAAAAAAAAAAAAAAAAAAAAAAAAAACCATCAATATCTCGGATTTTCCGAGATAATCGGAACTACGCGTGGCTTGATCCCATCCAAGGGTACGTAGGCAGCCTTCCACTAGGTTCAGCTACAAACATCGGAACTACGTGTGGATTGATCCCATCAAAGGGTACGTAGACAGCCTTCCATAAGGTTCAGCTACAAACATTTGAACCTGGTTTTATAGTGACAGAGTTTCAACAATTCGACTATACTTAACCTCAGTTCACCAAAAAATCAAACATACAAAATCGATGCCTTGATCACGTATTCGATAACAGGGTTTATTCCCACCCAACACATTCTATACCGAATGCAGCTTAAGGTTTCGGAGCCTGATAAAGTAGGACCGAGGAACTCTAAGGCAAAGTCGGAGTCTTCCCGCTAAAAAAATACTCATACCCAAAGCATCTAAGGATCTGATAAAGTAGGATCTAAAGATTAGAGGTCAAAACAGTCGAGGTTTAACCTCAATGAACATTTTTCGGCTTAGCCCATGAATATCCGGTATTCTGTTGAAGGAACTCTTGAAAAAGACCAACATACAGAATACTCGAAGAATCTTCTCTTAATCATTTAATGAAAGATAGATAACTTTTAAAAGAAAATTATTATTACTATTTAAACGGTCTTTACCAAAAAGAAGGAAATAAAAATTACAAATCAAAGCTAAAGGCGTTATGCTCGAATTCTGGAAAAGTATAATCCTTAGCTTCATGTTCAGCTACCGAAGCATCCTTTTCCACTTGCTTCAAAAGATCGGCGGGTATATTCACACCTTGAGAAGACAAAGTACTAAGTACTCCGAGGACTGCCTGGGCTTGACCGAGATTTATAGTTTTTTCGAATCCAACCTCTCGAGCTCGGACGATTTTTTCGATAGAGTCTAGCCTATCTTGAAACTTCTTGGTCATCTTCTCGGCATATTGTACCCTATGAGTTAAGGAAGCGGCAGCTGCACGAACCTCCTCCTTCATAGAAGCTTCCAGAGCCTTGCTCTTCTTTTCAAGACTGTTGACACGATCGTTCTTCTCCTTCAACAAACCTTCGTACTCTCCCACAAGGAAACAAGTAGTCCGAGCTCCCTTAAGAGAAAGGAAGGATAAATTCATTTAAACCCTTAGAATATTTGAAAAGACGAAAAGAAGCAGAGTTAGATTATCAAACCCGAATAGAATTCCTTGCAAGAATTGATATGTGCTCCTTCGCGAGAAAATCACCCTCTGGTCTTAAAGAATTACAACCCGCCATTTTCCAGAAAAGTTCGGTTCTCTTCTCTTCATCGTTTGAGAGGAACCGTGGCGAGTTAAATTCAAAGTTAAAAGAAGCGTTCTCGAACTCGAGCTGAGATCTTCGCCTTTTGGTCAAAGGAGCCTCAATAGTCGAAGAAGCAGGCCTTTTCTTTATTTTCGAAGAAATGGCGGTAATTTTCCCACGTTTTTCGTCCGAGGAGTTTTTAAGATAGGAGGATTCGACTTCACCTTCTTGTGATTCTTGAAACCTCGGCTTTTTAGGAGGTGCTCGGATAAGCAACTTGTTGGTATAATCTGAAGCTGATCTTTCCGAAGGACAGTCCGTCTCAGATATAGCAAGGCCTATAAAAAACCTGACAATAAGAAGAAGTAATCTAAATTATGTAGAAAAAAGGGAGTTCGAAATACCTGAATGAGATCGAGCTAGATTGATTAGATCCGCGGGAATCTTTGGAAATACCAGTAGCGGAAGATTATAGATCCGATCCATTTCCTTTTTAAAGATAGGAGGAAGTTCTTTAAACAAAATCGGTTTGGTGATTGTCGAGGAATCAACTGACCATGACTTAATCACTTCGGCACTAGGATCAAAGATGGAGGCTTGATTGATCCGAACGTAGAGGAAGTTAGTGCGCCAGTTTTTAGCATTGGAAGTGAACCCTTTCCCCAGTTTGCTGGCATTCTTAATCATAGTATACCAGGTCTTGCCGTCTCGACAATCAACAACTTTGGCGAGTTCGGAGAATTTCCAGCACGGAACGATGACGTCAGCCCTACTGGCTTGAATTAGAAAAGCTACCATATGTCTGATAGCACCAAGTCTTAGTTGAGTGAAAGCAATCTTCAATTGCCTGCAGAATTCAACTAGAAGGAAGGGATTTGGGAACCAAAGTCGAGCTTCGGTAAAGAAATAAAAATAGAGACACATGAATCCCTCAGGAGGAGTCCAAGGTCTCTGTTTAGATCTCGGAATCAGAATTTTGAGACCTTCGGGATTAGAGGCGAATAAACGAAGAGTTTCGATGTCGTCCTCCTTGAAGATTGAATCTCCAAATTCTTCGGAAAGGTCTTCTCCTACAATTTCTTGGTCGGAGACGGTTTTAGAGTTGTTACTGTTAGAAGGAGAGTTTGCCGGAATGGACGGAGAATGGTTCTCTTTTTCCTTTTCGACGGAGGAAACGCCTTCAATATCGATCTGGGACTCAATTGATCGATTTCCGGAATTCTTTTGGTGAGAATCACTAGATTTATAAGAAGAAGAACCCGAGGTAGAATCCGTTGAAGAACTAGAACCAGAGCTGGGAGAGTTTTGTTTAGTTAACAAAATTTTGATTACTTCGGAGAAGAAGAGGATTCAGAGGGATTGTATGAATGATATGAAGGAAAAAAGGGATTTAGCCTCTTTAAATAGTTAAAGGCGATTTTATTTGCGGAAGCTTAACCGACGTCTTCAGGAAGTGTCAAAATTCTATTGGGGAAAATAAGATTTCAATGAATGAACCATGATCTCTTTATTTTCCCGCCAAAAGATCATTTCGGAGGATCCGAGTGTATGATTGACACGTCATCGGGAAACGGAAAGGTCGTGCGGAGCTAGGATTTTTCGCGCCCGAACGATAAGACTTTATATTTTCCGGACTATTCCCGCCAAAATTAAAGTACGGAAATTTGAGAAGTAGTAATGCTGAAGTAACTTAAGATGAAGATGAATTGGTTCCGAACTTCATTTATCAACAAACCATTAAAGGAGGAACTTCGCTAACGCTGCCCGAAGACATCCTCGGACGAACTAGGGGGGACTTACTGTTGATGGTGGGGTTCTACCCCTAATGAATAGTTCGGCAATAATTGGAGTTTGGTCCCTGCCTAGCTCTTCCCTGATAATCTATTAGGTTATAAGTCCCGACAACAGGAACTTCGACCCTCGGCCCAGATGACCGAGGGATACCTCGGAGAAGATTGATCAGATTTAGTGTCCGAAGCGGGGGTATAAACGAACATCGTCCTAAGCTAAAGTCTAAGCTCGGACAGTATAAGATCAAATCTTATCACAGATTCCCTAGTCTTAGAAAAATGGAAATATTCCATTTTTCCGAGGTTAGCCCATGGGCTCATTATACCGACTATTAAGGATATATAAATACATACCCCCCTCACTAATAACATTCATTCAGAATCGGGAGGAGAAGAACTAGATTTCCTAGGTTTTACTTCTCTTTGATAAAGTTAGTTCGGCATCCCGAGCTAACGAGCCTTGTAATCATTTATAATAATAAAATACCCTCTTTTTCAGGTTTATTCTTTACTTTCTTATCGAATACTTACCTAAAAACGAACCCCTCTAATTACAAATAATTAGAAGTTGAACCCAGTATCAACAAATGTCATAAATCATTTTGGGACCATTATTTAATAACATAATTAAATAATACTGAAACAAATTTCATTAAATAAAACATAACCAAATGTATGTCTACAAGATCATCATAACATAAACATAAATAAAACATAACTCCCACTAGAATCAAGATCACATCTTAAGAAATCTAATGCCTATAGCAGCAGTATGGCTCTCATGCTTAGGTCGTGAGAGAGGCTTAGTCAAAGGATCAACAACATTCTCGTCCGTCGGAACTCTGCTGATCTTCACATCTCCTCGATCAATGATATCACGAATAAGATGATACCTCCTTTCTATGTGCTTGGATTTCTGATGTGATCTGGGTTCCTTTGCTTGAGCAATGGCACCATTGTTGTCACAATATAATGCCACTGGCTCCTTAATGCTAGGAATCACACCAAGTTCTGAAGCAGCAATGTATTCAGCTTCAGTCGTCGAATCTGCTACGGTGCTCTGCTTGGAACTCTTCCAGCTGACGGCACCGCCATTCAGACAAAAGACATATCCAGACTGAGATCGGAAATCGTCTTTGTCTGTCTGGAAACTCGCATCTGTGTAACCACTCACTACTAGCTCATCACTTCCTCCGTACACCAAGAACTTATCCTTAGTATTTCTCAAATACTTGAGGATGTTCTTGACTGCTATCAGGTGACTCTCACCTAGATTAGACTGGTATCGACTCGTCATGCTTAAAGCACAAGCGACGTCTGGACGTGTACAAAGCATGGCATACATGATAGATCCCATATCATAAGCATAAGGAATCCTACTCATCCGCTCTTGCTCAACCTGTGTCAAAGGACACTGCGTCTTGCTAAGAGAAATGCCATGAGACATTGGTATGAAGCCTTTCTTGGAATCATGCATATTGAACCTGTGTAAGACCTTATCAATATAAGTATCATGACACAATCCAATCAGCTTATTCAATCTATCTCTATAGATTCTTATTCCAAGAATATAAGCGGCTTCTCCCATGTCCTTCATCGAGAAACAACTTCCGAGCCAGGTCTTTACTGACTGAAGCAACGGAACGTCATTTCCTAGAAGAAGTATGTCGTCCACATACAGTATTAGAAATGCAACTACGCTCCCACTAGTCTTCTTGTAAATACATGGTTCTTCTTCGTTTCTCACGAAGTCAAACTCTTTGATCGCTTCATCAAAACGAAGAATCCAACTCCGAGATGCCTGCTTCAACCCATAAATGGATCGATGAAGCTTGCATACTTTCCCAGCATTCTTAGGATCAATGAAACCCTCAGGCTGTGTCATGTACACATCCTCTTCCTGAATCCCATTCAGGAAGGCGGTTTTCACATCCATTTGCCAAATCTCATAATCATAATGAGCGGTAGTTGCCAGGAGAATCCAAATAGATTTAAGCATAGCAACTGGGGAATAGGTTTCATCATAGTCAATACCATGAATTTGCTTGAAACCTTTAGCCACCAATCTAGCTTTGTAAATCTGTATGTTTCCATCCACATCAATTTTCTTCTTGAAAATCCATTTACACTAAATGGCTTTCACACCATCGGGCAAATCCACCAAAGTCCATACTTTGTTCTGTGACATGGATCCCATTTCGGATTCAGTGGCTTTAAGCCACTTTTCGGAGTCAGGACTCATCATTGCTTCTTCGAAATTCGCAGGCTCGTCACTATCCACGATCAACAGATCGTGACAGTTAGTCACGAGAAATCCGTATCTCTCGGGCTCGTGACAAATCCTTTCGGATCTGCAAACTTCAGGCACCACGGGTGTAGATACTGCGACTCTTCATAAATCTAACTGCTGTTCTTCCTGAACAGGTTGAACAACTTCCTGTGATTCTCGAACTTCTTCGAGTTGTACTTTAATCCCACTGTTCTTCTTAGAAAGAATTTCTTTCCAGAAAAACACAGTTCCGAGCAACAAACAATTTGTTCTCAGTTTGGTTGTAAAAGTAGTAAGCCTTGGTTTCCTTAGGATAACCAACGAAGTAGCATTTGTCAGATTTTGGGCCGAGCTTGTCAGTGAACATTCGCTTGACGTAAGCCTCACAACCCCAAATCTTCAGGAAATACAAACTTGGAACATTTCCAGTCCACATCTCATGTGGTGTCTTTACAACTGATTTTGATGGAACCCTATTCAGCGTAAATACAGACGTTTCTAGAGCGTATCCCCAGAAAGATAATGGAAGATATGTGTAACCCATCATTGGTCGAACCATATCCAATAGGGTCCGATTCCTCCTCTCAGACACACCATTCCATTGGGGTGTTCCAGGAGGAGTGAGTTGTGAAACAATTCCACAATCTCTCAGATGATCACTGAACTCTTGGCTTAAGTATTCACCTCCACGATCTGATCGAAGAGTTTTGATACTTTTGCCAAGTTGGTTCTGTACTTCATTCTGGAATTCCTTAAACTTTTCAAAGGATTTCGACTTATGTCTCATTAGGTAGACATAGCCATATCTACTGAAATCATCAGTAAATGTAATGAAGTACCCAAAATTCCCTCTAGCACTAATGCTCATTGGGCCACACACATCAGTATGTATTAGGCCCAACAAATCACTGGCCCTTTCGTTAGTTTTGTTGAAAGGGGCCTTAGTCATTTTGCCCAACAAGCAGAATTCACATTTCTCACATGATTCATAATCAAATGAGCCCAAAACTCCATCAGTATGGAACTTCTGAATCCGTTTCTCGTTGATGTGGCCCAAACGACAATGCCAGAGAAAAGTAGGATTGGAGTCATTAGACTTGAACCTTTTAGCGTTTATATTATAGACAGGCATAGATTGGTTTAAAACATAAACCCGATTCTCTAATGGGGCGCTACCATAAAAAATACCATCACGATCAAAAGAACAAAGCTTGTCTTTAATCGAAAAATGAAAATCATCCAAATCCAAAACATAAATATAAATGATGTTTCTGCTTATAGCAGGTACATAGTAGCAATTCTTAAGTTCTAAAACCAAGCCTGAAGGAAAAGACAAATGAAATGTTCCTACAGCTAAAGCAGCAACTCTTGCTCCATTTCCAATGCGCAGGTCCACTTGTCCCTTCTCCAAAGTCCTACTGTTGCTTAGGCCCTGCATATTAGTACAAATATGAGCACCACAACCAGTATCCAATACCCATGAGGTAGAACTTGAAGTAGTAACATTTACTTCTATAACATAAATATCTGAGGAAGAAGGCTCGTAAGTCTTCTTCATCTTCTTAAAATCTTCCAGGTATTTCTTGCAATTTCTCTTCCAATGCCCAGACTCCTTACAGTAATGGCATTTATCAGTATCAGAAGGGCCAGACTTGGGCTTGGGCTCGGGCTTGTCCTGATTGACAATCTGGACAGCCTAGCCTTTAGCCTAGTTCTTAGGTTTCTTAAACTTCTTACTCCCTTGTACTAGAAGTACATTAGGAGTTCCCTTCTTGATATTGGGCTCAGCTATCTTGAGCATGTTATGCAGCTCAGTCAAAGGCCTTGACACATCGATCATGTTATAGTTCATTATAAACTGATCATAGCTTGGCGGCAATGACTGCAGAATGATGTCAGTAGCCAACTCTTGGCTAAGGGGGGAGTCCAGTTTCTCTAGGTTATCAATATAACCTATCATCTTAATGACATGAGCACTAACTGAACCGTCCTTTGGTAGCTTGCACTCAATGAGAGACTTAACCATCTGGTATCTCTCAGTTCGTGCCTGCTCCTGAAACATCCCTTTCAGGCTAGTGATCATCTCAACTGGCGATTCCACGTTCTCATATTGCTTCTGCAAGTCTGAGTTCATGGTAGCCAGCATGAGACAACACACATCGACCACATCATTTGAATGCTTATCCCAAGCATTCCTCTCTGCATGTGGGGCATTGGGCATCAGTTTAGCAGGGAGAACACTTTCAAGAACATATTCTTTCTTCTCCTGCTTGAGAACAATTCTCAAATTCCGATACCATTCGAGGAAATTCGATCCATTTAACTTTTCCTTCTCAAGGACGGATCTTAGGGAGAATGAGTTATGTTAGTTGTTGACATAGCTGGATCAAAAGAAAAGAAAAGAGATTTAGTTATGATGATCAAGAAAAAGAGAAATCTTAACAATTAAGAAAACTCGAAATATATTCAAAACAATGTTTCCTCAATTTGAATATAATTATCCAAGATCCATACTTCACTAAAATTTGAGTGAGCTTTGACTCATCGCCCAAATCTTAGCTATCTAGGTAAGCAACAACTTTTGCTAATTACATCCAATGTAACTCTTGGTCATGAATTAGACATCTCATGTCTAATCCACTCCTATGTCTCTAAGCCCAAAACCGTTTTGATGGCTTAGTCAAGTGAACCAATCTCTCAGTCACATGGTAACGATTACCATCTGTCTTACTCATGTAATTGTGGACACCTTGCTTTGGCAAGCCCATCGCACAATGAAACAAGTCTAGACAGTAGACAAGATTGGAAAAACATCAAATTACTTGATATTAGTTTGAGGAACGGATCTAATACATATCAAATATGTATCCTAAAAATGTTTTATCCTAAAAATGTTTTAATTAAAACAATCAATCTAATTAACTTTTAATTAATCTAGAAGATGTGTTTTAAGTCGCTGAGATTGTTCACAGAAAGCTTGTGTCGGTCGACACAACGTTTGTGTCGGTCGACACAACTTACTTGTGTCAATCGACACAGCTCATGTGTGTTGATCGACACTGCTTTAGTGTCGGTCGACACAACAACCCAGACAGAGCCAACCGCGAAAACCGATCCAATCAGATTGAACCAATCGCGATAAAAGCTTGCGTCGATCGACACAACAATTATGTCGATCAATACACGCCGTTCTGGGAAGCTCGATCATCGGATCGAGACCTAAAATTTTCGATCGGTTCTGGGAGTGTGTCGATCGACACAAGATCTGTGTCGGTCGACAGCAACAACCCAGAAACCCTAAAACACGAATTTTAATCAAATTTTAGCATGCTTCCTATATACAAACTTTCATATATCTTTTTGAATTCACTTAATTCAATTAACATGCATTAAATTCAATAAAAATACTAGCCTCTGCTACCACTGTAGGAATTTGTGTACGTTTTATAACTTTTATGAAACCCGAACAACAAATTTAATCCCTATGATTTAGTGTCAATTGAATCTATTAATCGGATCTCGAGTATACCTGGATGTTATGCAGCGGAAGAGATCAGGTATGTCGAGATATGAAACGCCTCAGATGCTACGCCTCTACTGGTATCCACACGCACACAAAACATGTCGTTTTGGACCGACACTGTGTCGACCGACACAACTATTGTGTCGATCGACACACCTCTCAGAAACACGTGAATTGTGTATATCATACACTGATTCGATCACTAATGATCAGTCCCAATCTTATTTATCCAGTTTGCTTAGGTGTGTGACCCTGTAGGATCATATAATACTAGCAATGAGTTCTCAACTCATAGTTTACAAGAGACTTCTAGCAAAGCATTATAATCACCTAGTATCATATGATTGTCTTATCTCGACAACTATATACAAGAGTAAATACAAGTGTGATTTCAGGACATTCCCAACATATAATACTATATATACATAATTTTTATTGATAGTTACTAAAAAATATTAATTTTCTTTTCAAAAATTTAATTTATTTTCGTTTACGCTAAAGATTTTTGGAACTTAATGAAAAAAATATCAATTTCTTATATGTTTATGTCAAATTTTCGTGGAAAACAGTATCAATTTAAATTTCAAACTATGCGTTTATAAATCCATATAATGTGTATATTTTAAAATTTTCTTATTTTCTTTAATGAAATATATGTTACCTCTTCATTTTACATGCTTTTTGAGGATGAATTTTCGAAGATCTACTCGATCACCACATATATTATATTTATTTTTCTTTGTTTTATCATCACAACATTACTATATATAAACTAGATATTGTATTTTATATATGGACATAAATGGGAGATGTAATGGAGATCATCTATTTCGACAAACAGCGGGACCTATCTCGACAAACAACGAGACGTTCGTGAAGAAAATGAAGCACCTACGAAGATTTTTTTTATTTCCTGTAATTATTATTTTCATTTAATCAATCAAATGTATAATCTGATTGAATTATACTTTGTTCTTGGCTTTTTCATATTAGGTTACAATAACTTTTTTAAAAACTTATTGTTCTTGGCTTTTTCATATTAGGTTACAATAAACTTTTAAAAAACTTATTGTTTGAGCTTTTTCAAGTTCACAAAATTTTTATTCTATTATATTACTCATCAGTCTTTCATATCTATCATTATATGTCACGGTCAAATAAGTTCATTCGTTCATTGCCGTCGCATTATACAACTATATTCAAACGCACTACAAAGACACCAATTTTATAACATATTTAATCACAAACATTTTTCATCATAATCTACACATACCTTAATATATAAAACAAATAAATATAAATTTATTTTATCCGTTGGAAAAAAAATAAGAAGAGAAAGCAATCCGCGCGTGTCAAAATCTAGTAGATATCTAAAACACACTAGAAAAGCTCTACAAAAACACTTGTATCATGGTAGAAAATCGATAAAATTCATGATATTATTGAGACGCGTGGATTTGTTAGCAATTGTTTGATTTTATCAGCTCCTCACAAGTGTATATCAGCTCCATGAATTGTGATTGTAAAAAAAAGGAAACGGTTGGGTTGGTAGGGTGATTTTTAAGAAAATTAAAGGAGAAAAATCATGCTTAAATGGTAGTCCTTTTATGAGTTCCTCTTGTGTTTGTCTTCTATTGATGTTAGCCAAAGTCAGACCGTCCATTTCATTAAAAAAATGATGGGTCAAGTTCACAAAGCATACTTTTCAACGATGGAGTTTAAAAATCGATATATTAGACAAGTGATGTTAGAAAAGAAAAAAAAAAGAGTCATCTCCTCTTTGATCGTATTCAAAAATTATCAATGGATCCAAGTCCGATCTTAGCCACTCAAATCGGAAGCATCAATGAATTGTATGCTCTTATACAGCAGAATCCATATATTCTTGAAATCATTGATGCAATACCTTTCTTCAACACCCCTCTTCACATGGCTTCTGCTTCTGGGAACCTTGCTTTTGCTATGGAGATGATGAACCTTAAACCATCTTTTGCTAGAAAGCTTAACACAGATGGGTTAAGTCCATTGCATCTTGCAATAGAGGAAGGTCAAACACGGTTAGTTGTAAGTTTCAACAAGGTTGATCCTGACCTCGTTCGTCTTCGAGGAAGAGAAGGTACGACACCGTTTCATCTCGTAGTGAGAAGAGGAGAGACTGATCTTATGACAGAATTCCTCTTAGCTTGTCCTGGTTGCATTAGAGATGCAAACGTGAACGGAGAAACAGCTTTACACATGGCGGTTTTAAACGATAGAGATGAAGAGCTCCAAGTACTCTTGGGATGGGTTCAAAGACTTCGTCAAATAGACGCCGAGTCTGTAGAGATCCAGTTTCTGAACAGACGTGACCAAGACGGTAACACAGCCCTACATGTAGCAGCTTATCAGAAGAGATTCAAAGCAGTAAAGCAGTTGGTAAAATGTTGTGCCGTTAACCGGAACATCCATAACCGGGGTGGTTTAACCGTCCTAGATAAATTTAAAAACCAGAGAGAATATCACGTGGAGAACATTGTCCGAAAATCGGGAGGTAAAAGCGGGAATAGTCTAACAAAATCCAAGAAAGTGTCGGTAATACTGAGTTCTCCGATAAGTTTCACGGAGCACTGGTTCACGCAGACAGCGCGGTATAGGAACCAGACAACAGAAGGATCACGGAGTGCGCTTCTAGTGATAGCCGCGTTGAAAATCACAGCTACTTATCAGACAGCACTTCAGCCGCCAGGTGGTGTATATCAAGAAAATGCATCAGAGGACGGTGGTAGTAGTAGTAGAAAGACGGCTGGAAAGGTGGTGATGAACCAGGCTTATTTCTCATTTCTTCGGATTGCGAATAGTTCGGCTTTCCTCGGAGCGATTTTCATGGCGTTTTGTTCGTTACCAGCTGGGGAAGGCTATCTATGGTGGTTTCTATGGATAGCACTTCCTTTGTATGCTTCTTACTTGATTTCCATGTCGGTTACATCCACCGACACATTGTGGTACTTGTCAATCAGCGCAGGTTCCGTTACATTCCTTCTTGCTGCTTACATGCTCGTCTTTTTCTTGCGGTGGAAGCTGTCTAGGAAGAAGATGCCTGGTACCAGAAGCGAGTTGATTCTTGAAGGCTTGACAACTCTAGATTTGGCTCAAGGAGTGGAGTGTAGGTGATGTGTACATCTGTTTCTGTGTTACGCTGTTTCCATTGGTATACATTTATGGGTCCTATATCTCTTTGTTATAAAAGAGCAAACCAATTCTTAACCTAAGTTTTTAATTGGATTTAAAGTATCAAGAGAATTTACAAACACTCGTATGAAATTACTAGTAAAGAATTTGGTACATACAAACAATACAATTACAAACCACTTTCATTTACAATCCACGAAAATAGCTAGGATGAGAGCCTATATATTATATTTAGTTACTATTAATAATACAACAAAAAAGATTTTAACTTTAGATTAAAATGAACTTACAAATATTTTTCATGACCACGAGCTTTCTTCCCCATTTATTCTCTATACGTAACTTTTTTTTCTTTTCCCCGGCTTCTCCTGTCACATACAAATGGCCGATGTCTGCTTCAACACACACAGAACATAACTCAATCTGTCCTTTTGCTTTCTTGAACAGAGAGTTTTCTGGTTTCTTTTAGTGTACCAAAAACTATGCGTTTACTCTTCTCCTAAACCTTCTGTGCAAGTGTAATAGCTCTCAGCACTTCTTTCTCATCACAATTGCTCGCGACCCGTAAATGATTTCAATTTCTGCTGCAGCTGTAGATAAACATTACAGATGCTTGATGGTTATAGAAAACAACGACAAGATTCCTCGTGGTTTCGCTTTCAACAACTAGCAAATCTAAAGAGAACTTATATAATACATTCTCACAGATGATGTGATTTCAAGGGGGGTTTGTTCATGAGATCATGACTGTTAACTTACTTGGGTATGTTTCGCTTTTTCTTCTTCAAGCTCCTCCGTCAACTCGTTCATCCTAAACAAATAGAATTTGAGAAGCAATTAGAGAGACTGTACCACATTCATCTCTAATAAGAAAGGAAGGGTCTGATTGACAGAAGAAGAGGAACATACCTCGTTCGAAGCTCGGAGATCTTGCTAAGTAGTAATTTTTCTCTCTCAGAAGCTGGGGGTTCAACCTGTGATCCAAAGACCAAATCAAAGAATGTCAAGGACAGGATTTTGAGACTGCATACGTGGTCTATCTGAGAAATCCCTAGAACAAAGTTGACAGATCAACTTACGACTCCGTTGCTTTCATATCCTCGAGGCAAAGGTGGCAACTTTCCATTTTGAGAGCCTATAACAAACAAGAATGAGAACTAATCATCTGTCGCTCTACTTCACAGCCTATAAACAACAGAATGTATTGAAGCGTCTATCTTACCATCTGTCGCTTCAGCAGGTTGTAAGCTATTCAGTAGATTGAGAATAAGATCCTGAACATACAGGCGAAACAAACTTGAGAGCTATACAATCAAATTAAACACGTGTCTCGATGCAACCTGTTTCTTTTCTCACCTGTTGTATTGAATTTTGCTGGAACAGGTTTTGAAGCTGAGGCATGATGAATGAAGGAGACACATAATTACTACTTGACTCCTTGGTGGGCTGCCCCGTTGGCTGTTGCTGGCAAAATAACATTGTTATGGTTAGGAAACATAAATCCTGCTGACTCAAAAACCCTGCATGGTGGCAAACTGACCATTTTAGAATCGAGTATCCAATTCCCAACACTAGCAGATTTTCTCAGCGGGGATGCCTGCAGATTTAAGACTATGAATTAACCATGTAAAATTCAGGAAAGGAGAATCTCATCAGTCTACACTGAAAATATTCGCAGAGATGTACCCACCCTTGCAAGATCTAGGTTTTCTGATGTTACTGAAAATCTTCCTTTGATTTGAACCAGATTAGTCTTTGACTTGTCATCCAGAGAATCACGGTATCCTATTCAAGATAGACGACCACTCTAAGTCAACAAAAATACTAAGCTGCATGAAGATCGCTAAATCTACTTCCTCACCTCCAGAAGATTTTATAGGAGCAGAAAAACTGTTTGCCGAAGCACGGTTTGGAAGATTCAATGGACCACTAAAGCTGGGTGCCCTCCGGACTGATGATGGCAGCTGGCGTTCACTCTCAGGCCTAGCAGATAGCAAATTTCAAGTTGGAGCATTTGATGTTTAGAGAGAAAGGAGAAGCAGATCTGAAATGTAGAATACTGTAATCCAGTGATCTCTAAAACTAGCTAATAGCAAACCTTGCATAACCATGGCCCTTCTCTGAATCCGAATTGATCAACACGATACCGGGTGAAAGTGGTCCGCTCTGAGTCTGGCGTCTCACTGGCTTAGCCTTGGCCTGTGGAACATCATACTCTTGACTTGGTCTCGTTTGTTCAACAGAAGAAGCTGTTGAACTGAGAGTGAGTTTCTCTTCACTGATCGATTCTATGACCTCAGTATTTAAATTTTTCTCCTTTTCGTTCATGTTTTCAGAAAACAGTTGATTACCAAACACTTTCCCACTGTCACTCGCCTGCAAAGTGTTTCGAGTTTAGACCACCGTGGACTTTGATAACAAGAGCGTGAAAAGTTATCGAATGGTTTCTCTGAATATTAAAATTCTAATTACTGGCCTTATTAAGCAACTGTTCGCCAAACGGTTCATCTTCTTCCCTACTCTCTGCTAGACTGTCATCATCATCTATCTATTTGCGCATGAAAAAGAATGTAGGATCAGGATTATTTCTGAAATGGCATCATTTAAGAGATAATTAAAGGATAGCTTACCAAAGATGCTTGTTCTTTCAAATCTTCAATATTAAAATTCCAAGCACTCACTCCTCTTTGGTATTCACTCTGACATGAAATATAACTTTTTATGAGCATTCTGCAATTCAAGTCTTAAGTAATGATTTCAAACTTTTGTAACCTGTGACATAGCTTCTTGGTCTGCAGAAGCCATTCCTTTTAAAGCAAGCTGTGCAGCATCCTTGGCCTGTCATATGAAAATTCTATATCAATTGGAGAACGAAAGAATGAGTACGGCAAGCTTGAAGAAGAGGTGAGCATGGGAAACCTGAAGAGCTTTTACGCGTGTCCAAAGAGGTGGCAAATCAGCAAATAACTTTTTCACACAGATCTCTGGAGGCTTTGCATTCTTGAAAAATGAGTGTTTCAACAACTTTTCAGCAGTTGGCCTTTTTGTTTGATCTTTCACCAGACACAATGCTACCATTTCTTTAAAGGACTGGGCACAGCTGAACATCTTCTAATTAGAACAATACTTGCAACGGAAAATAACATAAGGATCTACCTAGAAAGAACACAAGTACCTTTGAAAACTTCTTATCACGGTCATAATCAAGACCAGGCGGTGCATTTTGAATAGTCATTAAGAGTACCTGTTACCGAGTAAAATGATTTAAGAGCTGTACCTGAAACTGATTAAAAGAAAATTGAATACCTTCATGGGGGGATATTTTGAGAAAGGTGCATGACCGTGAGCCAACTCCAGCGCAGTTATTCCAAAAGACCAGATATCAGCCCTGTAAGGAAGGTACAGAAGACCAAACCAACCAATAGCTGTTATAGCATTTTTTTTTTTTTTTTATGCAAACAGTTTAGAAAGAATTTTTATCTCATTTGACATAGAAAATACTCGCTATCTTACATCCAACTAAGAGAAACGATGGTAACTTTTAAAAAAATGTACGGCTGAAACAACCACAACACTTATCTAGATCAACTAAAATCAGTGGTAGTCAATTTTTACACGTTGGCTCACGCATATACCAAAGTGAAACAGCTGATACAATTGACAAGGGGCAGGCAGAGAAGTATAGCGTTTTAGCTAGAACTTAATATCAAACCATAAACTCACTTGGAATTGTATCCACTTCCTGGCTGCAAGACTTCCGGTGCCATCCTACACATAGAAACCAGATATTACATGTCAATTTTCGAGTAGAGAGCAACAGTGAAGCTTAAGAGGAACGAACTGAAGAAAAATACAATAACCAACCAGCATGGAGTACCAACAAATGTGTTTCTTGCACGTTGCCTATCTCCATTGTCAAACAAGCATGCAGAGACACCAAAATCACCGAGCTTAATCTCCCCAGTATTATCAAGAAGAATGTTTCCAGCCTAATATGAAAGAAAGAAAATAAGTGACATGGATGGGACATAGAGTTTAGTATGAATCAAACAAGAATAGTTTCAAGTTAAGCTGACCTTAACATCTCGATGGATATGCCCTTGCCTATGAAGATAATCAAGAGCTTTAAGTGTTTCTTTCAGCATAGAACATATAGCCGACTCTTCAAATCCATCTGGATATGCTGCCTTCATAAGATGCAAGCAGGAACCCTGAGCCATGAATGGCATGACGACCCAGAGACTATGGTCAACAGCAAATGAGCAAAACGACTTTATAATGTTTGGATGGTCTATCAAGCTCATGGTCTGAGCCTCCCTCCTTATATCATCCTAGAAAGCCAAAACAATTAATTATTTCGAGGCAAAAGGGAATATAGACAATTTTGGAAACTAAGTTGAAGCACGAGTAGCTAGAACAACACTGGAATGCTAGACTGATCTAAGAACTTTCCCATTTGATCGGAATCCAAATCGCAAATTGGGAAGATGATCAACAACTAGTATGGGCATATGGGAGAGGATTACTTGGTCAACTAGGTTCACTACAGGTAAAATCATCTAGGACTAATAAGCTCATTCAGAACTCTACTAAAAACAGAACAATTGGTGATAGTCCATAAAGCAAGATGATAGCTTTGCTGCTGCCACCAAGCCAAGTATAAGGACTAGGGAACAACAGTGTTGGTGATGCTAACTCATGATTTCGAATTTGTGTCACGAAATAAGAATCCCCAACTCAACTCCAGAACCCCGCACAAACAAATTACGGTCAAAATCGAATAAGAAGCTCAAACTAGCTCAGAAACAAAACGAGATCAAGTAGAACGAACCAGATTGCTGTTGCAGCGATCGAGATCCAAACACTTGATTGCGACTACTTCTTTAGTCGGAAGATAAATTGCCCGGTGAACGACGGCGCTAGCACCATAACCCACTTCTTCCATAAGCTTGTAATCTTTAGGGTTTACAGAGAAACCTCTCTTCTTACCATCAACACCACCATCACCACTCTTCATCGTCTTACGTCGTCTCGCACCCAAAATAGCCCTAAAAACCACCAAATCCGACCAGTAATCCGCCTTCAGAAAACAATCACAGACAAAATCGAATCGAAATCGAAGAACAAAAGGAAAATTAAAAGGAAAAAAAAAATCTGGCGTAAGAAAGAGAGACTAGAAGTACTCTAGAAGAAGCCGAAGTCGAGACACCATTGAGATCGAAAAGAAAGAAAAAAAAAAACGAAAACTAATTTTCTGTTTTTCTAAATTTATTTCTGATCAAGTTGACCGTGGAAGAATAGCCGACGTGGCAAATCTGTTAAGCATCTAAGATGATTACACGTGGCTATGATGTAGAGATTGGACGCATCCACAACTTTATCTTTGGCTACTTCACTGATGACTTGGGTTCTTGTTGAATAAGTATGGACTTACTTAATTTTGTCAACGAATTAGGATGAATATTCCCCGATTTGTCATTTGTGTCCTTTCAATATCAAAACCAGTGTTCTAAAATGTTAAAAGACAATAGTGTTTCTAAAATATACTAGGTGTTAGCCACCCAACATATATTACTAGTACTGTATAAGCTTCATGAATTTTTTTCATTTAATGAAACTTGTACATTAAGGATCAAAAACAATCACCCCAATAAATTTACATCAAGGTACAAATACATGTTGAATCAAACACTTTAAGCTATTTGGAAAATTATACCATTCTCTTCTCCAAAAATAATCTAAGATTCCTATAAACTCTATCACATCATACTTATATGATGGCCATGTTTGAGATCTTTTAATTGTTCCTACTAAGTCAGATTCTGAGAGCTGTAAACACTATTTTTACAGCTCCTAAAATTACGAGACTTCGCATACTAGTCAGTGTTTAAATTTAACTCTGAAATAAACATTAATGTAATTGTTTGATCTTGTGAATAATGTCTCGATAAGACAAATGAATTTTTCACTATCATCTTTGAATACCCAAGATGCTCAGCTTTTCTTTTTATCATGTGTTGTTCCTATGTTGCATTTAATCCAACCTTTAGTTGGAGGTTTCTATGCAACTTTATCATTTACAATTGTAGCATGAGAAATGTCTTTCTTCCTTTTATTTAATCTCTTAGACTAAATCCACTTATTAGTGTCTTTCAAGATTTTTTTCAATGTCTCTTTCATCTCCAACTGGAAGCTATAGAAAAATAGTCATTACGATTTTTCTAGATCCTCCATATGATATATGGAAAGGATCTTCCTCCATCTGATCAAATGTAAAGATCTCTTGATCTCTAATGGAACTCTCAATCCTTGTTAACCATAAGCAAGTGATACACATTCTGGTTGCTAGATGTTGGTATCAAAACTGGCCCAAAAAAGAAAGGAAAATATGCCAAAAAATATAAGTCCAAGTGATGCGATCATGGATAGCTCTAAGGGACATGAACTTGTAGCTGAGTATGAAGTTGCAGATGTACTAGATGTACCAGTTGGACCTATGACTCGAGTTAAAGTTAAGGAGCTTAAAGGAGCCATTGTAGGATTACTTAATCATGATTGGAGTGAATATCAATTCAAAGAAAAGACATCTCAAACCATTATGGTGACTATACAAGTTAAAGAGGATCACTAAGCCGGTTTGTGACCAGTTTGTACTATTTTTTCTTATCTTTGGTTTTGTCTCAGTGGGTTTTCCAGAAAAATTTTTAGTGAGGCAAATTGGATGACATTTCTACTAAGTCCAACAAGTGAAATTCAGCTCAAAAGGAGAGTTAAAAATGTGGGCAATTGAAGAGTTATTCAACACAGTTTTAGTTCTTTGTTATTTAATGTTCTAGTTTTACGTGTTATGTAATTCTTTTTTTTTCTCAGTTATTAGTCTCTTTGACTACTCTTTTCTTTTCTATTTAAACTCTGTAAAACATTCGAAATAATTTATCATTGATCATTGTTTATTTGAGAATGATTCTCTTTTGTTCTTCGAGAATAACCATCAATTGTTTGGTGTGTAATATCTAAACAACAAGGCTGTTGGGTGTGTATATCCAACAGACCCTTTAAGAGTCATCTTGGTGTGTCATATCCAAGGAGTCGTGGATCTATATTGGTGCGTCATATCCAAGGGATCAAACCTGTAAATCAGAAGCATTTTCGCAACTTCTGTGCGACCATTCACTCCACATACTTTGGTCATTGAGACTTAACTGTTTCTTTGGTGCAAAGCGTATCCATTCTACCAACTTCTAGTTCTGATCTTAGGGAAGATCGCACCAAAATATTGCACAAGCCCAAGCCATGTACAATTTTTTTACCGTAAAACTATAGATCCACAGTTTAGGAGTCCTATGTGGGGAGAAGTTGAATTTATCTCCCACTTCAAGCGAACAAGATGGCATGATCTGAAATCGAAATATCCATAAAAAAAAACTACAGTTAGAATCCTCGACAGACATAAACAAACCAATCAGAATGTGACCTCAACTGTTAATCGATTCTACCATATAGCCTAAAATGTTGATGAATTTATTTATAAGAAGTAAACCATGGCTAGGACTGTTAGAAATCTCGAAACAATCATGACCGTACTCTTTTTCAAAGCATTATAGTTCCACTTACTGCAGCCCCCTCAAATAGAAAAGTTCCTCATAACAATTTTATTTGTCACGATCACCTCAAAGAGACAAGTTCCTCTTGAGGTAATCTCAATAACGATATCCACACCAGTGATTAAAGTCTCTGGAGTCCATGCCGTGGTCGGATTAAATGTAGAAACATGGCAAAACATACTTTATGTGGGAGGGATAAGCAGTGAGTTCTAGGAGCACTCCCTAGAAATTAGGATAACCAACATGTCTTAACCCCAAATTTATCACCTTATTGATTCCCAAAAACTCTCCTTACTAAAAAAAAAAGAGCAAAGGCCGAGAATCCCACTAGGACCCATATACACCCAAATTGCTAAGTGGAACCAATTCCGGGGGGGGGGGGTTCACTTTCAAAATCTCAATCACGAGCATCTGCAAAGGTCTATATATAGAGCCCAATGTTTAAAAAATTGGCCTAGGCGGCCGAAGTTAAGAACCACCACAATTTATGCCTAATCACCAGAACAAATCGTCTGTCCGGTCCAGACGGTGCAACTCGGATCAACTCGGCTCAACTCGGAAAACTCAAAACGTGGTCGTTTTTATTTATAGAGAAAAAAAAGAATTTTTTTAAAAAAATCGGTTAGGTTTTGTTTAATCGATACATTGCTAATTGAGATCTTCATTTAAACCGCTTCGTTTCCACACGCAACTCTCATTATTTCTCTTTGCGTCTCTAATAGTAAAAAAGATACAAAATTGACACAAATACATCAATTTTTTTTCTTTTCTAAATTGTTATGATTTTTTTTTGTCAAAAGCATTTGAAAAACAATACACTATCTACGGCATATCTACGGCATGTATCTTTGAAATTGTAGTACGTTTGGAAGCCTTTATTTCTTTGTTTTTGAGTATTAGTACTTGTTAGTTTATTTTTACATTATCTAAGTATTATTATATAAATATAATATTATTATTAATGTTTAGGTCCGTCTAGATCCAAGTAATCTGTTTTGGTGTTTGGTCCTTACCGAACGCCTAGTTACAACCTAGAGATTTTTATAACATTTATAGAGCCAATGCAAATCTTGAAGCGGTTAACACAAATGCTCATAAAGAAATATGCGCCGACCTTGAAATTTAATCACATGGTAAAAGAAACTAAGAAAATTGCCTACTCAGAGAGGATTGAGAACACTCCGGATCGGGAAATGGCAAAGTTATGACTTTCCATGTAAGAAGGGGCAACATATTTAAATTTTCACCCGACATCATTTAGGGTCGTCGTTTGGAAAACACATTTCAGCAGACATGAAAAAGATGCATGAATTTACAAGCTTTTTGCGGGACTTACTCTGATTAGTTCTCTAAACTCGAAGAAAGAAAGATTGATAGTTTCACTAAATTATCAGTTACCTTCCTCAAACAATATTCTACATTCATAGGAAAGATGACCTCGGATATATATCTTTGGGCATTATCTCAAAGGGAACATGACTCATTCCGATCTTATCTAACCAGTTTCAAGGAGACAATGGAAAAAATTTCTTCGGATAATAGTTGTAATAGATAGGAACGAAGCGTCTTATTCCCTTTTGAAGCACAAGTATCTTTTCAAAACTCCAAGGAACATAACTGTCTTATGATCCCAAGTATACAAAGTATCAAGCTTGTAATAAAAAAGACTTGGAAAATATAAGGGAAGTAAGAACTAAAGCAACAACCAAAAAACATCTTATAAGAATGAGAATACCAACTTGAGACATTTGGCGAAGTAAACCTATGCAATCTCCAACATCGAGAAACCTTGTGGATGCACATATCCACAAGAGCGGTTTCCAAGCTCATGGAAGTGGCATACCATGTAAGAAAAAACCTAAGAAAGCGGAAAATTTAAATGCAACAAGACAAAGGTGAATAGCTTTAGTCTCTGCCTTGAGGTTTTCAAGCTTTATTCCTTGGCTTTTGACGATGTGGTTTAGTGGTTTATTTTGAGTTTTTAAATTTTTTGATTCATGACTAGTTCAAGTTTTATGTGTTGGTTAGGTTCTCTGTTTTCGATCAGTTTGATGCT
This sequence comes from Euclidium syriacum, assembly GCA_900116095.1. NCBI lineage: Eukaryota > Viridiplantae > Streptophyta > Magnoliopsida > Brassicales > Brassicaceae > Euclidium > Euclidium syriacum. The sequence continues at coordinate 2,974,082 of FPAK01000018.1, read as the reverse complement.
ATGCGTGGTCTTGACGATGTGCACGTGAGATCGAGAAAGCTTATCCTATTTGGATCTTTGGAGTTGTTTTACATATATCAGTTATTCGACGGAGACGGAGTGTGGGTGAGCGTTATCAGGCCAAACATATACATTTTACTGTTGAAGAAGTTGTGGTGTTGGTCTCAGGGCAATCTCTCTCACAATTTGGCTTAAGTCTAATCTACTTACCTTATTGAATAATTTTGTTCGCTGATGCATTTCAACTTTGTATCTTCGATGGCTTCTGCTCGATGAAGAAACTTCGAGGAGGTATAAGTTGAGTATCAACTTAAAGATCCTCTAGGTTGATTGGCACACCTTGCTTAGATGTCAGGAGTTCTCTTCTTCATGTCTCAATTTGTCATTGTGAATCGTTAAGGATCGTACTATAGAATCGTTAACTTTTAGTTTGAGGAACTTTTTTTCTTTTCTTTTTCAAACTGAATTCTACGTGGTCCGTTGGCATCAGACCAAGTATAACACATTTTGCCGTTTCTTAAATACAAAAACAGCATGCAGTTTAAATTTCTAGTTCGCATACAATGGTAAGCGACTACTTATTTCGTTTTGGTCATACGATTTACTGAACGGTTCAGCTAAAACCAAAACACGAAAACACTGTAGTGCTTCTTCGATACTTCCTAAGCCACAGCCATGGCCACCGCTTCAATCTTCGCCACCGTCACCACAGGCACAGATGTGACACCTCTGCTTAATTCCTCTTCTCTGATCATCGGAAAACTCTCTCCTCTAAAGTCCAGCTCCGTCAGATCTTCGGTTTCATTTTCCCGCAAAACCCTAACTCCAATTCGATACTCTTCCTCTGCCGCCGCCGATCACTCGCCATCTCCCGCGGTTTCTTCTCCCTCCGTGTCGGGGATCGAAAATCCATTAAAAACCTCATTGAAATCCCGTCTCCGAGGAGGCGAAACTCTTTATGGCCTGTTCCTACTCTCTTTCTCACCGACTCTCGCTGAGATTGCCGCTCACTCCGGCTACGATTACGTCGTCGTTGATATGGAACACGGTCCCGGTGGCATAGTGGAGGCTTTAGATTGCATTCGCGCTCTTAACGCCGCTGGTACAGCCGCCATTCTCCGGCTACCAGAAAACTGCCCTACCTGGGCTAAAAAAGCCCTAGATCTGGGTCCACAGGGACTCATGTTCCCAATGATCGAGTCTCGCAAAGACGCGACGAAAGCGGTGTCGTACTGTCGGTTTCCTCCGGACGGCATCCGTGGATCGGCGCACACGGTGGTGCGAGCGTCGAAGTACGGAATCGACGAAGGGTATTTAGGTAACTACGCGGATGAGCTCGTGATCATGTGTCAGGTGGAGTCAGCCGAAGGCGTGAAGAAAGCGGATGAGATCGCAGCCGTCAACGGTGTGGACTGCGTGCAAATGGGACCGTTGGATCTGAGCGCGAGCATGGGATACCTGTGGGACCCAGGACACAAGAAAGTGAGGGAGATGATGAGGAAAGCGGAGAATTCAGTGCTGACGTCAGATCCTGCGAAAGGAGGGGCCTACTTATCGGGATTTGCAATGCCACACGACGGAGCCGAAGAGATCCGGAAACGTGGTTACCACATGGTTGCCGGAGCCGTCGATGTGGGACTATTCAGAAACGCGGCTCTGGAAGACGTGAGGAGATTCAAGATGGGATCGGTCAATGAATCGGACGACGAGGATTCGATGGAAAACGAAAAAGATGTTGACGATGAAAAGTATTGGAGCGAATAATAGCAAATTCACATATAATAATAAAAAAATAATGCTGATTTCCCTTATTTCCACGTTCGTTAATGCTCTTTTTCTTGGAATCATTCAAAGCTTAAAAAACTTGTTCCTTTGATTTTCCATAAAGATTTACAATCATGCAAGAAATGTTAACTCTTAATGTTTGAAACCAAAACTAAAGCCATGAGCTTTTACCATATACTAGCGAAATTAAACTAAGCTGTGATGGAGTCGATAGCCATTGGCTCGTTATCTGTTTCCATGGCAGAGGCTCTTGGTGGTGATGGTGGCTGCACATCTACTTCAGGGTATGATGCCTTGAACCGAGCTCGAAGACCTTCGTTTATCAACCGGACACCGTTAAGCTGGTTCCCAAGGGACAGCCATCTAAAAAACAATAAACCAAATCAGCAAATTACTAATCAATGATATGGCAATGAGTAAGAAAAACTTTACCCGGCATGAGCATTGTGCATACGGGCAAATAACTCGAGCTTTCTTGCTCTCGGCATGATCCTCTCTAACATTGCATACATCTGGGTAGGGCGTTGAATCATTTTCATGAATATTTATACTAGGAGACGAACGATTTGGTTAGAAACAAAAAAGAGAGGATCAATATGCACAAACCTCGTCTGGCTTCCGGCTAGTCTCTCTAACCTCTGCAACAATCACATCGGTGTCGATGTTTCTGTTCACTTCCGGGTTTCCTTTGATTCCGACCAGACAATGCTCTTTGCTATGGTTGAGCCAGTGACCTGTTCTTCCTGTTCGAATTATACGTTGAAGTTGATTCGTTTTTACCCATATGATCTCTTCCACTCGCTTGTATCCCCAAAGCTCCAAACTTCACCCAAAGAAAGAAAGAAAAGAACACTTTCATCTAAATGAAAATCTCAAAATTTGTTGAGTGTTTTCTTTCAAGTACCATTCGCGGCCTAGCTCCATTGCACGACCAGTTACCCAGAGGAAAATCAAACCGTCAGTCTGCAACGAGGGGACATTGAGGGTGCGCATCTCGTCATCAGCCATTGTCCCATATGGAAGTTCCATGTGAATGTCCCAAGGCGGATCCGCCATAACAACTCCAAAGGTTCCCAAAATGTCCATTCTAAAAGAACGGATGTCGCAGTTAATCCATTGTGCCTCCCCAAGTTCAGCTTCTGAACAGTAATCAGCTCTGAGAGGCTTCAACGCCTTATCCGGACCAGCCATCATAGCATCAGCCATGTCCAGCTCGTAATGCACGTATTTGCAAGTCTGTTCCAAAACTCCACACTCCATTATCAATTTATGTATACATGAAATGAACCCAAGTAACATTGTTAAAGAGTTTACCTTCATATGACGACAAGTATCCAGAAAGGAACAATCTCCTAGGCTGACGTCAGTATGTGACGCTATTAGTCGACGGAAATGTCTCTGAATGTCATAAGAACTAAGTATTATTTAGGTCACGCATCATAGACAGATGTAGAATGTAAACTTGAGTTGCTTCAAACCTTGTTGCACGCTACGTGGGAACCAGACTGAAGACGGCAATCTTCTTTTGTTAAATACCTACAGTAATACTTAACCTGTGACCCTCCTTTGCTTTTAAACTGTAAAAATAAACATAGCAATCTACCAGTCAATCACAAGAACCAAGCTTTTTATTTAAATATGAAATGAAAACTAACACACCATAACACGTCCAAGAGTTGAGGCTAGAAACAGTGGCAAGAATTTACATCTTCAGATACCAAAAGAGAAAGTCTTAACAAACACAGAGAGAGAGATCTTTGCTTTCTCTACATCGAGATTGAAACTAGAAAGTAGAAAGCATAGACCAAAAACTTTAAACAATTGGTGCCTGATATTTTCTCCACTATAATCTTGAATCTTGACAAGAATCATAACTTCTCCAAAACTTGTCAACGAATTATCCCTACCATCCATCCCAAGTTTTAAACAGCTTCGGATTGGCAAATCTTATTATCTATAACATATTTGAGGACAGAAAGCGTTTCCTGTTGAATGCTTTAAAAACTCATTCGTATAAAAAGCAGAACTGTTAACTAGCGCTTACCTTAGCAGCGGTAGCAGCTTCTTTGGCGGTTGGACGGTGAATAAGATCGAGCAACTCTTCCCCGGTCCTGGACTGTTGCTTCTCCTTATAAGACTTTTTGTTCAAAATAGCCTCAACGTCTTTCATAGCATCATCCTCCTCGCTTCTGAGTTTCTGACTCGCCGGCACCGGCAACGGCAAAGGCAAAGGAAAAGGCGGTGGTCGACCCATCATCCCCATTGGATGATGCATCCCCATCATTCCCATCGCCCTCGGTGCACTCATCATCGGCCTAAACCCCATGTTCGGGTCACCTGACCACATCTCGGGTCTTGGGAAATTACCCGACCCGGAAACCCCAAACCCACCCCCGGAATTCTCAATCGAATGAGGGGTTTCCACGACCCGACCCGATTCGCTATTCCCCTGGAAACTCTCTGGTAGCTCTTTGAGCAATCTGGTTCGATCAATAGCCATTACCATAATGCGAGGTTTCCCACTCACCTCGAACTCCTCCAATTCCACCGACCCGTTTTCTTCCGCCATCGATCGCAGCGCCGTCTCTACTGCGAGAATCGGCCCACACTCGCCACCTAGGTCACGTAGCGCAGCCTTCTCGGCCGGCCTCGCGTTCTGGTCATTCTCAAGCTTCCTCAGCACAGTTGACGAATCCGTCGCCGAAAATGGCACTCGTTGAAGCAAGCACTCCGCCACCATCGCTCTCACGAGAGCCATGGGGCTCCCACTCGAGCCATCAGCCTCAGCGCCCGAACCAGTGTCTCTCTGATTCGAATCGACAAGCATCGATTTCGAGTCATGAGCTAGTTGTTGTTGGGTTCCTAATTTAAGAATTGGATGATGCTTCTCCACCTTGGGTTCGGGTAAAGGAGGTGTGGCAACGAAAGGGCGCTTGGTGAAAGAAGAGATGACTCGGAGCGAGAGATCGAGCGAGGGGACTATGTCGGGAACAACAGATTGAAGCGAGGAAAGAATTTCCAAGTGGGCGTCATGTTGGATCCGAATTCGATTCTCCAAGCGAGCTCTCATGTCTTTGACGACGGCAATGGTGGCGTCATCCGATTCAGTTTCCATGGCTCCGATCAGCAGAAAAATCAAGTGAGTCTTGGGGTTGTGTCTTGTGCAGTAGAGCTTAAAGAGTTAAAAAGGGTTTAGAAATAAAACGACGTCGTATAGCAATACAAATCTCGGTTTTAGGTCAAACTTGAGGAATTGATCAAACTTACAAAGCATATACATAACGAACTTCATAACACCTTGATTCGTTGTCTCACTATTATTACCCGCACAACCACTGCCACCTACAAACATAGTGTTGGGTCTACCATTTGGTGAAATCGCTCAAAATTAAAAGCTTCCAAGGACTGTTAATGTTTCTATAGACGTAACTGCTCGAAGGGATTAGACCAGATCATATCCAGCTAATGGAACTCACCCGTACCAACAACAAGAAGACCAAGGAAGTTCATAACCAAATGGTCGCATGTGCTCTCACTAACGCCAAGTCGAAGTCCAGATTCGGGCATCCCAGCTAAGCTAACTCGAAAGAAAGATTTCTTGTTTTATATCCATTGAAAAGATCAACCAAATCATCATCTACACGGTATTTCATATTTTTCTACTACATTTTTAATTAAATTATATTAACTATTTAAAAATATACTAACATGTTTTTCGTCATTGGAAATTGACAATGATAAGGGTTTGTGGCTCGGGTTAGGATCTGTGCTGATTTTTGTCTCCGTTGGTTGAGATGCATACAACTATCACCAAGTTACTTGAAGTCCGAACGACCCTTCAAAACTAGTTGAAGGCTGAATCAAACGGAAAATGATCGAAACCTTTTTGTGCAACAAGTACAATTTCTGTCTTAATAGCATACCATACTAAAAAACATCTAAATAGCTACAACACTTTGTCACGGATGACTTATGTGGCAAATAGTTGCCACGCTTTGCTACGTATTAGTTACCAATATAAAAATATGTAGCTTTGTTGTAAAACTGTAGCAATTAATAGATATTTGCTATTGAAATGGATACGGATTAAATCAGTAGCTAATTTATTACGAAATCTTTACAAAATTGCTACGATTGTTTTGTAGCACTTTAGCTACGACTTATTTAGTAGCAAATGCTGTGACAAAAAAACTGCATTGCTACCGGAAAAATTGTGGCAACTTTTTTTGGCAATTATTCATTTTAGCTACTACATATTTCATAGCTAATTTAGAGTAAGTAGTGGTAAATCAATAAACAGTGTGCTACCAAAAAAAATTATTTAATGTTGTCAAATAATGTACAAGTTGGCATGGAAAAGTAGTAGCAACTGATAGCTTTACAGTTTGATGTATAGCAAAAGATGCTACCGTTTGGTTGTAGCAAGAGCCGTAAGTAACTCTATAAAAGAATTCAGTAGCAGCAAATTGTAGCATATTATAGCAATCTCTAGTTGTATGTAGCAAAGGTTATAGCAAAACTGATTGTATATTTTGATACATAATCTATAGCAAATCCAAAGCTTTATGTAGTTGTTTTAGCTTCAAAAAAATTATATTTTTTATAAACACACCATTTTCTGCATCTTACAAGCAAATCCACATTTTTTTAACACATTCATTCATAGGAAAATGTCTTCTTCACAAAACATAAAAGCTTTTGGAAGGTGGATGTATCAACGTCTTGATTCATATACGAAGAGTATATCCAATCAATTTCAAGAAGGGTTAGATGGTTTATTACTTTTCCAAAGCAAAAAACATGTACGAAGGAGACAAAATATGGTGTCCTTGTATAAAATGCAAAACTGAGAAGATGATACACGTGGATTTAGCAACAAGGCATTTATACAATAAAGAGTTCACGCCATAATATTATGTATGGACCACACATGGAGAGGACTACGAGCGTGTGTATCAGTTTCCTCCCAATGATGAAGTAGGTGAAGAAAATACATTTCAAGAATCGGGAGGTGGATGGAATTTCTTTGTGGACATGAATGAAACTGGATATGCTGGTGATATACAAGGACAACATGAAAAGTAAAATATTAGTATTGAGGATATAATCGATTTATTAAAAGTTGTAGGAGTTAATACTTATTAATGAAATGAAAAGATATTAAATAGTTAAAATAATTATCTCGCTTTCTTAAAAGTAAGAAAAATGATTACATATGAATTTTTTATGTTTTTTACACATTTATAGTGGGATGCATATTGGTGGAAATGGTGAACCATGTGACGAAAATGAAGTCGAGCATGTTGATGAAGTCTCTAATGAAGAAGCATAAGCGTTTTTCACAAACTTGCATGCAGAGAGTGAACCTCTTTATGATGGTTGCATTGAGGGATTGACTAAATTCTCATTGGCATCGGATATCATGAACCTGAAGATGAAACACGACGAATCAGAAGCAAGCGTTGATGTTTGGTCACAAGAGGTTCACAAGATTCTTCCTCAAGGTAGCGTTGCTCCTCGATCTTATTACGAAACCGAGAAGTTGATGCACACATTGAGTATGGAATACTACCAGATAGATGTTTGCCCGAACAATTGCATGATTTATTGGGGTGAGACACACGAAAACTTAATGTCTTATGTATTTTGTGAGCATTCAAGGTACAAACCTGAGACGTCATCAAGAAAGAAAACTGGTAAGAAAAATCCTAATGCATATAAGAAGATGTTTTATCTACCAATATCATATCGACTAAAGAAATTGTATTTATCAACAAAGACGGCATCGTCTATGAGGTGGCATGCTGAACATACATGCCTTAATGGAAAGATGGAGCACCCTTCCGATGGTAAGGCGTGGAAGCGTTTCTAGGAGATATATCCCGAATTTGCAGCTAGGAGTAGATATGTTTATCTGGGCTATGTACCAATGGTTTAAACCATTTGGGAATTCTGGTGGTAGTTATTCTTTGTGGTCCATAATTCCTATCCCTTACAATCTATCACCAGATATGAGTATGAAAAATGAATATTTTTTCTCACCATCTTAGTTCCTGTGAGAAATAATCCAAAACAGAGTTTGGATGTATTTCTTGAACTATTGATAGAAGAATTACAGTTTCTCTGGTCATTTGGAGTAGACACCTACGATGTGTCAACGAAGGAAAATTTCAATCTCCAAACGGTACTAATGTGGACCATTAGTGATTTTGCCGCTTATGCGATGTTATATGGATGGTCGACCCATGGTAAGTTGTCGTGTCCTTATTGTATGCATCATACTGATTCATTTCAATTAAAGCATGGTCAGGAAGCATGTTGGTTCGACTCCCATCGGAAATTTCTCCCAGCAAATGATTTTCTCCGCAAGGACAAGAAGAATATTGTGAAGAAAGGTCCGCCAGCGTATGCATCATGTGGAGATATCTTGGCACAATTGGAAGATATATACGGCCTGCAGAAGACGGTTGAATGTGGCAGTAGCGGTCATATAAACGATCAAATCGAAGAGTATGAGGTGCAACACAACTGGTTCAAACATACCATTTTTGGGAGCTGCCATATTAGAGGACGCATCTACTTCGTCAAAATCTTGATGTGATGCACATCGAGAATATTTTTTTCGATAACATCATTAACACAATGTTCAGTGTTACAGGGAAAACAAAAGATTCAGCAAAATCTAGACAAGATTTAAAGTTGTTGTGCGATCGTCCAAAATTACATCTTAAATCTAATCTTAAGGCCTCAACTCTGTCATTCTGGTTGGCTACCAACGCGAGGAAAACATTTGTTTAACATTGGCAACTGTATCAACGATGAATATTCTAAAATGCATGGTTTGAAAGTCACAACTATCATGTAATTATGCAACGCTTATTTCCGTTTGCATTCTCACAACTTATTTCTTCTGATGTTCATGATGCAATCTCATGTAAAACTATTTTAAAGCTTTTTAAGTAATGATAATTGTTTTGATTATTGTAATATTGTATCACTACTATTTTTTTCCGCAGATGTGGGCTTGTTTTTCCGGGATCTTTGTGCACGAAGTTTGAGACGAGGCGAAGTTGATCGTTTGCGCAACAATATAGTAATGACGCTTTGCAATCTAGAGCAGATTTTTCCAACTACTTTCTTCAATGTTATGGAGCACTTGACCGTCCATCTGTCAATGGAAGCAGAACTCGGAGGACCCGTGCAGTTTAGATGGATGTATCCCTTCGAGCGATTCATGTTCCACCTCAAGAGAAAGGTAAAAAAACAAGGAAAACGTCGGAGGTTCAATTGTGGAGGCATTTATTAATGAAGAAATAACAGCTTCACCTCGCATTACTATGGCACTCCTGGAAAAGGGATTACTAATCGTACTGCTTTGCGTCACATTGATTGTTATAGTCAACAAACACCCTACGCGTATAATGTGCCAACTATTTTTCGACACGTTGGAAGTGGAAGCGAAAAAACACACTTTCATTGGTTATCTGATACAAACTACCACATCGCGCATACGTATATTCTCTTGAACTGTGAAGAACTTATATAGTATGAAAGGTAAGTTGTTGATATCACATTTAGTAGCCTATATAAATCAAACTTATATTATCCTTATTGTGTAGGTTATATGACGATTATGTGAGAACATAACATCCTGGGATCGACGATAATATGTTACTGACTTTGAGAGAACAAAAATTTTCTGGGTGGTTAAAAAAATTTGTAAGTGCTTATTCATTCCTCAAAGAATCTACTTTATATGTATTACATACTGGTACATAAGTTATACATCGATTTATGGCTGATTAGGATTGCACATGTAAATGTAGGTTGAAAGTGATTATACCCACACTTTACATCCTCTATAGTTACAAGAGCTGGTAAAGGGTCCAACAATAAGATATTTTGTCGAGGTTATAACTTTCTTACAATCTACCGCGGTGAGAACAAAAGAACGAGTAACTACGGATTCTGTGTGCGTGGTACCTCAGCTAATGAAGTCAGTTACTACGGTAAGCTTCAAGAAGTTATTCAGATTGAATATAACGGCACTGTTGGATCAAAAATTACGTTGTTCCGGTGTGATTGGTATGATACGACTGGGAGAACCGGAACTAGAATGCGTAAAGCTGATGTTTTCGAGGTTCGTGAAGGTGGTGTGTATAGCAAGTATGCTCTTTTCATATTGACCACACAAGCAGATCAAGTTTGTTATGTGCCATATCCAAAAGCTAAACAGAAAAATGAGGTGGCTACTGTAGTTGATGAATGGTTGGTCGCATTAAAGGTACCCCCGAGAGGCATACTCGAAGAAATCCAATACTCACAACAAGCAGCGATTCAAGAAGATATGAATATGTGGCCAATAGAAGTTAGCATGGTAAATGTAACGTCACTTGTTTTACCTGGAGTCCAACTTGAAGACATACCTCTATATGAAGAGACCAATGAGGATGAAGACCATGATACAAATTTAGAAATGAATGATTCAAATTACGACTCTTATATAGGATCGGATTCAGATTCAGATTATAGGGAGGGGGATTAAGTACCGATTTTAGGTGTAATCATTAAATTGTATTTTAGCTATATTTTCTTATGTGTACTGATTTTATGTCCGAATATCGTGTGTACTTAGTTACTTTGAAATAATTTCTCTCTAAATATTTATCACCCATTTTTACCTTTTTTTTTTTTTTTTTAAGTTTCTCCTCTAGAAAATAATAACCCACCAAAACTAGAATATCCCTCTTAAATTTTGCCTCCGTAATTTTCCCTCCCATTTTTCCCACCCTTTTTGTTATCTCCCAAATTTCTCCCCTAAAATTGGGTTTACAATCTCAGCAAAACACTAATTCCCGTCATAAACTCAAATTTCCAAAATAAAATAAGAAAAACGATTTAAAAATTGTTAGCCCAACCCAATACACACCTTTAATGAATTGAAGCCCAATAGTTGCCACTGATTGCTTTGATATTGTCGTAGCAAGAAAACAATTAAGAGTAAACAATTAAGAGTGTAAAAAGTCTTCACCTACCATATTTCACACTTAGTTCTCTTATTTCCTTATAAAAATCTCCAGACTTTCTCGCTTTTCTCTCTTCGAAGTTGAGTGTCGTCACCCAGAAACCACCGTGAAACCTATACCCTTTCGACGATATCTTCTTGGAAGAGTAGCTGCAACCTATTACTCGACCACCAGTTTTCGAAAGGTTCGCCTCTATCTCTATCTTTCGTTATCTATCCCGAGCTCTCCCTTGTTCTTCAATTTTAGGGTTTTGAAATCCAAAAACCATAGTTCGATATGAGATTCTCTTATAATTCTTCTTCGCCGTTTAATTTCGTTGAAAGGCCAGATCTTTTGGGTTGTTTGTCAAAGGTTTTCCCTTGAGCTAGGGTTTTAAAACACGAAATGCATATTAACTATATACTACAAAAAAATTATACATTTATCTAACTCTCTGAGAATCGCATACCCACTGTTAAGCTATGATTTTTAGGTAGTTGTTATGACACTCGAGCTTACTAGATTTGTGTTCACCTTATATAGATTTGCTACACGTTTTTCGGAAACTATGAGATTGTACTAACTTTTCTTATGTCTTTTTGCAAGATGGATTTGGGAAACTCAAATGGCTTTGGAAGTGGATTAAACCCTCCTGCTGGTGGCTTAGGGGCTCGGGGAGGATGAGGGAACCATGGGGCAAAAGGTATTACAATACGGTTTTATGTTAGTTCATGTGGCTTATGTTGATTGTGAGATATGTAAACAAAGTATAGATTATTATTAAATATCATCATAATTCTTAGTTTAAACAATCCTGCAACTTTTATCACTCGCTAACTGTTTTTGCTTCTCATTTTGGCTTCTCTTTTGCTGCTGCCTCTGGTTCATGTTTCTTTTCTATTTGTGTCTAAGGTAACGGATGACGTGGAAGTGGAAATGGAAGAGGAGCTGGCAATGGAGCACCGGACAGAGGAGCTGCCAATGGAGCACCGGACAGAGGAGATGCCAATGGAGCACCGGGGAGAAGAGCACCGGGTAGAGGAGCTGCCAATGGAGCGCCTGGGAAGGGAAATGGAGCTGCAGCTCCAGGAAGGGTCAAAGGTGCTCCGCCTCTACAGTTTGGCCAGGGAGCTGCCTTGCAAACAATAGAAGCTTTGTTGGCGTAAGAAGGTAGAAGACTCCAGCCTATCCTCGATCCACAACGACATAATGACTCTTTATGGTAATGCTCATCCCTTATTATGCATTTAATATCTTTCTCCATAAAAAATACCACACCTTACTGATTTTTATTTCTTTTTATAGCATTGGCCGTGATAAAGGTCCAAGAAGAGTAATTGTTGCGTCTATACGAGGCACTTCAATAGTCCGTGGTACAATATGCGTGTCGTCCCCAATGATACCATAGTCCAATGGTGGTGCGATTTTACTGTATGTTACTACTAACAAAGACCTGAATGATTTTTTAACTTCTTATTCATAGTGAGATTAGATTACGTGCTAATGCTTGGTTGTTTTTTTAAACACACGTTTGCAATGTTTTTAAAAAACCGCTTAGGTTCTCATCGATAGGTTTATATAATCTTTGTGTTGGTTTTAATTGGTTTTGTTTACTATATTTGGTTTCCAGTAACATGAACTAGCTCTTACATTCTAAATCACCTTGGTTTAAATCTACGTGAAATAATATTTTAAATCTGAGTTGTTAGTTTTGGTTAAGGTAAAATCACTTTGTTTTTTCTATTTTAACTGAACTGTTTTAATTCAAAACAACTTCTTTATATCTATTGGTTCTTGCCTAAGTAATTTGTTTATCATTCACTATTAATGGTTTCTGGTACTGTTGGCACTCAATTTTAATATTCATTTAACACTGCACCAAGTTTTTTACTAGAATCCAAACCATCGTCTTCAAGTTTACAATATGTGGTACAATGTGGTTTCGTTGCGGCTCAGAGGGATGGTCTCTAAGGCGAAAAATTCAAGAAATTGTTCCTGATATATATTCTGAGATGCAGAGGTATTGGAGCACTGACGAGTCTATCAGAAGGAGCACCCAAGTAGCGGCAAATAGAATGTCTGATCGGGTAGGCTTAGGCATTCATGCTCACACTGTAGGATCTTAATCTTATGATGAGATCCGAGAACGGATCGTAAGTCCTTAAGTAGTAATTACAGTTTCAGTTCCACTTTACCATGCTTACTATTAAGTTAAACATTAATTCCTTTTTTTTTTTTTTTTTTTGTGTTTTTCAAATGTAGCGACGTGAAGAAGGTGTGGAGCCTTCCATGCTACGAATTCTTCAGGAGACTCATAGAAGAGCTGACAGGTCTTACGTTGACAAAAGAGCTGAGACAATCATTCAAGAACTGCAGAGACAACTCGAACCATTGAACCAGTCTGCTGAAGATCTACCGGAAGTCCGACCCCCAACCTCTCTCCTGAAATTGAGGATGACCTCGACAAAAAGGTTATTGCCCACCTCACTTGCTTTACATGATTATAAATTCCTCATTTCTTTCACCCAGTGATAAAGTAATATGTGGTCTTTGTTTATGCAGTTTGTTGAGCCAACCCGCGGGCGTGTCTTTGGATTGGGAGGGCAACTAGTGTGGAAGGAGCATGGGAAATATTCTTCTCAACCGTCCAACTTGCCGACGTCTAACACACCTCCACTCTCTCAAGATGTATCTCAAATCAAGCAACATCTCAGCCTCGTTCTCGAATTCATCAAGACATATATGCATGAAAGGTAGATGGAGGAATTTGCAAATCAAAGAAGCACTGAAGCAACAACACAGCCCGTAGTTGGTCTTGCATGCCCCATCTTAGCAAGTGATCTAGCCAAAACGACTGCTGGTGCTCTCCAGAATCTCGCACAAGTGCAAATTGGAGAAGTGAACCACGTTGACCCCATGTAGGAAGACAATGATGAAGTTAACGGCGGAGGTGATATGTGAAGTTGTCTCTACTCCACTACAATACTTTCTTAGTTAACTATGTATTCATGTTCTTTTTGTTTGTAAATTTCTCTCCCATGCTTAACTGTCTGTTTGCATTATTGATTTTTGGAACAGGTTTGCTTTTTTCCAAACTTTTCGGGTAGTTGTTGTAGCAAATGCTTCTCTCCTCCTAGCATGTTGGTATTATAAGGTTTTAGCATGTTGGTATTATAAGGTTAAAACCATAATATGTTTGTAATCTATTTTTTCTCTTTATTTTGGTTCTTATATTAAAACATAATTAATATTTAATTAGTCAATTTTTTTTTTTTTTTACAAATACATTATCAGTAACAAAATCGATTTTGACTACAAAATTACCACACGGTTTATGTAACTATTAAACAAATTGGGTCATGACAATAAAATATATTTACTACGCCACAATCTCCGATTTCAATAGCAAATAATAAAAATATTTGTAGAAAATTGGCTGCTAAATTAGTGTAGCAAGTTGTGTCAATTTAGTTACCGATTTATCCGTAACATTTCGTAGCATATTGGCTACAGTTACTTTATAGTAAATCGGTAGTAAATTTGTTACACACATTCCGTAGCAAATAGTAGCATTGTGCTACCATCTATCCGTGGCATTTCGTAACGAGTTAGCCATGTTATAATTAGTGGCAAGTCGTAGCAATTAGCTATGGATCTCAACATATCAAGCCGAAGCAAATTAACCACAACATTTGCTTCAGAATTATTTGCTACGTAATTATAGTTATTGTTTTGTTTCAGTAGCAAAAGACGTAACAAATTATTATATAGCTACATTTTTATTATAGCTATTTCATGGTTTTTTAGTAGTGATAGTTTTAGTACTTCTCTTTTAGTTTCAAACTGTTTTTGTTTTCAAAACATTTCAATTTATGTTATACACTTTCGAGTTTTATTTAATGAAAATAATTTTTCATTTAATTATTTATTTGTCTTCAATTATTTAAATTACATAAAAATGTTTAATTATAAATAATATTTTCCAAAAATTTATTTCGTTACGGATTTGAAAGTGATTCAACCATCATAAATGCCTTCTTGTAATAGTTGAACCAAACTAATGAACCAACTTTACAATTCGATTATGAATTCACAACACTTATAAAAGACTTAAAGAATCGAACAAGACTAATAAACAAACTTTGTAATTTACACACAACAATCTCACAGTGTAAATGAGAATGAAGGGGAAAAATCGATAAAATGATGCTGACGACACCAAATCCAGCATAAAAACTTAGCATTGGAAACGCCTTGAAGAATTGCGACGAAATTCGAGTCGCAAATGCAAATATTTACGTATAAAGCGGGCAACCTTCAACACTAATACCGGCGGCGGTTGGACAAGAAGCCAAAGGACAACCATCAAGCTCATTTCCCCACCAATCCAATGTGACATTCTCAAGTCCCAAACACATATAAAGCAAGACACCCATAAATGCTAACCCAGCATCCAATGCTCCAGACAAAACATAATTATACCTCTGCCATAGATTGGGCCTGTACCTAAAGACAACAAATCCGGATAAAAATCCAGCAAGAACCCATGTTGTGTAGTTCACAGCTGTTGCGGGTGGCATGGAGCTTGTGGCGCTGATGAGAACCGGCATGTTTATAAGCTTTATCCACTCTTTTCTAGGGAAGGTCCTTGAGGCTAACCATACAAGAATTGGGGCTATGGCACCCACGAGGAAGAACCAATTAACGGATTTGTATAAACCAAGATCTCCAAAGATTCTACGTGGTCCGATAAGTCCCCATATAACAGATGCATCGTAGAAAACTTTATCGGATGGACATGTCCAAACCGAGTTAGAAACTGTATCACATATGTTAGGGATGGTCTCCATTAGCCACCAAGCCGTTGTGAGGTATACTAAACATGAGATGAGTGTTCCAACAATCTGATGAAACCAATCATTTAGTTAACAAAAAATTAAAAGAGCGGCTGAAAATTAGAGATCCGAGTGTAACCTGTGCCATGAACATGGTCCTAGGTGGGATTTTCATGTAGTGACCGAGTTTGAAATCTTGAAGAAAAGTAATTGCTTGTTTCATGCTTATGTATCCATACACTTTGAAACACATATTTGCTACTGGATATCCTGGATAGATATATCCTATAATATATTCTGTAATAATGTTCAACCCTGGTGCCTACAAAGATCAAAAGAAATTAACAATAATTATAACCATCGTGTCTTTATCTAGTCTGGTCCCGATCTGAATTAACATCAATATAATATAGATTTTTTCCAAATCATTAGATACGACTATGATTATAATACCTGGTTTGTGATGGCGGTGATGATACCGATAGGAAGGGTAAAGACAATGGCGATTGTACATGCCAATAGAACACCCCACCATGGCAACTGAAGTTGGTCTTTGTAATATTCACAAGAAAATATTGTAGCTCCAATGTTGGTAGCGAGTATGCACCAAAACCACCACTCAGGAACTTGCTTGTACCTTCTCATTAGTCTCGTGTGTACGTCCATTTTCTTCTCCTTGAAACTCTCTTTACTTTGCTCCCATATCTCCCTGGGAAGATCCATTAAAATAATAAATATTAGAAAAAGCAAATCCAACATACACATAGAGTTGATGCATGATGTACTAATTTGATACTATTGTAATGTATGAGTATATATATATATATACCTTCCATGGAAGAGAGCAACGTGCATGATAGTAGCGCTGAGAGCGGCAAATCCAACACCGTAACTAATGGCGAAGAAAGTGCTAAGATATAAAGGGCCTTCACGCTCGTAAGCTTGAAGGTCAAGATGGAAATTAGAGTCTATAATGGAAGTGATGTTGTATTTTGAACCATGGTTTGTAAAAAGGGAGCTCGAGAATAAAGGGAATGTCTTAGCCTTATACACGTCGAGCCAATAGCATATGGGTACCAAGACGTATACCATCATGACAAATCCCGCACCAACGTTAGCCGTAGCAAACCTGATTCATCAAACCATATATTTTCTGAACCAAACCCTCTTGATTTCTGAAAGATATATGTTAAATGGACTGACCATGGACTAGCTAGTGGACTACCCAAGTAAGACGAGATGGTTGACCAGTCGAGACCTATGGCTCCAACACCTAACCCGTGAAGACCCGACCCTATCTGTTGGGCCATTACTGATGATGGGAAGAACCAGCAAACCCACGACAATGACGTCATGATCTGGAATAAGTATCCGGGAAACACATAATACGCGAAACTGCAAATGAATGCTATAACAAAAAACTGTGTGCGTGTCAGCCCTCCTTTTGCTCGTTCTTCTTTCTCGTGCAACGCTCTGTCATTTTAGCACACGAAAGAAATAAAATATTATTAGTATTAGATATACCTCTCTTTTTTTCTTGTTAAGACCATTTACAATGGGCCGTTTAAGAACTGCAATAAGGTGTTGAATAATTGTAAAGAAATGACTTGGATTCTTGTTGAAATAATTCAACTAGTTGAACTGAAAAAAATTAAATAGCTGATCATTTTCCATTTATATAAAACAGTAACACGGCACAATCATTTTCATTGAAATGATAGCTCCATTTTTGTGACATTTGGCCAAAAGACAAATATTTCCCTTTTACTTGTGCTTGTATTATAGTTGTACATAAAAAATATCGACGAGGTAAATGTGAAAAAATATTAAATAGTATTTGGAGTGTATTTACCTAAAAAGTGAAACCTGAACAAGATTCGCCGGCCACCACATCGCCGCCGGTTCAACGAGGTATTTCCTGAATATTCCGGCCCAGCCAAACCCTAACACCTAAATATCAGTCACATATTAATAAATCAGAAACCACAATAAACTCAATCCGATTCCAAACCCATTTTTATTTTAATAAGAAAATTGAAAATTTGGAAAGAAAATGCAACAAAATGCTACGGACTTGGGTGGTGACGATAACGATAAAAGAGACGAAGAAAGTTATGTTCTTCATGTAAAACGCTTTGACGACGGTGACGACGTGTATTGCGTAAACCGATCCAGCTCCGGCGTTAGCAAATATGGTAATCAACACATGCTCCTTCACATTAAACGGACCTGAAAATATCAAAAACTTTTTCTTTTTAAACTCTGTTGAATTTGATGGACTTCAAATTCATGACTAAATAGATTAGTTCTTCCTCTTGATTTCAGATGCGAGAATAGTAACATTGGTGTCACCTGGATTCAACGTGAATTCCCAGTTTGACCCTTGGAAGAAAACTCTGTCGGAGATTTTAGCCGCCATGAGTCGACCAAGAGGTACGACGGCGATTTGGGCGGAGATTGCTGAGATTGTGAGTGGCTCTGTTCTGTACCAGAAGAACTGATTGAGAAACGACAAGAGGATGCAAGAGAGAGTTCCTAAGACCCACATCCGGAATGTCAGGACTGGTAATGAAGGATCGTCTGTGGTCGGAACGGTGAGTGCTACTTGTCGTATTGGAGAGTTCTCTTCCTCTTCTTCTTCGGAGATCGGTAAACACACTTCCTCTGTTTCGTCTCTTGTTTCGCATGATGAGGATGATGATGGGTTTGTCTCATCTTTCGGTTTTGTTACTGTCCAGAAAATTCTGTTACTTCTTCGTTATAGACTTTGATTAACATTATTGAGAAATTTATAAGATTTGAGAAGTGTAATTACGTAGAGGAAGAACTTGTTCTGATTCTTCCATGGCTGTTTTCTTCTTCCTGCTCTGTTCTTTTCTCTTTCTTGTTTTTGGGATTTTTTTTTTTTTTTGAGATGTGAATCTGGCAAGCTGTCTATCAGTCTTCTTCACGTCTCCCAAAGTTGGCCCATTCAATCAATTAGAAACCACTTATTGTCAACGATTTTCTTTTTATTTTTAAATAATGGTAAGTTGGAAACGTGACAAATATTTTTTATCCAACAACTGTGTAATGTATATTCCTCTTATTTCATATTGGACAATAAATAACTAGTTTTGTTTTTTTCAAGAGAATAATTATGTTTAATTTAGTACCAACATAAAATAAAAAAATAAAAAATTAAAGACATCTTTTTTTTCGCTAAGATATTTCTCTGTTATTTTACAAAACTAAAAATGCCAAGAATTTAGATATCAATATTATATATATATAAAGTTTATGGAGTAAACGATATTGCATTTTGTAAATTTAATGTTTCTACACCAAATACCATGTTTGTTTAAAAGTTCACTTTCTTGTAAACTATAGATGCAAAACCAATCAAAAATTTCAACGCGCTTCAAATATAGCCGCATGATCATATGAAACTAAAACAGTTATATATGAAAATATATATGAAAATAGAAATGTGCTTCCCATGAGCATAGTATACTAAACTCTATACATGCATGATTATTCTATTGGAAACCCATGTTCAATAAATAAACTATTCACACACCATAAATGAATTCATATAGATGGATATTAAGGCAAACAAGATGAAATACAATAATATAGTGATAAAAAACCAATAGATAAAGAAGGATTTGTGAAAACCTTAGAAAACTTGTGAAAAGAAGAACTCTCTTTCGCTACTTAGAGAAATGTTTAGGATGCGCTTTACCTCTGAATAACCTAATAATAATATATATAAAGTTCTAAACAAACTAAGTTACGCTAAGGGTAAATAAATCAAGACTGAATAATAATTTTTTTTTTAAAGGCAATATCAATCAGTATAACTCTCTCTAAGATTTTGATGAAGTGAATATCAATTAATATTTGCAATATCGATCGATATTGCGTTTGGTCTTGGAAAATCTGACCATATCTCATGAAAACTTAAATATCAGGAGAATCACACCATGAAATGACTTGATTCCACTTGACGAGTAAATTTGACTCCCATATATATCTTTTGATATGTGGTTGATCTCTCAATTCATCCATTAAATTGTCCAATGATCTTAAACTTCTTTTCAAAACTACCTCTCAAATGAAGCATGTTGCCAAAGGTATTAATCCAAAAGTCCAGATTGATAGATTGATGGCTTGAATGGTTGAATGCTCCATTTTTTTTCAAGAAAGTTCAAGAATGTAATATAAGATCATATCCAAACTCTTATGTAATAGGCTCAAGAAATGGCTTCCTGATATGGATTTTGAAACTCATGGTACGTTTGTGTCTAGCCGTCTTATTTTGGATAATATAATCATCGCTCACGAGATGGTTCATGCTCTTCGTACTGATCCTAAGGTGGCTGATGATTACATGGAAAAACAGACATGTCAAAGGTTTTCGACCGTGTAGAGTGAAACTTCTTAGAAACTCTCCTTGAAAATTGGGTTTTGACACGATATGGGTACGATGAATTATGTCATGTGTGTCTACTGTTTCTTTCTCGATTCTCTTAAATGGACAACCACATGGTTTCATCAAACTGGAACGCGGGATAAGACAAGGAGATCATCTCTCGCCATTTCTCTTTATTCTGGCTCCCGAAGCTCTTATTCATGTTTTGAATCGAGTTGAGAATTCAGGTCGTTTGCATGAGATTAAGCTTGGTGAAACTGGCTCTGCTATTAACATTATGTTATTCGCAGATGACATCTTGCTTATGTTCAGAGGTAGAGTTAGTGAAGCATGCGAGATCAATAGATGCCTCAAACTATATGGTGATGCCTCTGGTCAGATCATTAACCTTGATAAATCATCCATTATTTTGGCTCTAAGATCCCTAATTATGCAAATGCAGCTATTTAAGCTTGCCTAGGCATATTCCAAGAAGGTGGTGATGGTAACTACTTGGGCCTACCATAAGCTTTTAAGGGATAAAAAAATCATGTTATTAAGCTTCATTAGAGAAAAAGTCCAAGGTAGACTGAGTGGCTACTTCTTGAAAGCCTTATTCCATGGCGGTAAGGAAATACTGATCAAATATATTGGTTTAGCTCTTCCCGTTTATGCTATGTCAGTATTCCAGTTTCCAAAAGAGCTATGTACTCGCCTTACTAGTGCAATGATTGAGTTTTGGTGGAATGACGCTAACAAAAAACATAAGATATTATGGGTTGTGTGGGAAAAACTTTGTAAAAGGAAAGAAGAGGGTGGCTTAGGCTTTCATGACATCGAAAGATTCAATCAATCGTTGATAGGAAAACATGCATGGAGAATATGGAAGAATCCAAATTCATTATTATCCCGTATTCTCAAAAGTCGTTACTTCCCTAATGGTTCCTTTATGGACTGTGGTGAAGGAAGTAAACCATATTATGTTGGAAAAGCATTCTCCATGGCAGAGAGTTAATTAGTAAGGGTTTGTTGAAATTTATTGGTAATGATCAGGATACTCGCGTTTGGATGGACAATTGGCGCCTTAACGACATTCCAAGGCCTCCCAAACAGAGAAATGAAGATGGTATTACTGATTTAACTTTAGTAGTCTTTTATCTCATGATACCGCAATCGCCCTTTTGGAATGTACAGTTAGTGAATCAGTTATTTGTTGTTGAAGATGCAAGAAAAATTCTAAACATACCGATACATATCTATCGCAATGATACACAGGTCTGGTGCTTTTCTCGTAATGGCATATATGATTCGAAATCTGGTTATTAGTTCTCTGATAAACTGCTAGAAATAGAGACTGCAGCTCCACCTCACCCTCCTTTAGAAAAGAAGCTCTGGAGTGACTTGTGGAAAGTCAAGACATCACCTAAAATCCGTCATTTCTTATGGAAGTCATTAGTTGGTGCTTTAGATGTTCGAGTCCGTCTGCAGTCGTGTAATATTCCGGGCCCTCTCACTCTTCAAGATGTGAAACAGAGGATGAAACTATTTGTCATATGCTGTTCCACTGCAAAACGGCTCGTGAAGCCTGGGAGGGTTCTCAATTCCTTCTACCGCCTGGTGGTTTCTCGCAAAACTCTGTTTTCTTGAATCTACTTCATATCCTCTCAGAAATAAAAACTCAATAAATGTATTAAAACGAATTCCCTAGTTATTATGGTATATTTGGAAGACCCGCAATGCATTAATCTTTAATAATGAGCGATATGAAGCACAACTCATTGTAGATAAGGCCGAAGAGGATTTTGCACTCTGGTTTCTAGTCAATGGTCTACAACGGGATAACTCAAATCCAGCTCATGCTCCTCCTCTTTCTACTCAAGTTTGGCCTACGCCCCAATCTCATATGATAAAGTGTAATATAGGGAGTTCTTGGTTAGGCCATGACAGAAATTCAGGCAGCTCCTGGTTGTTAAGAGACTCCAATGGCACTGCAATAGCTCATGGTGGACGTTCTTTCTCACGTGTATTATCAGCCTTAGATGCAGGTTTGCTTACTCTTCTTTGGGCAGTAGAATCAATAAGCAGTTTGCAACATTTGTGTGTTATCTTTGAAAAATCAAATCCCTTGGTTATTGAGGCAATCCAACATCCCGATCGTTTTTCCCATCATTGTCAACTTTTAAAAGGAATACACGGTTTCCTTCATCTCTTTCAAGCTGGATCGGTTTTGCTCACACAAATCATGTGTAACTCGGCTTTATCAATATCAATCTTACATCGCTAACGGTGGTCTTATTTGGCTCAATCATTTACTAAGGCAAGAAGCCAACCACTAGTAATCTTAAACTTTTTTTTTTCTCTATCAGCAATTATTAATCCTATTTTGTTATCATTGCTTCCAAGTCATTTTGGACTTTTCTATTTCTTGTAATATGGTCCCAGGCTTCTCCAAAACCAATGTTTTTTTATTTTTAAAAGTGAGCATAAGTTTCCATATTTTCTTTTGGTTAGTGATTGAATATATGGTTTTCATAACTTTGGTTAGTGATTTAGTAGGGTTTATTAGTTTGAATTTGGAAATCTAAACCAAATCTAGTGTTATTGATTCTATGATTTATTAATACTAATTTAAATCACGTGTTATTCAATCATACATATTTACTTATGTATTTTATTTCACAGTGGATTTTAGTGGATTTGGAAGAATTTATGTGTTATTCGTTGAAAGGTTTTAATTGATTTGGAAATTCATAGGTTTTAACTACATAGATTTTAATGGATTTGTAATATTTGAAAATCCACATGGAATCCATGGATTTGAAATCAAACAAGTGAAATGAAATGAAATACAATAGATTTGAAAATCTAAACAAATAGATTGTTAAAATCAAACAAATTGAGATGATTTATGATTGTGATGTTTCGTTTTATATAACTACATTTTTTCAAGTTAGAGAATTTTCTCTAAATTTTTTTTTTTTTTGTAATATAGAAGTTTCCATATTCTTAGTTCTTAAATCTATATGTAAAATCGTATGTATATTATGATTTTTTTTCACTCAAAACCTAAAAAAAAAAAAAAAATTGTAGATTCACAACCAAATCAAGTAAACGCTTTATACACAAAATAAAATCCACAAGAAAGAGCAAAAATTTGATCAACTTAGTTGTATTATTAAATTGTTTCCTCTGATGATTGAAAAAAATTAATCGTTACCTGTGATAGAAAAAACAATTTTTCTTATTTGTATTGTGATTTAAAAAAAATATAATCGTTATATATATTTTTTTCTCTATGAGGATTAGAACATGTTTGTATATATAGTGAAATCATAGAACCAATAATAATAGATTTGGTTTGGATTTCCAAATCCATTAAAATACACAAACCAATAATCCCTTACTCAAATCCGAGAGAAAAAATACAGATTTACAAATACTAGTCAAAACCTACGGATTTCCAAATCAATTAAAACTTTTGTCATGAACTTATAATTAGTGATTCAATATCTCATTTCCACTTTATTTCTTATGTTAAACATAGAAAGAAAGCTCATAATTTGGATCAAAATTAGGTACATAGGGAGGAAGCTGACAAGTGGGAACGCTTGCTTTATCACATGTTTAAGCTCGTCTCTACTTTTTCAAACGGCTATGTATGCAGCTATGTTGTCTTAAGAATAAAACCTATTCCTTTTTCTCTCATGCATTCGGCTATGTTATCTTAACATTTTCTCTAAAACTTACTTTATATATTAAGCTTATACGTCTTAAACTTTTAAACCTTCTGTCTACAATAGTTTCAAGTCTTATAGCATTTATGTGGTCAATAGGTTTTAAATTAACCAAATACATCTATTTTTATAGAAACAAAGACAAAAACTTAGAGGTAAAAAATAACAATAAACATTATGAACAACAAAATCCAAACACGATTCTCTACGTCCTACATTTGGGTTTCATCCCCAATACAACTTGATTCAACTCATGAATCACTTCTTTCATGTCTTCAACCTCGACGTTTTTCATTCTCAACGTTCTGAAGTTTTGGGAAAGTTTCTTCAACCTCCTTAAGCACTGATTCTTCAACCTACTTGAATAAATGGATCTACGAATGCGAAAGCTAAGTTGACAATAAATTGGAAATTAAAACAAAAATGGTCCGGTTTATTCATGTATTCACACTTACATATTTCTTCGTTTCATAGCGGTAGAAAGTACTTTTAGGGTTGTCGTGCATATTTGATGTGTAAACCTTCACATTAGCTACACACTTCAAAGGAAATTCTTTTACAATTTTTTTATTCAACTGCTTGCTCCGAATTTGAACTTTTGTCTTTAACTATGCGATATCCTAGACGAGAGAAACTTCGATGGAGAACAACAATTAGATATTAGGCCTCACGATTTATGAAGTTAATGTTACGATATCAAGAATATCCACTATTTATATTTTGATATCTTTGTATATCTCTTAACAGTTTCATATCTTTTCTTACACTTGTACTATATAAAGTATCGTAAAGACCAATAATAATCAAACCACTACATTATAATCCTAGCCTTAGAATTGTATCAGAGCCGACAAGCTAAAAATCCTAGATCTCGAAGCCCTAATTGATATTTCTTCGTTGTGAAGCTTTCATCTCCATAGCTCATGGCGTCCTAAGACTTCCTTTCATATTCATTGTGAAGCTCTTTGTAACACCTCCGAACCGCTTTCCGCTGACCGATAGAGTTGATCGCGCGAAAATTAAACAAGAACACTTGCAATCAAACCCGCACAGCCAAACGGTTCTGAAATATCACATACGGGTTTGAGGCATTTGTTGATGGTGAGATTAGCACCCCTTATCAATAGCTTGGCAATGATCGAGATTCGGTCCCTACTGATCTTTCCCTAATTATAAATTAGGTTATAAGTCCCTTCAATAGGAATAGAACCCTCGGCCTCGATGACCGAGGGATACCTCGACAATGAATGGTCGGATTGTAGTGAACTTACTCCAAAAACGAACCCCTCTAATTATAAATAATTAGAAGTTGAACATAGTCTCAACATTTGGCGCGCCAGGAAGGGGGGATCTCTTTTAGGTAAAGTAAAAAGAAACCTCGGGAAACCAAGATGGTGAAACACACAATAACCACCTTCGGAGGAGCGCAAAGATGGAGAGATCGCTGAAGTAAGCGATGATGAAGAAACAAGGGTTCAGAACAATCCTCATCAGGTTAGAGAGTCAGCGAGAGCTTTGTTCGAGAACCACGATCCCATAATCCGTGAATTAAATTATTCGCAAACTACGCCCAACCAACTTGGCGAGCAAGGATTCATAACCCCCATTAATCAAACAACCGGAGCTCTGGTAGCTGAAACTCAGAATTCTCAGGAACGACTAAGCGTGTCAACAATACCTCAAGCCACCTCTCGGTCAGGTGAACAACCTCCAACAACGCCATCCTCGAATAACAGGCAGGAACAGTCGGCAGCCAATCAAACTCCTAACGAGGTGGAGATAGCAACTCCCGAAACGGGAAACGAGAGAGCATTAGTACGAATACATAAACAACGCGAAGATTGGTTGATAGAGCAATTTAATCACCAACAACAAGTCAATCGAAGCTTAATAGATCAAATTGCTAGTTTGTCGGAAGAACTTCAGGCCTCAAGAGCTCAAAATTATAATCGATCTTCTGGAGCAATCCAAGTCCGACCTTTACGAACTGCTTCCCAACGAGTAACATTCGAAGATGATCAAAGCGAAACTAGAGAACTTAGGACATCAACTTCGGCTGTGCACCGAGGTTGAAGGCCTGGAGATAACGAAGCGCGAGCCTTAAGTACCGACCAATCGATTGTGATATTAGAAAGAGAATTAAAAGAGATGCGCTCGTTGGTTCATAGAGCGACAAGTATAGCTCCGGAAGTCGATCAGTTATTGGCAGAAACAGAAAGAAGTCCGTTCATACATAACATTACGCGTGCACGTGTACCGCTCAATGACAAATTAAGACTCCCAACTTATGATGGAACTGGAGATCCGATGGTTTACATGAGAGCATTCTTGGTAAAAATCGGAAGGGTAGAGTTCCAGAGAGGAGAAGAAGACGAAGGAAGATGCCAATTTTTCCTCAAGAGCTTAAGGGGGGATGGCCAAGCATGGTTTACCAGTTTACCTCTTGACTCAATCAGATGTTTTGCAGAACTTCGGGAAGCTTTCATTAAACAATACATGCTACACTTAGAATAACAAGCCACCACTTCAGATCTCTATGCGGTAAAACAAGGACCGAGGGAACCGCTTTGAGATTTTATCAAAATATTCAAGGCGATCTACTCACGATTGAGGATAGACGATGATTTTGGAGAACTTAGTGCGGAAACCTGGTATCAGTCGAGGTTTTGGGATGAGTTATCAGCCCATCGTCCTCAGTCCATGAATGATGCATTTCACCGAGCAAATACACATATAAGTATTGAGGAAAATCATGCAGAGCTTGCAAAAGCACACGGATCTGCAAAGGTGAGTAAAGAAATGAAACCTGAGGAAAAAGGAGTAGGGCGGCGAGCAGAAAGAGATCAACCTCGGAAGGACAAGTCAAAGTTAGGCACATCTTTCTCCGTGACTGATCCACTAAAAAGTCAGCCTCAGAAAGATAAGTCAAAGTATACTTATACTCGAAAACCTGACGCTCCGGCCCTTCCATGGTGTGAGTATCATAAAAGACCAGGTCATAAAACCGAGGACTGCCGAAACCTGAAAAACCATTTAATGGCTATTCGATTTGAACAAGACCCGGAAAAAGAGAAGCGTACAACAAGGGAAATTGAGGAAGAGCAACTTCATCTTGAAGATGCGGAAGAAGGAGAGATCCTACCCTCACCACCACAAACTCAGAGAAAGAGGATCAACATGATAATGGGAGGACTCGCGAATTGTGAAGATTCCGTTCGATCGATTCAACGAAGCATCTTTAGATTATCCGCAGATCAGATTCCACGAAGTACTACTCTACATAAGGATTTGATATTTACTACTGAGGATTTTAAGGGAATCGATACTCCTTATAACGACCGCTCGTAATTGAACTTCATATTGGCGACTGCGACATCTAAAGGATTTTGGTTGACATAGGAAGCTCGGTAGATGTAATATCTTTGGACACACTTCAAAAAAAAGGAGATCAAGGATCAAAAAATTAAAGCTCGGGTAAAGCATTTGACTGCTTTTAAAGGAGATACGGTTTCAACATTCGGTACTATCAAACTTCCGGTATCAGCCGGAGGAGTGAAAAAAATCGTGAAGTTCGACGTAGAAGAAAGGGCCACCATTTACAATGGAATCATCGGGTCTCCGTGGTAGTATTTTATGGAAGCTGTTCCATCTACTTATCATCAATTTATGAAATTCCCGACTCCTAAAGGATACTTTACGGTTCGATGTGATCAGAAGATGGCTTGGAGATGCTTCGTTATAGAAAATAAACTTTGTCGAGAAACCCAGATTCAACTGAAAACTTCGGATCAATTTCTCATCCTTGGTTCGGATAACAAGAATAAGCCAACGTCTGCCGAAATCTTGGCATAACTTTTCGAAAGGGAAGAATACTTAGGAAGGTCAATGAAGAAAGATCGAAAAGGGAAGAACTTAGTTTCTCCTTTGCGCGAAAAAAAAAAAAAAACGGTTGGTATCTCGGATTTCCAAGATAGTCAACAAATATTCAAACGTCAGAACTACGTGTGGCTTGATCTCCTCCGAGGGTACTTAGACAGCCTTTCACGAGGTTCAGCTACAACATCATAATAAATCTGGGTTTTATAGTCAAGAAGTTCATACAACTATATTAACCGAGATTCGCACAAATCAATATGGCAGAGCCTTGATCACGTTCTCGACAAAAAATTGAGACAGCTTTTCCTTATAAAAAATAAATTTACCTAAAAGAATCTCGGAGGCCGATAAAGTAAAGCCGAGAGATTAAAAGGTACGAAATTACAAAATTTACTTACACATTCTTTACTGAATGCAAATGTTCGACAATTAGTCTGATAAAGTAGGACTTGTTGTTAAACTTTAAGCAAATAAATAAGGAAAAACCTCCTTATTTGTTTTACTATTTCCGGATTTCAAAGTTTTCAATTTTGAAGTTTCGAGCAATCATTTCAAACGTATGAAGACAAAATTTTATTAACAAAGACTTAAAGAAGTCATTACAAGGTAATTACAAAAAAAACTGAGATCAATTCGGAGGTTTTAATACAAGATTACTAATCTGAATACTAAACACTTCATCTTGAAACTCTGGAATAAAAACATCGTTTGCAAGAGGGAACAGTCGATCACGTTCTCTTTCGGCTTCAGCAATGTCCTTTTCCGAGATAGCAAATCCCTTTTCAAGAAGAGAACGAAGGTTTTGAGCAACAGCAGCAGCTTGTCCATATTCGTTAGCCTTGTCAAAAGCATCGGAATACTTGTCAAGAGACCTGCAGATTTTTTCCTACTTCTTTTGGCAAGCACTGAAAATTGCGCGTCGCCCATCCAACTGTTTTTTCTGGAAATACTCGGCACATTTGGAGTCCAGAATAACTCGACCGATGTCTCTCTCATCCGAAATAGCAAGGACTTGACGTTTAGTTTTAGCCAGTTTAGTAATCAGCCGAGAATTTTCTTCAAAGAGATCGGAAGTTCTCGATTATTCTTCCGCAAATTTCGTCTTCAGAGTGCTCAAGCTTTTGTTTTGGTTTTCAACTTCGCTTCGCGCTTCAGCTAGAGCTCTCTCGGCATCGAGGGATCTTTGCCCCAAATCTTCATTCTCGAACAACAAAGTACCAATCTTCATATCAGAGTCGGCGAGTCTCTTCTCGTACCGAAGGAATGTTTGACCGATGAAGCCCACAGACTGAAACACGGTAAAAATAGAGAGTTTGATATTAAAGAGGATGGTAAAAAAAAAAGGGGATTTCTAGATCGGATGTTACCCTAAACATAGAGCAGGAAAGAGCATCTAGAGTATCTGATTCGCAGCAAGTCTCGGGGAGACGGCTGTCATAACCGCTCGCCTTTCGCATGAGTTCGGTGCATTTCTCCTTTTCTTTGCAAAGAATTTTTGCACCATCAAATTTAAATTGAAACGGGTGTTGTTCCTTCACGGGATTTAAGTAGTCCATGTTCTCGGTGTTATATTGGCAGCTTCGGCGTTCTTCTTCTTTGCGGCTTCAGCATTCTGCTTTTTGACAGCTTCGGTATTCTGCTTCTTCCTCGAAAGGAAATTTCGGTTGCTACCAGAGGCTTCTTCGGGGTTGGATCTCTTCATCTTAGGAACATGATCGATTTTTTCCCAGTCTGCTCTTCCTAGAAAATTGTTTATGAAGTTGGTAGTGGTTCGGAATGTGGTTTACAAAGTTCGGAAAAAACAGACATGCCCAAGTTATGGCTTTACGGATATGGATAGGATGAATGTCACCCCATTGAAGTTCCCCTTCTTTTTTGAGTTTTTTGAATTCTTCAGAGAATAATTGTGGAAGAGCTCGGAAGCATCTTGGTTTGACTGAAAAATAACAAAATATGTGGTTAATTATTCATATAGAGAAAGAAAGAAGAAACTTAGTTTTCTACCAATTATGATTTTCCAGTTTCGGAAGATTGAAGTAGAAGGGTTATCAATCAAAGCTCGGTTGATTTGAATGTAAAAATAGCTTCGAAACCACGATTTAGTGTTTGAACGAAGTCCATTGAGTATCTTCCTTGTGGGTTTGATATCAATCTTGAAAGCTCCCCTTGGGTTTTCGGAGGCAGTGAAGTTCGTTAATTCCTCCAGTTTCCATGAATTTAGTCGAACACCACATCTAGTAGCAAGAACTAGAAGTCCAGTAATTATTTTGACCGAGTTGGGACATAGCCATTCCTCGACGAGTACAGTAACTTACCATTAACTGCGGAACTGGGAACCAAAGATGAGTTTCGGAGAAGAAACTCTCATAAAGACAGACAAAACCCGGTGGCGAAGTGCAAGGTCTCTGGTCAGGCCTCAGAACTATAATTTCGATCTCATCGGGTTGTTGTGCGCTTTCTTTGATCTTTCCGATCCTAGATTTAGGAAAAAGAGAGTGTCCGATATCTAGGATATCCGGCCATGATATTTCATTCCCAAAAGCTGAAGCCGCGGAATCGTTTCTTTCAGCCATTACAAGAAAAAGAGATAATAACTGTTCGAAGTTAAGAGATAATAACTGTTCGAAGTTTAGAGATAATAACTGTTCGAAGAAGTTAAGAGATTGAAGATTACCTCAGAGAGCGAACAAATAATTACGAGAAGAATCATTCAAGAATTTAAGATTATATAAGATTTATGAGTAATGACGGACGCTTCGTTTTCTTCGTCAGGAGGATATGATTAGACATCGTATCAATTAAAAGGAAGCGTTGTTTCTTTTCATTTATTGCGCCTCTTCTCGAAATGACACGTCATAAGGAAGGCGAAAGGGTTTGAGAGTAGCAAGAATTCAGCCTGCGTAACAAAGAAACGGTTCGTTTTCCGTATCTTTTCCCGCCAAAGTTTACTGATGAAATTAATAGAAGAAGATTCAAGATTTCAGAAGATAAAGATCGACAACAACCGAGTTTCATTAATTGACAAGCTACATTATTTCGAAATTCTCCGACTCTGCCTTAAGTTATCCTCGGACGAACTACGGGGGGGGGGGAAATTTTTGTTGATGGTGGGATTAGCACCCCTTATCAATAGCTTGGCAATAATTGAGATTCGGTCCCTACCGATCTTTTCCTAATTATAAATTAGGTTATAAGTCCCTTCAATAGGAATAAAACCATCGGCCCCGATGGTCGAGGGATACCTCGACAATGAATGGTCCGATTGTAGTGTCCGAAGCGGGGGCATAAACTACTTCGTCTAAGGTCGAAGTCTAATCTCGGACAGAATGAGATCAAATCTTATCACAGATTCCCTGATTCTGGAAGAATGAAATATTTCCATTTTTCCGAGATTAGCCCATGGGCTTAGATAACCGACTACTAAGATATATAAATACATACCCCCCACTTCACTTAATTGATTCATTCAGGATCGGGGAGAAGAATTACTAGCAAACTTAGGTTTAATACTTCTCTTTGATCAAAGATAACTTGGCATTCCGTGTTATCATTCTTGTAATCGATAATAATTAATAAAAGCTTATTTTCTAAGGTTTCCTTTTTTTTGTCTTTCTACTTAACTTATTCCAAAAACGTACCCCTCTAATTATAAATAATTAGAAGTTGAACCCAGTCTCAACAACGTTTCAGCTCGAGGGCTAAACACAAAGTCAATCCCGAATCAGCCATCCTCAATCACGTCTACCTCGCTTCCACGGCCTAAGGTTTTTCAACCCGTACCGCTCAAAATATTCCGTCTTTTCGTCTTGATCTTGGCTTACTGGCTTAGGGATCTCCCATAAAATTTGGCAGAGTGCCGACTATATTTCACCGACTGCCTCCCGAAATTTTGGCAGAATTTCGGCTGCACTTGGAGACTTCTCCCCGAAATTTCGGCAGAGGTTCGTTAGAACCGTGTCGTCACTACCGACTAAAATCGTCATTCTCCATATCTCAGCTCCTCTCGCAAAACTTTGGCAGAACCCTCCTCGGAATTACGTTTCGACGCGGCTACAACGGATCCGGTGAGCTTTCGGAAGCTCCGGAAAGCGCCAACGAACACCCGGCGAACTCCGGCAAACATATGGCCAACGCCGGCAAGGTTAAGCCTCCTAGTGGGAGGCTTCTCTTCCTCCGGCCTCCTCTCCTCCTTCTCCTCCTCTCCTCCTTCTACTCCTCTCTTTTCTCTCCCTTTCCTCTTCTTTCTCTTTCTTCTTCTTCACTTTGGTGTGAAGAAACAAGGGGGGGGGTCGATGTCTTTATTTATAAAGCCAAATGAAACATGGTCCCCAAGTTTCTAAATTTTCGATTTCATTTCATTTTTTTTAATTGATACGCATAACCCGTATTTAGGCTTTGGTTTTACGTATCATTGGTGTTCGAAAAATCCCGTTACTTCAAGAAATGATCTCAATCATTTTCTGCTACTCTCACATTTAATTCCGTCTTTATCGCACGAAATAAAATGTACGCTTTTCTCCCTTGCGATTTATGTTTTATTCATTTTTTTCGTGCGCGCCGTCTTCAAGAAGATATTCCCGAAAAGATCCCGGAAATATTTTTAGAATAACAATAAATTTTATAGTTATTTCTCCGCTTTGCGTTATTCCGGATTATTTAGTATTTATTTTTAATAAATAATTCCGTCTTCGGTCGAGATATTAAATCATCCCCCTTGGATGGTCCTACTCCTTACTCCCTTCATCTCCACTTATTTGGTAAGGAATTTTGGATACATCATCTTGAATCTTGCTTTACTCGAACTCTCCTTGGCTTGCATCTTGACTCTGTTTCCTGGGTAGTGTCTTCCTTGACTTGGTTACTCTGATTCCGCTCATAAGGCTCTTATGAGGTTTGACTTCACTTTTTCTGACACTTAAGCACCAATATATTCCTTAACTTGTTGCAACGGGCTTCACTTCTCAATTCCTCCTTCAAATCCCCTTTGCTCCAAAACATTTCTCTAGTCTTCGTCTTGAATTATACCTTGAGTTTGGCTCTCAAAATATTATCTCCTCAGCTCCTCGCGTGCTTGCTTCCATCTTGTGGTTACTTATGGGCTTCCTCCGTCTCGTCTTCTTAACATGTCTTCTCGTAACTGCTTCTCATAATCTTCCTCCATCATGATATCATCAAATAACACCTCACAAAACCTCATAATTGGAGTCAAAAGACTCCCTACCGTCTCCTTCTTCGTAGATCCTCCAGAAAAAGCATGGTTTCTCAAGGAAACTAGATGTCGGACAAAGAGTGCACCGGTGTTCCAATCATTCTTCTTCTCAACATCGGAGAGAACGAATCCGTCACCCATGGCGTAGTAGAGCAGTGTAAGCTCCTGCTCGGAAAGTCGATCGACTTCGATCCGTCTCAGCAACGTGTGGCTAATGATCCACGAGAGAATCCTTAAAACATGATGGCGGATAAGTGCCTGCTTCGTCGAGGTCATGTCATAGGCGCCACTCCCAATAGTGTTTCAAAGCTGCTAGCCATTCCCGAAGTTCTTCATGTCATAATATTTGGTTCCAGTGCGTTGAAAACCAAAGACTCGGCAAAGCTCTGCAATGGTAATGGTGTAGTGCTGACGTTGTTGACCTTGAAACAGAGCTCCTAGGTGTTGACGTTGTCACAGTCCTATGGACACACCAAGTAACAAGAGGTTAGGAATTGCCTCACCATATCGGGATAAGTCGGGTAATGGCGATAACCAATATATCCCATCCCGATGTTCTTCATAAACCGCTCCATTTGTTGGTTCAAGCCAAGGTTCCTCAATGTGTTTCTGTCCAAAGACTTCAGCGGTTGAATTTCGATCTCCGAGTAACAGTTATAATATATCTTGTCATAGTCGTCACAATGGCGGTTGCTTCGCCTTTTGCAATCCCGTTGCTTGACGACTTCAGCGTGGATTCTCTCCTCAAATGATTTGGGTAAAGGCTGATCTTCTGCCTTCTCCCACATATCCTTGAATATCTCAGAGTCACTTGACATCTGCAAAAAAAATATCAAAAATTGGAAAAATTTAAGTTCATTCTTTCTGGGTAAAGTCGAAGTCGCCCGACCATAGGGTCGCGACGACAAGTTCTTTGCCTAATTGCACTTGTGTTCTTCGCACGTTTCATCAATTCAACTCAAAATCCAACCATATTCCAGAATAAACAACAATAATTTATTATTCTACAACCGAATTTGCCAAAATCTTGTTCGAATTCATAAAAATGTAAGTATTCTAAAAATTTAGACAATTGTTTCAAAAATTTGAAACAAAAATCACACAAAAACTGAGTAATACCTTTCAGATCAGAAAAACGATATAAAGCAAGTGGTAGAGATTAAAATTCTAAACTTGGGAAACCTTGAATCGCAAAAATCGGTTGAGAATTTAGAGAGAAAATTGAGTTTGAAGTTTTAATTGTTTTGGTGAATTATGAAAGAAACCGTCGGGTTTTAAAAAGAAAAACAAAGCACGAGTCGAGCGACTAAAAGCCGCGGTCGGTCGACCTAATTTTTTTTAATTTTGGATTTATGGATTTTTTCATGACTCTATATCTAAACAGTGACTTAAAAAGCTCGAAATAAACTAAAACAATACAGACTCACAAGTGGATTGCCTCCCACTAAGCGCTTATTTACAGCCATTAGTTAGACTATGTCAAATCATGTGCTTCCCTCATCAGAACTCAACACTGAGTGTTTGATGCGAGTGCGGATTCCACTAAACATAATATCATGCGATATTCAATAGATTCCAAACTTGATGCAAAAGATGGCCGATGGTAGAGA
This sequence comes from Euclidium syriacum, assembly GCA_900116095.1. NCBI lineage: Eukaryota > Viridiplantae > Streptophyta > Magnoliopsida > Brassicales > Brassicaceae > Euclidium > Euclidium syriacum. The sequence continues at coordinate 2,939,635 of FPAK01000018.1, read as the reverse complement.
TGAAGATGAAGGGTGAGTCGTTAGCTGATCTAAGGACCTCTCTAACCAACTTGAAAACCGATGCAGGCGAATGGGTAAGTTGTTAGCTGGTCTAAGGACCTCTCTAACTAACTCGAGAAACGATGGAAGTGAGGGTGGATCGAAGTGCACCACACAAGGTGTGAAAGCCTCGTGATACAACACAAATCTAGTCTCAAGGAATCCACCAAGAGATCTAGATCCAAAAATTATTCAAGAACACATCTTGAATAAAGAAAAAGAAACTCTCTCTATTTTTTAGTATTAAACTTGCTGAAAACTTATTATTTACAATGAGATTTCGTGAGTTTTTATAAGCTCTTACAAACTAATGGCATAAGCCTTACAAGTAATCAAAATAAATCAAGAATAAATTAAGTTAATGAAAAAATAAACGAAAGAATAAGATATATGTATTATGAGGATCAAAACTTATGAAAATAAATCATGGCAATTAAATCATCTTGATCTTCACATGATAATCTTGATTTGGGGCAATAATCTAGATGATCTCTTCTTGATTCTATGTTTCCATCATTCTCTCGTTCTTCAAGAAGTTTTTTCCTCAAAACTTTATTAAAATGAGAAATAGTTTTTTCTTCTTCTTCTATTTGTAAACACAAAAAATCCGAAATAAATCAAAGTTTGTTTTTATTTTTCCTTTTTTTTTTCTTTAAAAAAAATTCCAAACAAATTAATTTTTTTTAGTTTATTTTGATACAGAAAACGTAAATAAAACTAAAACAAGATTTTTTTTTCTTTTTAAATTGAAGAACGAAAATAGTCTTTTTTTTGGATAAAAAGTTGTTACAAAACAATATAAAAAAACAGATAGGAGTTTTTGAAGCTCCGATACCAGATGATGTGAGTTCGGATTCCACCAAACATAATATCATGTGATATTCAATAGATTTCAAACTTGATGCGGAAGATGACCGATGGTAGAGATGGAGATTAAGGGTGAGTCGTTGGCTGATCTAAGGACCTCTCTAACTAACTCGAAAACCGATGCAGGCGAAGGGGTGAGTTGTTAGCTGGTCTAGGGACCTCTCTAACTAACTCTAGAAACGATGGAAGTGAGGGTGGATCGAAGTGCACCACACAAGGTGTGAAAGCCTCGTGATACAACAAAAATCAAGTCTCAAGAAATCCACCAAGAGACATAGATTCCAAAATTATTCAAGAACACATCTTGAATAAAGAAAGAGAAACTCTCTCTAATTTTTAGTATTAAAATTGCTGAAAACTTATTATTTAGAATGAGATTTTGTGAGCTTTTATAAGCTTTTACAAACTAATGGCATAAGCCTTACAAGTAATCAAAATAAATCAAGAATAAATTAAAATAATGAAAAAATAAACTAAAGAATAAGACATATATTATGAGGATCAAAACTTATGAAAATAAATCATGGTAATTAAGCCATCTTGATCTTCACATGATATTCTTGATTTGGGGCAATAATCTAGATGATCTCTTCTTGATTCCATATCTCCATCAGTGTTGTTCCTCCATGATGGCATCATTGTTTTCATCTTCAGTAAGATCTATGATCTTATTTTTCTCTGGTTCATTCACCCTCTCAAGCTTAATGCTTGCGGTACACATCAACTTTGTTGTGGGTGCATACCTCATGTGCTTTTAGATTGGTGTGAAGGTTCCTTTGGGTAGGTAAATCTCAAAACCAGGGGTCTCCTTCCATTCATCTTGATTATCTCTGCTTCATTAGCTTCTTTGGCTTTAAGTCTGACACTTCCAGTTCTACAATCTATCTCGGCATAGGCGGTGTGGAGGAATGGTCTTCCAAGGATTAGCAAATCTTCTTGGTTTCCATCAAATCTCATTACATGGAAATCTACTACAATGAATTGACCATTGGTGCGTAGTGGCACGTTCTTCAACATTCCTTCTGTTATCTTGTAAGTTTCATTAGCAAACCTTAAGAGCACTTGCTTATTCAGGAACTTGTCAAACTTCACTGAAAGTGGCATCAAATTCATTCCAGCTCCAGTATCACATGAGACCTTTTCAAACCAAGTGTAACCAATTATGCAACTTATCTCAACTCTTCCCAAATCTCCAAGCTTCTTTGGTATTGACTTCTTGATCATGGAATCACACATCTTAGACAAGTGATTACAAAACTCTTCAGCCTTCATCTTCCCTTTCAATAGCTCCTGTAACTCCAGATCCATTCCATATTGCTCCATAAGTGGCCATATCTCCTTGCATTCCTTAATGAAATCTTCAACATCATGTTTGAATTGGCTTTCAAGTATCTTGAGTGAGTTTGAATAGAAAGAAATTTTATACTCAACATTTACAGGTCCTATCCATATAGAGGTTTATTGTATCTCCCTATCTATTGAAGACAAATACAGCATTTCAATCGCTCTTCATTTGGCTTCAGGAGAGTCAGGTCGACCGACTCGAGCATCGTCGATTTATGAAAATCTTCTCTTCGAGATTCTCAATCACTCTCATCCTTGGCTTGGATCTTGTTATGACTGCTAGACTTTTCTTCTTCGTTTTCTCTAGGTAGACATAGGTAAAATCTTCATCCTTCTCCTTGACCTTGAAAATAATGTTTGGACTCCCCAGATTTCTTAAGGTTATTGTATCATCATTACAATCAATTAGGACTCATGCGGTCTTGAGAAACGATCTTCCAAGTATAATTTGATCTATACCATCAGCTTCATCAGCATAACATGTCTCCAGCATATAAAAATCAAGGGCCACGAACCTGTCTATCATACATGGTAGGTTCTTCAACTTTCATAATGGAATCACACTAGTATCATCAGATAGCCTCATCTCCTTCTTTGTAGGTCTGACTTCATAAGCTAGTAATCTCTTAACTGCTTCTAGGGGTATGGTGTTGCTGCTTGCTCCCAAATCACATAAGCACCTCTTGAACAATTGAGCTCCAATGGTTATTTTAAGCGCATATTGACCAGGATCTTTCTTCTTATCAGGCATCCGGTACATGATCGCCTTATCACAAATCCTAGAAAACACTCCATTAGCATCTTCTGGGGAAATCTCACATCTCATCACCTTACTGAGCACGTCTTCCAGTTCCTTCTCCAGCCTATAGGCTCGTGCAAATGGCATCCTTCTCATCAACACCTTGGAGTAAGCCTCAATTTCCTTCCTGAGCTCCCAATTATCTTCTCTTGTTTCAATATCAAATCCAGGCTCATCAATTTCATATTCATGAATAGGAATCCATGGATATACCGATTGATTAGTGCACCACGTCCTGTAAAGATTCTTCTTTGGTGGGATTTGCATCAAAAGGCAGCCAATCTCATCATCAGAAGCGATGGGTCGATCGATTTCTTCAAGAGTCCACCGACCACCTATACGTCGACCGACCATAGATGCTAGTCGGCTAACTATATCGGACGAACTTTCTTCACTTGTCTTCTCCATGACTTCCTCTCCACAAGGCTTCCTGGTATGAACGGCTCAGACTATTCTAGGACGTTTGGCAACTCTCTTAATCGGAACAAAGAGCTCAAGCTCCTTCATTATTTCATGAAGTCTTCCAACATTAAGCTTGAGATTGCCAATTCGCGCATTAAGGGTATAAAAGAGTTGGTCCATCTTTTTCACAAGGCTGTCATAGGTTTTGTTCTGCATCCCTAACACTTCTTTAATCAGGCTATCCACTCCAGGATTTGGTGACATTGGTTTGTAGATCGAGCGGGGGTTGAGGTATCCATCTTGGTATCGAATCAATCTTGTGAAATCCACATCCATGCATTTCTCTATTCTCTAGTTTGCTTGCATGGTTTTTTTGTCTATCAAAAACAAAAGAGGAGAGATATTTAGTAACAATTGGTATCATAACTTCCTAGTCTAATTAGAATGGAAAACTTGATGTGTGAAGTAATTCACCTAAAACCTACTGCAAGTGCACAATGTACAATTATAATATTAAAGGTTATCGATCCCACAGAGATTATGTCGAGTTTCAATACCAACCAGAAAGTATGAGTGATTCTATGTAACTTAGCTAGTATTTGTTGTGTTGTAACTTATGGATTAAAGGCGATAGATCAAGGGAAGTATCATATGAGATATAGACCATCACAATCAACAATCGATAGACTCTTAAACACGAAGACGTAATTATATAGCACCCGGTCTCCCGTGACACTATACATATGCACTAACCAATAGATCAGAAATGATGCTTTTCAACCTAAGGTAGCTAGTACGTGCAATGAAATTAGATCCGATTTTTCATAACCTTCCAAGTCAAATGGTGTATTTGCACAAGGACGAAATTACCTACTAAAAACCATGTTATGATTATGCTATAGAATGGTGTATAAAATACCAAAACCTAGAGATCAATATCCTAAGTGATCAAGTCAAGATATTGTATGAAATACCATTAAAGTAGAGAGTCATTACTGATCATATCATGCATAAATCTATAAAACATTGAAAACCCCTAGATCTAACAAATAAAATACTCACACATAGCAAGCAAAACCATCATCAATAATATTATCAAAGCTTGCATAAAAGTAAAGAGTAGGGTTTAGAGTAAAAAAATTTGTGGGTCTTTCTCTCTATAAATCCAAGTAGAAAAATAAACTCAAGAAACCTTAATAACAAGGTGGCTCCTTGAGGCAAAATAAGAGTTTGGTGGCTTGAGATATTCGCTTCTTTAGAACTTGAAGGCTTGACATAATCCTCCTGCTTAAGGTCGCTTATATATCTCCCGAGAACGAGTCTCTAGGTTGGTGATGGGTTTCCAAGACTTTGGGTTTAAAAAAGCTTGTAAAACGAATTTCCTTTCTTCTGACCGACTAGACGAGTCGGTTGAATCCAGCTTTGACTCGATCGACCTTGTCTTCTGTTCAATATTTCTTCATTTTTGCTTCACATCGTCTAAGTCTTCTCCAAATGCTCCATCTCGTGAGATCACCTATTTATCATGCTTAATAATGCAGAAAAGGTTCCAAATCCATATAGAATGTGCTTGTAAAACTGGTCAAAATATCCATACATCAGTGACACAAATTATTACTGAATTAATGAATTGCATGCAAGGATGAAATAGACAAACGAAGATCAGAGGGTCGTGGATCTCAAAAGAGTAGTGAGAATCTCTTAACTTCTCAAAGTCAAAAAACCTAGATCTAGTAACAAGAGATGACGAACTCAAAACAACAAGGATGATTTGGAAACAAAGTAATTTTATGATTGTTGGAAAATAATTTTTGTGGGTTCCTTCTTCAACTGCTGGAGAGTTTCTTTTATAACTCCTTAGGTCGGTACTATGGTAGAACCTCCTTAAAACCTTAGTCGGGTTTCATTGGAGTCAATCGGGCCAGTCTCCATTAGAATGACTTGTCTTCAATAACACGACTATATATTGGGCTTTAGGCATCCCAAGGAATTGATTCCAATTGCAAATGAAATTTCACTTCCCTGCCTACAAATTGATAATTGATGTAATTCGTCTCATGGTTCGTCGGTTAAGTGGGTCAAAGGTCATCCGACCTCTTTGTTGATGGTGGGGTTCTACCCCTTATCGATAGTTTTGGCAATAATTGGAGTGCGGTCCCTGTCGAGCTCTTCCCTGATAATTTATTAGGTTATAAGTCCCGACAACATGAATATTAACCCTCGGCCCAGATGACCGAGGGATACCACGCTGAAGAATGTTCGAATTTAGTGTCCGAAGCGGGGGTATAAACAACATCGTCCTAGGCCGAAGTCTAAAGCTCGGACAGTATAAAATCAAATCTTATCACAAATTTCCTAGTCTTGGAAAAATGGTCCATTTTTCCGAGGTTTGCCCATGGGCTTATTAGACCGACTTTTAAGGATATATAAATACATACCCCCCCCCCCCACTAATAAGATTTATTCAGAATCGGGGAGAAGACAAACTAGATCGCCTAGGTTTTACTTCTCTTTGATAAAAATAAACTCGGCATTCCGAGTTAACACCCTTGTAACACAAATCATTAATAATACATCCTTTTTCCGAGGTTTCTTCTTGTTTTCTTACTTTGTACTTTTCCAAAAACGAACCCCTCTAATTATAAATAATTAGAAGTTGAACCCAATATCAACATTTAGCGCGCCAGGTAGGGGGGTGACTTCTATTTAGTAAAACAAAGAGACCTCAGGAATGGAAACATATATCGGTGTGATTCTCGATAGTTCGAGTTCCAAAGGAACTATAAAGAAGTGTATCCGAGAAATACCAAAGACTCGATTTATAAGCCCAACCCAACATATCATTCTTCGACAGTATTCACAGATGCAGATCTCGAGGGAATTATAATTCCCCACAACGACCCTTTAGTCATCCGTGTCTTCTTGGCCGGAAATCTCATGGAAAAGGTGCTCATAGATACCGAGAGTACGGTGAACTAATTAAGTTTAGAAACTATGAATCGGATGAATGTAGTATCTAAAGACATGGAGGTAAAAACAGAACCCATAACTTCACTTCCGGGGAAAAGAGAAGTAGCGGTAGGAACCGCGGTCTATCCAGTATTAGTCAGAGTAGTCACTATGGACACTATCTTTCATGTGGTATCATGACCCCTCATATTCGACGCAATTATGGGGGTACCTTGGCTAACAATGATTGAGGCGATCCCTTCAACCTACCATTAGTGCCTCAAGTTTCCAATCCCACACGGTGTTTGTTCAGTCAAAGGAGACCAACGAATAGCCAGAACTTGTTCCATACCCCCGAAGAATCAGTCGCGGACAATCTCGCTAATCTCGGAACAAGAGGTCCCCCACAACAAAAATCCGAGCTTATCAGTAGTTGGAGAGTTTGATCCAAACATTTTCGAAAAAGATTCATACGAAAAAATATACGTCGACGAGGAAAACCCAAAACGATGTTTGACAATCGGAGGAAATTTGGAGAAAGAAACAAGAACAAAGTTAATCGACCTACTAAAGAAAAACAAAGGAACGTTCGCATGGTCATCCGAAGACACGGTAGGGATCGATCCAACGGTAATATCACATCGGTTAAAAGTGGATCCTAACCATAAACCAGTAAAAAAAAAGAAGAGGAAGTTAGGACCGGAAAGAGCAGCAGCTGTCAACGAAGAAATCGATCGGTTACTAGCGAAAGGCTCAATAACCGAGGTTCAATATCCGGAGTGGTTAGCCAACCCTGTAGTAGTAAAAAAGAAAAATGGGAAATGGAGAATCTGCGTGGATTTCACGGACCTAAACAAAGCATGCCCAAATGATTGTTTCCACCTCCCATGCATAGAAAGATTGGTGGAAGCCACGGCAGGAAACAAACTTCTCTCCTTTATGGACGCATTCTCGGGATACAACCAGATTATGATGCATCCGGACGATAGGGAAAAAACCGCCTTTATCACAGATAGAGGAACCTACTGTTACCGCGTGATGCCCTTCGGCCTTAAAAATGCAGGAGCGACGTATCAGAGGTTTGTCAATCGGATGTTTGCAGAAAAGCTCGGAAATACGATGGAGGTTTATATTGATGATATGTTGGTGAAATCACATGCGGCGTCTGAGCATGTCACTCATCTACAAAATTTTTTTGATATCCTGAACCGCTTTGGCATGAAGTTAAATCCGGATAAGTGCACGTTTGCAGTTACCTCGGGAGAATTCCTCAGATACTTGGTAACAGGAAACTAACCCAAGACGAATCAGTGCAATAAAGAACCTCCCGTCCCCGAAGAATTCAAAGGAAGTGTGGAGGCTCACGGGACGAATTGCAGCTCTGAATCGATTTATCTCACGGTCAACTGATAAGTGTTTGCCCTTTTACAATCTTTTGAAAGGGAATAAACAATTCAAATGGAATAGCGAATGCGAAGAAGCCTTTTAAGATCTAAAAAGATACATGTCGACCCCTCCGATTTTGAACAAATCCGAAGATGGAGAAACTCTTTTCCTTTATGTTTCGGTATCAAAATCGGCCGTAAGCGGCGTGCTGGTCCGAGAAGATAGAGGAGAGCAAAAACATGTCTTCTACATAAGCAAGTCGTTGCTCGATGCAGAGACGAGATACCCAGCTCTAGAAAAGTTAGCATTTGCCATAGTGATAGCAGCTCGGAAAATCCGACCTTATTTTCAGTCACATCCGATCGCCGTAATGACAACCTACCCTCTCTGAACAATACTACACAGTCCTGGACAGTCAGGGCGACTGGCAAAGTGGGCTGTCGAACTTAGTGAATATGACATTGAATATCGAATTGAAGGGACGATTAAATCCCAAGTTTTAGCTGATTTCTTGTCCAAACTACCTCCAGAAGTAATGACGATAGTCCCCCAGAACGAGCGGTGGACCCTTTTCGTTGATGGATCTTCATCCAAATTCGGGTCCGGGATCGTGATCTGGCTGAAGTCTCCAACCAGAGAGGTTTTAGAGCAGAGTTTCCGTCTAGCTTTTGAAGCATCGAACAATGAGGCAGAGTACAAAGCCTTAATCGCAAGACTTTGTCTTGCAAAACAATTAGACGCTCAATATCTCCGAGCTTGCTGCGATTCTCAACTAGTAGTTAACTAGTTCAGTGGTGAGTTTAAAGGAAAGAACGATCAAATGGAGGCATACGTAAAGTTGGCGAAGCATTTGGCCGAACATTTTAAAGAATTCGATTTAAAACGGGTTCCTCGGAGGGAGAATACGATGGCAGACTCTTTGGCCGCTCTTGCTACAACGTCAGATCCCCATTTGAAAAGAACAATTCCAGTCGAGACGATCGACCATCCAAGTATTAGCAATAACAAACAGCACGCTTTGGAAATCGAAGACGCAGAAGAAGAATAGGTTCAACCGGAAATCCTCGGAGAAGATAAAGAAGACTGGAGAACACCAATTGTTCGTTATATTAAAAACGGCGAGGTCCCATCGGACAAATGGACAGCACGTCAGCTTAAAGCTATGGCTGCCCTATATTTAATAATGGACGATGTTCTTTTTAAAAGATCCGCCGGAGGATTGATGCGATGGGCTTTGAATTTGTAGGACTTTTTCCAAAGTCGACTAGCGAGAAACGTTTTCTCCTAGTCTTGACTGATTATTTCACGAAGTGGGTCGAAGCAGCAGCTTATCCGAAGATTCAAAGGGGGAGGTTGAAAGTTTTGTCAGGAAAAATATAGTCTGCCGTCATGGGATTCCTTACGAGATAGTGACGGATAATGGCTCACAGTTCATCTCAAATAATTTTGAAGCTTTCTGCGAAAAGTGAAAAATCCGCTTAAACAAGTCAACTCCGAGGTACCCACAAGGAAATGAACAAGCTGAAGCTACAAATAAAACGATCGTTGCCGGGATAAAGAAAAGACTTCTCGGGAAAAAAGGAAGATGGTCGGACGAATTGGAAGGAGTACTATGGTCATACATAACTACTCCTAGAAGTGCATCCGGACAGACCCCCTTTTCGCTTTCTCATGGGATGGAAGCAATGTCTCCTGCCGAAGTTAGGGTTCCGAGCCTGCGAAGAACCCTGATGATAAACGACACCGAGATCAACGATGCAAAGTTAAAAGAACGGAATGACGAAATACATGAACTTCGGGACCACACTCTACTTCGTATTCAAAACTACCAACAAATCGCTTCTCGATATTATAACAAGAAAGTCCGAGATCGCCGTCTCGATGAAGGAGACTTAGTTTTACGAATGGTGTTCGAGAACACGAAAGATCCCAGAGCTGGAAAGCTCGGAGCCAAATGGGAAGGTCCTTACTTAAGTGAAACAAAAATAAGACCTGGTGTTTATCGTTTGAAGACTATGGAAGGCGAGGATGTTCCTCGGGCTTGGAATTTATTCCATCTGAAGAGGTACCACTGTACCGACGAGCCATAGAATCTTTAGAAAAGAAACAAAAAAAAAAAAAAACCTAGTGAATTCGAACTACGAATGGCTTGATCACTCTTGGGTACGTAGGCAACTCTTCGGAGTAGAACTATAACAATAACAAAAACAAAATCGGTGCCTTGATCACGTACTCGATAAAAGGGTTTATCCCTCAGCTGAAGATTTCAGAGCCTGATAAAGTAGGGCCGAGGGATTCTAAGGCAAAGTCGGGTCATTCCTGCATATTTAAAACCACTTCAAGTACTGAATTTGATAAAGTAGAATTTGGTATGACATATAATGTCAGCATTTCTCGTTAAATCAATTTCTAAAAAAAATGAATGAAATTACGAAAGCTAGAATGTGACAAAGTAGCATTTAAGTTGAAATCATTAAATTCTTATAAATTCATACAAAGTGAGAAACAAAAAAAAAAAAGATTACAAAGAAAGAAAAGTCCCATAAGGATTATTGATGTGATCCTAGGTAGGATCTAGTCCCTGAATGACTTCAAGAGGCCGTGAAAGTGATGGTGTGAAGATCAAGGTTGTGGAAGTGAAGTTATGGTGGTGAAAGTTGCGGATTGCTGAACTCTTAAGTGGATGGATCCGAGGCAAGGGTGGAATGAGTGATACTTCTCAAGGATGGTGGAAGATCCTTGGACTATCTAATTGTTCTGTGTGAATAGCAAAGGCCAGACATGGTGGGCAAGAGGTGAATTGAAGTGAAACTTCCAAGGGGTGCGAAGATTCCTTTAGACTTTCGACTCTTGAGTGGAATGGGAAAGTTTTCCAAAATTCCTTGTTCAAGAGGATGATCAAACGAGTTTAAGAAGAAGATTTGCTAGTAAAATGTTTGATGATTTAGAAAGGTGAATACAAGAGAGTACTTATAGTAGTCTAGGGGTGTATAGGAATCACAAATGACTCATAGGATTCCACCAAGACAATTATGAAAGACTAGGGAATTACAAAATCATAAATAAAGAAGACTAAGACTTAAACACAATATTAAAGGTATCTTTGACTCCAATTTCGTGCATGACTGAGATAGAATGAGCCTTGATTCACCAAGAGGCTGTGGTAAAGTACCTTGGGTTTGCCTCATTAAAAACCTATCTTAGAAAACCCATTGGGACAAAACTAAGAATAAGGAAAAAGAGTACAATCCAAGGCACCTCTCTTGGTGAGGTTTAGGTGGCTTGAATCACAACCAATGTGGTTGGATTAGCACACACTAAAATGGCCTGAATGGTGTTGAGAAGGTGCTGTAGTGTTGTCTTAAGTTTGGCTTGCTTGGATCGGGTAATGGGGCCCTTAAAAAACTGTAGAGTTTCTTCTTCATTATCCGCAGCTTCTAGCTGCTCCTTAGCTTCTTCATTGGCTTCTTCCTCCTCTGGTTCTAGCTGCTTCATTGATTGAGGTTCCTTGCTGACCATGCTCACATCATCCTCCCCCAGTTGAGAAGGATTTGACCTCAAATCGGTTTCATCTGCAAAATAGGGATCCAAATCAGTAATATTGAAGCTTGAACTTACTTGGTACTTATCTTGAAGATCCAGCTGGTAGGCATTTTCATTGATCTTTTTGATGACTTTAAATGGACCATCATCCCTAGGCATTAGCTTGGATTTCCTTTCACTTGGAAATCTATCTTTGCGCAAGTGAATCCACACTAAGTCTCCTTCTTCAAAGGTTAGCTTTTTCCGGCCTTTATTGGCTTGTTGAACATACATCTTGGTTTTATTTTCAATATTTAGTCGAGCCTTCTCATGAATCTGTTTAACGAACTAAGCCTTTTTCTTTCCATCAAGGCTTGTTCTTTCAGTCAAAGGTAAGGGCATTAGATCCAAAGGTGAGATGGGATTGAACCCATAAACAATCTCAAAAGGTGAATACTTAGATGCAGTATGCCTAGCATGATTATATGCGAATTCAACATGAGGCAAACATTCTTCCCAAGTCCTAAGATTCTTTTTAATCAAAGCTCTTAAACAAAGTAGACAAGGTTCTATTAATTACTTCCGTTTGACCATCCGATTGTGGGTGACGACAAGTCGTGGAGAAACAAAGCTTAGTTCTTAGCTTAGACCAAAGTGTTTTCCAAAAGTAACTAAGGAACTTAGTGTCTCTTTCTGATACTATGGTCCTAGGCATGCCATGAAGTTTAACTATCTCCTTGAAGAACAATCCAGCAATGTTAATGGCATCATCCGTTTTATGACAAGAAATAAAGTGAGCCATTTTGGAAAACCTATCAACTACAACAAATATTGAATCCTTTCCAGTCTTAGTTCTAGGAAATCCAACAACAAAGTCCATAGAAATATCATGCCAAGGGTGCAAAGGTATAGGAAGAGGGGCATACAAACCGTGCTTATGGATTTGGCTTGCTTGCAAGTTACACATCTTTGGCAAGCTTTCTCAACATCACTTCTCATGTGTGGCCAAAAGAAGTGTTCCTGCAGTACAGTCAATGTCTTTGCCACACCAAAGTGATCCATAAGACCACATGCATGTGCTTCCTTAACAAACAAATCTCGCACAGAAGAGTTAGGCACACATAATCGATTATCATAAAACAAGAAGCCTTCACTTTTAAAGTATTTTCCAGTACCAAACTTCTCACAAGCAACATAAATATCTTTAAAATCAGCATCAGTAGCATATAACTCTTTGATTTGCTCAAAACCTAGCAGCTTTACTTCTAAAGAGTTCAAGAGCACATACCTCCGAGAAAGAGCATCGGCTACTACATTCTCTTTACCTTTCTTGTATTTGATCACATAGGGGAAGGTCTCAATGAATTTGATCCACCTAGCATGTCTTTTGTTCAGCTTTTGTTGCCCTTTGAGATGTTTATGTGACTCATGATCAGTATGGATGACAAACTCCTTGGGCCAAAGATAATGTTGCCATGTTTGTAAGGTCCTAACGAGTGCATAAAGTTCTTTGTCATAGGTTGGGTAATTGAGTGTGGCCCCTCCAAGTTTCTCACTAAAGTAAGCTATGGGCTTCTTTTCCTGCAAAAGAACAGCACCAATACCAATTCCTGAGGCATCACATTCAATTTCAAAAGTTTTATCAAAGTTAGGAAGAGAAAGCACCGGGGAGTGTGTGAGCTTTTCTTTCAAGGTTTGAAATGCTTCTTCTTGAGCTTGCTCCCATTTAAATCCCACATTATTTTTTATAACCTCAGTGAGTGGGGCTGCTAGAGTGCTAAAGTCTTTGACAAATCTCCGGTACAACCCAGCAAGACCATGGAAGCTCCTTACTTCCCCAACATTCTTTGGGCTCGGCCATTCCTTAATCGCTTTTATCTTTTCCTCATCAACCTTAACTATATTTGTACTCACAACAAAACCTAAGAAGACAAGGTTATCTGTTCCAAAAGTACATTTCTTAAGATTAGCATACAAGGTTTCCTTTCTAATCACTTCAAAACCTTTCTAAGATGCTCCACATGTTCATCTAAACTTCGGCTGAAAACTAGAATATCATCAAAGTATACTACCACAAAGTGACCTACGAATTCTCTAAGGACGTGGTTCATCAACCTCATGAAAGTACTAGGTGCATTGGTTAAGCCAAAAGACATTACTAACCACTCATATAAACCTTGTTTAGTTTTAAATGTAGTTTTCCACTCATCCTTCTTTCATCCTAATTTGGTGATAACCACTCTTAAGGTCTACCTTAGAAAAGATATTAGAACCATGCAACTCATCAAGCATATCATCTAATCTAGGTATAGGGTGGCGATACTTTACAGTGATATTGTTGATGGCTCTGCAATCAACACACATCCTCCAACTACCATCTTTCTTAGGCACTAGCAAAACGGGCACAGCACATGGACTCATGCTCTCGCGGATATGACATTTTTCCATGAGCTCAGTGACTTGCTGTTGAAGCTCCTTGGTCTCCAGGGGATTGGTTCTGTAGGCTGGCTTGTTTGGAAGAGATGCTCCTGGTAGAAAGTCAATTTGGTGCTCAATTCCTCGGATTGGTGGTAAGCCTTGCGGTTGCTCCTCCGGAAACACATCTTTAAATTTCTGCAAAAGAAGTTGAATTTTGCTAGGCATGTCCTGTATTTTTTTGTTAGTATGAAAGCATTCTTTAAGCACAAAGAGTAGATATGGTAAGTGACTCCCTGGATTGGACTTAATCATAAGATTAGTCGACTGTTTAGCCGATAGTTTGATTGGCGGTTTGGTGATGGTATCAACATGGGGTTTGCTTTTGGATTCGGATTGGGTTTTGTTTTCTTTAAAACTATTTGATCTAAATGAACCTCATGTGGGGATAAAGGCACTAAAATATGTTTCTTTCCCTTAAACTCAAATGAGTACCTATTAGTAAACCCATCATGAATAACCCTTTTATCCGATTGCCAAGGTCTACTTAACAAGATATGACCAGCATCCATGGGTAAAACATCACACAAGACCTCTACTTCTAGCTCACCCTCATCATTAAGCCATTGCAACTTATAGGGTTTAGACCTCTTAATAATCTCAAGTCCTAACTTCTCTACCATAATCTCACTAGCTACATTGGTACAGCTACCCCCATCTATCACTAAGCTACAGATCTTACTCTTAACTAGACAGCGAGTGTGGAATAGGTTCTCTCTTTGGTCATTCTTCTCTGTCCTAGTTTGTAAGTTTAGAGTTCTCCTAGTGACTAATAGTTGTCCAGCATGGGGCATGTCTACATTTTCTTCCAAGGACTCAGCATCCGAATGGTCATCCTCTGATTCTACCTCACCATTAGCCCCAATAACTATGGTTCTCTTATTGGTACATTCCCTAGAGTAGTGACCATAACCCTTGCACTTAAAACACTGAATTTCCCTAGTTTTAGTGCTAAAACCCATATCTCTACCCTTAAGTTTCGAATCTTCTACCTTAGGTTTAGTGAAAGGATTACAATCTTTGCTAGACTTATCCTCCTTAGATTGACTAAACCTATTTGAACTAACTCCGGGTTTGGGGTTCTTTCTTTTAATTTGTTTCTCAAACATTATGGCTTTATGGAGAAGCTCTTCTAGTTATACATAATGATTAACCTCTAGCCTATCCATGATTTCTCTATTGAGGCCGCCCATAAACCTAGTCATAGTGGCTTCACTATCCTCTTGAATGCCAGCCCTAAGCAGCAAGGTTTCCTTCTCCTTAAAGTATTATTCTACGGTTCTAGATCCTTGAGATAGGTTCCTAAGCTTAAGGTGAAGTTCCCTATGGTAGTGACTAGGTATAAACCTTCTCCTCATGATGATTTTCATTTGGTTCCAAGAATCTATAGGTAAATCCCCAGCCCTTATCCTAGAAGTAACTAATTGATCCCACCAACTTAAGGCATAATCTTTAAAAGCGGTTGGTGCTACTCTAACCTTGCTATCCTGAGTGTATTCCCTACATTCAAAGACTATTTCTATCTTATTTTCCCACTATAGGTACTCCTCAGGGTCATTGGTTCCATGGAAAGAGGGGATTTTGATCTTAAGGCCAGCTAAAGGATCGCGGGTGTTGGTTTGGGTGTTCCTAGGCACCCGATCATCTTGTGGCCGTCTCCTTCTAGATTGGTGTGACCTAGATGAGTGACTATAATACTGCTCAGTATCAGAGGGTAGAGGACGTCTCCTAAGTCTATCATTGATGGATCTTTCTATCTCAGCCCTCATGGTTGCCATACTCTCGTCCATCATAGCTCTGAAGGAATCCATGAGTTGTTGGTTGATAGAGTTTGAGAATTCTTCTCTATTGTGGTATGTTCCCACCATGGTACCCGAAAGATTGACACAACTAAACAAGTAAAATGTTCAAAAGAAAACACAAAACATGAAACATCAATTCGCAGAAACAAAGACACAAGAACAAAGAAAAATCATAACAAAACATGTTCTAGACCTTTAAGATTCCGGTTTTGAAAAGAGTGAATCTAACAACTTTAAAAACATTTTCAAACTGATTTCCAGGTTCTTATAAGTTCTAAGTTCAAGTTTAAGCAAGAATTAAACCCATAAATATTCAAAACAAAATCACAAAATGGAAGGTGAAAGGTTTCAAAACGTTTTTTTTTTTTTTTTTTTTTTTTTGCGAAAAGGTGAAAAGGTGCGAATGAGTTGAAAAGTTACAACCTGGTTTGGAGTGGGCTCTGATACCACTTGATGTGATCCTAGGTAGGATCTAGTCCCTGAATGACTTCAAGAGGCCGTGAAAGTGATAGTGTGAAGATCAAGGTTGTGGAAGTGAAGCTATGGTGGTGAAAGTTGCGGATTGCTGAACTCTTAAGTGGATGGTTCCGAGGCAAGGGTGGAATGAGTGATACTTCTCAAGGATGGTGGAAGATCCTTGGACTATCTAATTGTTCTGTGTGAATAGCAAAGGCCAGACATGGTGGGCAAGAGGTGAATTGAAGTGAAACTTCCAAGGGGTGCGAAGATTCCCTTAGACTTTCGACTCTTGAGTGGAATGGGAAAGTTTTCCAAAATTCCTTGTTCAAGAGGATGATCAAACGAGTTTAAGAAGAAGATTTGCTAGTAAAATGTTTGATGATTTAGAAAGGTGAATACAAGAGAGTACTTATAGTAGTCTAGGGGTGTATAGGAATCACAAATGACTCCTAGGATTCCACCAAGACAATTATGAAAGACTAGGGAATTACAAAATCATAAATAAAGAAGACTAAGACTTAAACACAATATTAAAGGTATCTTTGACTCCAATTTCGTGCATGACTGAGATAGAATGAGCCTTGATTCACCAAGAGGCTGTGGTAAAGTACCTTGGGTTTGCCTCATTAAAAACCTATCTTAGAAAACCCATTGGGACAAAACTAAGAATAGGGAAAAAGAGTACAATCCAAGGCACCTCTCTTGGTGAGGTTTAGGTGGCTTGAATCACAACCAATGTGGTTGGATTAGCACACACTAAAATGGCCTGAATGGTGTTGAGAAGGTGCTGTAGTGTTGTCTTAAGTTTGGCTTGCTTGGATCGGGTAATGGGGCCCTTAAAGAACTGTAGAGTTTCTTCTTCATTATCCGCAGCTTCTAGCTGCTCCTTAGCTTCTTCATTGGCTTCTTCCTCCTCTGGTTCTAGCTGCTCCATTTATTGTGGTTCCTTGCTGACCATGCTCACATCAATTATGAACTCCCGGAGGCAACTTCGTTTTAACATCATTCGACCGTTGATGACGTCCGAAGTCCTGATGAAACAGAGGCGAAGCTTCTAGATTTGAGGGGCTTAGATGGAAAGTGGGGAATTCGTTCAACCAGCGATCAAGGTTGTTCAATTGAGAAAAAAATTCTTCTTTCACTATAGAAGGAATCGAGAACTTCTCCTTCTCAAACACCTTAATCAGATCGCATTTCCCCTTCACCTGATGAAATAAGTCAGTCAGAGAGTTACGAAGCCGGCTTGCGTCGACATATTTCCGAATCTTTTCAAATTTACCCCTACATTCTCTGAGAGCATTTAGACGACCAAGCGTATGTTGATCAACGGCATTACCTTTATTTACGGTTGGTCCGGAAGTCGATGGTTGAGGCTGACGAGCTTCTTCTAATTCACGCTTTAGACGCCAAACTTCATCAACGATCTTAGCGGATTTTTGTGCTTCTTCCGAGGCCATCTGACAGACAGCCGCAGAATCAAGAGAAGACTTCTCCACCATAAGTCTTAAACTCCTGTTTTATTT
The DNA here is from genome assembly GCA_900116095.1 of Euclidium syriacum. Taxonomy (NCBI): domain Eukaryota; kingdom Viridiplantae; phylum Streptophyta; class Magnoliopsida; order Brassicales; family Brassicaceae; genus Euclidium; species Euclidium syriacum. The sequence goes on along the minus strand of FPAK01000018.1, from coordinate 2,922,068 downwards.
CCTCATCGCCGATTGTCTTAGCTCGGAATCCGACAGAAGACGGTTGAAATAAGCTGCCGTCTGTAAATAGGAAACGAGGGTCAGATAAAATTCCAAAGAATGCTGGTTCCTTGTTAGTGGTCACGGAAAGTGGCTTCGGGATACCTGTTGGAGTAGAACTCGGGGTGATAGAGCTTGGAGTTTTAGTTTTTGGTGGAGGCATGGCTTCACGGATTTTATTTTTGTCCTGAGTTGGGACAGGAGGAATGCTGGCATTTCTTGTCGGAATGGCAGAGTCTGAGGTTGTTGTTATCGGATTTTTCTCCGAAGATGTTGGGTTCAAGTTCGTCTCGACGGCTGTTGGAACAGTCGAGGTATTACTCGAAAAAGTAGAATGACGCGGGAGAACTACGGGTTTGCTTGTCGAGGTATCCAACGAAATGAGGGAATTCTCGGGGGAAGATTCGGTCTTCCTCTTCTTCGATTTTGACCTTTTTTCTGGAGATCCCGATGAGGGTCGTTTATTTGTCGTCACCTTTGAAGTATTCACCTCGGAAGGGACCGATGTTTTGTTTGGTGTCTTCTCCTCTTCAATTTTCGATACCTCGGGTTGTGGTACGAATACCCGAGGTATGTAAATCTTAAGACTTTTCATGAAAGGGTTCGACATTTTTGGAGAGAGAAAGAGCAATTTAAGGTTTCTTAGAGAAAGTATGAGGAGATAGTTAGGTTCTGAGGAAGGGTTATTTATAAGGCTTAACATGTTTGTTCCGCTTCCACATTCAATAATGCTTGTTTTCGAGATGACACGTCGCATAGGAGTTGAAGGGTCCTGTAATACCTAAGGCTTTCGCTAAGACCTTTCGTTATCCGGTGTTTTCCCGCCAAATTGAAGAACGAATAATATTGGAGAATTAAAACTAATACTATTGAAGACGAAGATAGACTAATACCGAACTTCATTTATTGACAAGCTACATAGAATGGAAATTCGCCAACGTTGCCCGAAGACATCCTCAGACGAACTAGGGGGGACTTACTGTTGATGGTGGGGTTCTACCCCTTATCGATAGTTTGGAAATAATTTGAGTGCGGTTCCTGCCGAGCTCTTCCCTGATAACTTATCAGGTTATAAGTCCCGACAACAGGAATATTAACCCTCGGCCCAGATGACCGAGAGATACCTCGGTGAAGAATGTTCGAATTTAGTGTCCGAAGCGGGGGTATAAACAACATCGTCCTAGGCCGAAGTCTAAAGCTCGGACATTATAAAATCAAATCATCTCACAGATTCCCTAGTCTTGGAAAAATGGAAATATTCCATTTTTCCGAGGTTAGCCCATGGGCTTATTAGACCGGCTATTAAGGATATATAAATACATACCCCCCTCACTAATAAGATTAGACAAACTAGATCGCCTAGGTTTTACTTCTCTTTGATAAAAATTAACTCGGCATCCCGAGTTAACACCCTTGTAACACAAATCATTAATAATACATCCTTTTCCGAGGTTTCTTTTTGTTTTCTTACTTTGTACTTTTACAAAAACGAACCCCTCTAATTATAAATAATTAGAAGTTGAACCCAATATCAACACTCTTGGCCTCCATTTCTGTCTCTGCAACTCCTTTGTTAGTGTTGCTCCAAATATGTTCACCTTAACTCTTTTTGCTCCAAAACATCATTTTCTTGCTAGAACAGTATAAATACCTAAAACATACTAGAAAGACTCTATAAAACCACATGTATCATGGTAGGAAATCGGTAATGTTGATGCAGGGTTTCAACTTTTAATTATTTCTAATTAAAAGGATTCATTTGCAAATACATCTTATTTAATCGGGGGATTAAATAAGAAGGTTCGTCTCGATTTGCAACCGCTCGGTAATTAACGGTAAAAGTCGGCTCCGAGAAGTCCCCCGAAGGGGTCTTCATGTTGTAGCTAAACCCTGTGAGAGGCTGCCTACGTATCCTCGGAAGGGATCAAGCCACACGTAGTTCTGTCTTCAGATGATGATCCGAGCTTAGGCTCGGGAATCTTGTGATTAACTCGGGCTCTTAGGCCTACTTTTTAATTCAGGCTCTTAGGTCGAAGTTGTCGTTAACTTGTGATCTAAGGCCGAATTGTCCTTAACTTGGGCTCTAAGGCCAAGTTGTAAGTTGTTGATGATACTTTTTATTTTCGAGATCTCTCGGAGCCTAGAACCTATTTTCTGGTTCTCTCCCCGAGTCTCTCACATGTTTTTTTTGTGTCTCTCGGAGTCTCTAAACTTTCACTTTTTTTTTATTTCTCCTTTGTATTTGAGTCTAAATCCTATTTTCTAGAATGGATCCCTTTTTTAGGAGGAGGAGGTCCTCCTTTTATAAAGGGAGATAGACGGTCTATTTAGACCCAATAACCTAATAATAAGGAATATTTCCTTATTCCCCAAAACTTTATTTCCAAGAAATAAAGAATATTTCATTTTCCCATTAGCAGAAGAATATGAACAAGGTTTAACCTTATCCTTTCCGAAACTAGACTTCAGCCTAGACAAGATAACTAATACCCCATTTAGATATCAGAATGAGGCTAAACCTCGGCAAAGCAAGCCTCGGCCAAATGGGCCGAGAGTGATGATAGAACTAATACACCCAACAAATGGGCTCGTGATCTAGTTTGTGATTAGGAAAAATCGGTTAGAACTAAACCTTAATTTTTGTCAAGCTGTTGATAAAGGGGTGCTAATCCCACCATCAATAGGTAAAATCCACAATACATCAAACTCCCCAACACTTAGACCTTTGCTTGTTCTCAAGCAAGTATGAATTAAGGTTGCTGGAAAAAGTGTTGAAAACATTGGAAACTCATAAGCACAACCACATCAGACTTTTCTACTTAATTCACATAGAACAAAAATCAGTCAAGTTAAGATCACCATGTACTTCCCCTAAGTTCCCCTAAGTTTAGCAACTTTCCCAAATCCACACCATAATTCTCCAAATCAATCATCCAAATGCATTTCCTTGCAATTTCTACATTATAGAAGTATTGCCCAAAGAACAAGGTCCTTCCTTTTCCAATGCCAAGATAAGAAAATCCTCAAACTAAAGTTTATTCCCTCTCCCCTTGACTTGTTCATTTAGTTACTTTTCTTTTTCTTTGAAACTCTTAAGGTTTAGGTGCATAATGGCATCACGGAAAATTTTACTAGCCGCACATTTTACCAAGGTTCTCAAAGTACATCAAATAATGAGATTTTTATACCCGAGCTTCTAGTGATGAATAGTTGGCATCCCTGAAAATTTTCGTCTGCCTTATCACTAGGTTCTTATATATCAATTTATTAGACTTTTATAAAGGGAGAGCTGGGAACTAAAACTATATGGAAAATCCTATAGTTGCATTAACCGAAGTCTAACATCCTATAATGAGAAAGTTTAGTAGCTCATGCTTACATGGATTTCAATCTTTGTGAGACATGGGGTCTCTGGTAGGCTGGTCTGCTCCGAGATTTTTCATTAGTCATAGAATTAAACTGAGTCATGCAATGATTGGCTGACTTGACCGTGTGACAATCAAACAAGAACACTCGCGATCAAACCCGCACAGCCAAACGGTCCGAAGATGTCACTTACGAGTTTGAGGCATTCCGGCTCGAGGGCTACACACAAAGTCAAGCCCAAACCAGTCATCCTCAAACACGTTTACCTCGCTTCCACGGCCAAAGGCTTTTCAACCCGTATCGCGTCCACGAGTTGTGTTAGGCTGGAAAGACCTAATATCTGGGTTCTCACACGCGAATATAAAACTTCTACTTTCATTTCATAATGAATAATCCATTACAAATGAATCGACTAAAACACGAGTGCGGCCGACTTAAGCAAAACAGCGTATGAAAACCCAAACCAAACTTTTACAAAGGCATTGAAATCTACTCCGGTTGTTCCCACGTCCAGCTCCTACTTTATCCGATCACCTGCGAGACAAAAGAGTTGTAAGAGTAACCTAGTGTTACTCAGTGAGTTGGGTTCCTTTACTAACATACAGATCTCCCCGAAAGCTCCAGATTAACAATCAACAAACATGTTCGGGGAGTTCAACAAACAAACATGCAAATAGCCGAAACAGCAGGAAAGTAAACAAACAAACACGTCATACCGCACGTGTATTTAACTACACAACATCTACAATGACTCTATACACTACGCATCCTAGGGCCCTGGCATCAGCGTCACTACAAACCATCTAATTGGAACTCCTACCCGAGACACAAAGTCATTGAATATATATCCAATTCACCGTAGCCAACCCCCCTGTCGAGCACGCTGACTGCGGCGACAGGGTCGATCCGCCAATCGGTTCACACCGGTTTTAGTATGCTGGGCCCGCAGGGTCATGATCCCTCATATCGAGCATACTTGGTAGCATGCGAACCAAGTCGATGGGTGAGTACCTGAACTACCAACTACTAACCTCGGTACCATATACTGCGTACCGAGTTGATGGGTGCACCCTTGGTAGCCATTCTGCATACCATGTTCTCTGCTGCACTTCCATCCGCACACTAACGAGGTTCACTATGTAAATGATCTACAAATCATTCATACATAGTGATTTGGTTCAGTATCTACACTATACGGAACCTACACCTCACATCACAATAACAATCAACAAGCAAACAATCACATAATCAAGCAAGCAATCAATCAATCAAACAATCAAGCGATCATGTAATCAATCACGTGATCACACAACAAACCGATACCTAGTACGACTCAGCCCTCCCGGTTCAGAGTCCGTACCTCGATATCGGGATCCTGCACATAAACTTGGTTAACAAGCAATTTAACCACAACTCACAATGACTTTGGCTGGATGACGGAGGTGACCGGAGTGTCTCGTCTGGAACCCCAAACCCTGAACTGAACCCACTAAACTTGAATGCTTCTCTGAGCTTCTCACTACGCTTGCATCACCAACCTCTCTTCTGAGCCTCTACAATCCACTTTGAATCTCTGAACTTCACTAAACTGATCAGAACCACTACCAATTGGGCCTGGACCAGCCCAAACCACTAAACCGGACTAAACCGATGTAAATCGGTTTAATCCTGGACTGAACCGGTTACCCGAACCGGTTCACCCAAACAAAACAGACCCAAACCGGTTAACCAAGGTGGCTAACCGAACCGAACCAGCATGGCTCCTTCAGATTCGGTGTGCCTTCTACGTCTTCAAACAGATCTTCAGAAATTTCAGTAGAGTCTCGGCTATGTCGGCGGTTTTCTTCTCGGAAATTCGGCAGAAGTTCGATAGGATTCTAAGTTGGAAAATCCTATCAAAACTGATCCCTCTTCTCGGGTTGTTCTAGGCTCCACTAATGTTCAAGACTCTCCGAAAAATTTGGTAGAGTCTCGGCTGTACTTGGAGATTTCTCCTTGGGATTTCGGCAGAGGTTCGGTAGGATTGTGTTGTCACTACCGACTCAAATCGTCCTCCTCCATCTCCGGCGAGACTCCTCCTCCTTCTTCCTCTCCTTCTCCTCCTTTCTTTCTTCTCTCTTCTCTCTTCTTTCTCTTTTCTTTTTCTTTTGGGTGTGAAGAAAACGAAGATCTTTTCTTTTTCTTTTGGGTGTGAAAAAAACAAAGAGGGGTACTACTCCTTTTATATAGTAAAACGAGACTTGGAGCCCAAGTTTTACAATTTCTGATTTTCATTTTTTTTTTCAATATATATGATACGCATAACCCATTTTCGGCTCGGGTTTTACGTACCATATAACTCCGAAAAATCTCCGTTTCTTCATGAAATGATCTCAATCATTTCCTGCTACTCTCACATTTAATTTTGTCTTTGTCGGACAAAATAATATATACGCCTTTCTCCGTTGCGATTTAAGTTTCATTTCTTGCCGTCTTCAAGAATATATTACCGGAAAAATCCAGGAAATATTTCTATAAATAACGATAAATATTATAGTTATTTTCTTACTTTTCTGTTGTCCAGAATTATTTATTATTTATTTTTAATAAATAATTTCTTCTTGGGACGGGTCGTTACAACTAATGTGTTGGATATAATCATTGTTTTCTCAACGGTTTTGACTCAATAAAACGAAAGTTGGAAAAAAACTTAAGATCAACAAAGTATAGTTCATCAGTAATAGATATGCATTCCCCCCCCTCCAGACTTAAATTACACCTTCCCGGTGTAACAAAGCGAGTAAGGGATGTGAAAAAGAAGAGATGAAATATTGAAACCATACAATGAGACCTCAGAGGATAAAAGTCGGGCGACCCTAATGAGAGGTTGGTTGACTCATGATTTGCTCAGTTCGGTTTTTGTTGAATCTCCTCGTTGAAAAATCCAAAACACCTAAAAAGAAAAGTAAGAAAACGTACCTAGTAGGTTGCCTTTCACTCAGCGTTTGTTTAAAGTCAATAGCTTGAATATTGTGGTATGGTATTAGATTGATGGTGATTTTCCAGCCCCGTGTTGGGCGTCCTTCTGCTTCTCTTCAAGAAAGTGATCTCCTTCCTATGGAGGGAGCTTAAAATACTTGCGTAATACATAATCAAGACCGATCATGAATGCTTTGCCAAGGATAAAATGATCCTTGCTGATAGCATCGTGTCGAATGATCACAAAGTTGGTGACTACGAGAACATTGTCCAGACCGATAATGACATTCCGAATTACGCCCTCGGCTTGTTGTGCGGTATCATCAGATAATTTCAGCATCATATCACTTACTGCAATTTTTCCCGAAGTCTTGGCTATGTTGGGGAAAACAATGTTGACCTCGTTTCCTAGAATAACTAAAGAGTTAGGAAAACTCTTGCCGCGAACTGCACAATTTATTGTTATATCTTCGAAATGCTGATTGTCCTTGTTGCTTTGTGTAGAGGATAGACAAATGATTTTTGCAATCGTTTTGGTAGATTGGGAAACAACTTGTTGTTCATGTTCAAGTTTTAATACTTTCTTTGAAGTCCATTTTTGAACATTGTCGGTTGACGAGGATGGGCTTTGGTTTTCAAACTGATTTACGATTTAAAGGGACACGTGTTGGTAAGTGGACCTCCCTTTGAAATAATCGGTCATGTTGGTGCAATATCAGGCAATGGGACTGGCTTGTTCTTGGTCTCCTCATGGTCTTCTTTTGTGCAAGCACTTTTGTTCTGAGTCATCGAAGTCAAGAGGATTGTGATGTCTTTGATATTATCTTCGTGTTGACCTACGCGATTGAACACGTTTTCCAGTACCCCTATCATTTTCCCATCCATATCACTTACTGTTTATAAACAGCCACACACATATTCTTGGAAAGTCTTGAAATCCTCCCATATGGTATACATCGGATTTGGTGGCATAGGTGGCAACGGTGGGTAATGTTGCGGTGGTCGGAATGAAACAAATGCTCCTTGATTTGATGATTGCTAATAGTTGATGTATCATGGATTTTACCGGTTTTCTACTATGATATAGTAGGTTTTATGGAGTCTTAGTAGCATGTTTTGAGCATTTATGCAGGATTTAGTAGCAAAAGACACTTTGGAGCAAAAAAAGCTAAAAAGAAGGTTTTATGGAAGTTTCCACGTGATTTGAGAAGACTTAGAAGATTTGGAGCCAAAATGAAGAAATGTTGCCGCGAACCCCGAGTCGACCGACTGAAGAAGATGGAGTCGACCGACCGTCAAGCCAATTTAATTTAGAAGATTTTCTTATCGGGATTTTTGTGGAACCTTAAACCCTAAGACTTATTCACGACCTATATAAGCACCTCTTAAGCACTAGAACAGGCAGCCCCCAACCGCACAAGAACTCAGAGCAATACAAGTTTCTCTTTGCTTTTTGTTTCCATTGTTTTTAGCTATTTAGATATTGTTCTTATCATTGTTCTAGACTCTAAAGAAGATTAGAGAGTGTTTTTTCTCATTCGAGCCTTGTGAGCCTCTGATCTTCTATTGTCTATCACGTTTTCGTATGCACTCCATTCATAAAAGGATGATTTGTTTTACTAAAACCATGTCTGAGTAGTTTATTCATTAGATCTAGGGTTTTCAAAAGGGTTTACAAAGGATCATTTTAAACGGTTTGATTTGTGGAATAAGCCACGTGATTCTTCACTACAAACAGTGTTATACATTTAGAGGTGACGTAATTATCCACTTTTGAATTATCAAGGTCGATCTTTCTACTGGAGACGGAGATAGAGACGCCGGAAGAGTCTGTAGTGAGCAAGGTGCGTTCTAAGTCAAATGAACGTTTGATTAGACACCTTGTGAACAGATCTAACTCGTTCGCACTAAAGCTTGTTTACTTTCAGCGACAATCCAAAGAGATTTGAGATTTAGGGATTTAAATAAAGGCTATTTTCTAATACACCAATAGAATCTAGTAGTTTAAAGTGTTTAGAGTTCGAGAATTCACCAATAACCGTAATCCCACGTTTTCCTAATTGATTTCCCTTAGATCTAACGTCTTTTTAAAGTTTGCAACACATCACAAGTCATTAGCATATTAGAATCATCGTAGTACGGTTACTTTTGCATTTGAATCCAAATTAGCCCTAGCTCTCTGTGGAATCGATAACCTAAATACTACAACTGTACACTGTGCACTTGCAGTTAATTTTGGGTGAACAACTTTGCACCATCAAGTTTTTATGGCGCCGTTGCCGGGGAGCTTCGGTGTTAGTTTGGTTTTCATTAGGAAATTTGCATTAAGGTTTTGCATAACATTGTTGCATCAAGATATTTTTCGTTTGAGATGTCTGAAAACCCTTGTTCTGATTTGATACAAGTCACAACTCATAATGAATCAGGAACGAGACACGCAAAGTCGATCAATTGAAGGGGACGAACACCCGACTCGACTGACTGTATCTCTTAGTCGACCGACTCGTGATCCACCTCAAGAGGAGGAGAAAGAAAAGCAGACACTACACCAAAACAGCGTTTTGGCAACTACAGGATGCGACTAAAATAATAGTCGCTAAATATGGTGACTATTTAGCGACTAATTGACAACTAGTCTGCGACTAAAGAAATGTAGTCGTTGATTAGTCGTAAAGTAGGGACTAAAACTCATAGTCGCTAAAATGGTTGCTAATTGACGACTAATTTACGACTATAAGGTATTCCGGGAAGAGTAGTCGCCAATTAGTCGCAAAAGTAACGACTATTAAGTGACTCACGCGGCGGGTCTCAAGTTAGTCACCTAATAGTCGTAAAAAACCGGTAGGGAAGCACGTGTTAATCGATTTCTAGTAGGTGTACCGATTTTCGGCAACTATACGTTTTAGTCGCTTTTTGGTTTCTAAATAGACGCTAAATAGTCGCGAAAATTTCTATATAAAGAAATTTTTAGGTTTTCTTCTTGTCAGTCACCATAACTTATTCCTCCTTTCTTATCTATAAAAATAGAACTCGACCAGTAAGTGTGGAAGAATGGTTGGAAGGTTCAATTCTTATAATTCTCGGGATTGGATGTATAATCGGATTGATGAAGCCACGGCGATTTTTTCGGAGGAGTTTAGATTGGGGGTGGACCAATTAATGCAATTTTCTGGTAGCCAACTCCTAGCTCAAAGAAATGGAGGTAAATTTAGCTGCCCTTGTAGTATGTGCATGAATGGAAATTTCTTAGCGGGTTCAAAAATTTGGAGTCATCTGTTTACCTACGGATTTATGCCAGATTACTATGTTTGGTATAAGCATGGAAAAGAACTAGATATGAATTTAGGAACGAGTTATGTTGATCCGCAATATATGGAAATGTAGTACAGGATCCATATGTGCATATGGTGAACGATGCGTTTCGTGATAACGTGAGTTTTGATAGCTACCATCAGGATGGTAATTATCAGAATGAACCGATCCGAAATCATTCCAACAAATTCTATGAGTTGTTAGATAGCGCAAATAATCCATTGTACGATGGTTATCGTGAAGGTCAGTCGCAGTTATTTTTTGCTGCTCGAGTTTTACAGCATAAGGTAGATTATAATGTCAGTGAAAGGGGTGTGGATCGATTTGCGATCTGCTCACAGATTTTTTACCAGGAGGAAACAAGGCAACAGATTCAAATTACGAGACCAAAAAATTGATGAGCAATTTAGGCCTTCCATCTATTAAAATTGATGTATGTATCAAGAATTGTATGATCTACTGGAAAGAGGATGAAGGGGATGAGAAGTGTTTGTATTGTGATCATCCATGATTGAAGCCTAAAGAGAAGAATAGTAGAACAAATGTACCATATAGTCGTATGTGGTATCTACCTATTGGTGACAGATTGAAGAGAATGTATCAGAGCGAGAAGACTGCAGCGGCTATGAGATGGCATGCCGAGCACGAAGCTAATGACGATGATGAGATGTCTCATCCGTCAGATGCCGCTGAGTGGAAATATTTTCAAGCTCAACATACCAGTTTCGCCGACGAACCCCGGAATGTGTACCTTGGGTTATGTACTGATGGGTTCAATCCTTTTGGTATGTCTCATAACCATTCGCTATGGCCTGTCATATTGACTCCATATAATTTGCCCCCTGGTATGTGCATGAGTGAAGAGTACATGTTTCTCACAATTCTGAATTCTGGGCCAAATCATCCACGGGGTGGTCTCGATATCTTCCTTCGTCCTCTTATAGATGAGTTGAAAGAGTTGTGGTGCACTAGAATCGATGCACTTGATGTGTCATTGAATCAAAGTTTTAATCTGAGAGCCGTAATAATTTGGACGATAAGCGACTTTCCGGCGTATAGCATGTGATCAGGATGGAGTATCCATGAAAAATTGGCATGTCCCATTTGCATGGAAGATACACATTCTTTTTATTTGAAGCATGGGAGAAAGGTTTGTTGGTTCGAATGTCACCGGAGATTTCTTCCTTACGATCACCCAATGAGAAAGAATAAAAGAGACTTTTTGAGGAACAGAGACGCTTTGCAAGACGACCCACCTGCATCTCTGACAGGTGACCAACTTTATAACCGTATGCGTCGCATAAACCCACCCAAAACCAAGGACGCCAGGGGAAACGGACACGATAAGAGGAAGCCTCGCTTTGGGAAGGACCATAACTGGCACAAAGAAAGCATATTCTGGGAGCTGCCTTATTGGAGGGGCCTCATTCTTCGACATAATCTTGATTTGATGCATACAGAGAAGAATTTTTTCGAAAACATCATGAATACTCTTATGCGTGTGCCGGGTAGATCAAAGGATACCATCCCGTCAAGAAAGGATATAAAAGCTTTATGTTATCGGCCATACTTACATTTTGATAAAAATAGTGGTAGAGCTCCTTTCCCGGCTTATTCATTGACATACGCTGGCAGAATAAGTTTACTAGAATGTGTGAAACATTCCGTGAAATTCCCAGATGGTTATGCAGCAAACCAAGCTACTTGTGCTGATATGGATAATAAAAAGTTTTCCGGCATAAAAAGTCCTGATTGCCATGTTTTTATGGAGTGGCTACTTCCTTTTATCTTTGCAGAACTCCTACCCCGGAACGTCCACATGGCGTTATCAGGTACTAATTAAAATAGTTTTCTATATTTCCATTTATAGTAACCAATTGATTTTTACTTACTTACATACATATTGTAGGGATTGGAGCCTTTTTAGGGCTTTGTGTTCGAGGACTTTGCATAAAAGTCGTGTACGAATCCTAAAACAGAACATAGTTGTAATACTATGCAATTTAGAAAAGATCTTCCCACCATCTTTTTTCGATGTGATGGAACACCTACCTATACATCTTCCCTATGAAGTTGAATTAGGAGGTCTTGTGCAATATAGATGGATATATCCTTTTGAAAGGTTTTTCAAAAAATTGAAAGGGAAAGCAAAGAACTCAAGATATGTGTCAGGATCAATTGTTGAATCATATCTCCTTGACGAGATTGGTTATTTCACCGAGCACTATTTTCCAGCCAATGTGAAAACCAAATCAAGGTAGAATATAAAAATAATACCAGGTTTTTCAAAAAGTTTCATTTTCTTTGGTATACTAATTAATTCCAGTAAATTCGGTCAGGTTTACAAGATACGACGAAGGTGAAGTTCCTCAATATCATGTTGATGGAGTTCCTGATATATTTACACAAGTGGGTCGTTCAAGTGGGGAAATACATGAAATATGGATGTCACGTAATGAAATTCTATGCACACATACGTATGTTTTGAGGAATTGTGACTATTTTCAAGAAATAGAGAGGTACAATTTGTTGATAATAGAACTTTCATTAGGCTTTATTGTGTTATTGATACATGTTTTGGTCTATTCTAGCTTGTTCGAACAGTCTCTCTGTAAAATATCCAGGACTTCCCGAGAAAGAGCTCAACGAGAAAAGAGATGAAGAATACCATGAATGGATCAAAATTTGGGTGAGTACACATTTAATTTGAAATTCATTTTTATAACAATAACTACGTGATTATATATGGATTTTTATATACATGCAGGTTATGTACTGGAAAGATTTTAAACAATTTCCCATTTGGGTTCTCGATATTGTGCATGGACCTGTGAATAAGGTCAAATCATGGCCCATGTATTTTACAAGAGGCTATCTGTTTCATACAAAGAAGCATGGCGAGTTCCGAAAAACATTTAACTATGGGGTATCCGATAAAGGTCAAAGTTATACAGATGCATCTGAAGAAATGGATTTTTACGAAGTGTTAACTGATATCATAGAGCTCCAGTATGAGGGGACGGTAGATCTAAGAGGTACCGTTTTCAAATGCACATGGTACGACCCTGTTCGAGGCACTAGGAGAGGAAATTCTGGCATCGTAGATGTTCATTCATCTAGAAGATACACAAAAAACGAACCATTTATACTAGGTACGTTTTGTACATACTTTCCTATCTATATCAAATTATAGTGTCAATATGTCTAACTTCTAACTACATCTACTGCTATTGGACAGCTTCTCAAGCTGATCAAGTTTGTTACATTATGTACCCTTACACAAAGAGACCAAAACATTTGTGGCTCAATGTTCAAAAAGTTAACCCGAAGGGAATCATTTCTGGAGAGTACGACGCGAAAGAACCGGCACTTTTACAAACAGAAACTGATTATGATGTACTGATGACGACAATTGAAGATCTCGAAGTCGACAATTTGGTTCAAAAAGATGAATGGCTAGACTTGGACTGTGAAGTCGGAGATGCAGAAAAAGACGATGAATTCGGATGTGATGTAATCTACACCGGTGATGATGTTGAGGCCGATGAACCCTACTAGTTTCACATACTACATAATTTAGTGTTTAATATAATTTTGTATAAACTTCCTATTTCAAAATTATAATTTTGTACAAACTTCTTAATTATAAGTTTGCTTCAATTAATTATGTGTATCTTAATTATTTTTATTTTAATTACAAAATTTTAATTTAATTTATTGTAAGTAACGACTAAGAAGCGACTATCCTATGACCAATTTTTACCACGAAATCGAAACCCAATAATAGTCGCTAGATAGTCGGAATGCAGTTGTTCTTTAGTCGCTAAATAGTCGGGTTTTCAAACAATTTGGGTTGTTTTAACCCGCGAATCCAGAGCCCAAATTTTTGCCCAAATTTCGAACCGCGTGAACCCAATTTTTTTTTGCCCAAACTCTCGATTATGTCGACAAAGGGAAGAAAAACCCTAATTTTCTTTTCCTTCTCTCTCGAATCCTCTCGATTCTCAGGAACCCAAATTCTCAGAAATCCTAATTCCTTTGATTCCCAAAACCAGAATTTGTTTTCCCTCATCGAATCCTCATTCCGTTGATAACCAGAAACCCTAATTTCCCAGAAATCCTCTCGATTCCCAGAAACCCAAATTCTGTGCACAAATACTCTCGATTCCCAGAAACCCTAATTTCTTTTCCTTCTCTCTCGAATCCTCTCGATTCTCATTGTAAACCATTCTGAATTCTCATTCCTTTGATTCCGAGAAACCCTAATTTCTTTTTCTTCTTCTTCTGAACAAGATGCCTAACCCAACTGGTACTGGAGGAAGAGGTCGAAAGAAGTTGAGGACCGTTCCGAACATTTCACAGAGATCATCAGGGACGAACCTGGCTTCGACCTCGAATCTCGCTTCGACATCCGAAGCACAGACATCCATTCAACCGAATCAGTACATAATGCCACGGAGAGAAGCTCCACCAACTCAGACGACTCAAACTCCAGTCGCCGATGTTGCCCAGCCGTCGATGACATCCAATCATGTCCGAGATTTTCCACCGCCAACTATTCTATTCCGAGAAGCGAGTTCTCATCCAGGTCAAGTGAATGGTGGTTCATCTCCACAACAAGTCCAGAGCACCCCACCTTCTTCTGCAACGCCAAGCAACAACACCCCAGAGTCGCCGCTTCAGAACTCTAATGCACAGAGTCATCCTTCTTTTCATGGCCACAACTTCGAAGACAAAGCTCTCCTTTCGGTCCCGGATCTTCAAGAGGAAACGGTACGGGCTCTGAATCTTCTCCTTTTGGTCCCGGACCGCCATAAATTTGTGACTCTCCTATCTCCAGACCCAAAAACGCCGAATTCAACTTGGTAAGCCTTGTAACTTTACTTATTCTTTCATTTGTCTTATGAATTTTTTGTTCTTTGATTCTAATTGTTTTTCGCATTTTCTTTGGAGGTTTGATCGAGACGTCAAACAAAAACTTGTTCGGGTGATTACTCGAGTGTACACAGTTCATTCAATGAATCCTATTACAACTGGTCATGCGTCCCTAGGGAGAGAGCAGAAAGGTGGTTCCTCGAGTTCGCGGTAAAGCTTTCTACTCTTTAGCATTTTATTTTCTTCTCTATATCTAATTTTTTATAAATAGCAACCTAACACAACTCTCTTTGTTTTGTAGAGAACCCACACTTGGGATCCGTTGATAACAGGGTCAGTTCAACAGCACTTCGAGACCATCTGTCAACGGCGCTTGAAAAACATGGTCAGCAACGCAAGATCTACTGGGGACCGACCAAAGTGGATCAACGACACTCTCAGGAGCAAGATGTTGGCCCACTGGGAGACCGAAGAGCAGAAGAACCGGAGTGAAACCTACTCCACTTGCCGTTAGTCTGACCGTGGAGGTCTCGGTCTTCATCGCCATGTAACAGGGCCCAAACCGTATCGCCAAGTCCGAAGAGATATGGTATGTGCCTTTGCTCTATTTACTCGCTTACCTTAGCTTGGATTGAGATGTGAATTGGTTATGTGGTCTGCAGGATTGAATGTATTAGAATAATGCATTTACCTTTGTTTTTTTTGTTAACACTTGTTTATTTGGCTTAACACTTGCAGGAAGAGGAGTTAGGCTGACCCGTTTCCCTTGGTGAGGTCTTCGTCAGGGCACATACAAAGAGGATGGGACTTACATCGATCGCAAGGCGGAGAGGATTGCAAAACCTATGAGAAGAACATGGAAGAGATGTTGGCTGAGCTAGCTGAAGAGAATTCAGATGCTTCAGATGGTGTTTCACAGCCTCCACAGCTATCCCCAAATCAGTGTGACGAGATCTTTCTATAGGTAAATACACTTCTCTTCTCAATTTATCATCTATAATAATCTTGACCGTAACTAATATTTTTTTTCACAGTCCACAGAGATCGATTCACAAGGTAATCCCTTTGGACTTGGAAGTCTCACAGACACGGTTCTGTTGGCCAAGCGCAAGAGAGAGGGAGATTGCTCTGACTTTGTGGCACTGCAAGACCAACTCAAGGAGACTCAACGTCAAGTGGCAGAGCAAGCAGCATACAATGCCAAGCGTGATGCTGAGATTGCTGCCCGTGAAGCAGAGATAGCTCGAATAGCGGAGGAGCAAAGGGTTTGGCTTGCAGAGATGGCCAGAATGAGCAAATTCATGAGAGCTAATGAACCAGCTTACTTGGACTTCATCAGAAAACAGTCTGAGGCTGAGGCTGAGGCTGGAACAAACGCTAACTCCCAACGAACCACTCCTACACCATCTCCACGTTGATCTCCTCTCTTAGGTTACCATCTCTTTGATCTCTCACTCAGAACTTGTTAAAAAAGTTGAACTTGTATTATTTTTCGTTTTATTTCACAATTCCTCAATATTGGAGTTTTTATTTGAACTTGATTGTAATGGTTTGTTAATATTTGTTTCTTTTCTTATGGTGAAATGGTTGTCTTTTTTGTTCATTAGGTTAATGTTTTATTCATTCATGGTATCCAAATAAAAATTTAGATGTCTAAAACATTTACAAAACTAGTCCTTAGTTGGTAGCATAATGTTTACCAAATTTTGTAGAAATCTAACAAATAGTCGCTAAATATACGTCAAATTAGTCACAAGTTAGTAGCCAAATAGTCGCCAACTCTTTACCATTATCGTATCAAAACCTAAGAAATAGTCGCTATATAGACGTAAAATTAGTCACACATTTGTAGCCAAATAGTCACCAACTATTTACCATTATCGTATCAAAACCTAGGAAATAGTCGCTATATAGACGTAAAATTAGTCACAAATTAGAAGCCAAATAGTCGCCAACTCTTAACCAATCACGGATCTCCAACCCAAAAATAGTCCCCACTTAGTTGCTTTATTTTTAAATATAAACGCCAAATAGTCACCAAAGTTTGTGACTAGTCAGCTACTATTGAAAGACTATGCATAATTAATCGTTTAATAGTCGTTAATTGGGGACTAAATTGACGACTATTTGATTTAGCGACTACGAAAAAACAACTACCCCGTTTAGTCGCCAAATAGTCGTAACATCAGATTTAGCGACTATTTGCTGACTACGGGTGTACTCGTTAATACTCTGTTTTGGTGTAGTGAGAGGGAGAAAGAGGAGGAGGAAGCCACTGAGATAGCAAACGGAAGTAATACCAACGAGGATGAACTCAACATTGCTGGAAGTTCTGAGAATAAGACGATGGAGGACCAATTCAAGGTAGCACAAGGAATAATGAGCGTGTCAACATCGATCAACTCGACGAACGATTCTTCAAGAGAAAAAAATGAAAAGAGGAAAGAAGAAACAACAACCGAATCTAGACAGACCCTCGACTCAAAAAGCATTGAAGGACACATGATCAACTCAAATCCCGGAGGAACAATTCGTTCCACCCGCATAAGCCTAGTCGACCAGACCCGAGTCGACCGTCTTCCACAAGGACGACCGACCTGGAGGCAGAAGTCCAATTCGACTATTTTCAAGATGAGAAAAGAAGATCAACAGGAGATGCCTGGACTAGAAGACGATGTCTATCTTACCACCAATGGTGGAAGCTCTGAACGAAATTTCTACCCTGGACGAGGGTATGATCCAAACCACATCAAGGCCGCACTAAAAGAAGATGAGCTCAACATCAATACCAAGGTGATGCAAAGTCTGTTGGAGATCGAACCTTATGAGAACGAAAGAAGCAGCCCACTGAGACATTTGAAGGAAGTAGAAGACGCACTGACACGAGCTGCCAAGGATGAAGGTATCTATAACAAGCTATGCCTAAACCTTTCAAATACTCTTTATGTGGAAGAGCTCTACTTTGGTATGAAATACTTAAATCCAAGAATATCTAGACGTGGCAAAACTTGAGGGAAATGTTTACTGACAAGTTCTTGGTTGAACCACGAATGAATATTCTATAATTTACGCAATCCGAAGACGAGACTTTCAGTGAAGCATGAAGAAGACAGGAGGACCACTTGCGCAACTGCCCAAATCATGGTTTCAATCCAAAGGAGGTAGTTTCAATTTTCTATAAAGGTTTGATGTGGGAGAATCAAGTCATTTTGGACACATTGAGCAATGGAAATTTCGACGATCTAAATTCCAAGAAGGGAACCAAGATCATACAAGACTATGTAAGGAGTGAAAGCGCGAATAACAGGGGAACCAGTCAAATGAAAGCACTAAGGCACGATAGGGAGATCCAAGAGATCAAGATGAGGTTGCAAATGATTGAACTTTCAAATCATAGAAGAGAAGAAGATGCCCATTACCAAGACAAAAGGAAGGGTCAGGAACAATCAACCCGAGGACCCATGCCAAGCAACGTGATGAAACCACTCAGGAAGGTACAACAAGATGGGTATTAGGATGGCTATGAACAATCACCAAGAGATCGCTGAAGAAAGAAGAAAAAAGAAAGGTGAACGAAAATCATGAAGGAGGTAACCAATATGGGAAGCCGCGAAGTCATCCTCATTCGAAAATAGATACTGAAGGAGGAGCTGGATCACGATCCAGTAGAGAATTAACAATGCTTTGAGTAATCAGTCCACCAAGGAGAACTTCCAATCAAAGAATCAAGACGAAGAAATTAACAGAAGTATTGCAGTCGACCGACTTGGTCATGAAGACTACCGACCACCTTGGAGACGACCGTCTCGCGTTGAGAGACGATCGAATCGATATCTCGGGCAAAGGAGCATTTAATCTCTTTCAAAGTTGTTTCACACCGATCTTCCATTTCAACATCAGAATCCAACCACAAAGAAGGACATCCAACCCAAGACTTTTGAAGAGTAAGGAGCCGTTCAAGGGGAGACCATTACTTGACAAGAAGGGAGCACTAAAGAGAATGACAATTTGTATAATCGAGCAAAAGGTAAAAGCAAAGGAACCGCCGGGTATGAGCAACACCAACCCCAAGATGCAGGACGTGAAGTCTCTGGAAACCAACCCGCAATACGTGAAGAAGATCAAAAGAGCCAAGGAAGTTGTTGACGAATCCAAAGGGCTCATCCAAAAAGGGAAAAGTCAATTCACCGCGAGCAATTTAATCCCATTCAAGGAGATAGAACCAATCCAAGCAGCTATTCCGAGTGCCTCAGCACGATTTCAAGACGAAGCAAGTGCCGCAACAGCCAATCATCTATTCAGAACAGAGCTGGAGGGAAGAATCAGACACCATCATCCGAAATCAACCACTCATGACATCTCTGCCCCGTTCAATACAACATACAATTACAATCGGCCACCACCACTCAACCAAATTCCACCACGACCACATTACTTGAAATTCGTGAAGGAAGAGAGATTCAAGGCACTAGAGAGATTGGTGGAGGAGCTTGTGACATCTACGCAGAGTCAGATGACCAGACTAGTAAGCCTTGTTGGCAGGGTGAGCGATCTTGCATGCCAAAACGAAAATGATCTCATCAAGATGAAGACCACCCAGTCATTGGTCACTACTAAAGCAACAAAACATCCGATTGTCGTTGGCGAAAATCAAATGGACCCACGAGTCGACCGACTATACCCCCAGACAGTCGACTATCACTCTCAGGAGAAGGAACTCAAATCGCAACGAGTCGACAAGATATGTCAGACACAGAATCCAGTAGAAGCCAAGAAAATAAGCTTTGGAGGTAATGAAGACAATGTTATCAGAATGAACTGCACAATAAACAGCAAGAAATACCCCAACTCAGCTTTTATTTATGGAAACGAAGTCAATGTGGTATCTACCACCCTCGCAACAACCTGGGGAGAAACCGAAGAATGTGAGTTAATGCTAAAGTCAGAAGATGAAACCCTCCGCGTAGCCATGGGAGTGATCCGAAATGTCACAGTACGCGTTAACAAGGTGGAAGTCATCACAGATTTTGTTGTACTCCGCTCGATTGATTCAACTGAGGAGCAATTCATCCTTGGACGGTCATTCTTTACACGCCTGGAAGTTGCAGTAAGAAAGTATTTCCAGTTGTCTTCGCACCTATCTCGCGAGCACAACCAGCCCCTAACCATCAACAAAATGTATGCTAGAAGCAATGCTTCCATGCCATCACGGCCATAGTCGCAACTTTCAGTCAAGCTATTGACTTCAAACAAGCGCTGAGTGGGAGGCAACCCACTAGGTACGTTTTATTTTCATTTTTAGGTGTTTTTGATTTGTTTTCAGGCGAGGAGATTCAGCAAAACTGGACTATACGTTACCTGAGTCGTCCGACCTCTCATTAGGGTCGGCCGACTTCAACTCAGAGGTACCTCGTTCGATCCTTTTAAATTTTATTTTGGATATCATTCGCATTTCTTCTCACTTTTGTTACACCGGGATGGTGTAATTTAAGTATGGGGGTGTTTATCCACACTAATGAAGTTCTTGTTGTTTATCTCATGGTTTTTTGCCACATTTTTAGTGTTTTTAGTTTGTTTTCATCAAGTCAAACCGTTGAGGGAACGTTGATTAATTTGGGACACTAATCACATTATGTTTCACACTTAAGACCATTATTGCAGGAACTCAGTTAGAGTCTATGACTATTGAAAAACCTTGACACGATTCAATCAACCAGAAAATACTCATATCCTTGAGTCATGAAACCCATGTAAGTTTGAGCTATTGCACTTTCATAGCTATATGAGTCAGTCCTCGTTAAATATCATAATGAGAATGTCTGGATATCTATAGCCTTCCACTCTCCCTTATTTAAATGAAAAGAATCCGTTTTTAACTAAAACCTAGTGATGAGGCAGAGGAAAATTTCTTAGGACGCCAACTATTCATCACTAGAAGCTCGGGATCTATGCGGTTAGGAAAATTTCCTGCGATACCACTATGCATTAGAACCTTTGAGAACTTGGTTGACAGCGAGGTTAGGAAAATTTCGTATAATACCACTATTCGCTTAAACCTTGAGAGTTTCAAAAGATAAAGAAATGAATAAGTCCGAGGGAGAGTGAAGTAACTTTTATGGCTTCTTATTATGATATCGAAAAGGGAAGGAGCTTGTTCCTTGGGCAGTACTTCTATGGTTTTGAATTAGCTGTGATGCTTTGAATTGATTGACTTGTAAACCGTGGGGGATGCATGAAAGATTGTTAAGTTGATAGGGAATGTACATGTTGGTCTTGACTTGATTGGTTCTGGCATTGATCAATTCTTCGCTAATGTGACGCCCCAATGAGTTTCCAAAGTCGTTAGAACTTTACCTAACAGCCTTGGTTATTTGCATGAGGACAAGCAAAGGTTTAAGTCTGGGGGAGTTTGATGTATCATGGATTTTACCGATTTTCTACCATGATATAGTAGGTTTTATGGAGTCTTTGTAGCATGTTTTGAGCATTTATGCAGGATTTACTAGCAAAAGACACTTTGGAGCAAAAAGAGATAAAAAGAAGGTTTTATGGAAGTTTCCACGTGATTTGAGAAGACTTAGAAGATTTGGAGCCAAAATAAAGAAATGTTGCCGCGAACCCCGAGTCGACCGACTGAAGAAGATAGAGTCGACCGACCGTCAAGCTGATTTAATTTAGAAGATTTTCTTATCGGGCTTTTCGTAAGACTTTAAACCCTAAGACTATTCACGACCTATATAAGCACCTCTTAAGCACTAGAAGAGGCAGCCCCGAACCGCACAAGAACTCAGAGCAATACAAGTTTCTCTTTGCTTTTTGTTTCCATTGTTTATAGCTATTTAGATATTGTTCTTATCATTGTTCTAGTTTCTGAAGAAGAATAGAGAGTGTTTTTTCTCAATCGAGCCTTGTGAGCCTCTGATCTTCTATTGTCTATCACGTTTTCGTATGCACTCCATTCATAAAAGGATGATTTGTTTTACTAAAACCATGTTTGAGTAGTTTATTCATTAGATCTAGGGTTTTCAAAAGGGTTTACAAAGGATTATTTTAAACGGTTTGATTTGTAGAATAAGCCACGTGATTCTTCACTACAAACAGTGTTTTAAATTTAGAGGTGACGTAATTAACCACTTTTGAATTATCAAGGTCGATCTTTCTACCAGAGACGGAGATAGAGACGCCGGAAGAGTCTGTAGTGAGCAAGGTGCGTTCTAAGTCAAATGAACGTTTGATTAGACACCTTGTGAACAGATCTAACTCGTTCGCACTAAAGCTTGTTTACTTTCAGCGACAATCCAAAGAGATTTGAGATTTAGGGATTTAAATAAAGGCTATTTTCTAATACACCAATAGAATCTAGTAGTTTAAAGTGTTTAGAGTTCGAGAACTCACCAATAACCATAATCCCACGTTTTCCCAATTGATTTCCCTTAGATCTAACGTCTTTTTAAAGTTTGCAACACATCACAAGTCATTAGCATATTAGAATCATCGTAGTACGGTTACTTTGCATCTGAATCCAAATTAGCCCTAGCTCTCTGTGGGATCGATAACCTAAATACTACAACTGTACACTGTGCACTTGCAGTTAATTTTGGGTGATTAACTCGCACCATCAATAGTGTAATGGCTCCCCTATATGATGGTTGTTTCTTCACTCCAATTTTGGCATTGAGATTTGACTTGTGTGCTGGTTTCCTACTGCTCTTCCAAATCATATTCCAGCATAAGGTGTGTTTGTTGAACTTACATGATGTGCAAGTGCCATTGTGGTGGGAAATTGTTGTTTATCCTTTGGTTGATTAAGCGGTTTTTCTCTTAGTAGGTTTTGGAATGCATCAACTACATTTTTTGTATCTTTTAAACCCTTAGTGTATTTGGAAAACATCTCATTAGCCAACTCCTCTTGTGTTTTGCACTTTGCCTTCTTGTTGGGTATACTGTTGATTGAACAAATAGTCAATCGGGTAACAGCTTTCTTCCTTCCAGTGGGAATCTTATTCGCATCAATCATCTGTGGTGCTCTCCAAAGAGTAACAACAAATGGAATGTATAGCCTTGCTTCATGAGTGAAAAGGTGTCCTTGCAAGAAACCTCGTTTCCATGCTTTTGAAAACTTGAGTCGGTCGTCGGCTCTATGGAGTCGGTCGTCCTTAGTCAGGTCGGTCGTCGGCTCTATGGAGTCGGTCGTCCTTAGTCAGGTCGGTCGTATCCTCTTGTGGGTCAGTCGACGGCATCTTGATCGAATGTCTCCCTTCAATTTTTATAGAAACCTTAGCTTCTTGATTGCTTGCGAATCTCGGGTTTTGAATAACCTTGATCATTATAACGTCTCTTATGTGTCTTGAAGTAACACTTCCTTGGTTGGTTCCTCTTGAATATGTAACACTCCTTTCTCCTTTTCTTCCTTGCTGCTTTCATTGCCTTGGTTGTTAAACTGAATCATCAGACTCTTCAACTAACACCTTCTCTTTTCCACTTCTTGTTATTTTCACAAGGTCACACGTGGCCATCCATCTATTGTATCCTTCTTGTTGGATCTTCATAAATGTACGCATCATCTCCTTGGCTTTGTTAGTCAAAGTTCCCGAATTTTAATCGTCCTTGGGATCTCCTTAGATTGAGCATATCTTCTTCTTCTTCATCTTGTTTAGAGATTTCAAGTGTCTGGAGTTTGATCTCTTTTATCTCGTTTGTTTTCCTTAATAATTCTTCTAGAGATCTACTTACTTGAATGTCTCCTTGGTAATTAGTACTTTCTCTTTTTGCGTAATTCTCGATGATTCGCATTCCGTCCTTGGGAGACAAAGTTTCAAAATTCTCACGGCTCATGGTGTCCAGTATGACTTGATTCTCCCATCTTAAACCTTTGTAGAAGTTTGAAACGACTTCTTTTGGGTAAATACTAGGTGAGAAATTCCTTAAGTGGTCTTTATGCCTTATCCATGCTTCACTGAAAGTTTCAATGTCGGATTGGCTGAACTCTGTGATGCGCCTTCGTGGTTCTGTCAAGAATTCATCAATGAATAGCTTCCTTGCATCGTGCCATGTTGCAATTCTTCTTGGTTCAAGCCTCTCGTACCATAGTAAAGCTCCTCGATAAAGTGATTATTTGAAAAGCCTTAGGCATAGCTTATTGTGCGCGGCTTCATCAATGGCTGCATAAGTGCCTCTTTGAATTTCTCCAGATTTCCGAATGGATTGCTTTTTGCGTCTCCATAGGGTTACCTTTTGAAAAATTCTTGGATAGTTTCGGTTTTTACGTTGAACCCTTCTCTTTTCAATGAATTTTGTAAGACATTCGGTTCATACCTTTCTTCTTTATCAAAACCTTCATGACTTTCATAATACCAAAATAAGCATCATCATCTTGGCTGGACTGCCCCTTTTGTCCTTCGTTTTTGACTCGATAGCTCGTCGAGCCATTCTCGTACGCCAGGTCGGTCGACTCTTAAAAGGTCGGTCGACTCAGTCGTGATTGATTGTGTAGATCTGTCGGGTCAGTCTTTTCGCCTCTGAGTTGATCATCCTTCAATGATTTTCGAGTAAAGCTGGTTAGAGTCGCCTTTAGTTGTGATTTTC
Organism: Euclidium syriacum; assembly: GCA_900116095.1. Classification (NCBI taxonomy): domain Eukaryota; kingdom Viridiplantae; phylum Streptophyta; class Magnoliopsida; order Brassicales; family Brassicaceae; genus Euclidium; species Euclidium syriacum. Next base: position 2,897,933 of record FPAK01000018.1, on the reverse strand, counting down.
TTCTCATCCTTCCCTTCTTCCTTCAAAGGGTTTTGGATTGAATTTGGTGTTGGTGGGCTCATCTCTTTAGATTGATTGTTGATCTGGTGCTCCGACATCGTTTCCTTAAAATGTACAGTAGTCTTCATCGTTTCCTCCTAGGTATACTTATGATATACCAAATAGTATTGTTGTGCTTCCAAATGGAAAGCACACGTATGCAGAGAGAGAGAGAGAGAGAGAGAGAGAGAGAGAGAGAGAGAGAGAGAGAGAGAGAGAGAGAGAGAGAGAGAGAGAGAGAGAGAGAGAGAGAGGGGTGTATCATTTCCGAGGATCGGTTTTCGCAAGTGAAAATCGTTATAGGAGTTCTATAGCAATATTTTTTATATCTTTCTATTTTTAGATCTACGCTAGAAGATTTTGATGATCGATGTAGAAATTTTAAAGGCTTTTGTGATGTTTGCGTTCAAGCAAAACGAACACAAGCTGTTTTTTTCTTAAAGTCATAATAAAGCAGAAGAATCTACTTGTTTGATTCCTTGTAATGTCTCAGGTCATATCACACGGCTTCTTCATGTGGAGCTCATTAGTTACTCAAAACAGTCGATGAATATTCCCTAACTGTTTGGACTTAGTTACTTCTCGCCAAAAGCAAAGTGTCGTCACATCTCAAATAATTTCTTGCTATGATTTCGCGAAAATTCAACAAAACCATCAAAATCATTTGCAACGACAACGACATTGAGTTCTTGGTGTTACGTCAATTCTTGAAAGATAATGGGATTACTCATCAAACATTTTGTGTTTGCACACTAAAAAAAATGGCCATGTTGAGTGCAAGCATCATCATATACTCAATATTATGCCATCTTTATTGTTTCAAGCTCATCTTCCCATCAATTTTTGGAGTGAAAGCATTCTCACGGCTTCTTACCTTATCAATCATACTCCAATATTATTTTTCAATGACCGTAATCCATGAGATGCTTTGCTCGACTCTTCCAAATCTACTCATCTCTAGATTTTTGAATGTATGTGCTTTGCAAATGCCATACTTCTAATAAAATTAAGTTTCAAGAATGAATTTGAAATTGTATTTTTGTCGGCTATCCACACAATCAAAAGGCCTAGCGAGTTTATGACATTGAAAAAGATGAATTATTTGTTTCTTGTGATGCTGCGTCTTTCGCTCCTATCTCACCTTCACCTCTGATTTTTAATTATGTTGATGATTGATGTATCGTGGATTTTACCGATTTTCTACTATGGTATATGTGCTTTAGGTATTCCTTGTAATGTCTCGGGTCTTTCTAGTGTGTTTTAGGTATTTATATAGGTTGTACAATCAAAAGGTGTTTTGGAGCAATTATATCCCCAAAAATATTAGTTATATTTAGACTTAATATAAACGTGTTAGGAGTTTATTATACTTTTTGTAAACGTGTTAAGAGCTTATTATACATTTTTTTGAGTTTATTATACTTGTTTTTTATTAAGCTTATTATTTGTTTTTAATTTCAATATGTCTTCGTTTTGATAGGAACTTATGGATTCAAGATTGTGCACTGAAGTGGATTATTGCAATTTTTTGTGAAATATATTTTGGATTTTTAAAAAATTCTTTTTCAATATACCTTGGTTGTTATTTAAAATAAAATAAAATATTATGCAAACTAAATTTAAAGTTAAAATTTTTCTATTATATCTTATTTTATTAGTTTTAGATTACATAAAATAAATTTTTTTATGTTATTTTATGCAATTTGGATCAATTTGGTTGTTAGATTTTTTTTTTTTTTTTTTTTTTTTTTTTGTCGCTGATTTGGTTTTAGATTTTGAATTTGCAAAATCAGTTTAACCTTTGAATTTTATTTTGATATTTGGTTTTATGTCTTATTTTGTTAATTTCATTTCATATTTATATATGTTCGTGGTCAATTTCAGGTATTTAAAAACCAGCTCGGATTAAAACCCGAAGCCAAATCAGTAGTAACCCGAAAAGAATCCGATCCCGACTCGATATAGAAAAGTACCCGAATGGTTTATATTTTGCTATACCTGAAAAATCGAAACCAGAACAACCCGAATGGGTACTCCATTAGTTTGTTAAGGGGTGGTATTAGCTCTGGCATTTTAGAGTATTTCAAATTTTTCCAAATCTCTCGTTATTGGAGTTGGCATTTGTAAAATTTCTTTTAAATCCAAAGTTATTGTAATGTGATTTATACAAATCCCCTTAAATCCTAGATTATTGGAAAACTGAGATTTCATTAATAAATTATATAAAAAAGAGATTTGAAATTATTTGAAAAATAATTAATAATTAAAAATCATATATTTCAAATATCATTTTTATTGATATTGATAGTATTTGACAAAATCTCTTAAAATTGATATAGAGCAATAAAGCGGTGGGTTCAGCTTTTTAAGATTGTGCCAGAGTAATTTGATCGTGCAATATACCCGCATTAAAAGTTATTATGGCCCATATCTATCCCAGAAATGTATATTTTGACCAACAAACATGGTTTTTTCGATATTAGGGACTGCAAAATGGATAACAAAACATGCCGTTTGTCCCTTCCACTATCGATACCGCTTTTGGGGTAACATCAAAACAAACTAAGACATAAACTTCACATTATTTTAAAGGTTATTATAAAGCAAAAATGATACCATCTTGCGATGCTGTCTTAAAACATATAATATAATTGCGAGTCATAGCAAAACTAGAAATTGTTTTTTCTTCCCTTTTTAGTGAAACGAGGGTTCACACTAGACAATACCTGACATTTGAGCTTGGTGAAAACGCACTAGGGTAAAATTTGGAAATTTCACAGGCAATAATTCACTAATTGGCCATAACTTGACCTCATAGTTTAAGAAATAAATATATAAAACATGTGGTGTATATATATTATATGTGAATCTGGTCCATGGGATCATCGAAGCAAGAAACTAAATATATTAAAAGAAAGGAGAAAGAAAGAGGAAGTCCTTTTTAGTTAATCTCAATGAAGAGACTTGCTTGAGGATGCAAACCTGCGTCCTTGAGCGACATTGACTCTTTGTCTCTTCCGTACACTGTTCTTGGGAAGTTTGTTATTAAACTGTACTCTTCCGTTTCCAGGACTCCAAGTGAATCAACGTAGTCGTACAATGTCTGTATCTTGGTTTCGCTTTCGAACCTTCTTCCCTTTCTTTCTCCATTCGGGAACCTCACCAAAACCTACGGTTCATGCATACCCCAAATCAGACCCATACACCTAATCTTTAAAGAAGCATCCCTTATACCAAGAAAAGTGAAAAACAACTTTTGTGAGCTTACTTGTGTAACATCAGGGGCTTTCTCAGGTTCATCTCCAAGAGCAAGTGCTTTCTCTTGTCTCATTCTCACTCGAGCAGCTTCTCTCTCTGCAGCTTCACGCTCTGCTCTTTCCCGAGCCTCTTCTTCCTCTTTACGTTTCCTCTCCGCCTCTGCAGCCTCTCTCTCTAAACGCTCTTCCTCTTCCCGTCTCTGTCGCTCCCTTGCCTTAAAGACACATATATGGCCACAAGTTTAACAACAATAGACTAGTTAGTAATAATAACAACTTGTAAACATACTTGATCGGCTTCCAGAGCCGCCCTGTAAGCAGCATCTTGTTCCTCTCTCAGCCGCAAATTGTTTCTTCTCTCCTCTGCCTCAACCCTAGCAGTTACCAGAACTGGTGAACTATCTTCCACCACTCTCTGCAGTATAGCCAGCATCTCTTCTGGCGTTTTTGGTCCCTCCACCTGCCAATTAACATTAACAACGGACACGATGAAGTCAACAACTACAGTAAGTCTCCTACTAAACTCACAAAACCAGAATGACACTTGAACAAGATAGTCGAAAGGACTCTTTTATGCAAATGCCAATCACCTACGAGTAGACAAGTAATAATCATCATCTTAAGGATGATCAGACAGACGAGTGTTTATTACCTGCTGAAGAAGAGCAATTCGCTGGTTAGCAGCGGGCATGACCACCGCGCAAAACGGGAACCTCGATGCCTTCAAGCTATTGCTCATCTTAAACCCTTCACTAGCTCGAATGCTACCTCCCCACGATACAAAATTCTCATTCACAAACGCTGCAAAGGCTTCGTTGCAGAGCGTCCTCTCGCAAAACGCTGGTGTATCAGGATGATCTGGAGAGTGCAAGTAAACGAACAATAGCTTGAACGAGCTCCTGGATCGCTGAAGCGCATCCATGAATCCCTCCACTACAAAATCCGGCTTGAAGGCGCTACTGCTCCCATAATCTCTATCGAACAAGGCAACGAATTCCATTGCCTCACCTGCAGCCGAAGAGACCGACACAAGCCGAGCCGATGACTCCGGGGAACCTCGACCTGATCCAAACCCTAACATACCTAGCGAATACGAGACAACTCCACCAGCAGCCCAAAATCCCAACCCTATCGCCCCAGACACTAACCCTAGGCTACCAGAAACGATCGAAATCGGTAAAGTGATAATCCTCCAAGCAATTCCCGGAGGTCGACCGCTTCCGTCATCGCGCTGAATACGCTCTGTTTCGTCAACGATCCAGCGAGAAGGATACTCGTCCCGTTCGGGGAGGCCAAATCCAGCAGGAGTCGCAGTGTCGTCAGGAAAGACGGCAGAGCGATCGCGATTGCCATCGCCGGCGCCAGAAGACGAAGAGTCATCACGTGGGTCTGAAGATGTGAAGGAGGAGATTGCGAGTTCCAGGTCCCAACCATGAGCCTGAAGGATCTCAGTGCACAAATCGGGATCTTCAAGACCTGTAATCGCTTGGAAGTAACCCAACTTGTCGGCAACATCAACCATTATCACACAAAAATCCAAAACCCTATTGATTTTCCCTCGCTTTTCTCACAAAAACGAAGAGGAAGATCTCTTTATTCCTTCTCTCTCCCTTATCTCTCTAGAAACTAGAAAACTCTACTGAACAAAATGGTTTGATCTGTTCAATAAACAAAGACGACGACGGCCTCGTTCTTAATTACCAAAAATACCCCTGAACTTCGAAACGACGCTGTTTTGGTATAAACCAAATAAAGTACAGCTTGTTATGCTAATTTGCCTATAGCCACCGAGTTTCACTCTTTCCATTTTCCTTTCATTTGTTCAAAGCAATGTTGTTTTAATCTTGTTACCTTCAAAAGGAAGATTTTTTGTGGGGAAAAAGGTGAATTCTTTTCCTTTCTCTTGGTTTTAACTTAAAATCTCTCGTTCATTCATTAATTTATTTGTTTCCTAATCGCTTTACAAAATAGAGCTAACCAAATACTACTTAAGAGTTGTATTGAATTTGATATTTAAAGTGATTTGAGTTTTAATAAGATTTTAGATGATGTTGATGATTTTGGATAATTTTAAAGAAGTTGTTATGATTTGGTATTAAAATCTCATACAATTACACCTAAAACCATGATATTTGGATCTTTATATTTTTAACTAAGAAAGTCTCCTAAAATCCTATAAAATCTCTTTTCAATAACAGTGGATTTGATATGATTTTTAAAAACTCTTATTTGAATAACAGGGGATTGTAAATGATTTTAAATGACTTTACATAAATCTCATTTTCAATAACACCGGATTTAGGAAGATATTTTAAAATCCTTAGTTGAATAACACGGAATTTTAAGAAAACTCCAAAACCTTTTAAAATTCATAATTCAATACACCCCCTTAGGTTTTAATATGTAGAGAGACTTATAATTACTCATTTACATGTTATAGTCATCGGATTTCGACAACTGGGTGAAGAAAATTAATGAAATTTACAAATATTATTTTGGAATTATGTTTTTAGGGTTTGTTGTTTCTATAATTCCTTTTTAGTAACTTCACTTTATGTTTATTGGGAAAATCCTTAAAATGATCCGAATTTTCAGTTAGTTGAACCTAAGAACATCCAAAAAATGGTTGAACCCGTTACTGATCAATCCCTCAACACAAAGAATGTCTTTTCCTCAGCTCTCCATTTCGCCATGTCCATCAACACGTAGAAGAACTCTCTTGAGCTTGCTCATGAACTCAAAACCTCAGCTCAAGAAAAAGTGGAATTCATGCTAGCCAAAGACGAAGAGATAAGCTTACTGATTTCTCAAGAGGAAGTGAAATCGGCCGCATGATTTGGCATCTCAAATGTTATATCATCCCTCCTCCTCCTTCTTTCCAAATGTCATGAGTTTGATGTTTTTAAGTTGCTCTATGATATGAAGGTGTGAAGTTTTTTTGGATTTGAGTGAAGCCTTTGAGGTTTGGTGTTATAGAAGCAAATCCGCAAAGAGAAGGTTGTTGGAAACATGAGATAGACTTGCAAGTGAAAATTTTGCCCTTTGAAGTTTGAATTTTACATTATTGATTCCAAGATTTAAAGTTCCAAGCTTTTCTTCTTCTTTTTCAAGCCGGTCTGCCTATTTCCATGGTGTAATAAATTCAAGAGCCTTGAATCAGACTCTATGTGAGAAAAGAGAGAAGGAGATATTAAAGAGCTAGAGATTCAGATCATATTATCTATGTTCTGATGTGATCATGGCCAGCAAGGAAGCTAAGGAAACTAAGGAGGCTAAGGAGAAACAAGAGCAGATAGAACCAGAGATAAAAGGAACCAAAGAGAATCTAGAACCAAAGTTTAAAGGAGGTAAAGATGGAGCTAAGGAGCTGCTAGACTCGGAGGAAGCCAATAGAACAGAAGACAAAGACTTACACCTTTCTCTTGGACAAATAACAAGAACTAGAGCCATCAAATCCAAACAAACTTTCCACAAGTTACTACACTCTATCCAGGGAAGTCTTGAGTGTGCTAATCCAACCACACTGGTTGTGGTACAAGCTACTTAAGAGATCATCAAGAAAGGTGTTGTGACTTGCACTCTTTTTCCCTTGGTTTGGTTTTGTCTCATTGGGTTTTCCAAACAAGGTTTTTAATGAGGCTTGTTCACAACACTTTAGTAAAAGGCCTCTTGATGAAACCCAGCCCAAACCATTCACCAAATTCATCACCCATGAAGACGAGCCTATTTTCTTATTCAAACTTGTTTTTAATTTCAGTCTTTGTTTCATTAATGTCTGCTAGTTGTCAATTGTTGTTTCCTAAGCACTCTAGACTACTATATGTAAGACCTTTTGGTCTCTATTCTGATTTATCAAACACTTTTATCAAAAACTTCTCTCTAAACTTGTTTGATCAAAACCTTCCTTGCTTAGTTGAATGTTGGATTCTGAATCCTTTCACAAAAACAAGCTACTTCTTTATGGTACTTTGGATTAAAGCTCCTTACCTAAAACAAGCACTGAAAGTCTAAGAGTCTCTCCACAACTCTTAGAAGTTTCTGTCAATCCATCATTCACTCACAAACCATCTTCCAAGCCACGAATTCCAGCCATTCATCATCACCACCAGAACCTGCAACTTCCGCGCTTGTATCTGACCTTTAATCAAGAGACCATCCACTGAACCACTTCACAACTCACACAGATCATCCTAGGGCTGAAGGATCCTCACCATTAGGATCACATCATGTTCCTTCTCACATTTGAAATCTTGTTTTATCTTCTTTACTCCCCTTGATTTGCTTCATATTCTTGTGTTGGACATGATTCATATAATCTTTAGAGATAAATAAATAGTTTTAGTTCCTTTCACTTGTCATAGAGTCTCCATGAACAAAGCAGGTCTTATATAGCATCTTTAACTTTCAGAATATATGTTGTGAGGAATCTTTATAATTCTTGTGGTTAAACAGAACTAGATGTTCATCTTCTTCGATATTCATAGCTTTCAAGGCCTTGCCAAAAGACATCTTTGGTAATGGTAGGTGAGAGAAGTCAGAAGTCAAAAGCTAACCCTCCTATAAATGGATGCATATTGTAAAATGGATTTAAGGATGAGTTCTTTCTTTTGCACAAGATGGTGTAATTTTGAACCGGTCTTAACTAATTTAACCAATTAAAAGAAAATATACGATAATTACAAAGCAATATTTATGAAATTCCTAATCGACAACATATATTTAGAATTTGTAATTTTATAAATTAGTGATTTATATTTTATTTAATGACTCTTCGATTTATGTGGTTTAAATTTCAATAAAAAAATAAAAAATATGATAGGCAAAATATAAGCAACGTAAGTTAAAGAGACTCTTCGGTTCCTTCATTTGAAAATGTAAAACATAAATAAAATTAATAAACAATTAAGATCCGCGTCCCATTATTTTTGGGTCGGAAAGGTCCGAAGTTTTTGGTTTCGGATCATCGGATAGAAGGCTCAAAAAATCGATAGTTTTTGTTGATTATCTACAAATCAAATTATAATGGTAATACATGTCACATTTACACGTCATAATTTTTCGTCTAATCCAATTAGACTAAGCCATTTCAGCACTAAAATTTAGACGACACTTTATTTAATAGTAAGAGGGATCATATATTTTATCATTTAATGTACTCATGTTTTGAGTTACTTTTTCATCTCATCATTGTTGTAGATTCTTTTTCTTCTCCCTTCCATTTCAATTTCCTTTGATTTGATTAGTCTATTATATATTTATATTTTATTAACAAAATTTGAATTTATTAGGAATTTTACAAATTATAAATTTTTTAGCTATGAATTCTCAACTTTTTGATGATATTTTGGTCTTTTATTTAATGAAAACAATTTTATAACTTTTAAAAACATGGGTTAGTTTTCAAATTGTAGATGATTTTTAGATTATTAAGTCTAATCTCATAATTTTTTAGTCATTTTCATAGTATCTCTCTTCCTTGAAAACATTTTCACCATCCAAATCTTAGAATTTTCATTAACTGCATGAAAAATGATATGTTTATTTATTAAAAATAGAAAAAATATACTAAGATTACATTTGAGAAATTTTTAATTGATTCATGGTCGACAAAGTATTGATATGTTGTCTTAATCTTTGTTCCTTCAGAGACGGTTTGAGATTTTTCCATCTTTTAGCAAATTCATCAGATCTTTTGAAAAACTTTATAACCTTTTTTTTACATTTTAGTTCGTTTAATACTTGTTCTATGCTATGGTTATTTTTTATATTGTGTTGGCTTGATTAACTAGTCCATTGTTTCAGGACCTGCGTATATGAAGGTAATTTTGATTTATGTTTGTTTATTAAAAGAATTTTAAAATTCATTATTATGAAATCTGTTTTATATTCAAAAGTCTCGAAAATAAATCTAAACTAGATTTATTGTTGCTTGAGCTGATGCTCAGATCACTCAAGAGGGTCGGGATCAACTGGAACTAACAACTCAGAGTATTAATTTCCAAGCATCGGAGAGTGTTTGTTAATCTGATGGATCGTGGAAGAAGGATGGTCAGTTTTTGGGTCTTCGATGGTGGCTAAGCAGCCCACATAGTTCAACTATACTGATGGACGCCAGAGGTCTGATGCAATGCTTTCAGCGCTTCATGCAGAGATAGAGGCCCTCCTTTGGACGATGGAATGCATGGTTTTCCAGCAAGAATTGGTGATGACGTTCCAGACAGACTGCTCGGAGCTCGTGAAGATGATCTCGAAGATGGAAGACTAGCCAACTTTTGCGGCACCACTATAACACTTTCACAGTTCAAGAAGAAAATTTCAAGACTACTCTCTTACCTTGATTCCTCGGAAGCTTAATGGTAAGGCGGATTGCTTGGCATGTACTGCTTCTGTTCACGGATCTGAATTCTCCTATGTAAACTGTGTTCCTCCGGTTTGAATAACCAAGCATTTTATATAAGTTTGTTCTTACATATGTCAAAAAAAGAAGGTTTAATATTAAAACTGTACATATATGAAAGAAACAATTACTTAGATAGCATAGAAAATAAATAATATTATTGGAATATTATACATTTTATAAAAATTACTCATATATTTTTCTCCTCCTCGAAATTACTGTTCACACTCTTCCCTTTCATAATTTTAATTGATTTATTTTAAATCCATGTCACTAAAGGAAAAATCCATGTCACCAAAGGAAAATACACGTCATTAACAACAAATTTGTATCACATTAATGATCAAAAGAGAGGAAAACCGTTTCGTCATTAGTTACTATTCACTTAAAAAAAAAAAAAAAAAAACTTCCTTTCTCTCTCGGCGATCCCTGCGTAAAACCCTAATCTTCATCGTCGCATATTGTCTCGTCTTTTCTGGCCGCTTTTCTTCTCTCATCTCTTCATCATTGCCGTCGCGTTTAGGTTTCAACACGAACACAGGTCGGCACTGTTCGTCTCCGGCAAAACAAACGTCTTTCGGTATGTGTCGAACCTTTATTTTGAGTTTTCTGACAATAATCCGACATCAAAGTTAAATTGCAAGTGATTCCCGTGGTCTAAACCGTGTTTCGTAAACTATCGAGACGAAAGTTAGGATTTTTCGCTTAGGATTTTTATCGGTATTTGGTGGCTTATTTACGTTGTTGATTTATCATTGCCACTGTGGCTAACTTTAGGGTTTTATTTTGAGATATTACGGCTGATTCATCGATGCCATTGATACTGATTTATAAGTTATGTTATGGTTGAGTTATCGTTACCATGACTGAGTTATCTGGATAATCTTTACTTGTTGGCTGAGTTACTATATGCTGTGTGGCTGAGTTATGATTCATGATGGTTGAGTTATGGTTACTATTAGGCTGAGTTATGATGCTTTTATGGCTTATTTATGGTTCATCATGACTGAGTTATTGAAATGCTTTTATGGTTGATTTATGATTCATCATGGCTGAGTTATTGTATGCTTTGTGGCTGATTTATGATTCATCATGGCTGAGTTATGTTGATGATTTGGCTGAGTTATTTTTCTGTTTATCTTCTTCTCAGATGGGTAGTTCTGAGAAAAGTTCTGAAGACCAAGCAAGGGAGTACCCTCCAAGACTTTACGCAGAAGGGGAATCTAATTTGGAAAATCTATCCATCAGTCACAATATAAAGTTGAAAGATTTTACTGATATTAAAGACACAGTAGGAGATGATGTGTGGCGTGAAATGAATGAGTTGCCTGTTGGAATAATTGCTAAGTTAGTTGCAAGCAAATTTGTTTGGTCTGGTAAGACTGTTCATTATCTACTATGCAGACAGTTGAACATACAAAAGAAAGAGATTTGGAGTCTCGTCGGTGGTCAACCTATTAGGTTTGGCTTGAATGAATTTGGTGAGATCACTGGGTTAAACACTGATCCAATGCCTACGGAAAAGTATGAACCTGAAGCCGACTATTCTACATTCTTGAAGGTCTTGGGAGCGCCTACTGGTGATGGACCAAATTTAGCTGAATTGAGAGAAAGATTATTAGTGTGCCGGACATGGCCTTTTCAAGAGCGTCAATGGTTGGGGTTGTTGCTTATTCTAGCCATTGGAATTTATGGCTTGCATCCTAACTCCAGAGTACCCCTTGAAAGTGCAAAAAGAGTTTTTGATGACGAAGCCATGAAGACGTATCCATGGGGTCGGTCAGCATTTGAAACTCTTGTTACTTCTATTAGGATGTTGAATCCTACAGGAGCGTCGTACATCGTTAGTGGAATGGTTTTTGTGTTACAAGCTTGGGCGTATGAATCAGTCGCATGCTTTGGAGAGTGATTTGGGAGAGTAGTGAGTAAGGATGAAGTCCTTCTGCTTCGATGGGGTGGAAACCGTACACGTTCAACGTTGGAATCGGTCATTGCTCAAGAAATCGAAGTGCATGGTGAGGTAAGGATTTGGCTGAGTTAATCTACATATGGTGGTTGAGTTATGATAGTATATGGTTGAGTTATGATTGTTAATAGGCTGAGTTATGCTATTATATGGTTGAGTTATAATTGTTAATAGGATGAGTTATGCTATTTTATGGCTGAGTTATGTTTGTTATTAGGCTGAGTTATTATATTTCAAGGTTGAGTTATGCTCTTATATGGTTGAGTTATAGCTTACTGATGTCTTGCATAATCTCTTACAGGTGCGTGTGCGTAAAATGGTTATGAAGGATGATGTAAATGAGCTATTCCATACGTTTCCAGGTCAAGACCCAGACCCAGCACTTGATTGCCTGATAAAAGACATACAAGAGAATAAGTTTGTTAAAGGTTATTGGGATGTGAAGAGGAATGAAAAGAAAAAAGTAAAGGATAAAGCTGCGGCTGAGTCTCCACAACCCGCAAAGAAGCAAAAACTCAAGGAAATGATCAGCAATCAGGTTGGTGAATCTGGCGAAGAAGAGTTACAAAGGCCAAAGAAGAAGAAGAAAATGGCAAAGGGAAGTGACATGGTGTTGCATGGTGATGTCACTGAAGATGTTGGAAAAGATGGGTCCCAGATAACCATCTTGGATATGGTGTCTAAATTTACGAGAGGATGGAAAAATTTGATGATAGATTAGACAGCGTTGATACAAGCTTCAAAGAACTGGTCACCAATTTGGAGAAGGTGATTGGAGATAGGGTCGAAGTGAGAATGGATGCTAAATATGGCCCACAGATTGGTGGCGTTGAAAAACGAATTGGATCTCTGGAGAATGAAATAAAGTTACTTAAAGAGCGCCTCCAACATATTGGGGTAGGGCAAAATGACCAAAACGATATCGAATCACATATGAAAGTCCCAGGTCAGGACCAACAATGAAGCAAACACCAAATGCTCCAAAGAAAGGGTCACCTAGCCGTTCTGTTAATAGTCCTACAGTAAGCTAATGGCTGAGTTAAGCATCTTCCATGGCTGATTTATGCAAACATTGTGGCTGAGTTATAATTTAAATTATGACTGAGTTATGAAAACATTGTGTCTGAGTTATGTTTTGGCTGGATTATGAATACATTGTGGCTGAACTATTTGCTACGTTTTACAGCCAAAGAATTTTGAGGACACAGAAACTATTTCTGATCTCGACGGGGCCAAGAAGAACCTGGCAGATGAGTTAAATAAGGCAAGTGGTGGACATGAAGATCGGGATCTTGATTTCATTGACCGGTCTCCTGCAAAGCTGGTAACACCCTTGCGTAGTGTGAAGCTTGAGCAAATCGAAGGGAAAAAAGGCGATGGAAAGAAGAAAAACGTCAAAAGGCGATGAAAAGAAGAATGACGTCAAAGGTGATAGCCAACAGAAGAGAGGTCGAGGTAGACCGAGAGGAGGAGCAATGAGAAAGGCGACGGATAGAGGGAATAAGCAGGCGACTGATAGAGATCAGAAGGAGGCGACAAATAGAGACCAGTAGCAGGCGAAGACGACGGATAGAGACCAAAAGGAGGCGACGAATAGAGGGACTAAGTTGAAGATACAGTTACCCGGTCAGAAGAATAATGGTGATGCCGATAAGGTTCCGACTCTACTAGATAGTGACGTATTCGATGTCACCGAAGAGTTCCTCGCTGAAGACAACCGCATGTTGCCTGAGTCTGATGAGGATGATGAGGAGAAGATGAGGTGTGAGAGAATTAAGGCCTTAAGGTTGGAGAGTGTCCAGCTAGCCTCGGATGGGAGTGCATTGTATCGAGGACAAGATAAATCACAACAATTTTTTCCTTACATTGGAGACAAAGGGTTGACGTGCATGTTCAAGAATTGTGTACCTTCACCTAGAATATATGATCCTTTGGCACCAGTTGAACCGGCTACATTGGAGAAACTTAAGGCTTACCTGGCACAATCCAAGTATTTCATTGTGTTCATAAAGATTATAGAACAACTATTCGTGTATACTAACTTGTGTTTATCTGTTAGGAATGACAAATCTGGAGCTGCAGACGTTGATCTCTACAATGCTCTTGTCGCTGAAAGAAAGGATTGGCCAAACAAAGACTACAGATGGCTGTGGGATACAGTAAGTATTAACATATGGCTGAGTTATGGTTTCTATTAGGCTAAGTTATGCTCTTATATGGTTGAGTTATGCTCTTATATGGTTGAGTTATTCTCTTATATGGTTGAGCTATGCTCTTATATTGTTGAGTTATGCTGTTATTTTTTCAGCATGTGTCTGCGTATCTGAGAGTCCTCCGGAATAGGTACAAGCGAAATCCATGTCCATTCCACAACAAGCGCATAGCGTTTCTAGACTCGTGGTTTATCAGTGTATGGTGTAGAGACTATGAACAGTTGTTCAAGAACGGCCCAAAGTAGTTCAAATTCAAAGAGACACCATATGAGCAGTTAGTTAACGGTCTACTTCCAGCCGATCAACAGACACATATGAAGTGGATACATGATGTTGATTACTTGTACCTAGTTGTCCAGACCGGAGCCGATCACTGGGTGGCGCTGCACGTGGACCTCCTCAAGGAGAAGATCGATTGTTATGATTGCATCGTCGACCAAGTTACACCAGAAAGTGACCTGAAGATTTTGAACGCTTGTAGGCCGTTTACGCGGATGATACCAGCAATGATGAACGATTTAGTTTCTCATACAATCCGAGCACCTTCACGCAAACAGTTTAGCTTCAGAAGGAGGAGTTCCTCCAAGGTCCCTCAAAATGTTCAAGTTGGTGACTGTGGTGTGTATGCGTTAAAGTTTGTTGAGTGTCTAGCCCTAGGTGTAACTTTCGATGGCATCTGTGATAGAAATATTCAGGCTATACGGGTTAAGATGGCAGCAGAGATATACGATGAGGCACCTGATGTGCTTGCACAGTTTACTTGATGGCTTGCATATTCTCTTATGGTTGTATAGCTGATTTATGGTCATATAGCACAATACTGTATTTTGTTCTTTTATGGCTGAGTTATGAAAACACACGATTGAGTTATAAAAACATAATATGGCTGAGTTACGAAACGAAAACATAACATGGATGTGTTATGAAAACATAACATGGCTGAGTTGTCAATAATGGCGGCTGAGTTATAGAACATAACATGGCTGAGTTATAATATAAATTACATGGCTGAGTTATAAAATAATTACGGCTGAGTTATAAATCATATATGGCTGAGATATGAAAACATATGATGGCTGACAATTTTAAAAACTAAGGTTTGGGGTTTCTCATTACATTAAACCTTAGCAAATGGATAAAGGGTTAGGTGGTAATGCTCATAATTTGATATGGATGTAAATTATATTACTGATTACATATGGAAACTAACTATAGGTTTTACATTTATCATTCATCACATTGTATGGGTTTAGGGTATAGGGTTTAGGGTTTAGGTCACAAAATTACATATATGAGCTCATTTAGATCGCAAGTTATGTATTTATTTAATATTGAATACAAGACCCTCCATATAACTTAATTAAGTAGTTTTACATTTATCCCTCATCACATTGTATGAGTTTAGGGTATAGGGTATAGGGTATAGGGTTTAAGGTTTGTTGGACATGAAATGACAAGATACATTTATATTCATTTGATATTGAGTATACATCACCATATATAACTTATTTAAGTAGTTTACATACATGGATATGCCACATGACAACATAATGAATGCGAAATACACTTTTAGTGCAAGGATGAGGTTTGGTTGAGTTACCATTATATGGTTTAGTTATGATTCTTATATGGTTGAGTTATGCTTATTATACGGTTGTCATATGCTTATCATACGACTGAGTTATCATCGTTATATGGCATAAACGACGTCGTTTCAGATGTTTTGTTTTAGGGCTGAGTATAAAATGTCATCAAACCCTAAATCATTACTTCTCATTTGGTTGAGAAAATATCCACTAAGATGGTGCAGAGACAACTCTTTGGCGATTCCGGCGAATCTAGCGACGTAGCTGAAACGACGGCGACGACGTTCGCAAAGAAGGTAAAATTGATAGTGGTTATAGCCGTCGATTTATCTTTCGGCTATGGATCTTCATGGTTGTTGTTGAAATTTCTGTGTTTAGGGTTGTACTGGTAAAATTGGGTTTTAATGTGCAAACGGTTAATGTAGGAAACAGATCTGAGGGAAATAAGAATGAAAACAAGATATGGAGAGATAAGGAAGCACGACAAAGGTGTTCCTTGGGCGTGCGACTACGGTGCCGCGATTGTGGTGGCAATTTCGTCTGACCCTCATACTAGGGGGAAAAATATCCCAGTTGTCCAGATGAGATCTCCGATGTAAGTGTGTCTGATTCTGCATGTCCTTGTTTTATAAGTCTTGTTATTTAATCGGCGTGTAAGAAGATGTTAGTTGTGTTGTTTTTAAGGGTCGTGGTCAAGGATGTGGTTTCAGAAGATGGTGGATCGAGGCATGCCAAGATGAATTTGTCAACATAAGAGATGAGAAGAACTCGATGAAGAAGGAACTGTCAGCTGCAAAAAAGAGAATTGAAGATCATGAGGTCACAATCTTCGAGCTGGAGTTGCAGGTGGATGAGCTGCTGGACCAAAAGAAGAAGGAAGCAGAGGAGAACCCAGGTGAGCACTTTGATACCGGGATGGGTCTGGTCAATCTGATGGAGAAATTTGACGCACTAGAGATGAGGTACGATGCACTGGAGAGAAAGTATCAGAGCCTGAATAGGTATCTTTGAGGTCATGGAAGTGGTCACGGCCGTTTAACTAACTACTAGTTGAAGTAGTTTCTTTTGATATTGTAGACAATTTTATCGGCATTTTGGACAAAACTTAATTTGGTGTGAGACATATGTCTCTTTTTGCTATTTATTAACTAATATTATGTATTTATTAACATATGGCTGGTTATGGCTGAGTTATGGCTTTATGACTTAGACATGGCTGAGTTATGACTTAGACATGGCTGAGTTATGACTTATCATGGCTGAGTTATGACTAAGCTATGGCCGAGTTATGACTGAGCTATGGCCGAGTTATGACTGAGCTATGGCCGAGTTATGACTGAGCTATGGCCGAGTTATGACTAAGACATGGCCGAGTTATGACTAAGACATGTCTGAGTTATGACTTAGACATGGCTGAGTTATGATTCATCATGGCTGAGTTATGACTGATCATGGCTGAGTTATGACTGATCCATGGCTGAGTTATGATTCATCATGACTGTTTATGGCTTCCAAAAGTTCATCTAAATATAAATAGGAGATTGTTTTGTTGACAGAAAATTAACTTAGGGGTATCATGAAACTAGCCCTAAATACGAAATTGTTTTGCATAACAGAAAAAATAACCGGAAATCTAAAGATAAACTGGTAATTGGTTTGATTCATCTAGATAAACTTGTTGCGGAGTTGCAGTGTAGGCATGTCGTCTTCCTATAGCAGATCCATCACAATCTTGTGTCCTAGCTTGATGACATTAGCTTCGAAGAATTCTCTCAATCCAGAAGCTAGTTGCATTATGTTTCTTGTGCCCTTGAACTCCAATTTGAGAGTAACTGGCCACCTCACACCTTCTTCTAAAACCATGAAGATGATTCCTCCAGCTAACAATTTCAAGCCATTTGCCTCCTCGAACCATTGCGGAAGATATTGCGAAGTTATATAAATAAAAATTAACAAGCACATCCATTACATCTGTTTAGTTGTATTTTGGACTTACCATTCTACTCTTCTCTAGCTTGTCTGCTGTTACTTTCAGTGTCACAACTCTCTTATCTCCCACTGCAATACATGTGTATAAATTAATATATTAATATATAACTTATACATGGCTGAGTTATGGCTGAGCTATGGCTCATCATGGTTGAGTTATGACTCATCATGGCTGAGTTATGACTCATCATAGCTGAGTTATGACTTACACATGGCTGAGTTATGACTTAGACATGTGAATAAATTTATATATTAATTTTCTAAAGCAATATATGTTTGAATTTTAGTGTTAACTCACGGTTTCTTTCGTCCTCAGCTGCTTCGTTGTTGTCATTCTCCAAATCAGTTGGTGATGGTTCGTATTTATTGACATTGAATTTCCAATGTCCACGATATTCAACTAGCAGCTGGTCTCCAAATTCGAATGGAATCACCACCCATTCATTTGCAGGATTTCTGGTACATCTCATGAAACAACAACGATCTATGTATGTGCCTTTGATATATTTTGCGTATAGTTCCTCTAGTATTTCTTGTTTGACAATCTAAATTTCTTAGTCGATAATATACAATTATATCGAACAAAATTTTCCTTTTTCAAATAATTTTCTAACTACTTACGATATTTCTGGATGTGTCTGATGTATATGCTACCATGAAATGTCTATCTGTTGGACACTGAGCAATATCTGTAGACATTGTTCAATTTGGTGTTGTTATTCATCTTTAAAAAAAAACAATGTTTATAAATGAAACATCTGTAAACATTTTCTACTTTTTTTACATACCGGTTTTGCATGCATAATTATCTAACACAGTTCTCATCAAATCAAGAATCTATCTTTTTTTAATAACTACCAACCGGACAACTACTAAACGAACTTTTTTTCACTGGTAATCTAAATCTACATGTTTTAAAACCAGGGTTTTCGAAATTACCTTCTGACTGGTGGAGAGCTTGCTGTAGAGTGAGACGTTTTTTTCCTGGCGACCTCAGAGATACAACAGGAACGAAAGAGAGATCGGTTTTTTTTTGTGACCGCAGAGAGAAATAATGTTGTGAATAGACTGACTAAACTGATATTAAAACGTTTTTATGTAACGTTGCAAATCTCGATACGTCATGTCTTTTCATTCTTCCGGTGCAATAATTAGTTTAACGACTGTATTTACCATTTTTCGAAAACAAATTTTGTGCATTGGGCCAAGCCCATTTTACGGAGCCCATAATTTGAAATCTTAGTATTTGAAATTTAATAATTTAAACGAACTTTTTTGCTTTTTTGTTTGTTTTACATTATGGCTGAGTTATGACTTACACATGACTGAGTTATGACTTACATGGATGAGTAATGGCTGAGTTACACGGTTGATTGATTATCTTACATGGCTGAGTTATCATCTTACATGGCTGAGTTATCATCTTACATGGCTCCGTTATGACAACAAACATGAAACACTTATACAGTTGAAAACTCCTTTAGTTCGGACAAGTTGTAACGTAATGCCCAGCATTTTTACACCGCGAACATACATGTTGTTTCCTAGAGCGTTTTTTTGCAAGTGCAACTTCCACAGCTGATTTAATCCTAGTTTTCCTAAGCCTTCCTACTTGTTGACAAACAACCGGGGGCAAGCACGGATGCGTAGCAACCGTATCTGGAACGGACAGTGCCGTATCTGCAGGCATGATAGGCTCAGCGTATGCGTAACTCAGATAACTGTTGTTATAGTAAGGACTATAGAGGGATATGCGAGACATATTCCTATGTTCGGCAGCTGCGATTGCATGCACGCACGGTATTTTCTCGTGGTCGAAACGTCGGCATGTGCATCTTTTGGCATCCAAATTTACAACATGCAAAGAAGTCGCTCCATATGTGACTTGAACACGATAAGCATCAATCGTTTCTACCGTCATAAGTCGGGCGACAGTGGCACGAGCCTATAAGGAAACCATAATGGTTGAGTTATGAACAATTGATGGTTGAGTTATAAACATATGAAACCATAATGGTTGAGCTATAAACATATAATGGTTGAGTTATGAAACCATTACGACTGACTTACTTGTAAAAGGTTTTCGACACCTCGCGAGAGCGTTGTTTGCTGAGATTTCGCATCCTCTCTCCGCTCAGCAAACCATCTAGTCATCATAGTCCGTATCGATTCTAGAAGTCGAACAATGGGCAGACTTCTAGCATTTGATAATGCTTTGTTCATTGATTCCGCTATGTTAGTAGTCATTAAATTGTACCTTTCACCCGGGAAATGAACACGCGCACACATTTGGACATCAGCTCTCTCGAGGTAGCCATGGAGTTGAGGATGAAGTTCTTCAATCTCATTGAACACCGCAGTAAAGTCAGCCAGCCAAAAACATTTTGCCGCTTTCTTCACCAGACGGAACAACTCTTTTCCTTTGAATTTCACCAAGATGTTCTTATATAAATTATATAAATGGTAAGTGCAAATTCCACGAAAAGCCCGAGGATACACATCACCAATTGCTTTCCCTATCGATTTATGCCTATCCGAGATTATAGCAAGACCCTCATCGTCAGGAATAACAGCTTTTCGTTGCGTAAAAAACCAACACCAGGAATCATCATTTTCGGTATTAACGACACCAAAAGCTATTGGGAAAATCTGAAAATTAGCATCCTGAGCTAGTGGTGTCAGGAGCGTTCCTTTGTATTTACCATGGAGAAACGTACCGTCGACGACAACAACTTTGCACATGAAAGGCCACCCATTACAACTCGCACCAAACGTAATGAAGACATACTTGAATCGTCCACACTCATCGATTTGAAGACGCGCTACTGTACCAGGATTTGTCCGTCTTATCATGTAAAGGTAAGTAGGCAGTTCAGCAAAGCCACACTCAGGAGTCCCCATATCGATCTGCCTCACAAATTGTAGCGTTCTATGTGACTTCCAATAATCCATCTGTAATAAGTAAGCCAAAACGCATTAATAACCCAACCATATAATAACTATAAGTCAACCAAAGCTAACTCATAACCCAACCATATAATAACTATAACTCAGCCAAAGCTAACTTATAACTCAACCATATAATAACTATAAGTCAGCCAAACCTAACTCGTAACCCAACCATATAAAAACTATAAGTCAGCCAAAGCTAACTCATAACCCAACTATAATAATAACTATAAGTCAGCCGTAATTACCTTTATACCAAAGTACTTATTGATAGCTATTCCGAAACTTCAAGGTTTCACTGCCGGATTAACATCACCTAGAAAATCCCTGTACAGAGCTCCTAAAATATCAGGTGTTGTTTGTCGAGATCGATTAGAACGCTCAGTTACAGAAAATGTGTGCTTCGATTTGTGTATACGAACATAAAAAGGCGGGGATTCCCCTTGTGTTGATGCATGAACTCTCCAGCAACATCCATCAACCCAACATTTAACAATGATTGTAGTCGTATTGGACACCGGTACATCAAAATCAAATCCATCCCTTACCGAAAGAAGTTTCAGTCGTTTCTCCAATTCATATTTACTCGTATATCGTTGTCCTACCGCGAGGTTTAGCGAAGACATCTCCAACCTTAAAGCTTCTGAATCACCTTTCGATCTGTCCATCTCGATGTTCTGATGTCTCTTCTTAGGCGGCAGAGTCGGTGAATCTTCGTCTTCTTTTGGAGGCTCGCCGTATGAAGTAAAGTTATCATCATCAGATGACGCACCATCGGAGTCCTCATAAAAATCAAATCGGCTTGAAAATTCATCATCTTCTTCTTCGTCATTTGCTTCTTCTTCATCTACATCGTCTTCTTCGGTTTGATTTTTACTAGCGTCCATGAATTTTTCGTCGCGGATCTCTTCACACTTTGGCTGACAGAAACCACCAAATCCGCCACCGTAATCTTCGTCTCTAGGTTCTACTCTTGAGTGAAAACTGAATGGCCGTTTCAACTTTTCTCGCAAGCCATACTTCGGAAAATTCTCTGTAGTCTCTTTCGCTGTAAACTCCACACAGAGACGAAGCTGATCGGTTTTCCATAAACTCCGAAAACATTGCAACTGCCGATCATTGGAGACATAAACTGGCGGAGTATCATGCGACATAGTTTTCATAGCCTTGTTCGAAAACATGTAGCTCAGCTTTATTTCATGGCTCCAATCATACAATTTGTAGTCCTCAAATACTAAACTCACGAGTTTCTCGTGTGTTTTTCCCGTCTCTAGCTCCACAACTCTACAATCCTCTATCGTCGGTGATAAAGACGTATCTGTGTTTCTTTAACCATTTACCGGAAACAACAACAACCGGATCTGGATACATCAGAGAAAGAAGAAAGAAAACGAACAAAAATCTGGGTTTCGGGAGAAGGTCAATAGAGAACAACAATGGTGATGGAGAAATGTTGAAGACAGCGGCGCATAAACCCTAATTTGCAGCTGTTTTCTTGTTTTTTTTTGTTTTTATTCTTCTGTAACTGATGACGTGAAAATTAGGAAATGATGTATGCTGAAGTGGCAACTCAGCCAACAAACGATCTCGTAAATCAGCCTCAGTAACTCAACTATCAAACAAAACTGTAAGTCAGTCGCATCGTGAATGCTATTACAGTAATTAAAACAATAAAAAACGGGTCTGAAAGTCAGCCATCGAGTGTCGTAAATCAGCTGGAAAAATATAAGTCAGCCATATCGTAGTATAACTCAGCCACCAAACGCATGCTATTCTAGTAATTAATCTTTCGATAGTAAATCAGCCGTAATGCGGCTGAGTTATAGCTCATTAAGGCTGAGTTACTCTAATAAACCGTAACTCAGCCGTAACGGACTCCCATAACTCAGCGAGACAGAGGACAATAAACCAGCCGGAATTCGATAAGTCAGCCGTGTCGAAGCAATAACTCAGCCAAAAATTTGTAACTCAGCCGTAATGTATGGCTGATTTATGGTCGTAACTCAACCAGGAACTTATAAATCAGCCAACTTTTTGTAACTCAACCGTAACCTTGGCTGAGTTGTAGTCGTAACTCAGCCGTGCACTCATAAATCAGCCAAATTTTTGTAACTCAGTCGTAACGTTGGGTTGAGTTATGGTAGTAACTCAGCCGTGAACTCATAAATCAACCAAAATTAATAACTCGACCACAGTGTATCATAACTCAGCCATAAATACCGCGGTAACGCTTGACGGCTGAGTTATTTAATACACGTCAGCGATTTCTTACGTGGCGTCTGATGTGGAATAAAATAGTAATGGCAATCTTTGTAATTACGTTTTTTGTCATAACGTGATTAAATGGCACGCTGGATATGTAAAATATATTAGTAATAATCAAAAGATCTGTAACGTTCTGATAATATCAATTATTTTCTGTGCTATCTAAATAATTTTTCCTATATGAAAACTAGAATTATATTTATAATATTATAATTTTAAAAGAAATAAATTTTTATTTTAATTAAAAAACAATGCAATATATCAAAATTTGAATTGAAGATGTTATAGGGAAAACTGTCAGTCTCTACCCCTCATGATAATATATGCAAATTTATATTAGAGGTAGATTTGTTTTAACCAAATCCGGCTCACTTGCGATCGATCATGCCCGATCATGCCCTATGTGTCCAAGTATAGTTTTTTAAGGTAAGACCCAAGGATTGTCAATAAGATATTTGTTGAAGAGAGTTGGGTAAAATTTCAAGTCCAGTAGCTGGATTTCTGGAGCAGTTTCAAAATTTGAGATAAAGGGTTGGTGACTAGGTTTAGGTGCCAGGTTGTAGGAAGTTGAAGACCTAATTTAGTTGAGATATGAACATTGTGGTAGAGGATAGCAAACCTCTCACGTTCAATTCATTCTAAGAGAGTCAACACTTGTACGTTTAGCTAATACAACATCATGAGTTCATTTTTATCAGTCTTCAACATAATTCACCTATGTTTCATCCCTCTAAACCTCTACAAATTTAGGTGGGTGATTTACCTCCTACATTTTAGCGTCGTGTGGGAAAGATTCATTAAATTCCTAACCTTACCGACATAAAGATAAATCCTGAAATCTGATTCGAGTTAATCGGATGGTGATTCTCTGATAGGTGCATGTTCGGCTATTAAGAACCTACAAAATCCATTTGGTTCCTTGAATCCGAGTCGGACTGGTGTCATTAACGATAGCGAACAAGGTGACTGAAGTTGATGACGACAATCACAAACCTGAGAACCAAATTTTTGAGGATGGTACGACCGCTCAAACCCAACTGATGCATTGAGACTCAGAGAAGAAGCAATCGATCGAGGATTCCAAAAACTTAGATAAAAAAAGAATTCGTCCACAAATTATCATAGATGGACCAAAATTAAGTATTTATCAAAAATGGAAAATTTATCTTGAGGAGAGTATATAGCGTCCGATCCGGCTAAAAGTTTGCAAATGAAAAGTCATTCATCGACGAACAGACATACTGTCACCACCGCCAGGCGATGCTAATATTATCAAACACTTTCTATGGAGAGCAATTCCTAACGACAACAATACTTGGTTCTCGAGGAATCATCATTGACAAAACTTGCCAACGCTCATAGTTACAAGGTTACGATATAAATAAGTTAATTCTTTACATGTTCATCTTTCTTACTCGTACTTGTGCCAATGCCAATCAATGAAAATTATTCTTATTTTAAACATACTTAGCCAACATTGCAATCATATAAAACCCAAATCGAGAAGAGGAGATGATAATTAGATGCTTCTTTTTCAAAATCCAACAACTCAAAGGGGGCAAAGATTAAAATATCGAAGTTAAAAACTTAATGTGGTCCTCAGAGTCATTAATTGCGCTTCAACATTGCAGCGTCAAACTGCTTTAGCAATTGGAACGATTGAGTGTAAAGCTCATTGCAACTCATCATTGGACTACCAAACAATCAAAACTCTTTCTACCAATCCTTTACTTTTCTATAACAAAGAATTTTATCTGAATTCATTCTTTGTATCTCAAGTTGTAAGAGAATTGAGATAAAACTTACATATACTCCAAAAGTAATAAAGCTAAGAAACAAATGCCAGATGATGTTCACGTACCTACTACTACAATCCTTACAAGAACTAATGACGAGAAAACATGATCCAGAGACCAGTGATTGTGAAAGACACGCGATCAAAGTTTCTCTGGTTCTCAATAGCACAAGAGCAGATTTCTTAACACAAAGGATTTCGAAAGAATGCATGCATGTGCAGAGATGTATGAATTTGGAATTCTCAATTTGTTGCAAGAGAGCAAGCATAAACAATAACACACCATATACACCCCTAGGTAATTTGTTCCAAGCAAAGATCAATTTCCAAACCAAGGCATATATATAAATTAACTTGAGAAATCACGAAGAAAGGCGAGTATAGTCAGTTTACAGATAAACATTCGAATAATCAAACACACGAACCCTGGCATTTACAATCAAAAGAGTTTTTAAGCTTTGTTTTATAGCATCATCATACAGCGCAGATACCTAGACAAGGGAACTATCCCACACCACCGATTAGGAGAAATCAAAAACGAAGCCAAGGGATTACCGGAGGAGTCAAGAGTCAAAAGCAGCTACACGATGTCGTCAGGTTGAGGAGCGGCGGAGAGAGCAAGGGGGCGATTGTGGGACTCTTCTCCCTCGTCGTCATCATCGGAGGTCGATAGATTAACGCAGGAGCAACGCTCCAGGGAGGCGAAGAAGGCGGAGATTACGGTGGTGCTGACCCAGCTCGCCGCCTGATCCAGCTTTTCCAGGGATGTCGTGCTCAGGTTGGAGGCGGCAGAGGCGCTGGAGTTGATGCTGCTGCTGTTATCCATGGCTTCCTGATTCGATTGAATCTCAGATTATCAAGATCGCGTCTGGGGATTTTGTGGAGGGGATTTGGAATCCAAGAGAACGAATTGGGGATTTATTGAGGGATGATGCGTGATGAAGATATATGTAATGAAACGAAAATAATAATAATTTTAATATCCGTTTGACAGGTCAAAAGCGCATCTGGTGTAGTGGTATCATAGTACCCTCCCACGGTACTGACCAGGGTTCGATTCCCTGGATGCGCACTCCATTTTTAATCTCTCACTTACGTACATTATAGGAGGCTAAAACATGGGCTGCAGAACTAAACAAAATTACAACAGACCTTAATAGGTTTTGTACAAAGAAGCCCAACTAAATAATAAGGAAAAAAGCCAACAATTATAATAACATGGAAAAAACCCAAACACTACCTAATGTGGTGAACTCATTTTTACCAACAATTATAAGAACAAGGAAAAAACCCAAACACGACCTAATGTGATTGAACTCATTTTTGAATTCATTAAGATTATTGTGAGTTGTAGCCATAGTGTAGTAGTCTGCGTATTTCTCTCATGGTTCTTAGACATTTGTTCGAATCCTCCCTTTACCTAAACATATTTTTAGTTTAAATCTATTAAAATAAACTTAATCAACAGTACTTGAATCCTCCCTCCCTAAAGACGCTATAGTTAGATACTTGCCAACTGAATTTTCATCACTAATTGTAAATTGAACACAAGACAATCAATCTCTATCTATGAAGTGATGTCGTTATTAGAATAGGTATGGTTTAGTTAGATCATTTCACATTTTCTTCTTGTTCTACAACGCTATAATATGGCATCATAGCATTTTTTTTTTCTTGATTCTTTGGTGATATTCACTTTGATTTCTTCGTTTTTATTTGATTTCTAGCTAAATCTATTATTTAATCGGTTTGATCTTCAAGATTGATATTCGGCACAATCTATTTGACCTTAAAGAAGTAAGGAAGAAACTCATGACTTGTGACTCGACGCCGGAGAATGATGGATCTGCGATTCATAAGTATCACGACTTAGAATGTCGCGTAGAACCTAAAGATGAGATCAAGAAACATCAAAATTCTCATTGATGGGATAAATATGGAGGATCGGATTCACACTCGACGATGTCTACACCGTTTGGTAACACCCGAAGTTTTTTTTCCTAAAGTACCATATACAATCTACGAGTAAGGTAAAAATAGAATGAAGCTGTGGTGAAAAATGGTTTTGAAGAACTCATTTCAAGGGTTCGAAATGACGACCTAGAAAAAGGTATTCCGCTTAGATTTGGTTACCGAATCGCTCATCAAAGTTATATGGAATTAATTTTTTTTTAAAAAAAAAAAGTTATATGCAATTTATTAAGCTTTCCAATGGATTTGGTAAAACGAAAGATAAATTTGATTTAGTTCACATTATCCACAACATCGGTAAAGTGGACGACGATCTCACCTCCATGCAACCTGCTTGTGTCGACAACGGCTACACCTACAGTTCAAAAAAAATAATTTTTAGCTCATAAACTTACTCATTATAGTTAAAATTATTCATGGTTTGTATTGGTTGGCTATAAAAACCCCCCAAACCTTATTTCTCATTATTCACTAACACATTTTGATCTTGAGGTAGTTCATTCTTTGTTTTTGGCTTTTCCTTTCAAATATTTCATAGTTTCTTGTTGTTCTTGATTGATCTTTGAGATTTTGAGAGATCTTGAAGGAGAGAGATTGATACTTCCTTGTATGAATCTTCTCATTCTCCTCATGGATTGATTCAAGATCAAGACTTTCTTTACTTTATCTTGCATTTCTTTATATACTTTTTTCCTCTTTTGGATTTCTTCTCCACCATGGATTTGTTCATAGCCGTGAACAAGTATAAAGCTTGTTGGGTGTGAGTATGGTTGGGTAATGGTTTGCTTCATAGTTTGAAACTAGTCATAGGGCTTAGATTTAAGTTTCTATCTATTGCAAGATGTTTATTGGTTATGATAGAAGTTGGCCATATCGATCCTAGGAGTATGTTTAACAATAACTTAAAGGTGTTTATTGAAATACGTAAGAGAGTTTGCAAAGGGATTTAACATTCCTATCAAATTAAAGTTTTAGTTTATGGTGTTAGATACATGATTTAGACCAATGTTTAGTGTTTTGCTTTGCATGCTAATCACTATGAGGATCGTAATTGATTAGTTGTGTTTAGTGAAAGGATTATGACCATGGAAGTGGCTTAATCTAGATATGGAGTGTAAACTACTAGTATGCTTATTTGTAGCCCAATGGAATAAAATTGTAACATTTAGCTTTGCTTTCCCACAAAAACCATACTCATGTTATGAGAATATTGACCGTAGTGACTTAGACGACCATAGCCCGGACGAACCAAAAGATTTTTCTTTTGATCCCACTACAACGGCCATGAGGAATCCAGCAAGGACCGGGTGTGAGACTAGGAAGCTCATAGGCGTCAATCCAAAGCTTGTTGACCCAAGAACCCATTAAACCGCGAGAAGGCCCATTTGGAGGAACTTTAAGGCCAAGTCATGTTATTCACGATCCAGCCTCAAAGCGACCAAGTCTAGGACTAAAAAAAGTCCAAAACGACATCCAAGATAAGTGTTTAAGTTATCTCTTTTTTTTTTTTCTTTTTCCATTTTTTTTTTGCATCATCTCAATTTTATATATTGTGATTTATTTCTTTGTAGGTCCTCTGAATTTATAGGTAATTTTACTTGACACTAGGGGGTGGTATTGGATCTGGCATTTGAGAGGATTTTAAGTTTTTTCCAAATCTCTGGTTATTTGACTTGGTATTTGTAAAACCTCTTCCAAATTCAAGGTTATTGTAATGATGATTAATACAAATACCCTTAAATCCTAGGTTATTGAAAAACTGGGATTTCAATAATTAATTATATAAAAAAGGATTTGAGATTATTTTAAAAAGAATTAATAGTTAAAAATCAGGGATTTCAAATATCACCTCAATTGATGGTATATGGCAAAATTCCTTAAAATCTCTGCGATTCAAAATAATTCTAAATCCTTATTCTAATACCCCCACCTAAAACTTTAGTAGTAAGTCTGTAGTGGGGTTTTTGTTTGATTTTATGTCTTTCAATAGACCACAAAAGGTTATGGCTAATGTGATATTTAAAAAGTTCCCTTTCAAATTTTGTAAACAACAAGTTTTTACCAAATATCAATATAGGTGAATTTCTTAGTCTTCACAGCTATGTTTGAGTTCTAGGAATTTTGTGTGTGAATCCTCTACCTCTTGAATTCCTGACTTATCACAGACTCATCATGTCTTATTTAGTGTCCCTTAATCCATTAATCTATCTCCAGTCAATCAGTTAAAACAAAGAAAGCCCCAAGACCAGGTAATTTAGATCCACACGACCAAATGAATTCGTTAATCTACTCATCTAATGAAGAGACCCATACAACCATTCATCAGATCCCATATCCATACTTGTGAGATCAGCCGTGATCTTACATTATTATGACCCAATCTCCATTATATTGCATCAAAATTCTACCTCCCGCAAAGCTTTGATTTTAATTGCGTGTGACTATTGAATATTGAGAGGAAGAGGGGAGGGGAACGAAAATGAAAAAAAAAACGGAAAAGAGAAGAAAGGTAAATACAAGGGAACAATTGTTCCACCATACAGTAGAAACTCTATAAATTAATACTCGATTGATTAATACTCTATAAACTAATACATTTTTTAGGTTCCAAATTAGTTTTTGAGCCAATTAATATATCGATAAATTAATAACTCTATAAGTTAATAAAATAATTTTTAAAAAGTGTAGTCCCAACATTATTAATTTATAGAGTTTCTATTGTATTTTTTTTTGACATCTTGTAGTTATTCCACCATATTTATTTTGAGGACTAAAAGCTTTGATTGATTCACTCGCTGCCTACCGTAAAACTGTGTTTGTGAGTGGTAGCGGTTATTAGCGTTTACCAACAATGACCGTAACAGTTTTCTACATCTTCGAATAGCCACTTACCGCTCCAAAAGCTGCTTTCCACAAGCGTTTGTGGTAGAGAACAATGACGAGCCATTTATTCTTTTTTATAAAAGAAATTAACTTAAAAATTAATTAAAATATTAAAATTGAAAAAATTAATCAAATTTTATTTTCATCAATTCAATATTTATATTGAATTCTTCTTCATAATATATCTTTATAATATATTAATTAAATATATATATATATAAATATAAATATATATTATAAAAAAGTGTTTCAAACCTCTGAAATGTATATTTCATTTTTATTTCACATGTTAATATTAAATTTATTATATAGAAAAATTATTTCAAACCACTTAAGAATATAAAATATCTCTTCAAAATATCTATTTAATTATTTTTTCTATGATTTAGTTTTTGGTATTTTACATTAACTAATAATATTTTTATATATATTTTTTCGTTCTTATATAAATTATAGATTATAAATATATTTCGTAATTTAATGTCAAACTGCTACTATATCCGTTGTCAACCAGTCAAAAATGTCATGAAAACGCATCTGCTTACAAGCGTTATACCAGTCGTGAAAAAAACTCATTAACACTAGAAACCGCAACCGCTCGCTTCCACAAACTCCGACAACCACAGCCACATCTACTGCGGATTAACCAAATTATTACATTTTTTCCTCTTTCCTATATTTTCCCCTTAGACATAAAATTGTTTACTGATTAACAATTCATAGGAATAATGTTCCTCTCTATTCCTTTCCCCTATTAGATGCAACCAATCACATCTATAGTTTTTTTAATTTTTTTTAGATCATTCGATCATTTAACTTTTTTTTTAGATTGCATTTGCAAACATGGTGACTTAGACTTAGCTGATTATTGGTTTCTATCTCCCGCAAAAACTGTGTTTTCGGGTGGTAGCGATTGTTGGCGTTTAGGAACAACCACCATAATCGCTTTCTACCGATTCGAACTGTTACGTATCGCTCGAAATCAAAAGTTTCCTCAAGCAAATGCTTGCGTTTTCGTTTGCGGGCGGGTGCAAGAAGTCAATTTAATTTCAAAATATAAACAAAATTATCTTAAAAGTTAACAGAAATTATAAAAATAGAAAAAATCAATTTTTTTTTATTTTTTTTATCAAATATTTTCATATTAAATTCTTATTCTTAATATATATATATATATATATATATATATATAGAAATATAAATTTAACTATACATATTATATAAAAGATGTTTCAAACATCTTAAAACTTTATATTTCTTATATATTTTGATATGTATATATATATATATATATTATATTAGTTAAAAATATATTTTATAGAATTGTATTTATTAATTATACAATATGTTTCAAATCTCGTAAAATTATCTATTTAACTATTTATTCTATGATTGAGTTTTGGTCTTATACTAACATATAATAAATTTTTATATATAATTTTGGTTCTTATATAAATTATATAATATATGTAATTTTTTTATGTCAAACGTTATTACACCCATTTTCAATCAGACAAAAATGTCCAGCAAACACAACAGTTTATAATCCTCATAAAAAATGTTCAATAACGTTTGAAACCACAACCATCCGATTTCGTAAACTCCCGTAGCCGCAGTTGTATTGTATCCGCCGCATTTAAACCAATCGAGCCCTTAGTATTTGTAATGTGTTATAATTTCTCTTGTTCTATCTAGTTAGGTTGTTAGTTAAATCCTACATTTTACATATTTTGCAGTGCTAAGTTAGACTTGAATCCTAATTGTCATTCAAACCTTTTTTGGTTTCGCTCTTATGGATCTTGCGTTTGTGATATAGGCTAGTATAGATAAAATTAGAAAATTGTTTGAGTTTGACTAAACTGACAAAATCAGCAATCCAGCTACTCATTTCATTATATATCTTAATAGTTCGATTCACAAGATAGTTTATGTGGGACCTAGATCACACACTTTAATTTATATATTTTGCAGAGAATAAAGTGGTTGAATTCTACAAGATCGAAGATAAAAAAAGAGTAAACTCAGAAAGGCTAAGTGTTTGCCAAAGAATCTCGTTGTATTATATTGCTTTGTTACAATTTGAGATTCTTCGATCGCAGGACCTGATTCTAATCAGGTACCTGGACGTATTTAATGAGATAAAAACTTAACAAATAGAAAGTATTTGTTAATTTCTCTCTTGGTATTCTCTGTGTATGAATGGTTGTGTTACAGGTGAAATAGGACGTAAGAGATTATGTTCTCTTTACAAATCTATTTATATAATTAAATAAAACTAGATCCTCCTATATTTCAGCTAACAACTTGACTTGGTCCCTAATTTTTCAGTTTCTGTTGTGGAGCTGCCTTCTTATTTTTAGCTCCTTCACTCGCCAGCTTCTGTCCAAAATCGATGGACCTGAAGAGAGAAAAGGTTCGGGCCAGATTTGGGCCTGACCCAAATCCACCTCCAAAAATTGCCCCCCAGCTCTTTGAGTGAGAAATTGAACTCGAATGGCGGATTTCCTAGTGAAAGTGTGCGCCTAGACCTTGAAACTCCATTCAGGTCACCTAGGGACCTCAAATCTTGAACTTCGTAAAATCTGGGATGTGAACTCTAGGTTCGTTGGAACCTGAATCGCGAGCGTGTGCGGACCTCGATCGAGGTCTCCTTTCAAAGATGGATCTGGATCGCAAGCCAATACTTCTTCAGTTGAGTTGTTGGTCCTGGAGGATCTTGACTTCAAACCTTGCGGATTTAACTTTAATTGAGGATTTTTAGACCTTTAGAACATTCAAGGATTTGAGGACCTTAAAAAACTTTAATCTCTAGGATATTCAAGGATTTGAGGACCTTAAACAACTTTAATCTTTAGGACATTAACGGTTTGAAGACCTAGAATGCCTTTTTACTTAGGATTTTAAAACTTTTGACGCATCGAAGGATTTTAAGACCTTCGAAGGTACACCGCTCTGCGGCAAATCTTAGGATTTCAAGACTTCTTTCAAGGGTAGCAAAGCCTTGAGAATTGGGTGTTTAGGATTTAAAGACCTAAACTCTGTGGTTTCGAGGATTTAAAGACCCCGAAGATTACTCACTTAGGATTTCAGGACCTAAGAATTCAATACTTAAGGATTTTAAGACCTTTTACACATCGAAGGGTTTTAAGACCTTCAACAGTAAACCGAGGATTTTAGGACATGCGGTAGAGCGTGAGGATTTTAGGACCTCATAGGATTTGAAGACATTTTGTTTCTTTTCTTTTATTGATTTACGTATGACTTCAGAATAAATACTTCGATTACTAATATATTGCTTCGATTTTGGGCTTCGAGACTTGTTATAAAAGACTGACCCTGGAATGTTTCCAGGGGGGACCTTGGGCCGCCGAAGTGTTGAAGCTCAAAAGGAAAAGTAGCAGGACCTTCGCCGTTGGGTACCTGAATGATAGAATACCTTTTTTTTTTTAGGGTTGGACTCGATTCAACGAGCTGCCTACGTACCCCGTTAAGGGATTAATCCTGAACGTAATTCGATTTTTATTTTCTCCCTACTGGTAGAGTCTCTTGAGGTTTTTTGCGGACAAAATGGGTAGCTTGATAGGGGCCTTCCCGGTTAGCTCCCAACTTGTCCGCGTTATTATCCTTGGTATTTAGATCATTAGGCCTCATATTGTTGGAAATGAGGCAGAGAAGCCTTAGCCACTTGCTCTTCTTCGTAAATAGCAAACCTCAAGGCCCTATGGAGGGCATCGTCGATAAAGTAGACTTGGTAAATGGATAAATCGCGGCTAAAATGTGAATGTGGAACTAAACCAAACTTAAAAGCATCAATCACTATTTTATGATTGATACTAGGAATTTTAGTCCTTATCGCTTTAAACCTTTCTATATAGGCTTTCAATGGTTCATCCACCGCTTGTTTTAGTTTCCATAGATCTGCCTCTGTGGCAAGGACCTTTACCAAGGTAGAAAAATGCCCGATGAATGCTTTAACGAGCTGTTCAAAGGTGTCTATTAAATTTCCATCCAGGTTCATAAACTATTCTAGGGCTGTCCCTGTTAAATTTTCAGCAAAGAATCGATAATATGCTGGATCTTCTTCTTCCTCAGACAATGTCATCTGCGTTTGCATAGCCAACCTGAAAGATTTAATGAAATCCCTCGGATCGGATTTTCCGTCATACTGAGGAAAACGATATTTCCTTGAATTTCTTATGCGAGCATAAGCAATCCTGTTTATAAATGGGGTCTGCCGAGTTTCATCGATCAGACGGTCAATTTCAGGTGCTGCACTCGTCTCTTTATGGATTCGAGTGTGCATCCTTTGAATTTATGCACTCTGGTTTTCTAGGTACCTTGTCAGATACTCTTGTCCTTCGATTTCAATTTGACTTGGGTTGAAGTAAGGAGGTTGAAATATTGTCTCACTCTCCTCACTACGATATTTTCAGGTCTTTCACCGATTGTTGAGCATCAGCTGTTGTGATTTCAGCTCCAGTAGCATTTGAGCCTACTGCTATTTCGCCTGCATTTAGGGTAGACGCAGGAGTTTGATTATTTAAGAAAGTCTGACGCCGGATCTGACTTTCAGGAGTAAAGTGGAGGTGCATGCCCCTGATTGATGTGGTAGGTCGTCCAAAGGACCTTGATCCTAGATTAGACCCACCCATCCGCTGATCATACAGTTCCTGCCGAGGGATGATATTTCGGATCATCGTATCATGGGTGTCAGATCGTTTTAGGATCTCAGTCAGCATTCCCTGTATGTCATTTAACTAATTTGAACCTGAATTTCCAGGTCGAGAGGGTCCCGTTTTTTGGGATCTGGTACCAACATTAGGATCCGCTTGGTTCTGCGAGACGTTTTCTCCCACAGATCCCAAATTTCCTTGATTTTCAACTCCATCAGCGTGTTGTGCATCTGTTCCAAGAACATTCACCTGGTTGCCCGGTGATTCATCGCCTGAGGAGCTGGATTGGTTGAGACGATTGGCTGATCTGGGTTGTTAGGATTCATCTCTAGACTTGAGGGTACAAGAATTCAATTAATCTTCCCCACAATCGGCGCCAAAATGTGGGACCTAGATCACACACTTAAATTTATATATTTTGCAGAGAAGAAAGTGGTTGAACTCTACAAGATCGAAGATAGAAAAAGAGTAAACTCAGAAAAGCTAAGTGTTTGCCAAAGAATCTCATTGTATTATATTGCTTTGTTACAAGTTGAGATTCCTCGATCGCGGGACCTGATTATAATCAGGTACCTGGATGTATTTAATGAGATAAAAACTTAACAAACAGAGCTCTAATCAGGTATAAGAGCCAAGAAATTTCCCTAAGTATATTTGTATTATGTTTACAAAGCTGTTTTTCTTTGATCATTTTCAAACCAAATTTTTCATGCTTAAACTAATATTTGAACTCTTCTTAAAGCTTTCTACCAGCACCTTGTCAAGAGCGTAGAAAACGTAGGTGTTCCTGGCCGTAAGTCCTAAAGGCAGTCAGACCGTTGGTAAGCCGCAGTTCCGTCCTTGATAAGTCCGGTTAGTTTGCGTGTTACCTTGCGTTTAAGAAAAGTAGTAAGCATGTCATCCTCAGTTAGAAAGTGGTTTAAGTCTAAGCATGCATCTTCTTCTGCATCTCAAAAAATAATTAATTCAAGAGAAATTATGTCAAAAATTACCACCTTTAATCAAGAAATATCGCATGATCATTTACCTCATATTAATAAAGAAAATATTTATCAAATAGGAACTTTGATTTTAAAACTTCATATCCTATAAAAGAACATGAACAAAAAATATCAATACAAAATGAATTTGAAGAAATTAAACTGCTTTCATCAATGGCTTTAGAAAATTATAGATGAAAAGGTTTTAATTATGTTCATTTCGGATTAGTACAAATAGCAATTAAACCACTATCTAGAATCGGAATTGATTCTCCTATACTTTTTGTTATTACGAGATAAAACTCTTTTAAAATTTGAAGATTCTCTATTAGGAGCTATACAATCAAATTTGTGTAACGGAGCAATATATTTTAATTGCACCGCAAACTTTCAAGTAAGTTTATATGATCCAACTATATTTAATACGTTAGTATTAAATGTACACTTACTTGAAATTAAATTTCAACAAGAAAGACATGGTTACCTATTGTTGTATCGAATTTATTTCAAGCAATCTACATCCGAATTTAATATAAGATGTTTATTGCAAGACAATAAAGGTGAAACAACAATACTAGCTGTACATAGCAAAGATACACCAACATCAACTTATACTCCTAAACAATTAAAGTGGACTGAAATTACAATTCCTGATCAATGGAAAATAAATACTACACAACCATCAAGAAATTTTGAACAACGAACTATAACTCGTATTACTGAACAATTAGACGGAAAAAATACTATTAAAATTCGAATCTTTTAGGGAACCATCCCCTCCAAAAATTAGTTCATTTTATCCAAGGTCCTCTTTTTCTGATTACAAAACTGGTAGGGCTAGTAGTGAATCAAGAGATAGTGTAGAATAAGTGTTAACAAAAAATCTTAATTTTCAAGCACCTATAGCCGAACCCGTTCAAACCTCCGAAGTTGGATCAAGTTTTCCTACTTCTCCAACTCCTTCAGATTTTAACTCCATAAATGTTATTTCAAAAGATTTTGCAATTGACAAACAATACCTTAAAGAAGAATTTCTATCCGAAAACAATAAGGATAAAAGACAATGGTATTTTAAAACATTTACTAAAGAAATAACAATTAATTTTAGAGAAATATGGTACAAACATACGAAGAAAATAGAAACTAATATCCCATTTTTCATATGGATTGCAACATATGCCTTAGAAAATAAAATAGAATACCCTTATAAAGGCGAGTCTATTAACACTAGTTCAACTCTATATAGCACGTGGAAAATGACTAATGGAGAAAAACTTAAATCAGTTCATCCACCTTTAAAGGATTTAAAAATACACACGCCTCAAAGAAAAATAATCACTACACCATTTCGAACCAAAGCAAATAGAGACGATAAAGATACACTAAATGTAGCATATATAAAAATAGTATACGAACAAAACAATTATCAAAGTCAAATAGTTCACACTATTTCACGACAAATAGATCACCTAGATAATAAATTAGATAAAGATGAAAACGGTTTAATTATAAATCATCAAACTATTTCACACCCCTTTAGTTCAATCTCACCACCCCTATTTAAACCCTTAGCTAAACAAATTAAATTTCCAGAAAATGAAATTCTAAAATCAATTTCAAGTAGTTTAGAAAAACTAGATAAAAACAAAGGCATCAATATTATTGATGAAAATAGCCAAACTGAACCTGACGAACAAAACATAGAAATTAACCATATAAAAAGAAATTTTCAAAAATCAGAAAAGCCTTATTATCCTAGACATTCTCCACGTGACCTATTATTTGAAGAACACCATAAATTTCCTACAGCAAAATTTTACAATGGGGAAGGTATATATGAATGGAATATAGATGGAAGGTCCAAATATGAAATGATGAACCTATTTCAAGAAATGGGAATTGCAGGATTAGCCTATAAAACTAAGGGAGTAACTGATAAATAAGCATGCGTCATTCTAATCTCTGGATTTAACGGAGCATTAAAATATTGGTGGGATAATGCCTTAGATACAGTAACTCAAGATAACATAATTAATCATACAAAAACTAGGAGACTAGAGGGAGAAGATGGATTATACGAAGAAGAAAAAATTCAAAATGCAACCAAAGTATTATCACATACGATGACTATGCACTTCGTAGGAAACCCTTCTGAAGAATTAACTAGTAAAAACTTGTTTTAACCAATCTTAGATGTCCAACCTTAGGCGATTTTAAATGGTATAAAGATATATTTATAACAAATATATTTCAAAGGAATGATTGTAATCAATCCTTCTGGAAAGAAAGGTTTATCTCAGGATTACCATCATTCTTTGCAAAAAGATTAATTAATAAATTAAAGGATTTTGCTGGAGGCAACCAATACCATGGGATTCTATAACCTACGGTCAATTGTTTGCCTTCGTTAAAAAAAAAGGATTACAAATTTGTCAAAAACATAAAGATAAACAACGAACTGATCAGTTTAGATTTGGTGAGACTATGGGCTCATTTTATGAGCAATATGGTTATCATCAACTTACCCCGCCATCTAGAAAACGAAAAAAGCACCCAAACAAAACAAAAATACATATTCACAACCTTATAGTAAAAGAAAAAACTTCACCAAGAGATTTTCAAATCCTTACTATAAAAGGAATAATGGGACTAAAATTCCAAGTAAAAAATAAAAGATCATATGCTGGAATTGCAAACGTCCTGGACATAAATCCACTGAATGTAAAATGAAAAAGAAAATCAATGAAATTTTCTGAGACCAACAAGACAGTAGAGAAAAATTAGAAAACTTACTACTTTCAGAACCTGAAAACTCCGACGAATTTAGTAGTGAACCTTCTCTAGATATTATAGAAGATGAAAGCGAATCATCTTCTGATGACTCTCGAGATTGTTCAGACAATATTTGCAACTGTAAAACAATAAACGTAATTACTAAAGATTCAGATAAACAATTTCTAATAGATATCATTGACGAAATAGATGATCCCCAAACTAAAAGGGAATATTTAATAAAACTAAAAGATATAATATATAGAGAAAATCAGATATCCACTCCACAACCCTTTAACGTTAACAAAATACTTGATAAATACCCTTCTCCAACATTATTCAAACAAGTAACTATAGGAGAATTACAAGGAGAAGTATAAAATTTAAAGACTCAAGTAAAGGAATTACAACAATTAGTTTATCAACAACAATTTGAACAACTACAAATAAATGCTAAATTAGCTTTAATTGAATCCAAAACCTCTCTACCAACACCCAGTATACCAGAACCTCCCATCAACAAGTAATACACCTGACAAAAAAGATGAAGAAGAATATATTCAGATCATAAACAAAATAAACTATCAAAAATGGTATACAAAAATTACAATACACATAGGCTATGATTTTAAGTTTGACATCATAGCATTACTGGATACCGGAGCTGATCATAACTGTATCAAAGAAGGATTAGTTCCAACAAAATATTACGGAAAAACATACGAAAAACTTACAAAACACAATTTATCCTTGTAAAAAACCTAAGCCAAGAAGTCATATTAGGAACCCCATTCTTCACACAAATATATCCATTTAAAGTCACTGAACTCGGAATTACCACTAAAATTGTAGGATAAAAAATAATGTTCGAATTTTTAACTCCAATGAAAACAAAAGAAATCCTAACTTTACAAAATTCTACAATAGAAAAATCTATAAATCTTATAAATGGGAAACAAAAGCACATTTAATATTTACAACAAGAATTTAAATTTCAACAAATTGAACGTCAATTAAACATTCCGAATCAAACTATCAACAAAATTAAAAAGTTAGAAAATGAATTACTAAACCAAATATGCTCCGACATTCCAAATGCTTTTTGGGAAAGAAAGAAACATATTGCTGAAATCCCTTACGAAAAAGAATTTAATGAAAAAAATATCACAACTAAAACAAGACCTAGTCAAATGAATCAAGAACTTTTAGAACATTGTAAAAAAAAAAATTTAAGAATTATTAGATAAAAAATTAATAAAAAAATCTAAATCACCCTAGAGTTGTTCAGCATTCTACGTAAATAATCAAGCAAAAAAAAAGAGGAGTACCTCGTTTAGTAATTAAATATAAACCTTTAAACAATGTTATACAATGGATAAGATACCTAATACTCAATAAAAGAGATTTATTAAAAAGATTATATGATGCTTGTATCTTTTCAAAATTTGACATGAAAAGGGAATTTTGGCAAATATAGATGATGTATCATGGATTTTACCGGTTTTTTATTATGATGTAGTAGGATTTATGGAGTCTTTGTAGCATGTTTTGAGCATTTATGCAGGATTTACTAGCAAAAGACACTTTGGAGCAAAAAGAGCTAGAAAGAAGGTTTTATGGAAGTTTCCACGTGAATTGAGAAGACTTAGGAGATTTGGAGCCAAAATGAAGAAATGTTATTGCGAGCCCCGAGTCGACCGACTGGAAGAGCTGCAGTCGACCGACTGGAAGAGATGCAGTCGACCGACTGTGACGCCGACTTAATTTAGAAGATTTTCTTATCGGACTTTTCGCGGAACCCTAAACCCTAAGACTCATTCACGACTTACATAAGCACCTCTTAAGCACTAGAAGAGACACGCACCCCACAAGAACTCAGAGCAATACAAGTTTATCTTTGCTTTTTGTTTCCATTGTTTTTAGCTTTTAGATATTGTTCTTATCATTGTTCTAGACTCTAAAGAATGTTAGAGAAGTGTTCTTTCTCATTAGAGCTTCGTGAACATCTAATCTTCTGTTGTCTAATTCGTTTTATATGCACTTCATTCATAAAAAGATGATTTGTTTTACTAAAACCATGTCTGAGTAGTTTATTCATTAGATTTAGGGTTTTCAAAGGGTTTACAAGGGATCATTCTAAACAGTTTTGATTTGTGGAATAAGCCACGTGATTCTTCACTACAAACAGTGTTTCATATTTAGAGGTGACGTAATTAACCATTTTTAGATTATCAAGGTCGATCTTTCTGGCGGAGACGGAGATAGAGACGACGGAAAAATCTGTAGTGAGCAAGGTGCGTTCTAAGTCAAACGAGAGTTTGTTTAGACACCTTGTGAACAGATCTAACTTGTTCGCACTAAAGCTTATTTACTTCCAGCGAAAATCCAA
Source organism: Euclidium syriacum (assembly GCA_900116095.1). Lineage (NCBI taxonomy): Eukaryota > Viridiplantae > Streptophyta > Magnoliopsida > Brassicales > Brassicaceae > Euclidium > Euclidium syriacum. The sequence continues at coordinate 2,857,809 of FPAK01000018.1, read as the reverse complement.
AGAGATTTGAGATTTAGGGATTTAAATAAAGGCTAAAAGGATTTAGTATTTTAAAGTGTTTAGAGTTCAAGAAGTCACCAATAACCGTGATCCTGAGTTTTCCCAACTGATTTCCTTTAGATCTAATGTTCCTTTTAAAGTTTGCAACACATCACAAGTCATTTGCATATTAGAAGTGTCATACTTCGGTCACTTTTGCATCTGAATCCAAACTAGCCATAGCTCTCTGTGGGATCGATAACCTAAATACTACAACTATACACTGTGCACTTGCAGTTAATTTGGGTTAATAACTTCACGCATCAAGTTTTTCTGGCGCCGTTGCCGGGGAACTTCGGTGTTTAGTTTGGTTTTCATTAGGAAATTTGCATTAAGATTTTGCATAAAATTGCATCAAGATATTTTTCGATTGAGACGCCTGGAAACCCTTATTATGATTTGATACAGGTAACAACTCATGATGAATCAGGAAAGAGACACGCAAAGCAGATCAATTGAAGAGGACGAACACCCGAGTCGGCCGACTGTATCACTCAGTCGACCGACTCGCGATCCACCTCAAGAGGAGAAGAAAGAAAAGCAGAAGGAGAAAGAGGATGAAGCCACTGAGACAGCCAACGAAAGCAGTGCCAACACTGCTGAAAGTTCTGAAAACAAGACAATGGAGGACAAAGCCAAGGTAGCACAAAGAGTTATGAGCATGTCAACATCGAACAACTTGACGAACGATTTTTCAAAAGAAGAGAAGAGGAAAGAAGAAACAACAACCGAATCTAGACAGATCCTCGACTCAAAAAGCACTGAAGGGCGCATGATCAACTCAATTTCTGGAGAAACAATTCGTTCCATCCGCACAAGCCCAGTCGACCAGACCCGAGTCGACCGACTTCCACGAAGTCGACCGACTTCCACGAAGTCGACCGACCTGGAGACAGAAACCTAATTCGATTACCTTCAAGACGGAAAGACAAGGTCAACAAGAGATGCCTGGACTAGAAGATGATGTCTATGCTACCACCAATGATGGAAGTTCTGAACTAAATTCCTACCCTGGACAAGGGTATGATCCAAACCACATCAAAGCCGCACTAAAAGAAGACGAGCTCAACATCAATACCAAGTCTATTGGAGATTGAGCCTTATGAGAATGGAAGAAGCAGCCCTCTGAGACACTTGAAGGAAGTAGAAGACACACTGGCACGAATTGCCAAGGATGAAGGTACCTATAACAAGTTATGCCTAAACCTTTTTAAGTACTCTTTGTGTCGAGGAGCTCTACTTTGATATGAGAGACTTGAATCCAAGAATATCAAGACGTGAGAGAATCTGAGGGAAATGTTTATTGATAAGTTCTTGGTTGAACCACGAATGAACATTGCATCATTTACGCAATCCGAAGACGAGACTTTCAATGAAACATGGAGAAGACAGGAGGACCACCTGCGCAATTCCCCAAATCATGGTTTCAATCCAAAGGAGTTAGTTTCAATCTTTTATAAAGGTTTGCTATGGGAGAATCAAGTCATCCTGGACACAATGAGCAATGAGAATTTCGACGCTCTGAATTTCAAGAAGGGAACCCAGCTAATACAAGATTATGTAAGGAGTGAAAGCGTGAATAATAGGGACACCACTCAAATGAAAGCATCAAAGCACGACAGAGAGATCCAAGAGATCAAGAGGAGGTTACTAATGACTGAACTTTCAAATCATGGAAGATAAGAAGATGCCCATTACCAAGGCAAAAGGAAGGCTCAAGAGCAGTCAACCCGAGGACCCTTGCAAAGCAACGCAATGAAACCACTTAGGAGGGTACAACAAGATGGGAATTACAGATGGATGAGTATGAACAATCGACAAGAGATCGCTGAAGAAAGAAGAAGGAGAATGGTGAACGAAAATCTTGGAGGAGGAAATCAATATGGGAAGCCGCGAAGTCATCCTCATTTGAAAATAGATATTGAAAGAGAAGCTGAATAAAGATCCAGGGGAGAACTAAAGATGCTTCAAGTAATCAGACCACCAAGGAGAACCTACAATCAAACAATCAAGACAAAGGAACAAACTGAAGCATTGCAGTCGACTGACCTGGTCATGAAGTCTACCGACCACCCTGGAGACGACCGTCTCTCACTGAGGGACGATCGACTTGACATCTCGGGCAAAGGAGCATTTAATCTCTTTCGAAGTTGTTTCACACCGATCTTCCATTTCAACATCAGAATCCAACCACAAGGAAGAGCATCCAATCCAAGACTATTGAAGATTGAGGAGCCGCTCAAAGGGAGACCATCTCTTGACAAGAAGGGAGCACTTAAGAGAATGTTGATTTGTATAATCGAGCACAAGATAAAAGCAAAGGAACCTCCGGGTATGAGCATCACCAATACCAAGATGCAGGACGTGAAGTCACTGGAAAACAACCCGCAGTACGTGAATAAGATCAAGGGAACAAAGAAATTTGTTGAGGAATCCAAAGGGATCACCCAAAAAGAGAAAAACCAGTTCATGACGAGCAATTCAATCCAATTCAAGGAAATAGGACCACTCCAAAAAGCTGTTCCGAGTGCCTCAGCACAATTTCAAAACGAAGTGAGTATCGCAACAGCCAATCATGGATTCATAACAGAGCTGGAAGGGAGAATCATTAACCATCATCCGCATTCAACCACTCATGACACCTCTACGGCATACAGTTACAAACCGGCCACCACCACTGAACCAGGTTCCACTACCACCACATTAGTTCCAATTCGTGAAGGAATAAAGATTCAAGACACTAGAGAGAGTGGTGGAGGAGCTTGTGACATCTACGCAGAGTCAGATGACCAGATTAATAACCCTTTATGGCAGGGTGAGCAATCTTGCATTCCAAAATGCAAATGATCTCATCATGATGAAGACCGCCCAGTCACTGGTTACTACTAAGGCAACACAACATCCGATTGCCGTTGGCGAACATCAAATGGACACACGAGTCGACCGACTGTGCCCCCAGTCGACCGACTATCGTTCCCTGGAGAAAGAACTCAAATCACAGCAAGTCAACAAGCTATCTCACACACAAGATGAAGTAGAAGCCAAGAAGATGAACTTTGGAAGTAATGAAGACGATGTTATCAAGATGAATTGCACCATAAACAGCAAGAAGTACCCCAACTCAGCTGTTATTCATGGGAACGAAGTCAATATGGTATCTGCCACCCTCGCAACAACTTGGGGAGAAACTGAAAAATGTGATTTAATGCTGAGGTCAGAGGACGGAACCCTCTGTGTAGCAATGGGATTAACCAGAAATATCACAATGCGCGTTAACAAGGTAGCAGTCGTCACAGATTTTGTTGTACTCCGCTCGATCGATTTAACTGAACAGCAATTCATCCTCGGACGACCATTCTTTACACGCCTGGAGTCGCAGTACGAAAGTATTTTCAGTTGCCCTTGCACCCACCTCACGAGCACAACCAGCCCCTATCAATCATCAACGCGGATGCTAGAAGCAATGCTTCCACACCACCTCGGCCATAGTCGCCAACTTTAGTCAAGCTACTGACTATAAACAAGCGCTGAATGGGAGACAACCCACTAGGTACGTTTCATTATCATTTTTAGGTGTTTTTGATTTTTTTTTTTCAGGCGAGGAGATTAAGCAAAACTGGACTATACACTACCTGAGTCGACCGACCTCTCATTAGGGTCGGCCGACTTCAACTCGGAGCTACCGCGTTCGATCCTTTTAAATTTCATTTCGGATATCATTCGCATTTCTTCTCACTTTTGTTACACCGGGACAGTGTAATTTAAGTCTGGGGGAGTTTATCCACGCCAATGAAGTTCTTGTTGTTTATCTCATGGTTTTTTGCCTTGTTTTTAGTTGTTTTTATCGAGCCAAACCGTTGACGGAACAATGATTAACCTGGGACACTAATCACATTTTGTTTCAAACTTAAGACCATTGATGCAGGAACACAGTTAGAGTCTATGCTATTGGAAAACCTTGACACAGTTCAATCAACCAGAAAATACCCATATCCTTGAGTCATGAAATCATTGTAAGTCTGAGCTATTGTACTTTTGATGTATCAAGGATTTTACCGGTTTTCTGCCATGATATAGTAGGTTTTATGGAGTCCTTGTAGCATGTTTTGAGTATTTATGCAAGATCTACTAGCAAAAGACACGTTGGAGCAAAAAGAGCTAAAAAGAAGATTTTATGGAAGTTTCCACGTGAATTGAGAAGACTTAGAAGATTTGGAGCCAAAATGAAGAAATGTTACTGCGAGCCCTGAGTCGACCGACTGGAAGCGCTACAGTCGACCGACTATGACGCCGACTTAATTTAGAAGATTTTCTTATCGGGCCTTTCGCGGAACCCTAGACCCTAAGACTCATTCACGACTTACATAAGCACTTGAAGAGGCACGCACCCCAAAAGAACTCAGAGCAACACAAGTTTCTCTTTGCTTTTTGTTTCCATTGTTTTAGCTTTCAGATATTATTCTTATCATTGTTCTAGACTCTGAAGAAGGTTAGAGAAGTGTTCTTTCTCAATTGAGTTTCGTGAACCTCTGATCTTCTATTGTCTAATTCGTTTCATATGCACTTCATTCATAAAAAGATGATTTGTTTTAATAAAACCATGTCTCAGTAGTTTATTCATTAGATCTAGGGTTTTCAAAGGGTTTACAAAGGATCATTCTAAACGGTTTTGATTTGTGGAATAAGCCACGTGATTCTTCACTACAAACAGTATTTCATATTTAGAGGTGACGTAATTAACCACTTTTAGATCATCAAGGTCTATCTTTCTACTGGAGACGAAGATAGAGACGCCGGAAGAGTCTGTAGTGAGCAAGGTGCGTTCTAAGTCAAACGAGAGTTTGTTTAGACACCTTGTGAACAGATCTAACTTGTTCGCATTAAAGCTTATTTACTTCCAGCAACAATCCAAAGATACTTGAGATTTAGGGATTTAAATAAAGGCTATTTTCTAGTACACCAATAGGATTTAGTATTTTAAAGTGTTTAGAGTTAAAGAAGTCACCAATAAACCGTGATCCTGAGTTTTCCCAACTGATTTCCCTTAGATCTAATGTTTCTTTTAAAGTTTGCATCACATGACAAGTCATTAGCATAGTAGAATTGTCATAGTTCGGTTACATTTGCATCTGAATCCAAACTAGCCATAGCTCTCTGTCGGATCGATACTACAACTGTACACTGTGCACTTGCAGTTAATTTTGGGTGAATAACTTCACGCATCACCTTTCATAACTATATGGGTCAGTCCTCGTTCAAAGTCATAATGAGATGTCTGGATATCTATAGCATTCCACTCTCCCTTATTTTAATGAAAAGAATCCGTTTTTAACTAAAACCTAGTGATGAGGCAGAGGGAAATTCCTTAGGACGCCAATTATTCGTCACTAGAAGCTCGGGATCTATGCGGTTAGGAAAATTTCCTGCGATACCATTATCCATTTGAACCTTTGAGAACTTGGTTGACAGCGAGGTTAGGAAAATTTCCTGCAATACCACTATTCGCTTAAACCTTGAGAGTTTCAAAAGATGAAGAAATGAATAAGTCTGGGGGAGAGTGAAGTAATTTTATGACTTCTTATTATGATATTGAAAAGGGAAGGAACTTGTTACTTGGGCAGTACTTCTATGGTTTTTAAATAGCTATGATGCTTTCGATTGTAAATCGTGGGGAATGCATGAAAGATTGTTGAGTCGATAGGGAATGTACATGTTGGTCTTGACTTGATTGGTTCTGGCATTGATAAACTTTTCGCTTATGTGATTTCTCAATGAGTTCCCAAAGTCGTTATAACTTTACCTAGCAGCCTAGATTATTTGCTTGAAGACAAGCAAAGGTTTAAGTCTGGGGGAGTTTGATGTATCATGGATTTTACCGGTTTTCTACCATGATATAGTAGGATTTATGGAGTCTTTGTAGCATGTTTTGAGCATTTATGCAGGATTTACTAGCAAAAGACACTTTGGAGCAAAAAGAGCTAGAAAGAAGGTTTTATGGAAGTTTCCACGTGAATTGAGAAGACTTAGAAGATTTGGAGCCAAAATGAAGAAATGTTACTGCGAGCCCCGAGTCGACCGACTGGAAGCGCTACAGTCGACCGACTATGACGCCAACTTAATTTAGAAGATTTTCTTATCGGGCCTTTCGCGGAACCCTAGACCCTAAGACTCATTCACGACCTATATAAGCACTTGAAGAGGAACGCACCCCAAAAGAACTCAGAGCAACACAAGTTTCTCTTTGCTTTTTGTTTCCATTGTTTTAGCTTTTAGATATTATTCTTATCATTGTTCTAGACTCTGAAGAAGGTTAGAGAAGTGTTCTTTCTCAATTGAGTTTCGTGAACCTCTGATCTTCTATTGTCTAATTCGTTTCATATGCACTTCATTCATAAAAAGATGATTTGTTTTAATAAAACCATGTCTGAGTAGTTTATTCATTAGATCTAGGGTTTTCAAAGGGTTTACAAAGGATCATTCTAAACGGTTTTGATTTGTGGAATAAGCCACGTGATTCTTCACTACAAACAGTGTTTCATATTTAGAGGTGACGTAATTAACCACTTTTAGATCATCAAGGTCGATCTTTCTACCGGAGACGGAGGTAGAGACGCCGGAAGAGTCTGTAGTGAACAATGTGCGTTCTAAATAAAACGAGAGTTTGTTTAGACACCTTGTGAACAGATCTAACTTGTTCGCATTAAAGCTTATTTACTTCCAGCGACAATCCAATGAGATTTGACATTTAGGGATTTAAATAAAGGCTATTTTCTAGTACACCAATAGGATCTAGTATTTTAAAGTGTTTAGAGTTAAAGAAGTCACCAATAAACCGTGATCCTGAGTTTTCCCAACTGACTTCCCTTAGATCTAATGTTTTTTTAAAAGTTTGCATCACATCACAAGTCATTAGCATAGTAGAATTGTCATAGTTCGGTTACATTTGCATCTGAATCCAAACTAGCCATAGCTCTCTGTCGGATCGATACTACAACTGTACACTGTGCACTTGCAGTTAATTTTGGGTGAATAACTTCACGCATCAACTTTCATAACTATATGGCTCAGTCCTCGTTCAATGTCATAATGAGAATGTCTGGATATCTTTAGCATTCCACTATCCCTTATTTTAAAGAAAAGAATCCGTCTTTAACTACAACCTAGTGATGAGGCAGAGGGAAATTCCTTAGGACGCCAATTATTCGTCACTAGAAGCTCGGGATCTATGCGGTTAGGAAAATTTCCTGCGATACCATTATCCATTTGAACCTTTGAGAACTTGGTTGGCAGCGAGGTTAGGAAAATTTCCTGCAATACCACTATTCGCTTAAACCTTGAGAGTTTCAAAAGATGAAGAAATGAATAAGTCTGGGGGAGAGTGAAGTAATTTTATGACTTCTTATTATGATATTGAAAAGGGAAGGAACTTGTTACTTGGGCAGTACTTCTATGGTTTTGAAATAGCTATGATGCTTTCGATTGTAAATCGTGGGGAATGCATGAAAGATTGTTGAGTCGATAGGGAATGTACATGTTGGTCTTGACTTGATTGGTTCTGGCATTGATAAACTTTTCGCTTATGTGATTTCTCAATGAGTTCCCAAAGTCGTTATAACTTTACCTAGCAGCCTAGATTATTTGCTTGAAGACAAGCAAAGGTTTAAGTCTGGGGGAGTTTGATGTATCATGGATTTTACCGGTTTTCTACCATGATATAGTAGGATTTATGGAGTCTTTGTAGCATGTTTTGAGCATTTATGCAGGATTTACTAGCAAAAGACACTTTGGAGCAAAAAGAGCTAGAAAGAAGGTTTTATGGAAGTTTCCACGTGAATTGAGAAGACTTAGAAGATTTGGAGCCAAAATGAAGAAATGTTACTGCGAGCCCCGAGTCGACCGACTGGAAGAGCTACAGTCGACCGACTATGACGCCGACTTAATTTAGAAGATTTTCTTATCGGGCCTTTCGCGGAACCCTAGACCCTAAGACTCATTCACGACCTATATAAGCACTTGAAGAGGAACGCACCCCAAAAGAACTCAGAGCAACACAAGTTTCTCTTTGCTTTTTGTTTCCATTGTTTTAGCTTTTAGATATTATTCTTATCATTGTTCTAGACTCTGAAGAAGGTTAGAGAAGTGTTCTTTCTCAATTGAGTTTCGTGAACCTCTGATCTTCTATTGTCTAATTCGTTTCATATGCACTTCATTCATAAAAAGATGATTTGTTTTAATAAAACCATGTCTGAGTAGTTTATTCATTAGATCTAGGGTTTTCAAAGGGTTTACAAAGGATCATTCTAAACGGTTTTGATTTGTGGAATAAGCCACGTGATTCTTCACTACAAACAGTGTTTCATATTTAGAGGTGACGTAATTAACCACTTTTAGATCATCAAGGTCGATCTTTCTACCGGAGACGGAGGTAGAGACGCCGGAAGAGTCTGTAGTGAACAATGTGCGTTCTAAGTCAAACGAGAGTTTGTTTAGACACCTTGTGAACAGATCTAACTTGTTCGCATTAAAGCTTATTTACTTCCAGCGACAATCCAAAGAGATTTGAGTTTGAGGGATTTAAATAAAGGCTATTTTCTAGTACGCCAATATGATTTAGTGTTTTAAAGTGTTTAGAGTTCAAGAAGTCACCAATAACCGTGATCCTGAGTTTTCGCAATTGATTTCCTTTAGATCTAATGTTCATTTTAAAGTTTGCAACACATCACAAGTCATTTGCATATTAGAATTGTCATAGTTCGGTCACTTTTGCATCTGAATCCAAACTAGTCATAGCTCTCTGTGGGATCGATAACCTAAATACTACAATTGTACATTGTGCACTTGCAGTTAATTTTGGGTGAATAACTTCATGCATCAATAGATAGCCGAAAAATATAAATATAAAACGGCATTCACCGTGCCTTTCAGGCATTATGAATGGAATGTTATTCTATTTGGTTTAAAAAACGCACCTTCTGAATTTCAAAACATTATGAACGAAATCTTTATCCCATATTCCAAATTTTATATAGTATATAGAGATGATGTATTAATATTTTCAAAATCTATTGACCAACATTTTAAACATATATATACATTCTTAAATGTAGGCAAAAAACATTGTTTGGTCGTATATGCAAAAAAGATGCAAATATTTCAAACAAGAATTAGATTTTTAGGGCATAAAATCTACCAAGGAACTATTATACCTATATCAAGATCTATAGAATTTGCAAACAAATTCCCAGACGAAATTAAAAAAAAAAAAACTCAATTACAACGATTATTAGGATGTTTAAACTATATATCAGATTTTCTACCCAATATAAGAAAAATTACTTAACCATTATTTTAGAGATTGCAAAAGAATCCAGTCGCATGGTCTAGTCAACATACTAGCATAGTCCAGGAAATTAAGGAAAAGGTAACAACCCTACCGTGTCTATTTATCCCTCATCCCGATGCATTCATGATAGTAGAAACATATGCATCCGAAATAGGATATGGAGGGGTCCTTAAGCAAAAAATACAAGAGTCTAATCAAGAGTCGATAGTCCGTTTTCATTCAGGAGTATGGTTAGGACCACAAAAGAATTATTCTACAGTTAAAAAGGAAGTTTTATCGATAGTAAATAATATTTATAAATTTCAAGATGATTTAATCAATAAAAGGTTTTTATTACGCGTTGATTGTATATCCGCTAAAGAGATTTTACAAAAGGATATAAAAAATTTGGTTTCTAAACAAATTTTTGCAAGATGGCAAGCTTTTCTATCGGTTTTTGATTTTGATATACAATATATAAAAGATAAAAAAAATTGTTTACCCGATTTTCTAACAAGAGAGTATTTACAGGAAAAATCACAGGACAATAAAGATGAGTGATCAAAAAAGGCCGATGTCCGCAGCAGATTACATTAAGAATCAATCACACCTACAAGGAAAACCATTAGCAATCAATAACAAATTTTCCGCATTAGCAAAATTTCCCCCTTTATCTTACGCCAAAGCCGTTAACCAAGACCAAAATAAAACATCCACCTCCCAAAATTCTATAGAAAAAAAATCCTCATACCTCATCAAACCACATCGCCGCCAGCATTTACTCACCACCTCATTTACCCAACCTATATCCTTAAAAGACTTAACAAACTACACCAACCGTATAAGGAAGATACGGTTCTTGATAGGGTTATCGGTAGGATATTGACTATCTTTAAGGAAGATACGGTTGGTGTAGTTGGTTAAGTCTTACCAATCCATTGGTCCATTACCCAAAATAGCCTTCCATATAGACATGAGAGTTCCATGGATATTATCCTGGCATTTTAACCTAATTCCCTTTCTCCCCGATATGCCATATTCATTAGTTCGAGAATACCGAGTAAAATGGTGGGATAAGTATAACTTAGACCGATGTTCCGTCACCAATCTAGAAAAATGGATCCAAACACATCACCAACTCAAGAAATCCATAGCAACAGTATGCCGAGCCTTACCACCAATCCAAACCAAACCAATAACCACACCTACTCAAAACCCAAAACCACCAAGCCCATCAGAATCAACAGCCTCATCCTCGGAATCCAAAAAAGACAAGACCAAAGCAAAACTCAAGAAAATCATGGAGGCAATCGCTATGCAAATATCTTCCTCTGACGAAGAAGACGACGTTATTCAAGATACACAAGCAAAAGACATCGATTGATATGGAGGACCACTTTCACAAGACTCATTCTCACTCTAAAAAAACAAAATATCTATATATATATATATATATGCATGTAAAAAAAATAATAATAATAATATGTAAAATATAAACCGACAAAATTTCTATCTGTTGTATCTACCTCAACTTTTTAGGTATTCTGAAGATCACTATCCAATAAAATCAAGACTCAGCAAAAATAAACCATAGAAGAAAAAGAAGTTCAAGTTTCAAAGTTCTACTACTCAAAAGAAAGAAGAGGAAATCGACAAAATCAAAGGTATCTTCAAGAAGAAAACAAAATCATCAATTACAGCATTACTATTTCCACAAATTCAGAGACCACCAAAAGACAAAACATCAAGATTAGTCATCAATAAGTGTTACTAAGCACTCCAACATCAAGACACTTCACCGTACAAGTTTTAAACTTATCTTCTTAACAATATTTTGTATAAATAAGAAAAGAAAGAGAGAGAATAGGGCAGAGTGAATTTTGAGAGAAACTTTTCTACACCTTCATATTCTCTAAAGTTTTTCACTGTACTTTTAAGTTTTGTATATTGATCTTGTAAAATATATCAAGTTAATAAAAGTAAGTTTTCATCATCGTACTTTTCCATACTTTCTTTACAAGATTCTAGTTTTGTTTTCCATCTTTTACATATAGAATTTAGAACTTTAGTATATACAAACTTCTATTACTTTGATTATATACTTAAGTTATATAACCTGGGATGCCAAAAGGTGGGACATATATCACACACTTAAATTTATATAATTTGCAGAGAAGAAAGTGGTTGAACTCTACAAGATCGAAGATAGAAAAAGAGTAAACTCAGAAAAGCTAAGTATTTGCCAAAGAATCTCGTTGTATTAAATTGCTTTGTTACAAGTTGAGATTCCTCTATCGTAGGACATGATTCTAATCAGGTATCTAAACGTATTTAATGAGATAAAAACTTAACAAACAGAAAGTATTTGTTAATTTCTCTCTTGGTATTCTCTGTGTATGAATGGTTGTGTTACAGGTGAAATAGGACGTAAGAGATTATGTTCTCTTTACGAATCTATTTATATAATTAAATAAAACTAGATCCTCCTATATTTCAGCTAACAACTTGACTTGATTACTGATTTTTCAGTTTCTATTGTGGAGTTGCCTCCTTATTTTTAACTCTTCCATTCGCCAGCTTCTATCTAATATCGATGGATCTAAAGAGAATAAAGATTCGGGCCTCACTCAAATCCACTTCGAACAGTTTAGCTAAACTACAACGTCAGTTTGTATTTATTTTGTGGAAGTCTTTGGATGTATGTACTGTAACTCACTGTCACATCAATAAAGACGTCAACGATTAGAAAAAGAAACAATTGACAAGGCCTCACAAAATTCTCCTCAACACTACGATATAAAAGTTTGCGCCTAATTATGGTGACATTGACGATCAAGCGTATCTTATGATTCTTATCACATAATACATGAATTCAAACAACACCGACTTAGCTGGTTTGGTTCTCTTTTTTAATTTTAATTAATAGATATTTATTCATTTGTTGGTCGACCATGACCAAAATACCAAGTTGATATTTAAATTATTCTTTAATAGCTGGCACGAGGTTATCTTCCCTGTCGTCTCCACGTGGTAGTATTTTACAGATTGTAACCATTTGTGAGAGACTTTGAATTTTGTGACCGCGACTAATTACTCTAGTTGCAACTAGTTCGTTCAATCGCTAACCACTTGCCGCAGCGGATACTTAATCGCTTTTATCTTTACCGATCACAGAAACTATGTCAAAATCAATAATGATACGAGTATTTTAAAAGTTTGTGACATGGAATTCCTTATGAGATAATAACAGACAACGGTTCAAAGTTTATTTCAAATAATTTCGAAATCTTTTATGAAAAATGGAAAATTCGATTGAACAAGTCGACTCTGAGGTATCTCCAGGGAAATGGACAGGCCGAAACTACAAACAAGACAATTGTAGTTGGAATAAAGAAAAGGTTACTCGGTAAAAGGAGCGTTGGTCGGACGAAATAGATGGAGTGTGGTGGTCCCATAGAACAACTCCTCGAAGTGCGTCAGGGCAAACCCCTTTCTCACTTTCCCATGGTATGGAAACAATGTCTCCCGCTTAAGTTAGAGTACCGAGTTTGTGAAGAACTCTAATGATACACGATACTGAGATAAACGATACAAAGTTAAAAGATCGGAATGATGAAATCCAGAAACTTTGAGATCATGCTTTACTTCGTATTCAAAATTATCAACAAGTCGCTTCCCGATATTAAAACAAAAGAGTCCAAGATCGCCCTCTAGACGAAGGAGATTTAGTCTTACGGAAGGTATTTGAAAATACTAAGGAGCCAAGAGCTGGTAAACTTGGAGCTAGGTGGGAGAGTCCTTACTTAGTAATAAAGAAAGTTAAACCCGGAGCTTATCGATTACAAACCATGGATGGCGAAAATGTACCTCGTGCTTGGAATTCTTACCACTTAAAGCAGTATCATTGTGCGGATGGGCCGTAAGGTCAAAAAAAAAAAAAACAAACCCTAGTGAGGTTCGAACTACGGATGGCTTGATCCCTTTCGGGTACGTAGGCAACTCTTCGGAGTCCAACTATAACCAAAAATAAAAATCGGTACCTTCATCACGTACTCGATAACAAGGTTCGTCCCATTACACATTCTTTACAGAATGCAGCTGGAATTTTGGAGCTTGATAAAGTAGAGCCGAGGAATTGTAAGGCAAAGTCGGGTCATTCCCGCATTTTAAAACCACTTTAAATATTGTAATTCGATAAAGTAGAATCCAGTATAACAGATAAGGATTGAGCATTTCTCGTTAAATCAATATTAAAAAAAATTATGATGACAAGAGCTTATAATGTGATAAAGTGACATTTGAATTAAAGTCATCAATTTCTCTGATTAACAAAAAGAAACAATAATAATAAGCGATAAATTACAATAGATTCCGAAACTTCGGAATATATCCGTACAAGATAAAAATAAAAAGAAAAAAAAGACTACAATTTAAGAAAATATCCGTAAGGATACAAACTCCAATAGCTAAGTTTATCTTCACGTCGTCCGAGCAAAAGTTACATTCATGGGTTCCTCGGGACAAATTTGGAATGGTCAGATCCGAAGGACTAAGAGGAAAGTTGGGGAAGTCTTTCACTCGACGTTCAAGATTATTCAGCTGGGAAGAAAGTTCTTCTTTCATGATGGAAGGAACGTGAACTTTCTCCTTCTCAAGCATTTCAACTAGATCGCACTTGCCTTTCACCAGGTAAAATAAATCAGTCGGAGAATTACGAAGCCGGCTTGCGTCAACGTATTTCCGATTCTTTTCAAACTTACCCCTGCATTCTCCAAGAGTGTCGAGCCGACCGATCATCTTGTCGTCCATTTCGTTCTCCTCCGTTTTAATCCCACTCGGCCCAGAAGCAAGCTCGGATGGTTTAGATTGCTGAATTGCTTATAATCCGCGTTCAAGACACCTGGTTTGACCCGCGAATTTGACAGCCTCTAGGGATTCTTGTTCGGCTATCCTTCGAACAATTTCAGAGTCATGGGAAGCATTCTTCAATTTGAATTTCAACTCCTTAATTTCCGCCTCATTGGTGATTGTTTGGCCTCAGAATCCGAAACAAGACGATTGAAAATAGCTGATGTCTGCGAATAAAGAGAGAGACGAGGTGAATAAATAAAACTGACAGAATAAAAGGAAATATGAAGAAGTATGACATTTACAAACCTTGAAGTGAGAAGCGGCTGCACTTTCAATCAATAAATTCTTCTCGACCTCGGAAAGAAGAGGAAGAGAACTGGATTGGCCTCCGAGCATGCCAAAAAGTTAGGCACATTCTTTCCGATCATCAAAAAAAGGAACTTCCTTCCCAAAGGGGTATTGAAAAGGATGCAAAGAAGTCGAGATAAGCAATCCCTGATTGGGAACATTATCCAAGCTTTTTCTTTTGGAAGCTCGGGATACGGGTTTTAGGGAATCGGCAGAAGGAGCAAGCTTACTCGCTTCAGGGACAGAGGCAACGGAAGTTATTGCTCCAGAGGATGCAAGGCCTTATTTGTTTTTAGGATGGGTCATGATTATGGAGCTCTTTTTCCCACATCGGGGATCGGAGATGGGAATATTCGCGCTTCCTCCTGGATTTTAAGAGTCCGTGACGGGAATTACCATGGTTTGCTCCGAACTTGGAGGCATCAAAGTGGAAATTTTTTCGTCGCCAGACGAAATAGTAATTTTTGTGTCTGGATGAGCTATTGAAAGCGGAAGAGAGGCAGGGGTAGACACCAAAGTACAAATCGTGTCTATTTTTATTTGGATTGAAGTATTTTGGAGAGAAGCTTCGGTCGCTTCAGTTTTTCTTTTCTTTCTTCGTTGCTTTTCTTCGGGAGTTCCCGAAGGAGCTCGTTTGGTTGGGAGTGACTTTGGAGTATTTTGTTCCCAAGAAATCGTTTGTATGTCTGACGCTTTTTTCTCTTTGGCGTTTGACTCCTCTGGTTTGAGGACAACTAACCGGGGACTGTAGACATTGAGATTCTTCAGGAAAGGATTCGACATTGTTTTTGAAGAATTAGAGAGTTTGAAAGAAGATTATGAAGTGATGAGGATGGAGTTATGGTCTAGGAGGTCAGTATTTATAAGGCAAGATGCATCTTTTCTTCTTCCCCATTCATTGCGTCCCTTTAAGGAGTGACACGTCATAAATAAGGCGAAAGGGTTTGAGAGTTCCGAGATTTCAGCACACGCATTAGAGGGGACCTTTCATTTTCTGTATTTTTCCCACTAAGACTAATCGATGAAACATAGACATAAGAAATTTCCAAGATTTCTGAAGAACAAGATCGTCAACAACCGAGCTTCACTTATCAACAAGCTACATTACTTTGAAATTCACCGACTCTTCCCTAAGATTATCCTCGGACAAACTGGGGGGGGGGGACTTAATGTTGATGGTGGGATTAGCATCCTGGATCAATAGCTTGGCGATAATTGAGTTTCGGTCCCTTCTGATCTTTTCCTAATTACGAATTAGGTCTTACGTCCCTTCAATAGGATTTTAACCTTTGGCCCAGATGACCGAAGAACACATCGGTAAAGAATGGTTGGATTTTAGTGTCCGAAGCGGGGTTATAAACTACTTCGTCCAAAGTCGAAGTCAAAGCTCGGATAGAACAAGATCAAATTTTATCACAGATTCCGAAGTCAAAGCTCGGACAGAATAATATCAAATCTTATCACAGATTCTCTGATTTCGGAAAAATGGAATATTTCCATTTTACCGAGGTTAGCCCACGGGCTTAGATGACCGACTACTGATATATATAAATACATACCCCCCTTCACTAACAGAGGTATTCAGAATCGAGGAGAAGAATTACTAGCAAACCTAAGTTTAATACTTCTTTTTGATAAAGTTAACTCGACATTTTGAGTTAACACCTTTGTAATCGATATCAATAATAAAACTTCTTTTCGAGGATTCTTTTTGTCTTTCTTTTATTTACTTAACTTATTCCAAAAATGAACCCCCCTAATTATAAATAATTAGAAGTTGAACCCAGTATCAACAGTGCGCCGAACAAGTTTTATCCACGAAATAACACGAGCTTTAAGAAGCAAGCTCCTGCTCCCATGAAGAACAAATTTAATGGAAAGTGCAATCCTTGTGGCAAGTTTGGTCATAGATCCTCAGGGTGTCGTCGCAAGGCTAATTCCGATAAGATTCAGGCTTACCTAAAGGAACAAGACTTGTGTGCAGTGGTCACATAAGTTAACGTGGTAGAAGAAAACCCTAGAGCATGGTCTTATGACACTGGTGCTACCACTCAGGCCTGCACTAACAAAGAAATGTTCAGTACCTATCAGGAGTGCAAGACTGATGATCAACTGAGGATGAGAAACATCTCCCAAGCTAAGGTTGAAGGTACGGACAAAGTCGTGTTGAAGATGACTTCAAGCATGAAAGTTACTCTCAACAACGTGAAGCATGTTCCAGAAATGAGGAAAAACCTAATCTCTTGTACAGTGATGAGCAAGCACAATTTTTCAGTCCACTTTGAAGCTGACCAGCTGATCATTAGAAATAATGGTGTTTTCGTAGGAAAACGTTTTGTTAAGTCAGGGTTAATCAAAATGTTTGCAATGAAAATTCTGAAGAAAGACAGCTGTAACGAATTCCAAAGTTTCAATGAATAAGAAACCAGTTGCTTATATAATTGAGTATTCTAATATTAACATGAACTTTTAGGACATGTGAATTATAAGTCTATACAAAGACAAATGAACATGAGCATGATCCCAAAATGAAAAATTAGCAAAGAAAATGTGAGATATGTGTCCAAGGAAAACTCACGAACACACCATCACCTTATGTTGAAAGAACAATCGAACCTCTCGAATTAGTCCACACGAACTTGCGTGAATTAAAATATATACAATCAAGAGGCGGTAAAAAGTATTTTGTGACTTTCATAGAAAATTGTACAAGATACTGCTACGTATACTTGATGCGTAGTAAATACGAAGTTTTGGACAAATTCAATGAGTACAAACTGGAAGTTGAAAAACACATGGAAAATACTACCAAGATAGTCAGAAGTGATAGAGGTGGAAAATATGATCGACCATTCAATGCATTTTGTCAATTAAACAACATTATCCATCAAACAACAACACCTTATTCACCTGAATCCAACAGAGTTTCGAAAAGAAAGAACCAAACTTTAAAGGAAATGATGAATGCAATATTGCAAGAATCGGGACTACCCCAGAACTTGTGGGGCGGGGGGTATGGGGAAGCGTTGCTCCCCACAAATAATATCCTCAAAAAAATACGTCATAAGGTAACTGAAAAAATGCCATATGAGCTATGGAAAGGAAATGTACCTTCGTACAAATACCTTAAAGTGTGGGGGTGCTTGGAAAAAGTCGTAGTGCCACCTCCAAAAAAGGTCATGGTTGGACCTAAGACTGTGGATTGTATCTTTATCGAATATACTTACAATACCAGTGCTTATCGATTTATGGTACATAAGTTAGATGTATTAGACATCCCTGTCAATACTATAATAGAATCAAGGAATGCATCAATCTTTGAACACATATTTTCATATAAGGATAAGCAAAATCTGAAACGTACTCTTGAAGAAAGAGATGTCGTTACTCCAGTCAATGGAAGGGTAGTAGAACAGGTTGAAGATGAACCTAGACGCATAAAAAGGGCTCGCACAGAAAAACCTTATGGTAAATATTTCTTGACGATATTTCTCATTGAAAATGAGCCGAGATCTTACACATAAGCTATTTCCACATCGAAAGCTCCTTACTTGAAGGAAGCTGTCAATAGTGAGATGGATTTTGTTATGCAGAATCATATCTATGAGTTAACTGACTTACCTCAAGGATTTGTAACACTAGGGTGTAAATGGATCTTCAAGACCAAGTTAAAAGCTGATGATTCTATAGATAAGTACAAGACACGTCTTGTGGTGCAAGGATTTAGACAAAAGGAAAGTCTATATTTCTTTGACACCTATTCTCTTGTAACAAGAATAAATTCGATCAGAATGATGATTGGTGTAGCTGCCTTACGAGGCTTGGAAATTCATCAAATGGATGTTAAAACTGCATTTCTAAATGGTGATTTAGAAAAATAGATATACATGAAACAACCAAAAGGTTTCGTGGTTAAGGGTCAAGAACACAAAGTGTGTAGACTCGTGAAATCATACTATGGTCTGAAACAAGCTCCAAAACAATGGCATGAAAAATTTGACAAATCGATGATGTCAAATGGGTTCAGCATTAACGAATGTGATAAATGCATCTACTACAAGAGTTCTCCAAATGGATATGTCTTGCTATGTTTATATGTAGATGACATGTTTATCATTGGCAGTAACAAGGATATCATCCAACAAACCAAGAACATGCTCAATGAAAAATTTGACATGAAAGACATGGGACTTGCAGATGTCATTCTTGGGATTAAATTAATTCAGAATTCAGGTGGAATTCTCAAGATCATTATACTGAAAAGGTCCTAGAGAGGTTTAAGACCTACTCGAATGAAACCGCAAAAAATCTAATGGATATGTGATGCATGAATTATTTCATCTAAATATGACTGCAAGTGAACAGTTTACAATTGTAGTATTAAAAGTTATCGATCCTATAGAGATTATGTCGAGTTCCAATTCTAACCAGGAAGCTGAATGATTCTAAGTAACTTAGTTAGTATTTGTTTTGCTGTAACTTATGGATTAAGGGTGCTAGATCAAGGGAAGTATCACAGGAGATATAAATCAACACAAAATCAACAACCAATAGACTTAAAAACAGAAGGCGTAGATATATAACACCCGATTTCCTGAGCAACTATACCTATGTACTAACCACTATATCGGAATGTGCTTTTCAACCTAAGGTAGCTAGCACATGCAATAAACCTAGATCTGATTGTTCATAACCTTCCAAGCCAAATGTTGATTTGAACAAGGACAAGATTACCTACTAAAAACCATGTTAAGACCTTGCTATAGAATGATGTATAAGATAGCAAAACCTAGAGATCAATATCCTTAGTGATCAAGTCAAGATATTGTATTAGATACCATTAAAGTAGGGAGTCATTAATGATCATATCTTGTTAAGTGCTGTAGAGATCTATAAAACCATTTAAAAACCCTAGATATAACAAGTAAAGTACTCACACATAGCAAGCAAAACCATCATCAATATTAATATCAAAGCTTGCATAGAAGTAAAGAGAATAGGATTTAGAGAGTAAAAAAATTTGTGGGTCTTTCTCTCTATAATCCAAAGTAGTGAACAAAACTTAAGAAACCTTAAGAACAAGTGTCTCCTTGAGGCAAAAGTAAGAGTTTAGTGGTTTGAGAGAATTTTTTCTTGAGAACTTGAGTTGTTTGATGATTTGACCTAATCCTTCTTCTTAAGGTCACTTATATAACTCCAGGGAACGAGCTTATAGGCCGACAATGGGTTTCCAAGACTTTGGGTTTAGAAAAAGCCCGAAAAGTAATTTCCTTTCTTCTGACCACCTTAACGAGTCAGTCGACTTCAGCTTCGAGTCGCCCAACTCTGTCATCGGTTCAATACCGTAGAACCTAAAACTCAAATTTTTTGAAGTCACCTCCTTAAAACTTGAGTCGGGCTTGGCTGGAGTTAAACGGGACAGTCTTGCAAATCCCATCAGAGTGACATGTCTTCAGTAAACGGCTATATCCTGGACTTCATAAATCCAATGAAATTGATTCAAATTGGAAAATAAATTTAACTTCTACGCCTACAAAGTGATAGACTGATCGTCTTCTGGTTTGTCTTGTAGTCGATCAAAGTCCGGTCGACTTCTGAGCTATGATTCTACCTCTACATCTCTATTTGGTAGTTTTGTTCCAATTTTCTTCCTTTTAGCTCATTTTGCTCCAAATTGTCTTTTGCTTGCAAAACCTGTATAAATACCTAAAAGACACTAGAAAGACTCTATAAAAGAACTTGTATCATGGTTAAAAATCCGTAAAATCCATGATACATTACCAATGCGGTCTTCCATGCGTTTAATATGATCAGCCATGTCTTGACGTATATAGTTCATGGCTTGAAAGGTCGCGTAGCTTATCAGCCATGTCTTGACGTCAAGACATATAGCTGAGTATTTCATGTTACCACACGTACAAAGAATAGATCAAGTGCTTTTCATACAAATTATCAAGAAACAAGATCGGTTCTAGCTTGACTAAAATCCATGAATGTTCGCGATGCGATAGAAATATACCGTTTGAAAGGAAATCAGAGCGAGTGGTTTGGAAAATGAATCAAGTAAATATGGAAAACTTGGCTAAAGTTTGGAAAACTCGGAGGATTGGAAGTATCCTTCGAACCGATTAAGGAAACTGCGGCCTATATATACAAGAATAAATTTCTATTGAGTTATTTAAAAATTATTTCGACCAAAACCTTGCATAATTTAGAAAGTCAATGTTTAAAGGTTGGTTAAAAAAAATAGAATAATACCTACAGAAACTAAACTTGGACGGATCAGATGAAAGTTTTATCGAGTCCAGTAAAGACAAAACTTTGATGTTGATAAAACTGGTAGGAAATGAAACTTCAAACAGCTACCCTGGAGCTTAAAACTCAATTTTTTGAAGTTTTCGTATTTTATTAAAACTAAACTACGAAAACAATATAGTTTTATGGGTTTTAGGGTTTATGGGAAACAAAAGTACATGAAACGCAAAGAAGAATAGAAACTAAAACGAAGAGAAAGAAAGATAAAACCCGAATTAGGAGTGTTTAAGCTCTGATAGCAGATGATGATATTTCATGGCTAATCTTACAAGGGTTGTGATGGGATCAGATGACTGGTCAAAGGACATTCTTCACTAAATCAGAGAATAGTTGGTAGTGGATAGTCGGCTGAATATAAACCAATTGGTCGGACGACTCTCTTTAGTTTAAACTGTTTGATGGAGATGGAACAAGTTAAGGATGCTACAGAGGTGATGGTAGGCCTGTGATAATTCTATGAAATCAAGAGCAAGAGAGTTAGCCGTGCAAAAAGCTATAGAAGTCGGAGATTACCACAATGACTAAGAAAATATATCTTTGTTAATATTAGGTACAAATTTGGTGACAACAAAGGTTGAAGGGGAGCTATATAAATAGATTTACAGTCGTTACCTTCTAGGGTATATGAAAGACAAAAATAGAAAGAAACTAATACAAAACTTGCTACTAAAGTTCTAAGACAAAATGAAAATCACAAAGAAAAAAAGGATTAAAAAAGGGGAAAACATGTCTCATAATCTGAATAACTTACTTTATCTATCTTTTTGGGCTTGCTTTGATCCCTATCCTTGGTCATTTTGAGCCTGGACTGCGAGAAGCATGGAGTAGCCTTGAAGATTCTTTAAAAGTGCTCAAGGAATGGAGCCATTTCTTCAAGGAATTCTTGGGCCAACAAGCTTTGGACTGAGCTGTTAAACTCTTGTCGAAGCTTCCTAATTTCTGACTTGGTACTTGGTGGTTTCTTCATGGTTGCGATAGCTTGATCAGTTGAATAGTTTTCGAATCGTCCGACTTAGAGTCGTCTAGATCTCTCAGGTCGATGACCTCATCAACCTTTATGTAAAGAAGACCCTCCCATTCGAACTAGGATTTTCGGGTGCCGACCTCTTTTTCCCAGTTTCCCATTCACCGCTGATGTGTGTTTCCTCTACAACCGCCGTTGTAGTGTGTTTCCTCTGCCACCGTCAACCGAAATATCACCTATTTATGCTACTCTTCGAGGCACTGGTGACAAAAAGGATGGGTCAAACTTGAACTATAAAAGTTTCTTAGTGTGTGTGAAGGTGATTAACAAAAGAGGATAAAGATACTTTTAAAAAACATACATGAAAACATTGTTGATACTCGGTTCAACTTCTAATTATTTGTAATTGGAGGGGTTCGTTTTTTGGGAATGAATTAAGACAAAAGACAAAGAAGAAACCCCGGAAAATAGAACTTTATTGATTTTATAGGTTACAAAGGTGTTAACTCATATTTTGTCGAGTTAACTTTGTCAAAGAGAAGTATTAAACCTAGGTTATCTAGTAATTTTTCTCCCCGATTCTGAATGAATTAAATTAATAAAGGGGGTGTGTATTTATATATCCTTAGTAGTCGGTCATTTAAGCCCATGGGCTAACCTCGAAAAAATGGAATATTTTGATTTTTCCCATATTAGGGAATCTGTGATAAGATTTGATCTTATTCTGTCCAAGCTTTAAACTTCGACTAGGGACGAAGTCATTTACACCCCCGCTTCGAACACTAAAATCCGATCATCCTTCTCCAAGGTATCCCTCGGTCATCTGGGCCGAGGGTTCTAATCCTGTTGAAGGGACTTATGACTTGATAATTTATCAAGGAAATGTCGACAGGGACCGAGCCTCAATTATCGCCAAAATATTGATAAGGGGTAGTAACCCCACCATCAACAGTATGTCCCCCCCCCAGTTCGTCTGAAGATATCTTCTAACAGAGTCGGCGAATTTCTAATTTAAATAGCTTGTCGATCAATGAAGCTCGGTATCGGTCGATCTTTATCTTTGAATGTCTAGAATCTTCATCTCTCTTCTTGATCTTGATCCTTCCATATGGCGGGAAAAAAGCATTCAGTGAAGAGCCTCATTGGTTCCACGCGCACACTCCTAGATTATCACAAAACCTTTCAACTCCCCATGACGTGTCGTCTTGAAAACAGACGAAAATAAAGGAAAAACCAGAACGTCTCCTTTCCCTCCAAATATTAGCTAGTCAAATCCTCCCGACGCTGAAAATGAAGCGTCGTTCATTACCGTTACTTCTTATATATAACTCTCAATTCACGATCAATTCTTCACCGAAATTAGTTTTCCACTCTCCGAGGTAATCTTCGATTCCCCTCTTTGAATCACTAACATTCTTTCTTTATCAATGACCGGAAGAAATAACCCCGAGGTTTCGATTTCTGGAAACACGATCTCATGGCCGGATATCCCAGACGTCGGACCCTCTCTCTTTCCTAGATCCGAGATCGGAAAAATCAAAAGGAGAGCTCAGAATCCCGACGAGATTGAAATCCTAGTTCCAAGATCTGACTAGAGACCATGGACCTCGCCACCAGGTTATGTCTATCTCTATGAAAGCTTCTTCTCCGAAGCTAATCTCTGGTTTCCAATCCCGCAGCTAATGATAGGCTATTGCGCTCGTCGGGGAATGGCAATATCTCAACTAACACCAAACTCGGTCAAAATCATCACTGGACTCCTAGTACTTGCTGCCCGATGTGATGTTAGATTAAATTCTTGGAAACTAGAGGAGCTGACGAACTTCTCATCTTCCAAAAGCCCAGAGGGAACCTTCAAAATTAATATCAAACCCAAAAGGAAGATACTTACTGGACTTCGTTCAAGCACGAAATCATGGTTCCGAAGTTACTTTTACGTTCAAATCAACAAAGCTTTAGTTTATAAACTTGACGCCACAATCTTCCGAAATTGGAAGATCATAATTGGTAGAAACTAGTTCTTTTCTTTCTTAATCAAATCGAATTTTAAACCTGTCTTGCTATTTTTCAGTTAAACCAAGCTGCTTCCAAGCTCTCCCGCTAAATTTCTCAAAAGAATTCGAAAAACTCAAAAAGGAAGGAGAACTTCGGTGGGGCGACATCCTCCCTGTTCATTTCTACAGAGCCCGTTCCTGGACCGGTATGTTCTCTCCGAACTTCTCAGATTATTCTCCGAACTATTACTTACGTTGCAAACAACCTTTTAGGACGAGAAGATTGGGAAAAGATCGATCCTATTCCTAAAATGAAAAGATCAACCCCGGAGGAGCTTCTGGCAGTAATCAAGATCTTCTTCCGAGAAAGAGACAAAACTCCGAGGCCGCCAAAAAGCAGAATGCTGAAGCTGCAAAGAAGAAGAATGCCGAGAACAGGAAGCTTATCTTGCCAGTAAAGGAACAACACGCTTTCCAATTCGAATTTAATGGTGCAAACTTGTTTTTTAACGATAAGAAGAAAAGAACCGAGCTCCTGCGAAAGGCTAGTGGTTACGATAGTCGTCCATCGGTAGCTTGCTGTGAATCGGAAACTCTAGAAGCCAACCCAAGTTTTTTCCTCTCTTAGACGTCTTCCATATTTAATTTCTTTATTTTTCCATACTTCAGTCGGTGGGCTTCATCGGTCAATCGTCTCTTCGGTATGAGAAGAGGCTCACCGATTCTGACTTGAAGATTGGTTCCCTTCTATCCGAGAATGAAGGCTTAAAGGGGAAATCCCTCGATGCTGAGAAAACTCTTTTCGAAGAAAACTATCGGCCAGGGCTGGTCCAACAGTAAATGACGCCTAGAGCAAAAAAAAAAAATTTTGCCCCTTTTATATATTTAAAACTATAAAAAAATCACAAAATGGTTTGTTTTGGTCGAACCCTACACCTGTCCCAAGTTAAAAAGTTACTTTACCACTACACCACATGTATATTTTGAGATTTTGATGCCCCTTAAATTCTTATTCTTTTGTGGCGCCTAAAGCCCATGCTTGTTCGGTTTTAGGTCAGGGCCGGCCCTGCTCTCGGCTGATCACCGAACTGGCAGAAACTAAGCATCGAATACTTGATATCTCGGAAGAACGAGACGTCAATAAAGCTATTTCGGACTCCAAATGTACCGAAAGCTACAAAAAAGAACAACTAGATGGACAACGCGCAGTTTTTGACGCCTGCCGGAAGAAGTTGAATAATATCCGTGGATCTCTTGGCAAATATTATGAAGCTTTCAACAAAGCCAACAGATATGGACAAGCTGCAGCCGTTGCTTTAAATCTTCGTCTTTTTCTTGACAAGGGACTCCCTATCTCGGAGGAGGATGTTGTTGAAGCTGAGAAAGAACGTGACCGACTGGCCGAGCTTGCAAATGCTATTTCGGTTCTGGAGTTTCAAGATGAAGATTTTAATATTTAGATTAGTAATATTTTGAAATCTGGAAATAGCAAAACTAAATAAGGCGCGCTTTCCTTATTCGTTTGCTTAAAATTTTACAATAAGTTCTACTTTTTCATACTAATTGTCTAACTTTTGCATTCGGTATTTAAGGTTTCTTCATGGTTGCGATAGCTTGATCAGTTGAATAGTTTTCGGATCGTCCGACTTAGAGTCGTCTAGATCTCTCAGGTTGATGACCTCATCAACCTTTATGTAAAGAAGACCCTCCCATTCGAACTAGGATTTTCGGGTGCCGACCTCTTTCTCCCAGTTTCCCATTCACCGCTGATGTGTGTTTCCTCTACAACCGCCGTTGTAGTGTGTTTCCTCTGCCACCGTCAACCGAAATATCACCTATTTATGCTACTCTTCGAGGCACTGGTGACAAAAAGGATGGGTCAAACTTGAACTATAAAAGTTGCTTAGTGTGTGTGAAGGTGATTAACAAAAGAGGATAAAGATACTTTTAAAAAACATACATGAAAACATTATTGATACTCGGTTCAACTTCTAATTATTTGTAATTAGAGAGGTTCGTTTTTTGGGAATGAATTAAGACAAAAGACAAAGAAGAAACCTTGGAAAAGAGAACTTTATTGATTTTATAAGTTACAAAGGTGTTAACTCGGAATGTCGAGTTAACTTTGTCAAAGAGAAGTATTAAACCTAGGTTATCTAGTAATTTTTCTCCCCGATTCTGAATGAATTAAATTAGTAAAGGAGGTGTGTATTTATATATCCTTAGTAATCGGTCATTTAAGCCCATGGGCTAACCTCGGAAAAATAGAATATTTCTATTTTTCCCAGATTAGGGAATTTGTGATAAGATTTGATCTTATTCTATCTGAGCTTTAAACTTCGACTTGGGACGAAGTCATTTACACCCCCGCTTCGAACACTAAAATCCGATCATTCTTCTCCGAGGTATCCCTCGATCATCTGGGCCGAGGGTTCTAATCATGTTGAAGGGACTTTTGACCAGATAATTTATTAGGGAAAGGTCGGCAGGGACCGAGTCTCAATTATCGCCATACTATTGATAAGGGACAGTAATCCCACCATCAACAAACATGAATTTTGTTTTATAGTTTTACAGATTAGACCCTAGAAGAAGATTGAGATGGAACAAAATGAATAGTTATATTTGTGAAATTAAACTTTAGAAACAAATTTATACTTAGTAATTAGATAAGTATATTTTTCTGGTCGACTTTATTTTCCATAATTGAGTAAGACCATTTGTTGCAAGTCGGAATCGAGAAAAATTGCACAACCCACCACAATTCCAACCCCAGCAGCATAAGGCCTTCAACGACATCCGAAATCGAGCTCAAAAGATGAGACGTCTCGATGGTCGAGCTCGGAAGCTGGTGTCGACATCAAGGCGACAAAACATGAATGGACAACCATGACACATAACCCTATTCTGGTGTCAAATGTAGGTCAACTCGAGAAAGCAGGTTTCCAAACTGTGAATCTGGCGTAGGCGGACCTGCTCTCGCACGACTTTTCATACCTAGGCGCAGCCTATCCTCGGACTAGGTCGGTTTCGAAATCAACTGTTAAGAAAACGAGTTTAGTATAAATAACCGTCCACATTTATTCTAATGAACATTCAATTCTAGAGAGGGATGGAGAGAATAGAAAGTACACTCGCCGACCTAAGATCGCTTTAAACACTCGACTTTGTTGATTGTTGTTAGACTTCGATTTGAGTCCAAACTCTTCTAAAAAGCTAAGCATAAAGATGACCTCTCATTCTCTTGTATTTCGACCTCGAACTAATCAATACGACGATCACAATAAATTTTCTTAACTTGCCTTCGTTTCCGAACTAATCTATTTAAAGAGGATTATGTCCCCAAGCGCCGAACCAAAATCCACGTGAATAAAGTCACAAAATCGAACTGTCTCCAAGACCACATTCAACAATTGGCGCTGGCGGTGGGGAACATTCAGGATTACCTCTCAAAGCACATATCACCTCGAAGAGATAGAAGAATGGCATCCTCGGCAAAGTCACTCGAACAACAGTATGCCTCGAAGGCTCGAGGCGGAGCTGTCAACATGATCATGGGAGGACTCATCCATATTAATGATTTAGTGAGAGCAATAAAGGAAAGCTGGAAGATAGCTGCTGCCACCCATAAGTGGAAGTCAGCTTCGGAGAAAATCCCTGAAATAATCGATGAAAATACCCTCACTTTCGCCGTTTCCGATGCTCGTGGAGTTAGTCAACCCCAAAATGATCCACTCGTAGTCACATTGCAGATCGTCGATTGGGAAGTCTCACAGACACTAGTCGACACTGAAAGTACCATCAACCTCATGTTACAAGCTACACTTAAGAGAATGGAACTCAGCGGGTATGAAATGAAACCTAGGGTGAAACCTTTTTCTGGAGCATCAACCCTCACCATCGAGACGATAAAGGTCCCGGTCTATGTCGGCGGAATAACATGGATTGTCAAGTTCCTCGTCACCGACAAACCAGCCATCTATAACATGATCGTCATAATCCCTTGGCTATATCGGATACGAAGAATCTTGTCAACGTACAATCAATGTCTCAAGTTCCCTACAAGGGAAGGAACATTCACCCTTCACAGCAATCAAGAAGAGTCTCAGACATGCTTCATCGTTGAGCATAAGCTCCAAAATACGATGACGCAAGCCTGCCTTCATCGTTGAGCATAAGCTCCAAAATACGATGACGCAAGCCTGCCTGATGGTCCGCACAGTAAAAAAGGAGTACTCCCCTCCACAAGATAACCAGAAGAAGGATAGCATCAAACAAATCAATATCGATCCGACTGATATCACTCGATGCGTAGGGGTCAAAGCCAATCTTCCTGGCCAGCTGAAGGGAGTACTGATCCGACTGTTGAAGGAAAACGTCTCGACATTCGCCTAGTGAATCGTCGATATGCCTGACATCGTTCCAACAATCGAATGGCACGAGCTGAATGTCAACTCGACATTCAAACCGATCAAACAGAAAGAGAGGAAGCTAGGTCCAGAACGAGTGCATGCGATAAACGAGAGGTCGAACGTCTAGCGAACGCTGGATCCATAGTCCTAGTGTAGTACCCAGATTGCCTCGCCAACTCGGTGGTCATGAAAAAAAAGGGAAATGGAGAGTTTGCGTAGACTTCACCGATCTCAATAAATCTTGTCTCAAAAATAGCTCTCTGATCCCTCTCATCGATCGATTGATCAAAGCGACGACCATACACAAACTCCTCTCCTTCATGGACTGGACGCTTTCTCGTGATACAACCAAATCATGGTGCACCCCGATGATATGGAGAAAACGTCTTTCATAAAAAAGGACATACATTTACAAGTTCATGCTCTTCGGATTAAAGAACGCGGGAGCAACATATCAGCGCTTCGTTGACCAGATGTTCATTGGCCAGCTAAGTCAATAGAAGTATACATAGACGACATGCTGGTAAAATCCACGGTAGCAGCGGACCACGTTGGATACCTCCGAACCTGTTTCCAGATGTTAAACAAATACAGTATGAAACTCAACCCAGCTAAATGCACCTTCGGGGTCTCCTTGGATGAATTCCTAGGATATATCATCACCCAAAGGGGGACCAAGGCGAACCTGAAGTAAATCTAAACGATTTCCGACCTTCCATCCAAGAAAACTCGCCGAGAGGTCTAACGACTCAAGGGATGCATCGCTGCTCTCAACCATTTTATATCGTGGTCTATTGACAAATGCCTACCGTTCTACAAGCTGCTATGAGGCAATAAACGCTTCGATTGAGATGAACAATACGATGCGGTCTTCAATAAGTTAAAAGAATACCTTACGACTCAACCTATCTTGAAAGAGCCCGAAGACAAGGAGAACTTATACCTATACATTGTAGTCTTGGAATCGGCGGTTAGCAGAGTTCTCGTGCGAGAAGACCGTGGAGAGCAAAGGCGATCTTCTACACAAGCAAAACACTCGACGAGCAAGCCCTATTCATCTCGGGAAGCGGGAAGGGAAATGACGGAAACGGGACAGGAACGGGTAATTCGGGAATAAAAAAAAATTCTCAAACGGGAAATGGCAAAGAAACGAGACGGGG
Source organism: Euclidium syriacum (assembly GCA_900116095.1). Taxonomy (NCBI): domain Eukaryota; kingdom Viridiplantae; phylum Streptophyta; class Magnoliopsida; order Brassicales; family Brassicaceae; genus Euclidium; species Euclidium syriacum. The sequence goes on along the minus strand of FPAK01000018.1, from coordinate 2,828,404 downwards.
AATAACGAGAACGGGACAAGAACGGGTAATTCGGGTATTGAAAAAAAATTCCCAAACGGGAAATGACAAAGAAAGGGGATGGGAAATTCGGATACGGGAAGGGAATTAAGAAGAACGAAACTGAAAATTTCGGGAAATTTTAAAAAAATTTGGGATATTTTGTAAAATATTGGGAAATTTAAAATATTGGGAAATCTTTGAAGTTTTTGGGAGTTTTTTTTTGTAATATTTAGATAATATTCATAATTTTTTTAAAAATTAGATATTAAATGGGAAATTCAGGAAATTCAGGAATCCCCTTTCCCTTCTCTTTCCCTTCCCTTACCCGGTTGAATAAAATAAATGATCCCAAACGGGAAATAACTTAAACGGAAACGGGAACGAGACGAGAAATTTGGGGCTGGAACGGGACGGGACGGGATTCCCTTCCCAAAATGGCCAGGCCTGGCAACACTCGAAAAGCTGGCTTTGGCCGTAGTGAAGGTAGCTCGAAAACTCAGACCCTATTTCCAATCTCACACTATGGTGGTTCTGTCGAACCAGCCGCTGAGAACCATACTTCACAGTCCGACACAATCCGATTGTATCGCAAAATGAGCAGTGGAGTTAAGCGAATACGACATCGAGTATAAAGGACGAACTACTGTCAAGTCTCAATTTTTGGTCGGTTTCATGATAGATATTCCTAAGGAAGTGGTCGAAGACAACCCCGAACTGGATTCTTGGTTGCTCTATGTCGACAGCTCTGCATAAAAGCACATATTCGAAGCAGGGGTCACCCTCAGGTCGCCAACCGGTGAACTCCTCGAGCAGTCATTCCTAGTTGCATTTCCGTCCTCCAACAACGACGCGGAATATGAAGCGCTAATAGCAGACATGCGCCTCGCGAAGTCGATCGAATCCCACCGTGTTCAAGCCTTCTCAGATTCACAGCTCGTCACGAATCAATGCAACGCTGAATTCGAAGCAATGAACGAAAGGATTATCGCTTATCGGATTCTCGTTAACAAACTGGCCAAAGAGTTCGAAACATTTTTTTTAACTAAGATTCCACGAAGCGAAAACTCAGTCGCCGACGCCTTGGCCGCGTTCGCATCAACGTCCGACTTCACTATCAGACGAACGATCACGGTTGAAAGCATCAAGTCACCTAGCGTCGGGCGCGTAGAAGGCGTCTACGTTGTAATCGAAAACACTCGTGTCAAAAGTACCGAGGTTGACGGCCCACCAGAGGTGTCATTCGTAGCCTCGGGATCGTAAAACTGGTGAAGCGAGATCAGCGATTAGATCGAACACGTCGACCTATCGACTGTTAGATGGGCAGCTCAGAGACACAAAAACCGGTGCGCGTTTTACCATGTCCTCCACGACCACTTGTACCGATGTGACACCTATGCGATTCTCCTCCTATGCGTTGGCCCCGACAAAACAAGACAAGTAATAATGGATACGCACAAGTGTGCTGCAGACAATCACTTGAGCGGATGAGCCCTAACGACAAAAATTAAGAGCCAAGGCTTCTAGTAGCCTACCATACTCACCGACTGCGAAAACCACACGGCAGCATGTGAGATGTGCCAACGCCAACCAAGCTCCATGGCCGCGCCACCCTATATGTTCATGTGATGGGCCATGGACATCGTTGGACCAATGCCGCCGTCCAGGGGCAAACGATACATGCTTATCATGACTGACTACTTCTCCAAGTGGGTAGAAGCCAGACGTTCTACAACGTCAAGGCCGCAGAGGTTAAAAAATTTGTAATAAAAAACATCATATGTCGACATGGTCTCCCCTACCTCAGACTCGACGACGGTGGCTATAGGTCTCGAGGACAAGACCTCATTTAATGGCGACTTGGTCTTAGTGGTTGCACGTGGTTCAGGGTCTGTCGGTTGAAGTGGTTTAGCATCGAAGCTTACTCTCAGCGTGGCTCTCGCGGTTTCTCTTTGGCTTTTTCTTTGAAATCTTATACGGTGCCTTCCTCCTCTAGTCAAGCATGTCTTGTCACCTTTGATGGTGGCTTATTTCGTTAAGCTCGTCCCTTTCTCATCTCCTAGAAGATATGAGCACGACGACAACAAATATGTTGCTTGTGGTTTCTACCGCCGGTGATTTATGGAGCTAGGAGGACTACTCTCATCACTGATTTGAGATATCAACCTCTTTTATGGTTAGATTGTTCCAAGAATTGTGGCAAACATTTTCAGCGTCTGCGCGAACTCCTGATGTGGTCTTGGTGTTGCGGTAATGACTTTGGTGAAATCGGCCGTTTGTGAAGGAATGGTGTGTGCTATGTCTCGACACAACCCACCAGCTATAGTGACATGAGTAGGATAACTGCTCGAGGATGACAAGAATCTCATCATTTTTGTTGGTTTTAATGACAAACCTCTAATCCTTGTGAATGTGACTCTTCGTGTTAGCCTTGTTTCGGTCATTTAATCATAGATTTTAACTTCAACAAATTTTATTAGGTTGTTTAGGCTTTAGCCGATTCTAGCTAAGGATTGGTGATTTGTCTTCTGATGTTTAGCGACGGTTTCATCGGTTTAGGGCTTACCGATTTTATGTCATTGGATCGGTTATGGATCGGTTATGGGTTTATGTCGATATTCCATTGGAAACTTCATCATTAAAGGCGGTTTATGTCGTATTCGCGTATGCGTCTACACATCTCAAGTTCTCTACATTGGATTTGTTTAGACACACCAAATCCTGTAATGGTTTTGTGTTCTAAGATTTGAAATGTTGACGTTTTGGTTTTATAGTAATCCGCTTAGCAAAGCTGTATGATATGTATCTTGTGAGATGGAACCCCCTATATCAATCTAAAAGTTTATTAAGTGAAGAAAAAGAAGAGACTAATGTTAATGTCGATCATCTAGTTTAATATTTATCCACACGTGAAAAAGTTGAAATCTTGGCAAGGCTTATCTACACTAATAACTACAGTAGAAATCAAATCTATCGTCACTGTACCCAAAAATATTATTAAGGGAAGTAACAACATGACCGTTATGTCCTCTTATCTGAACTTTATTACCAAAGGGACCTTACCCCTTTCACTGACTGACTCGTCTCCTTCTCCACTTGGATCTCTCTATTCGATCCAAACCAATCCGCCATCCTCCCTCTCTCCCACTCTCTCTCATAGATGCCAGCAATGCCAGGCCTCGTATCAGTCAAAACACCGGCCGATGCACCGCCGCTACGAGTGGCCGTGCCAGACACGCAACCTCACCGATCCGAGCTCTCGAACCCGCCTCGAACTCCGATGAAGAAGACTCCGTCCTCTACACCATCAAGATCTAAACCTTCACCGGGTCGATCCGGGAAAAAAGATTCCCCGAGCGTATCGGCGGCCGCCGTAGTCGACGTCGACGATCCATCTCTCGACAATCCAGATCTCGGCCCTTTCCTCCTCAAGCTCGCACGTGATGCCATAGCCTCAGGTGAAGGTCCTAACAAAGCGTTAGATTACGCGATCCGGGCCACAAAATCGTTTGAGCGCTGTTGTGCGGCCGTTGCTCCCCCCATTCCCGGCGGAAGTGATGGTGGACCTGTCCTCGACCTAGCCATGAGTCTTCACGTGCTGGCCGCAATTTACTGCAGTCTCGGTCGATTCGATGAAGCAGTGCCGCCGCTCGAGCGGGCCATCCAGGTCCCCGACCCGACCCGTGGTCCCGACCACTCTCTGGCAGCGTTTTCCGGCCATATGCAACTCGGCGATACGTTGTCCATGCTAGGTCAGATCGATAAATCCATCGCTTGCTACGAGGAGGGTCTTAAGATCCAGATCCAGACTTTGGGCGATACCGATCCACGAGTTGGAGAAACTTGCAGGTTCTTGAATTCCTCTCAATCAGTAATTAACTAATACCAACAAGTCAATATAGTAGCGTTCAGTATTAGTTCTCGTTTGCTGAAAGTTACCGTTTTCGCTAGATCTAAGTTGCTAGCAAGTGAATCTAAGTGAGATTCGTCTATTCTTTGTTTCTGATTTCTATTTGCAAGTTGAGACTAAAATGACAGTGGGAACATGGTTTTAGGGTTTAGAATCCATTGTTCCAGTTCAGCTTCTGCCACGGCCTGATTTAGGAACTATAGTTTTTCCAATAGGTTTCACATGAATGGATCTTGCAGGAATTTGATTAATTTATGATCTTTCGCTAATTTAAGTTGAAGATCTGAGCTTTCAAAAATCGAAAAGGTTTTAAAAGCTGATGATACAATTGAACCAAGGTCCTGTCAGTTTCTGAAGCTCCCAATAACTGCAGGTACCTAGCAGAGGCATATGTTCAGGCAATGCAGTTCAATAAAGCGGAAGAGTTATGCAAGAAAACTCTAGAAATCCATCGTGCTCATAGTGAACCGGCCTCACTGGAGGAGGCAGCGGATAGGAGGTTAATGGCAATCATCTGCGAGGCTAAAGGCGATTACGAAAACGCCCTTGAGCACCTAGTGCTTGCCAGTATGGCCATGATTGCGAGCGGGCAAGAATCAGAGGTTGCATCAATCGATGTCAGCATTGGGAACATCTACATGGCACTGTGCCGGTTTGATGAAGCCGTGTTCTCCTACCAGAAGGCTCTCACTGTGTTCAAGTCCTCTAAAGGCGAGACTCATCCCACGGTCGCGTCAGTGTTTGTCAGATTGGCTGAGCTTTACCATAGGACAGGGAAACTACGGGAGTCCAAGTCCTACTGTGAGAACGCGTTGAGGATATACAACAAGCCGGTGCCTGGTACAACTGTAGAGGAGATTGCTGGTGGATTAACCGAGATTTCTGCAATCTATGAGTCCGTGGATGAACCTGAGGAAGCATTGAAGCTACTTCAGAAGTCGATGAAATTGCTCGAGGATAAACCAGGGCAGCAGAGTGCCATTGCAGGTAAAGTTGGATCAAAAGCGTAATCCTCTGTTTATTAGTTTCACTCTTCTCTTGTATTGTTTGTTTGTACAGTCAAATGAGATTTTCTCATGGCTAATTTGGATGTAGGGTTAGAGGCACGGATGGGAGTAATGTATTATACGTTGGGGAGATACGAGGAGGCAAGAAACGCCTTTGAGAGTGCGGTGACAAAGCTGCGGGCAGCGGGTGAGAAATCAGCCTTCTTCGGGGTGGTATTAAACCAGATGGGACTGGCCTGCGTTCAGCTTTTCAAGATTGATGAGGCGGGTGAGCTGTTTGAAGAAGCAAGAGGGATTCTTGAACTAGAGCGTGGACCGTGCGATCAGGACACTCTCGGCGTTTACAGCAATCTGGCTGCTACCTATGACGCCATGGGAAGGTATATAAATTCAGAACAGTGTGTGAACTGAACTTGATCAGTATAATTCATAATTTGGATTTTGCAGGATAGAGGATGCGATTGAGATTCTAGAGCAGGTATTGAAGTTGAGGGAGGAGAAGCTCGGGACTGCTAATCCGGATTTTGAGGACGAGAAGAAGCGTTTGGCTGAGCTCTTGAAGGAAGCTGGACGGTCACGGAACTACAAAGCCAAGTCGCTCCAGAACCTGATCGATCCAAACGCTAGACCTCCCAAGAAAGAGTCTTCCGCTAAGAAATGGCCCAGCCTCGGTTTCAAGTTCTGAGATAAGTAATAATATACATATCTTATAAAATCATCCACATAAATATATATATATTCAATATTCTTATTATTATTTTTTATCTGATCTATTTTCTGTATCATAAACTGTGGTTGATGAATTAATTTCATGTATAGTGCTGTTATTTGAGTTTGGTGTAATACTGCCAAGGTGATGAGCTGTTTGTTTGAGTTTGAGATTCCCTTTTCTTCGATTGTTTCAATTATTTTTTCCTGGATGTTAAAATATAGTAATACCATACATAAATGACCGAGGATTTTAAAACTTAGAAAGTTACTCTAATACTCTTAGTGAAACTAATAAAGTTTAAGTAATCTTAATTATTTTTTATTTTTTTGGTCACGTTTTTCTGAATATTCAAACGAATTCTTTAACAATGGAAGCTTTAAATCTTTTTATCAGCTCCGGAAAGAAAAAAATTGAATCAACAAGATTCAGGATAGGCTGTAAAATAAAACTTTAAATTCTAGATGCGATTAGTAGGAGGAATTTTTCTCCTTGTAGATTTTTTAAAAACTTTGCCCAATATATTCCAGGAAATTGATTATTAAATTCCCCAACTTTCTCAATTTTGTATATATCAATTCCCTAATTTTTAAATTAGCAAAAATATTCTTCCAATTGTTTATACTCAAAATTGGGCTTGTAAAACATTGGACAAGATAACATTGAACTTCTGGATTTCTTTCTGAGCTATAATTAGAACGACATATACTAGCGGGTCAAAAGAACGCTATTGTAGGGGTAGTATAAATCTGGCTGTCATAACCAACATGGAAACGTTATTATATTTCTTTGATAGCTTTATCCATGTGCTAAGAATGCCCATCTTTCTTAAGATTTATAATAATCTAGTGTTTTAAGGGTCATGGTATCATAAGTTAGCAAATGAACGATTGCTAAATGAAAGGTGAATCGGTATATTAAAGAAAGTGATCTATAGTGTTTTGGAATAGGAGGCAATCATCAATGCTATAAGAGAAAAAAAAAAACAAAAATCTCTCCATCAGTGCCACATTAACCATTTTGTGTTAAGAACATTAACCATTTTGTGTTAAGAAGAAGTGACACATCATTTAAATTTTTAATTTAATATTTAAAATTTTAATTTAAATGATCAATAAAAACATGAAAATATAACACATCATCTATACTTATACAATTTCATTTTTAAATCAAAAAATAAATTATTTAGAAAATCCTAGCATCTTTTATTATTTTGTTAGTTTCAAAAATTCAAACTTTATTACGCTAAAAACTAATAAATGTTTGAGTTGAATTCTTATATTGTCGTTCCAACTTCACATTAATCTCACATTCGACTACAAATGATTATTTATTCACCGTTTGCTTTCAGATTACAAATATCTCCATATGATAGTGAGTCCAACTACCTCCCCTAAACCTTCCACCCCTTACCGATTTCCATGCTATGGCACCTCTCTGCCTCCAATCAGGATCATAAACTAATATCTTCAACTGAAGCTACAATTTCCAAAGGAAAAGGAAAACACATGACTAAACAGTAGAATCGTTTTCTTCTTCATGATAAAAGAAGCTTGAGGTCAACGAACAAACGTTATTCATTCTGTATGAGGGGAAAACACATGGATATATAGGAGAATTTTACGAGATGATCAATTTCAGGTTCGATTTACGCGATAGATCTCAAAAGAAGCTAGGAAAAAACCGTTTAGGTATGTTGTGGAAGATCCAGACAAGTATTTCGCTGTTATGGAAGTTGTTGGAAGTATGTATATGTTGCGTGGAAGTAAGATGGGCGTATAAAACATGTTAGATAGTGAATTGAGACATTGAATTTCTATTGGAAACGAGAAATTCATGATTATTAATGGATTTGGGGTTTAATTTTTTTGAATCTATGGTATTGCTCCTACATGTACGTTTGATCTTAGATTTTGAGCAACCAGTCAGTAATTGTATTAGTATTGAGAAGAATTTAGTCTACTTCTTGACTTACCAGAAAGTTTATGTAAGATTGTTAATCTTGAGATTTCATAGTCTGGATTATAGATTCATTTTTTATACATATATCTATAGTCTTTGGGGATGTTATGTGATCAATTTAGAAACCAAGAAACATAGAGAAGTATTTCAAGTGTATTTACAATCTCGAATACACCGGTTGCTTATCCATGACTGAACTTCACCATGGTGAGTGATTATGATATCTAAACTAAATAAAGTTATTGACTCTAGTAGTTCGTCTATTTAATATTAATTTCTATTGCAAATACAAATGCATGTGCATACATATATAAATTCACCAGCTAGCTTTTTACTTTCGATCAATTTGAAAAAAAATTCTCTGGATTTCCTTGGTTACATATAGATATATGTACTTGTGTGAAAATGGTTCCAAAAACTTTGAAAACTCTGCAATAGATAAATATTACTTATAGCACTTGAATTGAAAGGAGGCTATTTCTCATTTTTATTGCATGTACCTAAACATCATATGTTCCAATTAGTACGTAGTTAATTAGTCGGGTTATATGATTTGATAAGAGTTTTACTGGTTATTTCTTCATTGGTTGACAAAGTTTTCTCCATATTTCATTGTTATTACATATTATTTTTTAGGCCATAGCAAAATAGATATTAATACATGGATAATAGTGCTATTTTAGAAACATTACCAAATATTATATTAAAATATCACATTAAAATAATAATTAACAAACAATCTGTAAAAGAAGTTCGCGGTATAATGTGGATACTCACCTAATGATGTAATATTAGGCAGAAACAAATATTTATTTCGTATGAGTGTTCGAATAATAAAAATACAAGTAGAGTTTTAGTCTTGCGATAAAAAATGAAAGAAAAGTGTTGTGTTTGATATGTATGTGTGAATCTCTGAATGAAATATTCCTTAACTCCTTATCTCCATCTCCTATTATAAACTTGCTTTTAATATTTACTCCTCACTATCTCGGAATATTTTTGGCTAATTCATGTAATTAGCCGTTCCAAAGTAGTGTTGAATCTTCATTACTATCTATTTTGACCGGTCCTTTACTTCAGAAAGGTTGTTGAATTCGGAATCTTGTTTATATTTCAACTTGACTTCATCAGGTGTCCCTTCTTTTTACGGTTGAAATTTTGAAACCAAAAGTTACTTATTTCAGATTGGTGGTAACTCAATCAATTGGAAATCAAGTTTATATCATATAGTTGCACTTTCAAAATTTAAATCAATATCCATCCATGAACTGGTGAACTCTATTATCTAAAAATGATTTTAAAATACGAAGAATGTCACACAAGATATGTAAATATTTACACAGTTGGTGGCATTAAACATAAGACTTTTTAATAAAATTATTATTCCATGGGCCTCTTAGATGGAGATAAAGAATGGCATGTCGCAATGATGTTTGAATCAACACAATGAAATACTGCAAGATAGTTACGAGTGTTATGTGCTACAATGCAATGTAGAACCTAATTTCTATGATAGGACAAATTGAATAATTTTTATAAATAATGATAAGAACATAAAAGAAATGTACAACGATTGATAACGAAATTGGAAGACTGAAGAATGGTTTGCGCGACGGCCGAAAACTCTTTCCTTAATTCTTTAATTGCCCATAGTGTGATGATTCTAATGCAATCATAATCCCAAGATACAATCGCACAATCAAATATTCCGCAACACTCGAGAATAGAACAATGTTGTACTCTCAAGAGAAAAAAATAGAAGAGAAAGAGAGCAAGAGATTTCGAGAATTTAATGTGTGTTGTTATGTGTCTAGAATAAGATGTTGGACTCTCTTTAGAAGCGCCAGGGAGCAAAAAAATTCAGTGAATTCAGACCTATATCTTGTTGCAACACCTTGTATAAGGCGATCTCCAAGATTCTCGTCAAGCGCATAAAGCCAATTCTTCCAAAGCTTATAGCGCCAAACCAATCGGCTTTTATCAAGGGACGGCTTCTCGGGGAGAACTGTCTGCTTGCAATAGAAATAGTTTCGTCATACTCAAAGTCCTCTGGGCCAAAATGCATTACTCTCAAGGTCGACATAGCCAAAGCTTTTGACTCAATCAATTGGGATTTTGTTCTCTCAATTCTATCTTCAATAAATCTTCATGAGTCTACATTCAATCTCATCCGTGCATGTATTGTCTCACCATCTTTCTCGGTATGTATTAATGGAGAACTAGCAGGATATTTTCCAGGGAAGCGCGGTTTGAGACAAGGAGATCCATTGTCCCCGTACCTCTTTGTCATCGGTATGAATATTCTATCTCTTATGCTGGATAAGGCTGCAGAACAGAGAATTTTCAAGTATCATCCGGACTGCGAGACAATGAGGTTAACACACTTATACTTCGCCAACGACCTTCTTATTTTCCTCGATGGTTCGCTGTCTTCTTTGCAGGGAGTACTCAAGGTTATGCAGGATTTCAGCTTACTATCCGGACTGCACATAAATGTGGACAAAACCGAGCTGTTTCAAGCGCGGCTCACTCCGGAGGAAATAGCGACCATGGAGGCCCAAACCTCTCTTAAGGCTGCTTCTCTACCGATTTGATACCTAGGACTTCCTTTGACGAGCAAAAAGCTTAGCCATAACGAATGTTCACCACTCGTTGACAAGATTAGAGCGCGTCTTAACTCGTGGACTGTTAAAAAAATCTCCTTCGCAGGCCGCGCTCTTTTGTTGAAAACTGTGATTGGAGGCATACTAAATTTTTGGAGTTCCTGTTTCATCCTCCCAAAGAGGACTCTGCGCATCATCAACAGCTTTTCTTCCGATTTCCTGTGGCGTGGTGATCCATTAAAGACAACAGGGGCCAGAGTTGCGTGGGATATTGTCGTGAAGCCAAAATCAGAGGGTGGAATTGGATTGAAGGATCCAATCTCTTGGAATATCTCATGTGCCTTGAAAGTTTGTGTGGCTGCTTTTCTTTAACAGATCTTCGTTTTGGGTTGGCTGGGTATCCGAGCACCACTTAAGAGGTCGTCACTTTTGGTCTATAAACCACAAAGGACCGATGCCATGGTATCTGCGGCGTATTCTCAAGATGCGCCACCTGATCTTTCCTTTCATAAGATGGAAACTAGGAAGCGGAAAGAATGTACTATTTTGGAAAGATAATTGGTTTGATGCAGGGAAACTCTTGGATTATATTGGAACTGCAGGTCTTTCAACGACTGGTATTTCTATTAATGCAACTGTTTCTGATGTATGGAATGGTGGGATCTGGCTGATAAGGAACGCGCGCTCGAAAAAATTGATCGATGTTCTAGCGGTGCTTCTTTCCATGAATTCACTGACGAAGATGACATTCCTATCTGGTCCATTAATGGAAGAGACGGTGCTTCTTTTGGGACGTCATCCGCGAATCCTCGCCCGAGACAAACTGGCACAAGCTGGTCTGACACCGTCTCGCCATCCCCCGTCACAGATTCTGCTCCTAGCTCTTTATGCTGAACCGTAATCCTACAAGGGATAGGATGTTGAATTGGGGTCTCAACGTTGATCCTCTATGCTTGCTCTGCTCCTCCCATTATGAGAGTCGTGATCATTTATTTTTCGAGTGTGAATACTCTACAACTATATGGACCCAAGCTCTCCAACGTTTAGGACACAGGCAAATCATCACATCCTGGTCTTCCATTGTTTCGTGGCTAACACAGCCTACGACAACTATCACCTCGCGTCAATCTATTATTTTAGTATGGCATATCGCTATTGCTATCTTGTGGCAGGAACGAAACAAAAGACTACATCAACGAATCTCAACTCCGTCTCAAGTCACGTTCCAAATCATTGACCGTCAATACTATAACATAGCTTCATCTTTCCAAAATCGCAATCCAAGGCTGGCAAGCTTCCTCCTGCAGGCTTGGTTCGAAGGTTCAGATCCTGCAGCACGTGAACCCGACTAGCTTTCGTTTTCTTTGACCTTTTTAATGGAGTTCTAAATTGCTTCGATTCATGTCTCTTTTCGCTTTAAACTCTTAAATGCTGTTACATTCTCTTTAAGTTTTATAAAGTATATCCATTATCAAAAAAAAACTTTCAAAAACTCTTACGAGGCTGACCCATGATCAACCGAGTTTAAAGTGAGGCTGAAAATACTCAAATATGCTAATATTTTGGATTGGGCCGACCCATGATAACAGATTTCGACCCAATCGAGAAAAACATAGAGGCATAGCAGTGATGAATGATCGGAATTGGTGGTTGCGATCCGCGACTAGGAGCCTGACTGATCATGCATCGCGGGTGAGGTGCGATGGTCGACTGGGAATACTTAACTCATAAAGTAAATAACGATGTCCGTTATTTGGGGGAGCCATAGACTATTTTCAAAAGTTTTGGGCGTAACGCTATACAATTGAAGAGTGTGGGGGTTAACATCTAAGTAAGTTGTTTATTTTCCATTCATTAATCGTCTTCGTCGGTCATCGTCCCTGCGTAGTCAAAAGCATAGGCGCCAATCTACTCTGAAATTTCGAAAAAAAAATCAAATAGCAAAACGAAATTCTCTAGTCGGAGGAAGCGGAGGGAATAGGAAGAAAAATGGCGGAGAAGAAGAGATGGATTGCGATGTATACGAAGCACATCAAGCAGAAGAGAAAGGTCTATCACGATGGCTTTCTGGATTTGCAAATCACGAGAAAAAAGGTTTTCTTCAGCTTGAAATCTCTGACGATTATTCGTTTAAATCCACTAGGTGATACGGATTCGGGAACATTCTACATAGTTTACTCGGGATCCAATATCGTTTTTCATAGAGAACACAAAGAGGATCTGGCATTATTTCCAGTACCACCGTGGTGGAGTCTTAGCCTAGTTATCGTATTGCGAGTAGTATTCGGTGATTATCCCTTATTAATCTCTTTCCGATAAAGAGATAACTATGCGGATTGTTTTTTTCAACATTTCTTTGTTAATTGGTGAAGAAATGATGAACAGCTCCACTTCACTGCAGTCATGCTTTGATTTTGATTCCAAGTTTGATTGATTATCGAATAGGAGCTTATGTAGAGCTTGTACATTTGGATTTTGGATTCCGGCAGATTTTTCCCTGCATTTTTGTTTGTTCTTTCTGCATGATCTAATTGATTATTGTAGCGTTTCTTCAAGTTACAATGGGAATTGCGGGCCAGTAACATTGAACACGTATTGATATACAGATTAGACTTCATTTCACAAAGGCATTCAATTTTGTTCTACATAATTTATTTAATCACTCCCTCGAATTTGATATATTTATTTCTTAATTTCACAGTGAGTCTGAGAGCTAACCTTGTGAATTGAAAACCAGGTGATGCTTTATGATGAGGCCGAGAATCTACTTGAAAGCAAGATGCTAAAGGCAGACGAAGTTGTGAGCTCAGGTGCAACACTCACATTTCAGGCATATCTTGTGGATATATGCGATCCTATGGAAGGAAGTACTGCATCATCTGATCCAAAGGTCCAACCAAATGATCGCAAATCGTTTTCAGTGCTCAGGCCAAATTTCAAGAAAACATCCCTTCATTCTGGTATGATCCCAAACTCTCAAGAGTATTTTCGGAAAAGGGCAAACACTTTTCCAATCATTTCCCTTTTGTTTCTGGCAGAGGAGAGAAAACCTAACATTGTAAATAAGTTCCCGTCAAAAAGTCCTAGCCTATCTCACAAAATGATTCGAGGTGAGTTTAGTATGCGTCAACTGTGTACTTCCTTTGGAGAGTGAAAATCAAGCGCTGCAGACTATTAATGTTTTCCTTGTACAATTTCAGTATTCAAAAAGAGAGAATTGCATAAGTATTCATCACTAAGTCCAGACACTGTAAAGCCACCAACCAAAGGTTTGATGTTTTCCTTGGTATGTTTCTGTTGTTATCTATCGGAGACATTGACATCAGAATGTTGAACTTTTTCATAGCTGAACTTTGTTTAGCATTTCACCAAATTCAAAATCTATGCGTCAACCATCTATAGCTGAACTGTATCCATTTCATCCGGCACATTATTCGTTGCTTAACATTTTCAAGTGTTGGTAACTATCAATACATGTATACTGGTTGGATTTCTAACTAGAAGAAGTATGCAGGAAGTGCCCCTCTTGGCTCAGCTGGTAAAGAAAGCAATAGTCACACCTCGATCAACTCTCCTTGTGATGGTATGTATGTTTTTACTCTTAGGAATAAGACTTAAACACGCACATATTCTGAACAACTTATGCCAACGAATTCGACGGCACAAAGTCTGACTAACCTCTTGGCTCAGCTCTAACCAAGTTTTAGATGCTGATTTTTCGGTACGAAGAAATGGTTGCGTAAGTTAGATTAGAATCGTGGAACTCTCATGCTTGTAAAGGCGGCACTCATCATCAAACCAATCCTTAAGATGAGAAATATTGCAATCATTAGAGTCTGGTGTTTGAGCTGGCAATAGGTTAAAGCTGACACTTATGATGGTAGGGTATGTATGAATGTGCAGGAAGGCCTGGTGCTGCAGATTCAAGGTTAGAGAATAAGAAGATTCATCCACACAACAAGCCTTTACGTGATGGTGGGTGAAAGTTGTTTATATGGGTTTAAGTTTTTCTTCAAGTGGTTTCTTGGTAATATTCATGAGAGCATAGATGAAGCAAGGTTGATTTTGTTTCCTTGCAGTAAATGAGATACTCTCCATTCTTGAGAGGCGGAATGTTACAGAGACTTGTTATGATAACAAGCTGCAAACATCAATGTCCTCAACAAAAGAAGCTGATACCAGAGAAAGCCACAAGAAAGAGGAATCTATTTCATCGAGAGGTAACTCCTGTCAAAGCTTAGCTATTCAGGATACAAAACTCTGAGGCAACAGAGCAAAATGCTTAAATTTTATATTTGTTATGTCTTAAACAAATATTTATTTCTTTGGTGTATCTGATGAGTGGCAGAAGCATCTAGGGATTCACTTCCTCAAGAAACCTCATCGGTCAGCACGACTGATCTGAACGACCCTCCGAGTTTTGACCTTGGAATTTAGAACAAACACCCCAACATCTCATTTTTCATTCTCATAGTAAGCTGGGTGGAAATCATTTTAACCATTTCCACAGTTCCATCATGTCTAAGCTTTGGTTATGAAATACTCAAATACTTTAAGGCATTTTGGTTGCTATTTCTTTCATTTGCCTAGTTATCACTTTAGTAAAAATTTCTGATATCTCCCCCAAACTAGAAATAAAAATTGGAAATGAAGTATACTGAAAACAAGACATGTACACTAGTATTATGTATCCAAAACCCGACCTAATTGTTCTTTCAAATCATATTATCCAAATATCAGTTCATCTATACACTTCTCATCTTTGCCAAGCAACTACCGTTTGCTGATCTTCCTGTTAAGAGGAGATTACGTTTTGATAGAGAAAAATGTCAATCACACAAAAAAAAAGTTAAGAATGTTTTAACGGATCATTCTCCCTTCCCTTAATAAGCCAAATGATCAAGAAAGGATAGACTACCTCACTGTTCTTGTGCTCCTATTTAACAGAAACAATGAGAGAAAAGAAATCAAATGATTTGCCTTTTTCTTGTGACCAAACGATCAGCCTCACGTGCTCCTTGACAATGATTCTTTGTCGTTATTTCCTTTATTTACCATGGTGCTTTGAAACCCACATTCTCTCTTCCTGCTGCCCTCATTGCTTCAGCCTAATTTGATACGTATTGGTGGATGTGAATCTATGCCTACTTAAACATCTCCCAACCCATCTAAACAAATCTGTTACTCAAGATTAAACGCGGGAAACTGCTTTTTCATAAGCAGGCATAGTTAGACACACCTTTTGCCTTGCTTTGTCATTCATCCTCTCTTGAAGAACTGTTTTTGGCACCAACTGTAGTGTGAAGTCAAAAGCTAATTGTGAAGGTCAAGGATAGTTGATCATGTTGTCTCCTACAAACTTTTTTAGGAGAGTGGAATACGTTATGTATCTCTAAGGTAGAAGACATGGACAAAGAGCCATGTAGATGCATGTGTGATTGTACCAAACCAGGACTGATGAGTAACCTCATGGATGGTTAATCTGGGCACAACTTCAAAGTTATTAATTGTGCTTGTGTTTTCCATGTAGGCAAGGAAGAGCAGTAGCAACGAAGGTGTGTTGACGTGTTTTAACTTTTAAGGGCTTCACAATACTTCTCTTTCCGAGTTTTAAGTCGAGTATTTTTGTCAAGTTATTTCTGTTTCAAGATGAATTTTATTTCATTTTATTATTTATCAAGCTATTTTGTTTTGGTTAAGACGATTTACATTGTTCATTCGGTGAAAGGAAGTGACTTGTTTCTAAGTTTTTATGTAAAATTTTTGTTTTCACCTAGTTGTCGTTCAAATAGTTTTTCTTCCCTACTGAAAAGCGGGTAAGAGACCAATTCGTGTATAAATATGTAGTTACTAATTACTTTACTATTGTTTCTCCATTTCAATATAAAAATTGATTTAAAAGTATTTTTTAATTTTAAAATAAATAGTGTTTAAACTGTCAATTAACTTTATTAAAATTAACCCTCAATTAATTTTGCTACAATTAAATGTATTGTTTACTCTTTTTTTTTTTTTTGTTAAATATTGTTTACTCTCATTCAAAGCTAAGTAAAAGTGATATATATTATATCGAAAGCTTTTCGAATCAAATGCATTGCTATGAAGCTAAATTTAGAAAACGAAAAATAAAGACGTTGCCAGGGAACTAGTCTTTAGCATGTCCTACGAGTGCGGTTGGCCATAATCACCACAAATCTCTTCTACAAATTCCAACTTTCGCAACAATAATAGAAACATATAGTAGAACAAAAAAAAAGCTTCACAAAACGATTAAAAGCAAAAATTTCTAGAGAGAGATAAGGTACTTATACAGATATATAGATTAAAGGGAGAGTCAAAAAAGGGAAATGGCAGGACCGGGACAAGCGGCGAAACAGTCGAGTGAGGTACTGGGCCAACGGCGATCGTTAGGGATATGTCCGGTGAGAGCGGCAGCTGTTGGAGTGGTGATAATAGGTGGGCTTGGCTACATGGTTTTGTACAGCAAGAAGAAACCTGAAGCTTCCGCAGGTGACGTTGCTAAAGTTATGTCAGGTGTCTCTGGCACTACCGACAACACTCGTCCTCGTAACTGAGCTTTTTTGTTTTTGTTTTTGTTTTTTCCCCACCATATAACTAAATGATATCATTGAATGACATATATAGTGAATCATTTTAAACATTGGTTATATTCGAATCTTTATTTTAATTACTCTCATATATATCCGTTTATTATATCCTAATCTCGTACTACTCTATTACATTATAATCTTCGATGTTATATCTTCAAATTCTTGTTACAAAATCTTTATGGCCTCTTTCGCATTTAACATATTTTACATGCACCATGTCTCTAAACCACACACTTTGATTGGTACGTAATATTGTTACACTGTGATGTATCACTACATTTACCTTATTTTACCTTCACCATCTTCAAACAACCTGTTAAGCAGCAGTAGAATATACCATTCTTTTGTCATTTTTCATCAATGAATATCGATAAATTAATGAAAAGAGTAAAAAAAAACATGTGTTCATACAGCCAACCACTTAGGATGGCTGGCTGGAAAATAAATGTGAATCTATAAGACCTTTTGAGCTAATAAGTGAACCGCATCACTACAACATCGTCTAACATATATGGTTATTAGTCTACCGAAGAAAAAAAGATCATGTATCTAGCCATCAATGGCAATATCATTTTTTTAAAAAAATTTTTTTGTTAAAGAGCATTCAAATTAATTAGCGGAAGACATATAAAATGTTTACAAGCAGATACCAATATTTTTTAATGGCAGACCCAATATATATAAACCGACGATATTAATACAAACCCAATAGAAGAGAAAGCCCATAGTTAGAATCAGCCCAAGTAGGCATTAGCTCTGTCGTTGGTTGTTAAACCAGAATTAATGACAGTCACAGATAGCCATACGACACGAGAGAGAAGAGATGTATCGACAATTCTCCGGAGATGACTTCATTATTTCCTTCGATAATCTAACACTTTAACGCTGTTAGGCGTCTCTAAATAAGCATTACAATGTAAGTAGGCTTTTTGGAAAAATCATAGGGATCTTTGTTTGTTTCTTCTGTATTACATTCAGATTCTCTAAATAAATTCATGCATACAGTTAGTGAGGACGAGCCACCTTGTATCTATCAAATAACTTGAATTTGTGATTCAATTTGTTAGATAGTGAATTCAAATTCGGTATATAACCAATCATTTACTAACTAATTACATAATAAACAGGATAACTTAAGATTTTTTCTAACTTCCCTCATCTACGGATACAAAACTCAACATCTACATACATCACCTTTTTCACAAAAATTTATTCTCTACATACATCACCTTTTTCACAAAAATTTAAAATAAATCAACTTTGGATTGTATATTTTTAATCTATAACAGCACTCAATCCTATAGTGATTTAAATCTAGGGTTTAATCCAAATTGGAACAGTTTTTCTCTGAGAGAAGTCTTTCTATTTAGTGTATAAAATAGGGTTCATTGCCGTGCCTAAGTTTTCGGATTCCTAAAACGAATTTAAAAATATATAATTCTATACAAAATATTTACAAGGTCTACAATAAAATAAGAACATAATTAAGATTTTTGTTTTTGGTGTTTAAAAGAATTATTTACAAGATAAAGTTTGATTAACCATCATGAAATTTTTTGTTTAAGTATACATATAAACTTAAAATTTATCATAGTTTGTTTTTCTTACGTTTAACTTTTAGTATGCGGTGTAGTACACTGTAAAATATTTTCTAAAAAGTATGAGTTAAAATCAAAAGTAATGATTTAAGAGAGGCTGTATTTTGTATTTTTCAATATACTGGTAAAAATAGGGTCTTTCAATTTTGATGAAAAATTAAAAAACCTCAAGCGGATGACTTTTTTCTAACATGGTTGGCACGGCTATGAAAGTACTCAATCTTGTTAATGAATAAGACAAATATTTATACTAAAAAAAAAAACTTTTAGATACACAAAAAATAATACTACAACAAAAACTATTATTGCACTTAAATAAATAAAAAGCAAATAATTTTAAACTTTACTAAATTCGGATTCAATTAGTATTCACTAGTTTTACTATTCCTCACTTATTAATTGATGAATTAAAAAGCTTTCATTGCATAATATATTAATCATATATCATACCAATTTATATATAAAATAAAAACTACTTAATAAATCTCATAAAAAAATTAATATTCTTACCCTATATTTAGAAGTTTATTGGTGCATTTCCAAGAGAAAGAAACAGAATCAAACACATTATTTGGTACAACCCCACGGGTCATATTAACTATTTGTCCTTATGCAAACATATATTTCTTGCATGCTGATAAGTTTTTGTGCATATTATAGCTGGTACATTAACGGAATTATATATATACTAAATACGATTCGCGTCGGGCGTGAAATTAATGGTTTATTTTATTATTACTTTTTCGCTGAATTGTAGAAAAAAATTCATCTTACATATTATAATTATCAATATAATATTATAAAGGTGAAACTATTATCCGGGAATGGAGATCCGTTCTGATCAGTTTCGAAAATTCTGATATACTAGGAAGTCGGATCCGGATAATAAAATCTAGGATCCGTCCAAATTTAATTCTGATATCTTAGTTTTGAGATCCAGATATTTGGATCCAAACTATTAAATATATAAAAATATTTTTACATATATTATGTGATTTCTTATATAAAACATGTATCTAATTTAATTTTAATTATGTTTTTATAATATATTTTATTTTATTTTCATAGATATTATATCAAACAATACTTTATAATTAAAACTAGATATTTTAGATTTTTTTATTTTTTAATTATTTTTATGAATCTAGATATTCGCGAATATCTTGAATTTTTGACATATACCTTAAACCTAGATACCAGAAAGCCACATATCCGAATATCTTAAAATGCTCAGATATCTGAGTCCGTTCTACCCTTAGTAAACTATTTCATAAAGAAATATATATGGTACTCGAATCTCTCAAATAGTAAAAATTTTCCTATGTTATTTCTTATTTATTTTAACTTATTAAATATATAAGAACACATATACAAAAGTATACTATAGTCGCTTCCAAAAAAAATAAAATAATTAACATGTTACCTATAAAATTGTCTAGTTTTAATATCTTTATTAGAAACCACATAAATAAATAAAAACCAGTCTATTCAAGGAATTTTGTTGTTTTGAACCCATGTTTTGGAATAAAATAAATTTTCTACACATGAATAGTTTTTTTAATGAACATGAAGCCGAAACAATAAAATAAAACATGATTAACTTAGTTTAGCCTTTTTAGACTCTCCGCAAATGAAATTAGATGTTTATTTGTAATACTCACATGGATCTTGTTATTCTATAGATGAAAAAACTAATCAATAAAATGTAAATATCGATCACAACAGAAATATTTATATTTGCAATTTGAGACATGTTTAATTATTTATAGGATTGATTCTAATTCTATCATCGTTCACTAGTCGATGTGGGACAAAATATTTTTTTTAATATTTATTTTGTATGTAAAAATGCAATAGAGTTCAAATTAAAAGGGACAAAATGAACTTAAATTTAGTTCGACAAAACGAGAATATATTTGTGTTTTCTTATTAATGTTAAATAACATCTATATGTTTTTCATCAATAAAAAAAATACCATTTAAATAATAAATACTTAAAATGTGGTACTTTAGAGAATTGCCATATTTTAAATTTGATAAGCTAAAATTTTTATATACTTAATTTTTATGTTAATATAATATTTAACTTCTTGGTAAAGTTAATTTATTTATTATATTGTAATATTTTGATAGATTTAAACTTTTTAATCAAATTAAAATATTTATAATATTTTAAATTTGATTAGTTTAAAAATATTTATCATATCCGGTCTAATATGTGATTGTATAAAGAATTATATAAAACTGAATCAAAACTTTCTTAGTTTGGATGCCTATTATGTTAGATTTCTTATTCTAATTTGAAATTGTGAACAAATTTTATTGTTTATAGAATTGAGTTATGTCATCTTCTTCCTTATTTTTTCGATGTGGAAAAAAAATCATAGATTAAAATTTTTTAAATATGAGATAAAACAGAATTTAGGAAAGCAGTAAGCGGTTAGGGAATAGTGCAAAGCTATAAGAGAAAGCTATTAATGAAAACGTTAACAAAAAAGTTCGAGTAACCATATTATTGTAACTTTTGGTACCGCTTTGGTGAATTGTAACAACAAAAGCCTAAGTATATTAGTTTTATGTATCGTTTTTTTTTATTGGTAACAACGGTTAGAGTTTACCAAACAAAGCCTAAGTATGGTTCTGATTGGTGAACAGAAACAAAACATGTATATTAGCTGTTAGAGGAAGTGGTAAGTGGTTAGAAAATAGTGCAAAATTGTAAGAGAAAGTTATTAGTGAAAACAGTAACAAAAATACTAAGAGTAACCGTTTTATTGTAGCTTTGGATACCTCTTTTGTGATTTGTAACAACTGTTAGAGGTTACCAATCAACGCCTAAGTATGGCCCCGATTGGTGAACAAAATCAAAACAGGTATATTAGCTTTTAACGGAAGCAGTAAGCGGTTAGGAAATAGTGCAATATTGTAAGAGAAATATGTTAACGAAAACGGTACAAAAAAAGCTGAGAGCAACCGTTTTATTGTAGCTTTGGGTACCGCCTTTGTGATTAGTAACAACAAGAGCTTAAGTATATTAGCTTTTGGTACCACTTTTGTGATTGGTAACAACGGTTAGAGGTTACCAATCAAAGCCTAAGTATGGCTCTGACTGGTGGAAAAAATTGTAACGAGTATATTAGATGTTATCAAAAGCGGTAGCGGTTAGAGAATAGTGAAAAAACTGTAAGAGAAAGCTTTTAATGAAACCAGTAACAAAAAAGTTGAGAGTAACCGTAGGTTTTGCTACCACTTTAGTGATTGGTAACAACAAAAGCCTAATTATACTAGTTTTTGGTACCGCTTTTATGATTGGTAACAACAGTTAAAAATTACCAATTAAACCTTAAGTAGGCTCCAATTGGTGAACAAAATCGAAGCAAGTATATTAGTTGTTAGCAGAAGGGGTTAGGGAATAGTGCAAAAGTGTAAGAGAAAACTTTTAGTGAAAGCGGTAACAAAAAACTGCAATTAACTGTCTTTACTGTAACTTTTGGTACCGTTTTTGTGATTTATATCAATAAAAGTGGTACACCTCTCAGCGGTTAGAGGTTACCAATCAAACAAAAAAAATGACAACAACAAGACATTTATCTTAATTTTTTTGCCTTATCAAACATATAATTTAAATGCTAGCCCGCGCATAGCATTGTTATAAGAAATAAGGATAAAATAACCATTAATATTGTTCCACATCAGCGTGAAGAAAGCTCGAAGCAAACTAAAGCATGGCAGTTCAACTTTGAAACATTAGAGGAGGCTTCAACAAGGAATAAATCGACAGATGAACTACATCGTATATTCCGTCTTAGAGCATTTAGATTCTTCGCTTAGGCATGCTGGTATTAGAGCGAAATTCTAATCGATTCAACTGAAATTGACAGAGAGGAAAGGAAATCGAGAGAAACAATAAAGGATAATAAGATGTTGAAGAATTGCTCAAGTCAGGGGTTCGAGTAATATTTGAGAGATTTAAGTTATACAACATCGTATTATCTTAAAAATAAATATTCCTCTTAGAAACAAGCTACGTTGTTTAACTTAAGGAACATTTCTAAACAACGAATAAAATTTTATGAAATGGAGGTATATCGGAAGCGAAAAGACAGAAAAAAAATCCAAACAATAATCATTGAGTTTAAATAACAGCCCATAAACTAAGAAAGATTATACTAAACTAACTCTTATTTAATTAAAAAGTTTTTTTTTAAAAAAAAAAACCCATACGGAATCAAATATAAAGATATTAATGACAATAAAAAAAATTTTATTGTACAACAAAATTATTATATTATAATAATATGAATCTAAAATAGTCTATTGAAAGCAAATTAACTTAATTCTTTTTTCAATTACATATTATTAATTGAATATATAAAAATAGAAAAACTATTTACTTGGTTTTAGAAAATAAAACTTATTGATTTTTTAAAACAACCTAAAAAGATTTAGTGTCATCGATGCAAATCATTACAATGGATTAACAAATGGAGTAGGAAGCGATTTGGGAATATAAAGGGGCAGGTGATGATCTAATAAATTCATTTGCATTGTGTATTTCCCAAACATACATTTAACCCTCTCTTTTACATATCTAAGCTTTTTAGGTATTTTTGGAGCTCAAGAAACTTAAGGGAAACAGCCAAGAAAAACCAATGTCAAAACATGAAGATGGGGCTAAGATAAAGGTACATATCGACCTCGTATCCGGGCTAGAGGATCCATTCATGTATTATAAATCTTTGGATCGAGTTCGGTTCAGTTCTTACGGGTTCGGGTCGTTTGGATGGCTTGAAGGAGATCTGGAATTCACCCCAAAAATTTATAAATACAGCTTAGTTCTGGTATTTGTGTCCCAAATGTATCCAAACTACTTGAAATTAACCATAATACCTATTAAAAAAACTTGGGAAAAAACTATTAAAAATATGTAAATTTTAATGAAATTTGATTTAATTTTGACAAATATAATTGATGATATGAGAAATTGAGAGTTTTAGTACTTAATTCTACACATTTATATCAATAAACACATATATGTTTAATTCTTTATGTATTATAGGTTAGTTTTTCATGCATTATATCTTAGGAGTCCTAAAAGTCTACATTAGCATGTTTCTTATACATATTAGGACATTTTCAGGTAATCAATGAAGTCAATGAGCTATGGGAGAAAGCCAATACAATGATAATCACTATGAGCAATTCCAAGTAGTCAGACAACCACACCAACATACTATCGATCGATATAAGTACACCGCACACCATGTCGATCGACACAACCTGAGGAACGACCGACAGATCACGGGAAAGCATAAAAACAAATCGCAAACCCAGCCCCAATACTCCCTATATCTATCGATACACGACCGTCTGATTCGAACAAAAATTACCAAAATTCCTCTGGCTGAATTTGGCTCCCTATAAATAGTGCATGCTCGACATTTGAATGACACTTTTCTTTCATTGTTAGTAGTCCCTTTTTGCTTCATAGTTGGTAGCATTATTAATACTTAATGTTTTAGGTAAAAGTATCTATTTTGTCTCTTTCTCTTTATTTAATAAAACTTTTATGAAATCTATTTTATTCCTTCTTCCTTCTATTTCCATCATGTGTGAGTAAACCTTTTATAGGTTGAGTGAGAGAGATAGCTTAGAGAGGTAATTAGTTATCAATCATGATTAGGGTTAATAAATTGATTTATTAAAGAGATCAATTAGGTTTTGTTCTCTTGACTATGGGTCTTCGGGGATAGATTGAGATGAAACTAGTGACATCTTCTATCACTCAATCTTATCTCTACAGCTCTCATATACAATCCATGTGTTTGGTGAGTTTTCTAAGTAGTTAATAGAGAGGCTTTCTCTACCCTAATAGACCTATGTATCAACTAAAATTTAGGGATGAATTGTGGAAACCTTTGTATAATTAATTCATAAGATTACGCTATGCTCCTTTCAAATGGCTTAACATGTGAGAAGAGTGATTTAGAGAGTTGGTTGTACTCTAAAAAATTGTTGAACCTACCAATTAGATTAGAATCAAACTGCCATATTAAAAATAGTAATGGCGTTTGTAAACCTTAAGGCTGGTAGTTATTTGTATCTTTCAATGAGACCGTTGTTCTGAGCGAGTAGCTAGTGAATCGGTTCTCACCGAGACACCATCGAATTAATCGAATAAAACCATTTGTAAAACAAATCCCTAAACAAGAACTCAAAAACCCTAATCATAGGTTAATCTATCTAAGATCTCAGATAATCAATATCTTCTCCCATGAAACTCATACATTTTATATATTCAAAATCTTATAAGTCGATTAGTATTTACTAAAACCATAAAAAAAATCAGCAAAACTCTCCCTGTTTTTGCATCCGATTTATATTCGGTTTCAAACCTTTCGATAAACTACCACGATCATTTGGTTTCGATCCCTCAATTGCTACAACAAGTATTTGTTTATATCTAGGCAACGATTGAGGTGTTTATAAATTTTAAAACTTGAAAACACCGACCATATCAATAACCAAAAAATTTCGGTTATTTAATCTAAAAATAACTAACATGTGAAAATGGTTGGATTTTCATACATTATCAAGAAAGAAAATTGCTTAAATCTTATTTGTATGCTTAATGGGAAATACAAAAATACCAAAACTATTTCAATCATTAGGGATATACTTTTTCGCTCCTGTAATTACTGGAATTTTATTTGTACATGTTAATTATCAATGAAGCTCATAGTCTAGCTAAGTTTCTTCCTCCTAATATATATATATATATATATATTTTCTTAATTCTGATTGTACCAACTTCCGAATTGGTTGAAACCTTATTTGTATCATGAATATATTCATTCGATTAATAGGTTAAACTTTAATGAAATTGGTTAAACTATAAGGACTTTCACCTATTTTGGTCTAAAAATAACTAACATGTGAAAATAATAGGATTTTCACACATTATCATGGAAGGTGATTGCTTAAATCTTATTTGTATGCTTAATTGGGGATGTACTTTTTCTGGCTCCTTTAATCACGAGAATTTTATTTGTACATGTGAAGTATCAATGTAGTTTATATTCTAGCTAAGTTTGCTCCTCCTAATAATTTTGTTTTATTGTAATATGATTACACAAAGCCTCTGAATTGGTTGAAATCTTATTTGTATCATGACTGTATTCATTCAACTAACTAATAGGTTAAATTTTAATAAAATTTGGTTTAGTTTTGACAAATATAACCAAAGACTTTCGATTATTTCAGTAAAATGATGGAATTTTCACACAGTTCATGGAAGAAGATTGTTTAAATTTTATTTGTATGCTTAATGCGGAATACAAATATTTCAAAATTCTTTCTATCATCATAATAGACTTGGTTAGGCTTTGTAATTACGAGAATTTCATTTGTACATGTTAAATGTCAATGTAATAATCTAACTCATATTCTTGTTCCTCCTAATAATTTGTTTTATTCTGATTGTGCCAAACCTCCAAATTAAATAGAGCCCTATTTGTATCATGATTATGTTCATTCGATTAATATATACATTTATTTTATTGAAAAAATGGGTTTATAATTGTAATATTGGGTATTTGGGATATACTAAGTCTAAATATAATTAAAATTTACGGGTAATTAACTTTATTTTAGGTAGCCATTTGATTTGGGGCTGGTTCTGGTTTTGTGGATATAGAAATCTAGAATCTGTTGTGGTATTTTTCGATTCCAATTCGATAACTCTTTGGATTGGCTCGGTTCGGATCTTTTATGCACACCACAAAAACAAAGTGATAATATCAAAATTTTAAGAGCCGACATTTATGTAGCTACTAGTAGAGTATTATATGTATTCAAAACAATTATTTGATAATGTAGAAGAAAAAAAGAAAAGGGTTAGGAGATGAGGATAAGTATGTATTATATAAACAGCTCGGAGTATCACATGCGGAGATTAGAGGTAATAAGAGACAACGAAGACACTGTGTGAGTGTCTGACTTATTTGACCAATCCTTGTCTGTGACCCTCTATTTATAGTAAACCCATTTCGAACCAAAAGCAGTCAAATCAAACTCAAAGTCTCTTTTCATCCTAGTTTCAGGTAAGATGGGGAATTGCTCTCACAGAGCAGTATCGGATGGTGGTTCCGCCATTGGAGTTCCGACAGATTCCAGAGACGTGGAAGTCTCTAAAACGGGAGGAAACGAATATTACAGAAGCTCGGAGAAAACCCTAGGCGTTAGACAGAGTAGCAGAAGCCCAAAAAGAGTGGGACCGAAGATACAAGTGTCTCCGCAAAGAAGAAACGGAGTGTGGAAAGCGAAAGTAGTGATCGGAAGCAAGCAGCTTGAAGAGATTCTCGCGGTTGAAGGCAATACTCACGCTTTGATTGATCAGCTCCGGTTTGCTGCTGCAGAGGCCGAGATGACTGGAGTTAGAAACTTATCCCGAAAAAACAGTAACAACTACTTCTGCTAGGTTCCACAATATTGAGCGATTCCTCTTTTGTTACTAATCCTTGTGAGCAATAAGTGTATACTGTACAAAATCCAAAAAGAGGGTATCCAATTCGGTTTTCATTTTGTTACGTATAAATACCATCTGTTCCTGCTTCGGTCTTCCGGAATTTATAAGATTTCCAAAGACATTATTTAGGTCGTAGCTCAGTTGAGTTCGAATCGGTTAAAACCAGAATGGATAATCCTTACTCGTTTGCAGAGACATCACGACCAGTTCGAAAAGAAAGAAAGACACAGTTACATGAGACGTACAAACTAATTAAGCAAATGCATGTCTTGTCTTGAGAGAGAGGAGTATTCTTCAGACACGCGATTCCATTTTCTTGACAGCTTTTTCGATGGCCGGAATGTTTTTCTTCAAGGTTGACCATTGTTCATCTGTTAAGCTTATTCCTGCACACATTATTTGATATATACTTATCAGAGACTCTAAAAATGGATCATGCCACATCGACCAAGGTTGCTCTTGGGGACAATGGATATAATATCGAATTCAAGCACTAGAAAAAGAAAGACTAAAGATGGTATCTATCTAGAGCAAAGCTCAGGGAGCTGTGAGGTCAAGAATTGTTCAAGTCATATAACTCAGCTTTCCCAGAAAATAAATATACAAACTAGTCAAACAAATCTAGCCCAACTTGGTTTCAATCGCTAAGCTTTTTAGTATACTAATAAAAGGATTTAAGACAAAAACGACAATAGTCTATTCTTAATCCCCCGTGACTTGAAATAAAGTGTAAGAATTTGACTTACATTCACATGTGACATAAACATATGCATTTGGACACAAGTCATGAATTTCAAAATGAGAAAAGCCATTTCCGAGGTATGCATGTATGTATGTACCTTTAGATGTGGGAAGTTCTTTGCCATCTTTCTTGTAATACTCTCTGATGGAAACCAGAGTTTTTCCTCGGAATTCCTGAATCGTGACTCTTCTCTTATCCGAAAGCTGAGAAACCAACAACAACAGGACAACTTGTCAGATCTCGAGAAACGACATTGACGGGAAGCTCATCTAGTATGAATGACATATAAAAGATTCGAAGCAGTGAAGAAATTTGAAACCCGGCAAATGATGAGATCTCCGTCATCGTCCAACTCTTTGCTTCCCTTATTACGACCACCCTTAGCTCCACCATCATCTTCTTCTTCCTCCTCGTTATCCTCCGGTTGCTTCGATCTCTCTTCGTCGAGGAAAGTGTTGACGACCAGCCGTACGTGTGTCTTGTGAGATTTCTCTGAGAGATCGATGCCCAGCCTCTCCGAAGCGAGTTTACGAACTTTAAACTCCGTCATCTCTGACATGTCCGATTCCTTCAGTATCTCTCTCACGGTTCGCTCGATCTTCTCCTTCATCTCTTCCTCCATTAGGGTTTTCGCTGAGAGTTCCGTCGGTATTTGAAATCGGGGATAACTAAATTGGGAAATCGGACATGTCTTGGGGCTTATCTCCGTTCAAACGGTGTCGTTTCAAGGGACGTCCACTATGTGATGACAATCTATTCGGTACGAATACAAATTGAAATTGACGAGTCAATTTTTGTTTGGAAGAATTTCTGCATCATATACTGTTCCTCAAAATTCAGTGTATTCTCGTTGAGTTGCATCATAAACTGACAAGATTACTTAATAGTTTTGTAAATATGTAATCTCGGTTGAGAAGCCAAACATTGAGCAGATTCGATAGTAAGAGGCAGCATCAAAATGTACCGAGTCCTGTACAAAATACTTTAGATCCAATTTCTCACGATTGATTAAATCCCAAAAACCAAATAGAAATTAGGAATAATTAGACGAGGAGCATTCAAGAGCAACAGAAGGGAGAGGAAGAAAACATTGAGCGTTAAACATAAATAATAACACTAAATAATCTAATAAGCAAATTGGAATAGGCATCAATGGACGACGACCTGTTGATTGACACCATCGATGAGCATGACAGAGCAGTGGTGATGCACCATGTGCCAGGTGCCATTGAGGAACTCGAAGACATTGGTGATGAGGAAGGGACCACCGTCCACATTCAGGTACGCTTTCATGGTGACCCAAGCCATCTCGGTTAGTATCCGAGTGCGAACATTGTGGAGCTGAAAGTCAAACCCTTGTTCCCAATTGAAACAAAGTTGCCAGCTTTGTATCACTTGGTTGTACCTGCAAAATAGATGATTCAGGATCCCAAGACTCAAACTATGGAATGAATCCAGGAAAGGAAGGGGGGCGTTTGGTACCCTGAGAAAAGTTCGCCGGAGGCATGGATGCACTTGACATAGTCCGAGTTGAGCCAAAATCGAGCCATCGCTTGAAGAGACCTCTCCCTGATGATGCTGAAGAATTCCGTATTCACACTCATGATTGCTCTAGTTGCTGCGTAGTATGCTTTCCACCCGTTCACGGGGTTTATATTATCTTGTTCCACCGTAAAATCCTAGTGGAATTGAGAAACAAGATCACCAATCTATTGACCTAAACACCATTTAGACACCTGTTCTTCCACCAAATTCTTACCTTGTGATACAGTGCCTTCCAAGCATTATCGTCATTAGCAGCCTTCCTCATCAAGGAATTCGTCATGGACAAACGGCACAGACTGGGATAATCCAGGTAACTCAGCGCGTGGGTTGTAATCTCTGGAACCAGCTGCTCCATCATGGACACTCCGGCCTTATCATCACAAACCTCCTCCGCTCTCTCTCCCCCTCCCCCACCAAGAGGCCCCGACTCTGCGTTTCCCTTCACAGTACCGTTCGCCAACGAACTCGACGGCATAGGTTTATCCAGATTTCTGTTGGATCCGGACGCCAGGAGACCCACCACCAGGGAGAAAATGATTGCGATTGCTATTGCGGCTATCAACAACAAGAGAGGCTGATGATACGGCCAAAAGGAGACCAAGTTAGAGGGGACAATTTCCATTCATAAGACATGAAAACTTCTAAAGCATACACAGGAAGAGAAAATAATCAAAAACCTAGAGAATAAGCTTTGAAAGGTGACGGGCTTAGGGTTTTTTGGGGTTTGCGAAGCGGTTCCCTTCTTCACCCGAAACCCTAGAATTCAATCGGAATTTTTTGGCAAGACGAGGACGAGAGATTGCAGGGATTGTCTCCAACTCTGAAACTGACCACGACTGTCTGTCACTAAAGAAAATAGCCTTTAGTTTCAAGGACATTTTCGTACTTTAACATCGTACGACATCGTTTTCATAAGATTTTCAGCATTTTTCATTTTTCAACGCTTCCCAACTCCCAACTTTCCTGTATTTTAATTTTAACTTACGGTTTAGTTTGTTTCATCACAGTGACAAAAAACTGAGGACTCTTTTGAGGTAACAAACATATTTTCTCATCTCCGATTGTTTTTTTTCAAGACCTGTAGCGACTGAGTAAAGCTCATTCTCAGACACATTTGGGTCGGGTAAACAAGAATTGCTTTTCTTAAGCCAAGGCCTGAGAGAAAGTGATAATCTCCAAAACTCGTGGAGAAGACAAAAAAAAAATAGAGATAGTTAAAATCTATTTACGGTTTTTTTTTTAAATACTGAACTAGTTGTTCCTTCATCAGCTTATTTACGCATCTAACGGACGGAATCACTTCTTGTCTTTGTGGTGAGCTCCGGAGGAAGAAGAAGCAGCGGTTTCAACATATTGCTCGGCAAGTTTCTTGATCTTGTCACCTTCTTTGATCAAGAAATTAGCACTCTTGGCTTTGCTGTGATACTTCATCACTTTCTCTGCAGTTTTAGTCACAGCCCATCTGTATTGTTCCACGTTTATCACTCCGCTCTTGCATAGTGGTCTGATATGTTCTTTGATGTATGCTTCAACCTACAAAATCCAAAACGGTATAACGAAAGAAATGGGCATTTTGACACAGAGAATTTAACTCTTTTTTTTTTTTTTTCTTTTACCTTCTTAATGATAGAGCTATTGAGCCCATCAACGTTGCTTTTCTCTTCTTTCGACGGCTTCTCACTTGGATTACACTTTTGAATCCTTTTGGGCAGTTTTTTCTGTTGAGCTGAAGAGTTGTCAAAGTTTGAATCAATAAACTCTTTCTGCGTGTTGCTCTCGCACTCTGAATCAGGTGCTTTCGCTTGAAGAGCGTTCTCAGCAGACCCTTCAATGAGAGGTTTCTCAACTAGTTTCTCTGTACCAGGCCCATACAGTTCTTCACATTCAGCTACAGAAAGGATCTCGCCTCCCTCTCCCTCAGCCTCAGCCTCGGGTATAGGCTCCATTGGAACAAAACTCTTCCCATCTTCTTCATTGTTTGTTCTCTCTTTCTGGCTTATAGTTGTTTCTTCATTCCCCAAGACTTCAGATTGATTTATAACCTTTTCAGGTTGAACAGTGGAGAAAACTACCTTCACCCTAGTCGTCAAACCTTCATCCGGCTGATTTTCTGAAGCTTTTGCAGCCATGGTAACCCCGATACAGTCTTCATCATCCAAGTCATACTCAAAATCCCCATAGATGTCAAGAACATTATCTGGGCCTACCTCCCTGGATTTGTCCAAAGAACCCTCTCCTTTGTCTGGAGGAACTTCCATTGAGCGTGTCGGGCTGTTTGGAGGTGTATCAGCAAGACCTGCTGCTCTGAGCGCTTGAAGGACGGCTGGATCATCTGAGTCTCTATCACTCATACGTTCTGATCCATCATCAGCCACTGGTGATGAAGAATCCGGTTCTACAGTATTATCCTCCATCGCTTTCCTCACTGAATGGTGTAGGATTTCTTGTGAGCATAGATTCAAATACACAACTTTGCTACTTGATTTGTCAGCGATCGTCCTCTCAATATTTATAGCATCAGCAACAGCTAGTTCTGTAGCTGCACTTCTTCGAACGGCCCCAAGATTTTCTTTCTTTAAGAAGTGTTCTGCCAGGCGATATAATTGCGTCTGCAGCAAAAGTGATTTGCTAGTGAATACAAAAAC
This sequence comes from Euclidium syriacum, assembly GCA_900116095.1. Lineage (NCBI taxonomy): Eukaryota > Viridiplantae > Streptophyta > Magnoliopsida > Brassicales > Brassicaceae > Euclidium > Euclidium syriacum. The sequence goes on along the minus strand of FPAK01000018.1, from coordinate 2,796,548 downwards.
AAGGGTGAAATATCTGGCCGTTCCACGAGACGTGATGTTAATATTGTTTTAGCAGGCAATTCAACAACAGCTTAACCTCAATCCTCTGAATTTTGATTTTAATGTATGAAGCAGTGACCGAAGCACACATGGAACTGATGAGACTAACACGTTATGAAATGAATTCCTAACATTTGCAGGGTAGCCTTCCTCTCATACTAACGAAATAGCTCAGCTTATTCTACCATCAGACCTAGAACTTACAAGAATATCAACAGAGTGACCTTTCCTTCAACCTTTGGAAACCAAGTAACTTACTATAAATTTAGCACTAATCAATACCACTAGGAACTGAAAATTTAAGTAAAGAAGTATTCACGTACCTGTCTAATTGTAACAGGCACTTTATTATGGCGACTAGTTGCAAGGCTTGGTCTCATATCAGCTGGAAGCTGAGCCTGATAGCAATCATAGAAACAATCAAGCAACAATCTTGAAACACTAGATATGCTAAAAGCGACAACGCAAGGGACGAGAGGTACACACCAACAATGGATAATTTCCTTTGAGATCGGGACAGCCTTCTTTGTCTTCGCTTGAGTTGTTTCCAGCTAAAGCTTTCTTTCTTGCAAGAACCTGCAATGCCCATTTCCTTTTGTCTTTCTTCAGATCATCCGAATTCTCAAAAATTTCCTTCGAGTTAGATCGCCCATCCAACTGTTTGTTTCCTGAGTTGATTTTTGATCCGCCAGCTTTTGAGCTGATCCCCTTGGTATCACTGATCCTTGGTGAAGTCTTATCCGCTTCTGTGGTTTTTGCATTATTTTGAGAGATCCCAATTTCTTTCGATGCTAAAAGAGGCTTGATATCATCATTTCTCGGGAACACAGAGGTATCTGCCAAATACAATCTGGAGAGAATAGGATTTGAAGCCTGTAGGGTTTCAGATGAAATGTTTGTGTCTACATCATCTGGTTTCTTCTTTAAGAGGCTAAGAACAGATTTCAGAGTCTCAATTTTTTCAGGTTTTCTAGTTTTTATGCACCGATGCTTCCAAAACTCAACTTCACAGTCCCGGTGCCATGCACTTTTCCGCTTCCCATTCGTATCTGCATAAATTTTTTTTGTGAGATTCTCTCGGACTTTTCCTTTCTGCAGCATCAACTTCTTTGCCTTCACTGCCAGAGCCGAAATTTTTCCAGGTGCCTCATCAGTTTTGGGTCCTGCCACAGCAGCTCTGAAGGCGGCTAAGAGTTTCGGATCAAATTCGTTTTTTCTGATGTCTTCCATTGACTTGTTACGAACAGCTTCTCTTATTTCTTTCCTTAATTTCTCAACGAGAACCAGTGACTCTTCCTCATCCGCCGGAGTCCTCTTAATCTTCTTTACTCTCAAACCAGCAGCATTCTCTCCTTCTGAAGACTTATGAGTAGGATCTGGACGCATGCGATTCTTTTTACGCCCACTTCCTTTGACAATACTGAATATATCAACAGTTTTATTGTTTGAAGGGTGACTGCTCTCGTGGTGAATAGTAGCTATTTTTTCCTCTTCCTCGATTTTTGGTTTTTTGCGAGATTCTGAAATCTCAGCTTTAGTTTCCGAATTGTCATCATCACCACTGGTAAAGAAACGTCAAAATGAAAAACAACACACTCAAACATTTTACACAAAGCAGAGTAAAGAGGGAAAGATGGTACCAAAAAAAGATAAGATTTCTACCGTGAAGCTGACCTGCAATCTGAATGCTCTCTCTTTAAGCTGATAACACTAGCAACATCTGAATTGGAAAGAGCTGTAGTGGAAAAACCAGGTAAGCACAGTACAGTTATATAAGACATGTTTAAACTATATATAGATGCATATAATGATCTAATTACATATATAGCCATAAAGAGGAAGAAACGTAAGAAAAAATGATGACACACATAGGAGAAAGTGTCTTACTTTTTTGATCATTACTCGGTAGACAATCCTTCTCTACAAATCCATTAACAGGGTCTACAGTTGCATAAAAGAAGTTACATTATTACCCAGAGACAAAGCATATTGAGGATATGTACGTGTTAAAATTACAACTAAGACTCAGAAAACTGTATTACCACCAATTTAACTCTTGTTCAATCAACATACCTGCCCTATTCTCCACCTGTGCAGCTAACAATGGCTGATCATGTGGCAAGGACTGCTTGAGCTCTGCTTTTCCTGGGACCTGCTCTGTACTTTCCTTCCTACAACATACTTCCAGATGTGAGATATCAGGGTCTCCTCCGTCCATCTTAGCTTGAACTGACGATGGGTTGGTATCACTTGGTTCCATATGCCTCTCGTCTCCTTTGACTATTGATACGACAATAGCTGTCTCGCCATCATCAGCGACTGTAACAGAAAAATTTCCAGGGAAAACAGCCTCAGCCGAGCATCCGCTACTTGTCCTCTCAGAAATATCTGTGGACTTTCTTGTCTCCGCTGGTGCATCAGGTTCGGGTTCAGGTTCAGGTTCAGGTTCAACTGGTTTTTCACAAGAGAGACATCTGGGGACACAAAGCAAAGGAAGTTAAACAAACAAGGGAAGGATAAAATATGGCAAACTACAAGATTTCATTCAGATTTGATACGGTTTGTCTCTTCTAGTTAAACATAAGGCTGGAACACGGAAAGATGAAATAACTCAATGAAAACTGTCACATAGAAAATGTTTGCTGGCTAATTTTATAAAAAAAAAAAAGATTATAAAACAAAAGAAAGAAGGCGATGATGGTGAAATTTGGATTAAGCAATCAACTATAGACAATACGCCAATGACTCGTACCTCGGACATACCCATGTATCCTCTGATGCAATTTCCAGATCAAAACCCACACAAAGAGCATGATACCTGTTAGTACAGAGAGCAAACCAACAATCAGAAGATAACTTTTATGTTCAAAAACATAAGATCATCTAAGAATACTGTAAAGATGAGCAAACTAGAACAATACAAAGGCGAGATCATGCACATATAAGATTGAAAAGGACCAGTGTTTTTTGTCGTTTACATGTCATATTATAAATCTCCATCCTGCGATAGTGATAGCATTTAGAAACTGGTAGGACTACTACGCCATAAACACGATAATCTTGATCTAAAGGATGGTGGACACAAACATTATAGCACATTAAAACCCTTGGCAGACACCATTTTTTTCACCAGTCGACGAATTTCAGCGATAAAAAGAGGTAAGAACAACGAACGGAAGAATGTGCAAACATAAATAACCCATAGATACGTTCAACAGGTAATAGTTACCATATGTCACAAGAATCGCAAGCAATTGATGTATCTTGGCTAGAATCCCCTCCAAAGAAATTGAAACTGTTACGGATCTTGCACAGATCTCCATCTAAACAGATAACTGCCTACAAAATGATTAGGGAAGCTTAATGTACTTTGTAGTGACTTGGGAAACCTATATATGATGCACTTACATTTTCGTCAATATAGTGTGACGGAGAAGAGACGGCATCAGTCTCCTCCTCAACGCACCATTCTTCATCACTGCAAGCATTGGATAGTTTAACTTTAACAGACGTTAACAGATTATAACAGTTTTTCAGCACTTACAGTAATCTATGGTACATGTGATTTAGACTGTTTAGGCGTAAAAAAGACAAAGGCGCTACTTAGACTGTTTAGGCAGATAAAGTTCAACACAAAAACACGGAGACAAGGGAAAAAAAACATGAACATAGTACCCTGATAACGAAACCTCATCAACCTTGCTGCTTTCACCTGAATCATACACCTTCAAAATCAAACCAAAAAACTCATCACATTACCCAGGAGCTCCACTTACAAAATGATGAGGAATGTTCAGATAGAAAGAAAATGTGAGAGTACTTACAGGGACACATGTAATCAACTGAAACTCTCTCTGACAGAGAGGGCAAAGGTTCATAATCGTAGACCAATTATCAATGCATTCAAAGCAGAACCTGAAAATCTCACCATTTAAATTGATCAGAATCAGTCTGCTCTTTCACAAACAGTGCATTAAACACAGCTGACTTCTGAAGAACTGAGACAACCCTAAGGACTATGCAGCTTTTCTAGAGTAAGACACGATAATGCTAAACGAAAAGAAGCTATACCAGTGCTGACAGCAATCAAGAACACCTCTATCAATAATTATATCCATGCAAATCCCACATCGTTCCCCTTCAATTCCAGCCATATCCTGTTCAAAATGAAATTGAAAAACAAATGCACAAACACAGTTTATTAATTAAAAACTCGGCCTTGAGAGAGAAACCCAAAGATCCCTAGAAAACATGACACAAATTAGATGAAATGCGTTCTGGAGCGGCTTTTGTTCATGAATCTAATTCTGGAGCTGCACAAAAAAAATCTTTTTGCAGGAGAATTATTTACACCGGATTTTACAGGTTTGAGCTCCAAGTTTAAAAAGAAAAAGGTGGACCCATAATTAGTTCAACGAGAAGCGACGAAAATAACCAAGAAAGTCGAAGTGTACACTAACATTATGTCCAACTTCAGCAGCTTCATCTTCAAGCAAGTTACCAGCGTCAAAATCGAGCTCCATTTTCTATTAAAAAAAAAAAAAAAAAAAAAAAAAGGACGAAGTGATCAAGACGAAATCGATTTCCTGGATGAGAAACGAACCATGAGGAAAATCCAGGTGAAATTTCTGTAAACCCAAGAGCCACCTACCTTGGATCAACAACTACGAAGCTGAGAGAAAAATCTCAGAAACCCTGGATTGAAAATCTTCAAGGAAATTGGAAAAGGCGAAGCAGCGGAAATAGAAAGCTTGTCTCAGCGAGGGCAAAACGGGTAAAATGTGTGGAAATTCATGGAGGATGACGTCACCTCCCGAAGATTTTTATTAGAGGGTTGAAAGAAGGAAAAGTAATGAGATACGTCTTCATCTCCCTGAAGAAGAAAATTTCCCGTTTATAAACAAACAGATGGACCACACGTGCTTTATTCACTTTTATGGGTCAAATTATATAACTTTCTGATTCATGTGGGTCACTTACGTGAACTTTCCAATAACTTAAGCCCAATAGTTCAATTTTTTTATTAAATAAAAATAGAATTCGAGAAACACTGGTCTCTCTTATCTTTCTCTACTACCCCCTTACTTTCTCTTTTAAACAAAAATACCACACTATTTTTCTTTTGCCCCTAAATAAAAAAAATACAGTTGAAAAATTAAGAAATAATCTTAATGTTATAATAAAAAGGTGTTTTATCATAAAGATAAATAATAAATAAGAGAGAAAATATTATATCCGTGAAGAAAGCGGGGATACTTGAATATATTAGATAGAGAGAATTTTCTTTGTTATAGAAGACGTATTTGTGATATGAATTACATCGATCGAATCGATCATTTATATAGAGGAAAAAGTTGGATTTATTATGCATGCATAGTGACGTGTGGGCTCCACATAAATTATATAAAAATTTATAGTGTAAAAAACGTGTAATGTATTTTTCTGACTTTTGTAACATTCCCCCTTGGAGACTACTGTCACTGTTGTAGTTTGTCTTTTGTTGCCTCGTTAAAAACCTTTCTAGGAAAACCCATTGGGAAAAACCATAGTAAGGTAAAAAAGGACAGCTCTGCCAGCTTCTCTCCTGATTGGACATATCTTACTTCTATCTCCTTGTTCTTCTCAATTTATTGGATGTATGAAAATAACTTCAGAGGAATGTGCTTTGTTCTATCAATTTTGATATATCCTTCCTTTGTTTGGGCAATACATGCGGCATTGTCTTCATATAAGATAGTTAATTCCATATTTACACGGATTCCACTGCTTGATTGGATGTGTTGACTTATTGATATGAGCCAAACACATTCCCTGCTAGCTTCTAGCTTCATGGAGAACAATGATCTCAGCATAATTTGAAGAGGTAGCCACAAGCGTTTGTTTCTGAGAACGCCATGAAATAGCGGTGCCTCCAATTGTGAAGACGTATCCAGTTTGTGACGGAGCTTTGTGCAGATCTGATAATTATCATGCATTTGCAAAACCAATCATTTGACCATTTGAGTTCTTAGGATAAAATAATCCTAAGTCAGTAGTTTCTTGAAGGTGGCGAAAGACATGTTTAATCTCATTCCAATGTCTTCGCGTTGGAGATGAATTGAATATTGCCAATAGGTTAATGACAAATGATATATCTGGCCAAGTACAATTTGCGAGGTACATAAGAGCTCCAATCACACTTAGATATGGTACTTCAGGACCAAGAACCTCTTCATTTTCCTCATGTGGTCGAAATGGATCACTTCCAACATTAAGTGATCTAACAACCATAGGAGTGCTAAGTGGGGCTGCCTTATCCATATTGAATCGTTTTAACACTCTTCTTGTGTTTGTGGATTGGTGTACAAATATACCTTCTTGAGAATGCTCAATTTGTAGGCCAAGACAATACTTTGTTTCTCCGAGATCTTTCATCTCAAATTCTCCCTTTAAATAGCTTGCTGCTTTCTGTATTTCCCCTTGAGTTTCGATAATGTTTAGATCATCAACATACACCGCGATTATTACAAATCTGGATGTTGTTTACTTAATGAAAACACATGGGCATATAGGATTGTTCACATATCCTTCTTTTATTAAATGCTCACTAAGATGATTATACCACATTCGTCCAGATTGTTTTAACCCATATAATGATCTTTGCAATTTTGTTGCACACAACTCTTTAGGTTTAACACTTAAAGCTTCCAACATGTAAAATCCATCTGGGATTTTCATATAGATATCGGTATCTAATGATCCATATAAATATGTTGTAACGACATCCATGAGACGCATCTCTTCATTTTCATATGCCGTTAAACTCATCAAGAATCTAAATGTGATTGCATCCATGACCGGGGAATATGTCTCCTCATAATCGATCCTGGGTCTTTGAGAAAAACCTTGAGCCACGAGACGAGCTTTGTATCTCATAATCTCATTTTTCTCATTTCGTTTTTGAACAAAAACCCATTTGTATCCAACCGGTCTCACATCCCCGGGAGTGAGTACGATAGGTCCGAATACACTTTGTTTGTTAAGCGAATCAAGTTCGGCTTGTATTGCATCTTTCCACTTTATCTAGTCATGTCTCTTTTGACATTCATATACAGACTTTGGCTCTGGATCTTCGTTTTCCTCATCTATTTCTTTTGACATAAGGTATGAGAAAACGTCATCAATAACATTCATCTTATTTCGATTCCACATCTTTCCATTGTGAATGTAGTTTATAGAAATCTCATGATTTTCTTCAGGTTCATGATGCTCTACATTGCCATTAGTTTCATGATTCGTTTCTTCCAAAATACTTTCTGTAATTTTGGGATCATTATACATTTCAGCTTCCTTTCGCTTTCTAGGATTCTTATCCTTTGAAACGACGGGTCTACCACGCTTCAAGCGTGTTCGAGACTCACGTGTATCATCTGTTTTTCCACGTTCTTGTGGGATCTCAATACGAGCAGGAGTATTTGTAGCTGGTATGTGATTTGATTACCGTATTGGTATCTGCAAATGCATCAGGTAGCTGATTTGCAATACTCTGCAAATGCATAATTCGTCGTACTTCTAGTTCTGACTGTTTTGTAAGAGGATCAAGGTGTAAAAGAGATGGTACACACCAATTTATATCATTTCCTACTTTTTTATTTTCTCCCCCTAGAACCGGGAATTCTTTCTCATCAAAATGACAATCCGAAAAGCGTGATGTAAAAACATCGCCAGTTTGCGGTTCTAGGTACTGTATAATCGATGGGGAATCACAATCAACATAGATTCTCATACTTCTTTGCGGTCCCATCTTTGTACGTTGTGGAGGCGCAATAGGCACATATACAACAAACCAAAGATCCTTAGATGATAAATATTTGGTTCTCGGCCAAAAGCTAACTGTAATGGGGAATACTTATGATATGCGCTTGGTCTTACGCATATAAGTGTTTCAACATGCAAAATGGCATGTCCCCAAACAGAGACTGGGAGTTTTGATTTCATAATCAATGGTCTTGCAATTAGTTGCAGACGTTTAATCAATGATTCAGTCAATCCATTTTGTGTATGAACATGGGGCACTGGGTGTTCAACATTAATCCCCGTTACCATACAATAATCATTGAATGCTTGGGATGTGAATTCACCTGCACTGTCTAGTCTAACTCTTTTGATTGAATAATCAGGAAACTGAGCTCTTAGTTTGATTATCTGAGTTAGAAATCTCGCAAATGCCATGTTTCGAGATGATAAAAGACAAACATGTGACCATCTACTGGACGCGTCAATCAATACCATGAAATAGTATAATGGTCCACATGGTGGATGTATAGGTCCACAAATGTCACCTTGAATCCGTTCAAGGAACTTTGGTGATTCAGTATTGACTTTGGCTGGCGATGGCCTTATAATCAATTTTCCGAGAGAACATGCAGTACATGTCATTTTATTCCCCTGATATATCTCTTGGATTTTTAGTGAAAGTCCATGTGAGTTCTCAATGATTTTTCGCATCATTGTGGTGCCTGGATGACCAAGGCGATCATGCCAAAGTGTGAAATCTTCTGGATTTCTTTTGACCACAAGGTGCGATTCTATTGCATCTATATAAGTATGATGCAAACCCGAAGGAAGTCTAGGTATATTTTCTAACACTTGCCTCATTCCCGATTTTTCAGAAGTTATATACAAATACTTCTTTGTATTCTTAGTTGCAGACTAAGTGTCATATCGATGAAGATAAATGATGTATCATGGATTTTACCGATTTAATGCCATGATATGAATGGTTTTATAGAGACTTTCTAGTGTGTTTTAGGTATTTATACAGGTTTTACAAGCAAAAGGTGTTTTGGAGCAAAAAGAAACAAAAGAAAGCAAAAAGGAAAGAATTGGAGCAATTGTCAGAAAAGGAAAGTGTAGAGCCAGAATTGAAATCTGGAAGTCAACGGACAATTGACCGACCTACAGGAAGATTATAATAGGCAAATTACATATCAAATCGAGGCCCCAAGAGTTGACTTTCATTTCCATTTGGAATCGGATCAAACAGAGTTCTGGAGCGCGAGATATTGTTATTTTACTGAAGAAGGTCCATTCTGACGAATTTTACAAGACTGGCCCGTTTAGCTCCAATCAAGCCCGACTCAAGTTTTAAGGAGGTTTTGACCTAGGCACGACTTTTCCACCTATAAAAGGAGTCTTAAGAGGCATAGAGCAGCCAACACAAAATAATCACCAATCACGAAATTCACAGCATCCATGGCCACCAAATATTATTTTGCTTTCTAGATTTCTAGGGTTTTGCTACACTAGCTTTGCTTGAGAGCTTAAAGAGGAGAAGAGATCTATTCTTAATAACAATATACTTATTTTGTATCTCTGAACCTCTTTACTTTTATGAACTTTACTTTGTGCATGAGTTTTCCTATGTGCGAGTAGACAACTTGTTAGATCTGGGGTTTTCAATGGTTTTATAGATCTCTAATGCATTCAACATGATATAATCAATATTCTCTACTTTAATGGTATTCTCTACTTTATTCTGATCTGGTCATTTAGAATATTGCTCATAGGAGGAGTTACACCAATATACCATTGGGTAAAGATTCCAGAACATGGTTTTTAGTAGGTAACCTCGTCCTTGTGAAAACGAGAGTTTGGCTTGGAAGGTTATGAACAATCAGATCTGTTTCATTGCATGTGTTTTCATATTAGATTTGGAAAGAATCATTTATGATCTAATGGTTAACTCATAGGTATAATATCTCGAGAGATCGGTTATTATATATTTATCGTCTTCTGTGTTCGTGAATCTATTGATTATTGAGTGATTGTTGATCTATATTTCATGCGATTTCCTTTGGATCTAGCGCCTTTAAACCAATGATGAAACATCCCATTTGATTTAGTCTAATGATATCACTAATGATACTAATCATGCTTTGCTTTGACAAGTTCCAAAGTACCAGATCTGCAGTAAACACTTGGTTCCCTGTGGGATCGATAACCTTTCATGCTACAAATGTACACTGTGCACTTGCAGTTTATTTAGGTGAAAACAATTCACGCATCAATAAATATCTTCGAAACTCAACAAATTCCTTTTAGAATTCGGAGAAAACAATGCATTGTTTATCGAGAATTTCGTGCCATGAGGTAAGGTGAACTTGGCTTTACTAGTTCCTTTGACCAAGTCAGTTGGACATGATATTGTATAGACAATAACCTTTGCTTGTTTTAATTCAGAGAAATATCTCTTATTCTTTAGGATAATGTGTGTTGTTCCCCTATCTGCTATACACATGTCTCTAACACTTTTCTTGGATGTTGTTCAATTTGTATAGCGATCCATTTCTGAGGTAAATGCAAACAGTTAATAAGTAAAAAATATTTTATTCATGAAATTCAAAACCATACAGCAATTATTCATAACAAGTAAAAACATTAAAAGTTAAAAGCATACAACAATTTTATGGAAATTCAAGAGACCACATAGACACTTTATTCTTCCATGAGTTTGGTATAGTCGAAACCATTTTCAAAATCGGAAGACTCCAGATGCTTTATGCCCTCAGAGTTTTGTATGAGGTTAACCTCTTTTCCTTTTCCCTTGGCGGATTCTTTGTATAAAGTACACAGATGTTCAGGAGTTTTGCATTGATTATACCAATGTCCCTTGGTACCGCACCTAAAGCAAAATTCTTCACGCTTTTGGGAGGTGCTTCCTTGAACTTCTTTCCCCTTGGGATGATGTTCGGAGCGGATCCATCGGTATGGATTCCTGTTATGTGGGTTGTAATTTCTCCTACGTCCGCGATTGTTTCGACGTCCACGACCCCGAAAGGCTTTCTTATCCCTTGCCGGATTTTTAACATCCAACGCATTCACCTCATGTAATGCCTTAGATCCGGTAGGTCGGTACATGTGATTTTTAATGACAAGGTCGTTATTCTTTTCTGCTACTAGAAGAGCCACAATTAAATCCGAAAATTTGGTGTACCCTCGCATCATGTTTTGTTGTTGCAGGATAATGTGGTTTATGTGGAACGTCGTGTACGTCTTCTCAAGCATTTGAGATTCAGTGATGGTTTCACCACATTACCTCAGCTTGGCCACAATGCTCAACATAGCAGAGTTGTAATTTATCACTTTGTCAAAATCATGAAATCTCAGGTTTTGCCATTCGTCCCGAGCAATTGGAAGGGTTATGTCCTTCTGATGATAAAAACGATCCTTCAGGGACTTCCAGAGCTCTTTGGGGATCTCTCATGTGTGCATAATCATACATGATCCTTTCATCAAGGTGTCTTCTAAGGAAGATCACCCGACTTTGCCTTTTATTGGGTTGTTGAAGTGTTTATCTCCTTTATCGTTTCCGATAAGTTCAAAGAATCCAAATGCAATTCGACATTTGTGGCCCAAGATATGTAATTGGTACTAGTGATGTCTAGGACTGAGAACTGGAGTTTCTCGATATTTGCCATTGATTCTCTAAAATAAAGACATCAAAATATCATTAATATTAATTAAAATGAACCAGACATTTTAATGATTATGGCGATTACAGAGAACCTAATTACATAGAAAAGCAATGCAATGTTTGTGGTTATTTCTTCACGGGTAAATTCCCCTTCAAGAAGACCGTAAACAAATAATAAAATTACACATAACGATAAGCTCATCAAAAACCAAAACGTTTTTCTCACAAAATGGAAACTAAGCAATTTTTTTAGAGAAGTGTTGAAGAGAATTTTAAAATGGTTAGGTTTGATGATATGAGTAAAATATGTTTTTATAGATCAAAAACATTGTTCATAGCCGTTTGAAAAGTGGAAAAAATTTGACATTTTTTCTTTGTGACCGTTACGGTGAAAAAAAAAAAAACGGATGTTAAATCAAAGATTAATAATTATACAATCAAATTTACTCCATCAAAATATAAAGTTATACATTTTTAATTTAAAATTAATATATAAGAATCATAATATAAACTGAATTTAATAGCAATATTGTGGTGATTAAATCAACCCCATTAAATCATTAAATGAATCATTAACGGCGGCTCAGCCGTCCATGGTATAACAATAAATAAAAATGAATCATTAGCAGCGGCTCAGCCGTCCATGATATAGTAAGAAAATAAATATTTATGGTGCATTCAGCAACCATGAGATAAAATTAATACCAGGGCGAAAACCTCCCATAATAGTATTAAGCAAATGATGGTGCGTTAAACAACAACCGTGAAAATAATATATTGTTATTAAAGCGACATACCGCCTATTATAATAATAATAAATATATGTATATTTACTCAGCATAAGTGTAGAGTGATCGTGCTGATATCGTGTTATAATAAAAATGTATTTTATCATAAAGATAAATAATAAATAAGAGAGAAAATATTATATCCGTGAAGAAAGCGGGGATACTTGAATATACTAGATAGAGAAAATTTTCTTTGTTATAGAAGACGTATTTGTGATATGAATTACATCGATCGATTCGATTGTTTATATAGAGTTAAAAAGTTGGATTTACTTTGCATGCATAGTGACGTGTGGGCTCCACATAAATTATATAAAAACTTATAATGTAAAAAACGTGTAGTATATTTTTTTGACTTTTGTAACACTTTATAGTTTATACCAAAACTAAAAGTATAATCTTTATATCTTAAAATTGAAAGCTCTTTATATATAAATCCTAAGCTCCAGATTTTAAAATATCTCATTATTATTATTTAGAAAGTAAATTTAGTGACATAACCTTCGCAATTTGAATGAAAGGCTATTGAACGAAAAAATAATGATGTGTAATCTTCGCAATTTGTGAGTTGCGAATGTTGTAAATGGTTATTGAGCAGAAAAATGATGATGTTCAATTGTGATATTGTTTTAATTGAAATATTTGAATTGATTGGTTACTAGACGATTTTGATTGGTTGATTTTATTTGCAATGAATCTGGTAAATGGATCATTTTGGAATGTAACAAATATATTTTAGAAAAATCAAATTCTATAATTTTTTTCCAAATCAATATGATAATGTTTCGTTTAAAGAACGTCGAGCGTGCCACGTCTCTGAAGTCTTGGGTTTACAGGTGTGGATAGCTGGGACTTAGTAAAAGGGGCTTTAGGCTATTTATGGGCTCACCACGGGGTGAATCTAGAGCACTCAAAGTGTTCGGCCTTCATAGCGGAATCAGTTTGCAGAAGGGGGTGTGGACGCCGAACCACGGGATGAACTTAAGAATCTTCGAGATGTAGCTGAAATAGTCTTCAGAGATAGGTTGTCTCGCCGCGGAGAAAATCTCCTAAAACAACAACAACTGCATGAAGTCTCCGTAAAACATGATAGGGTGTGTTTCCCAGAGATTCTCTTATGCTCAAGTCAGTTAAGAGACTAGGGTACTAGGGTCGAGAAGTGGAAGAAATATCAGGCAAACAAAGAGATGAAGGGTATGTTCAACTCCAGGCCACTAGAAATAGCGGTATCAGATTTATCTAATTTTTGAAAGATTGTTTGTACTTTAGAAAAGGAGGTTATGAGTGACCGCAAGTAGCCTTATCGTAGAGAAGAAACGATCCTCTGAGGCGATAAGGTTTGAAAATGACGATCTTTGATCAGAATCTCTTCAAAGGTCGAGTCTCTTATAGAAAGATCGGACCTTTGGAATGTGTGTTTAGAGGAAAAAGTTGGGACTTTTTACTAAAAGGCTTAGGCTTTGACGACAAGATCTCAAAATGTGTCATAAGAATGTCAACTTTTTGTAACTCAGTCCGCTCTTGAGAAGAACTCATCAAGAATGACTGGAAAAAGTGTAGATAACGCTGAGTTAGAACCGAGTGGATCAGTCGAGATAAAACAAAGAGAACAGAGAACTTAGTGCTAAGTCTTGAATCAATAAATATTTGACTTTTCTAGTAACGAGTGAGGTATTATTTATAGAGTATATCTGATACAAGTTAGTATACCAAGTAATTGGCGATTTGGTTTTTTTTGGGTCGGTGCAGGATACTTAAGTCGGCGATCGGGTTGGGTCGTACGGTTCGAGTGTATTTCACATACGTATTCTTTCATTTTGACCAGCTGGCAAGTCGTTTAATCCCGAGCCATGTGCGACCCATTGCACACATGTATGGGAGGTAATTCGTAATGTATGTCGCCTGCTAACAATGTTTTTCAGCGTGATTTTGGTGTTATCGAGCTGTGTATGGTATTTAAGTTAGTATCTCGACCTATAAGTACATGACACGTGAAGTTTTGTCAAACATTATCGGCAATTTTTCATTTGAAGGATAAGGGTCACAAGATGTGCGTTTAATGACAAATAGCTAACTCATACCTGGTTCGGGTTGTGATACTCAACCTGGGCTATGAAGTCATCCTTAATGCATTGTTAAGTTTGTATCATCACTCACTTAGTGCTTCTCTAGGTTGAGGTAAATGGCGAGTAAAACCCATCATGGAGGATACCAGGGAGACGACCCCTATGTTATGCCCCCGAGATATTGTTGATTTAGGCCATAGAGTGTTTCTTTTTTTTGCCACAACGTCAGCAAATGAGGCAGAGGTGCCCATGTGTCCCCACCTACAAGGGTATAGGGGTCCTCACGTATTCAGACTCGCCTAAATTAACTACATGTGGTACTAAGAGATTCGTCTAAACTAAATTTCACATGGCGTTTAGAGATTCGCCTAAATTTTCTTCCAGGTGTCATTGTAGTACTTGTAAAGATATGAGTACATTGTAGTCATCGGTGATTTCATTTCATTTGGTTCATCATGTTGGAGTCATCAGTGATTTCATGAGAAAACTAGTAGAAAAACATTTACAAGTTGTAATGTGGGTCTTAAGATACATCAAACGAACCTCGGTAATAGAGTTTGCTTATAAGAAACAAAAAGAGTTTGCTATATAATTTTTTTTTTGTCTCAGGTTTTGAAGCAACATGAGAACGAAGGAGGATCTATGTTTTCTTCGCTACAAGAGTAAATATCTAATGTATGTTTGGAATTGCAGAAGGCAGTTTCTCTATCCACCACATAAGCTGAGTATATATAGCTTTTATTGAGATCATTAAGTAAACCAATATGAAAATTTGTTGGGGGTTAGTTTTATTAGCAATTGTTGATGTGTTTTGTGATTCTCATAGTATCATTGCATTATCGAAAAATTGGATGCACCAGAAAAAAACAAAACATATAACGACATGTGAGGTTACATTTCATTCTTAATCTGGTTATGGTAACTAAGATTGTTACTCAATTAACCTGCCTTATATACTCATTAATATCTCCCTACAGAAAAAGCTTCAAAACGATTTGATATGCTCAGATTTTCAAAGACTGGCACATACTATGAAATTTGGAAAAGAATTAAAAAAATAGAACTAGGGTACTTTGAATCAAAAATGAAGTTTGATGAGTTTTTCATTGAATTGAAACAAATATTATAAATAAGAAGTGTATGCTTAAAATGACTAGTCATGAGAAAACTCTATTTAAGTAAAAAAATTTTAAATTTCAAACTAAGAGAAATCTATGCGGAAGAGAAAAAAAAATAGCTCATCTCGAAAACAAGTTAAGCATAAAAGCTCATGTGCTTTTCCTAAAACAAAAATTTGAGAAGGTTAGGTGAGCTTTCTATGCTGAAAAATTATGACAATTCACTAACAAAGATTGAACTATTCTAGACACGCAATTATACGGTGTAATTAGGGATGTTAAAATGGGCTTGAAATCTGTAGACTTACTAAATCCCGCCATATAAACCAAGTATGTGGCTTGTCCAACTAAACAATATTTTATACAGGTTTTATATGGGTCCATCCGTTTATATCCGCGAGTTTCACGGGTTTTATAGCTATTAAACTAGTTAGTCCATTTATTTTTTAAAAATTGTTTTTTGTCTAGAAAGAATGTTGTATGTGTGATTTAGGTCTGCAATTGACTAAAAAAGACAAAATTGAGACGTGTATCCACCGTCAAATCAATTATCCTTCGACAAACGGTAATTGTTGTCTCCACTGTCAAATCAAGACGTCGTCGTCACCACCGGGGTATTGAGTCATCATTACCATCGGCAAATTGAGGCGCTATGTAAGCATCTTTTTATGAGTTTTGAGTTTGCTTTCTGGGTTCTTAGTTCTTAGTTCTTACTACTTGTCCTTCACAATTGTATAGTTTGAATAGAAAAGTGAGTTTAGTTCTTCAGTTTGGATTATGGATTTTAGTTTTTTTTTTTTTTTTGGGTTTTGGTCTCGATTTCTTATTATGGATCGAAATTGCTTTGTTCTATGATTACGTGTTTTGAGTTTCTCTGTGATTACTTGTTTTGGGTTTAGTTTCTTTGTGATTACTTGTTTTGGGTTACTCTGGGAGAAATTTGTCGATTAGGAGGCAGCAAGATCTTCTTTATTGTCATTAGAACATGAACATAAAAAGTTCAATAGTTTTAGTGACACCAACTTTACACGAGTTGGTTACAGAGTCACCACTTGATGATTTTGACATTGTAAGTAGTTTTTTATACTCTTTTTTTTGACATTATAAGTTTACAAAGCCTCTGATCATGTGTTATAACTTAAAACTAGCTTGATTATTTTCATGGAAATAGAGGCTTTCACGTATCTTTTAGTGTGTTATCTTTCTCTTTTTTTCATGAATTTAAACCCATGATTTTCAATGCTTTTATGTATATGGTCTTTGTCGTTTTTTCATGACATGTGACAGGATCTTTTTGAGCTGGAAAAAAATATTGAAATTGGTGTAGCTAACACAAAATCACACTTATATATATATATATATATATATATATATATTTGAGTGAGTCAAGACTAGAGAGGAAGATTTTCCCAAATTTAGATGTTTTAGACTTTTGGAAAGAGAATCAACATCGATTTGGTGAATTAGCTTCTATGGCTCGTGATTTGTTAAGTATTTTCCAATCACTACTGTAGCTTCAGAGTCTGTTTTTAGTATAGGATCTTGGGTCTTATCGCCATATAGAGACTGTTTACTTCCCAAGAATGTTCAAGCTTTGCTATGTACTCGGAACTGGCTACGTGGTTTTGCGGATTATGAAGGTTAAGCTTTGTTAAACTAACAAATTGTCTAATAAGTAATTGATTTTTCAACTAATTTACATTTTGAATTGCAGGTACAATACAAGATGAAGATGAAGAAGTTAAAAAGACTCCTAGTACCTCAAGAGTAGAGTCTTTCAGATCAGGAGTAATACAATCTAGTTTTAACCGTAGAAAGAACCGCAAGTGCACGGTTATGCAATTCTAGTACTTAGGGGTCGAATCCACAAGGACTTGGAAAGACACAACGATTTTCAGATTCAGACTAAGCTAAGCAATTAAATATGTAATTCAAACGCAGCAAAACAATTGAAAGAAACGGTTGTAAATCAGATGGGAAAAACGTTAAGCCTAGAGTAATTCCTAAGGTGAATCCAAATTGTGACTTACAGAATTATTAGGATTTTCAATAAAAAGCCGTCTAGAACTACAAACACAAATATGTGCTCGCCAACTTTTGCTGCGCGAGACACCTATATCAAGAGACTAAGGCATCGAGTTTCCTACGCGAATTTTCCGAATATAAGTATGCAAAGAACACAAGTTGATTGGTTCACAAGATCCCTAAACCGAGTTTCCTACGCGTTTAGGCCACCTTGATCTCCTAAGATAGATCCAAAAATTAACAATACTTTCGCATCTATAAATTACCTAAGAGCTTAATTCTAGGTGATCAATCTATAACAAGTAATTAAGAACAATCAAAGGTGAAGACTATATAATAAACCCTAACAATAAAAAAGCATCAACAATTATTCATCAATCTTATATGGAATCCTAGATCTAACAAGCAAACTACTCTAGCATGATGACTGAATCAAACATCATGTATTGAAAAAAATGAATAAAAGAATTCAAGAGTAGAAATAAATAGGGTTCAAATATCTCTTCTCCCTAAAACAATCTCTCTCTAAAAATCCTAAATAAAATAAAGTATTGCCTAAAAAATAGCTTAAAATATGTATTTATAGGTAATAGTGTCGTCCTAGGTCTTGGTCTTGTGAGAATAGGAAACTTCAAAGCCCATTAGAAATAAGAAATAGAAATTTCATTTTTTTCTCTTGTAAGCTCCCGCCAGATTTGACATGTGTTTACTAAAACAAGTATAACTCGAGATTCAGACATCGAAACGACTCAAAACCACTTGGAGATGAAAGCTAACTTCCGTATCTTCATTTTGATATATATATCGTTTCCTGGATCATCTGGTAAGCGGTCCAAAGAATGAAAAACTTCTAGAACTTAGTTATGTCTCTGCATTTCCTTTTCTTGTCGTTTTTGCTCCAAAATCTCCAATTTATCTTTAAACCTATAAAACCTATAAAATATACTATAGACACTAAAAAGACCCTAATAGATTATATAAATATGGGTTAGAAACCCATAAAAAAACCGTTATATCAAGGAGATTCATGTGTGTAAATGTGTGATGAATGACTTTGTAAGTTTCTCTGCTTTTCTGGTTTGGTTCTTCTCTGCTTTTCCCATGGCACACGAATTTGTTGTTTGCTTCTTTGCTTCTCTAGTATACTTTGAGTAATTAGAGTTTACATTACGGTAATTGTTTCCTTGTTCTTTGTTTTGTAGAGAAACATTGCAGCTATCAAGTTAACTCTTCTCTTAGCTAATGTTCTTACAAGTTTCTGTGTTTTTGTTACAATGCAAAAAGACTACAAAAGTCTCTTCTCTGGTTCGTGTTTGTAGAATGGTGACTGACTCTACTTCATTTGCATTTCTTTAAACTGGTTCGTGATATGTATTGATGTTGACACCAAATTGACACCAAATCCCAAATTCTCTAGGTGTTTCATTTTGTCTTGTTTTGTTGATTTTGTATGGTCTTAAAGTCTGAGAAAGAAAGGTTTCAAACACTACATTAGCACTTTTTTTCACTTTGTTGATCTTAAAATCAAGAATAGACAGGCTTTTAAACTAGTTATGATTTAAATGGGCTTTGCGTTAACGGGTTCAAACTAAATGAGCTCTAAACGGGTTTCGTGTTAACGGACTCTGAACGGACATGACTTAAACGGGCCCGTATAGTCTGCAACAACATCCCTAGGTGTAATGAAAGTGTTTATTCATATTATGAAAATCCGTCATGAAAAAACTCTACTTCACAAGGAGGATTCAAGTTTCAGACTAAGAAAAGTCTGAACCATGTTGGAGGTGGGTTGCACACTCTATTGTAGGTCCGACTCAAATCAAACTCGACTCATAAGTGAGGCCCAAATCAAAACCATTATCGGGCCAGTCACCAGTGAGCTCTCGTAATGCGATCATAATGGACCACGTCATCAAACTACTGCAACTGCGGAGAAGATGACACAACGACCTACGACCTATGACATGTCATCTCAAGACCTCAACCTGGCATGTCGCTGAACCCTTACACCTATAGAGGGGATGACATGTCGGTGTATAATTAGGTCAAGACACCAAGATGACTTCGTTCACAAACTTTTTGTACCGAACTGTTCAACCTTCGAAGAGATGATACCTACTCGTCAACCCTCCGCCTAGTTTGACGGTGGGGAAACAAATGATCATCTTCAGAAAATATGCCCATCTAACACGAACTCTCCCTCAGTAAATACATCTCACCATAAATTTAATTGGGACACCCTTTAGAGCGAGAAGGGGGAAAATATAATTTTAGTGAAAGAAGATTTGTATCGAATTTAACATTTGTTTCGACCTCACCAATAAGTTTTAGGTTTCGGTCTCTAGATCCGACCTTATAATCAGACACCCTAAAATAAACTTGATACTCTTGTAATCTATTCGAGCTTGATTATTAATATAATGCACAACCTCGTCAATCTTGTTCCTATCTCAACCTTTTTCGCTTCCTTCCCCCCTCCTCGTATTGCTCAATACGACCTCACCACATAAGCATCACCTCGTTTACACCAATTCCGAGCTCACTTATACGAGAGATCTCTGACCTTTACAAACTCCGTAAATTACCAATTTTTCCCTGCACTAAACGCTTGGTTCAACAAGTCTAAAGGTAAAGCCCGATAGCACATGGGCATGCCTTAAACAAGACCGTTTATGACTTGTAAAGAACACATTTGTTAACATTTTGGCGGTAAGCTCGTGGATTCCGGGCCTCCCACGAAATTATGACCCCAAATCAAAAGCATAATCTCGTTGAAATTGCATCTGTTCTTACCTTTTTTTTTGTTCTGCTCATAGATTCTTCTTATAAATCTCTCTTTCTTACAAACAGAACAGACGAAAGATCAGCGAGTGAGAAAAGGTCTAACTTTATTGGTACTAAACTTCACCATATGTTTCCTCGACTCTCTAACAGATTCAACCTATTATTTTTCACTTAACCTTTTGTAGATTTTTGTTACAACTATCCCATGAAACTATATGATCTAGGTGTCCTATGGGCCAAAACCAAAATGCAGAACTCATATACAGTAATGGTTTTTATGAACAAAAACATGCATTGGTTCTCAGCTAGTTTAGGAACGAAGCATAGTTTCTAGGTTAGTAGGGTAACACATGTCCACGTGGCGACCATTCCAAACATTGTCGGCGAGGATGGAGTTAACGGCGTCGGTAGGATGAAACTGGTCCCACCAGAGATGTCCGGTGGCGTCGGAGCAAGCCATCTCCGGCGAGATGCACGGAAGCCATCCTTTGTACCTCCCTAGCCCACAACATGCATCTGTCGTCACATTAAAACCTGACCACAAAACACACACACAACCAAGATAATGAAGTCATGTGATAGATATGATGTTACCAATCCAAAGTCTCTAATTTGTTTGTGAGTTGAGAGTTGAGAACTGAGATGGAAGTGGTTTAGTTGCTTTACCGTAGCGTTGGTGATTTCTGAGGATGTCCATTGCACTTTGGAAGACATCGCAGTAGATAAAGGATGCGCCTGGAAGCTCACGGTTGAGCTGATCTACAGTGTATCTCATGACGAAGTTAGATTCCATGATCATGCTGTTCACTTCTTCTGCACATTCTCCGTTCTGGCTCTTGTATTTCCACAGGTAGTATGGTGCACAGCCAATCGGTGGCAACCCCATCACCACCATCTTCCTCACCTTGACATTGTACAAGGTCTGCGAAACAACAACACACAATTCTTTTCTTATTGGTGAGATCAAAGGATGATATATACTCAAAGATCGTTTAGGTTTCTAAAACTGTATTAACCAGAGATCCAAAATGGAAGAAGAACTAGAAAACTAGTATCCTAACTCAGAATCAAACTTCTTTGTTCCTCACAGACATAAAAGAATTGAAATGAAGCCTAACCTTGAGCTCCTGTTTCATATTGGAAGCCAGGAACTGATTAAAACGCCATGGAGAATAGAGATTCTGCACATTGGAGATGTTTCTAATGTAGAAATGTATGTAATCATTCACTCCAATTGATATGTAGAAAACCGAGTCTGAGACCAGACGATCCGAAGCTTCCTCCCCAATGCTCAGTATCATCTGCTGGAATGTGTCGACAAACTGCTCAACCTGCATTGCGAACGAGACTCGCTGGCCCTGCATCCAAAAGAACCCCACAGGATTTTAAGAAAACGAACTCGAAAGACTCTGGAAATTGAGATTTTGAGTAGTACCAGTTCGGATCCACTAGACAAGATGATTCCAGCACCGGCTGATGCATAGTTTACGCCTTGAAACATGTCTTCAATACTCCCACTCTGTCCAAGATAGCTAGGTACGAATGGGAGCCCTAGACGATTAGCTGTTCACAGGATTTGCAACAATGCTTCAATCTCGATTTCAAACATCAACGCATATGAAAATTCCACAAGAAAAGATCCCAAAATCTACTTTTCTCTCTAGGCACTACTATGTAGGATAAAGAAGAATCGAATAAGAAAGATTCCGGCAGAATTAGAAGTTCAACGTTTAAACCCAGAAAATTGGGGAAGAATTTTAACCTAGAAAATCGACGGGGATCCTCCCATTGCAAAACCTCCCCGTTGGCTCGTGCGTGTCGAAATCCCTACCGTACGGAAGCCGATCTGCTCTCGCCAAGGTCCCAAGAAAGTTATTGGTTCCACAATCTACAGAGGAATCTCCAAACACAAACAAAGCCGGTACATGGGGAAGAGGCAACTCCAGCGCCGGAGATTGGGATGTCAATGACGGCGATGGAGGTATAAACGGCGGAACCGGAGAAGATTCAGAAGGAAACGGAGAGATCCTTGTAGGTAAGTGTTTATCGGAGATCAATTTGGGTCTCGTGAAGATGATGAGAGCAGAGAAAACAAGAATGAGAAGCTTGATCGACATTCTCTAACCAGAGAGAGGGCGGGAAAATGCGAGCGAGCTTTACAGATAAAAATTCAGCTTACAAGATAGTAATAACGTCGTCGTCTTATTGATTGTCGATCAAGAGAATCTTTGTTTATAAGACTGCGACTGCGTCTGCGTCTGCGTCTGAGTTTTTTGCGGCTAACTAACATCGCTGAAATTAACCTCATTCGTAGTAACTTTGATTTTGATTATGACTAAGCTTGTCTTTCTTTTGTTAATTCAGGTTGTATAGCTCTTAAAACAAACATGAAGATGGACAAGGACATGAAGATATAACCTTTCTTTGCTATTTTATCTTCTATTACTTGTATCTTTTGCTAGTTAAACTACTTCTTGTTGCTATCTCTTTCACAATGATCTCTCGCTACATTATATTTCACATTTGATCTATTTACTATTGCTATTATATTTTTGTGACAGATGTATATCTTAAATATTTTAATCAATTTCGAATCGGATCGGGATATCCGGTATTTTCACGGATACTCAAAACTCGGATATCCGGTTATTTTGGATTCGGATACGGATATGAACTGCATATTTAGCAGATACGGATACGGATCCAGATATCTTCAAAAAATCGGATATCCTTATCCGTCCGAGAGCTAGTAGTAGATAACCACTACAAGAAAATATCACATAAATAGCGTTCGTAAACGCTATTCTAGGATAGCATAGCGTTTTGGTGAACGTTGTGTCTGCCCCCGTTATTTTTTCTTTGACATTTTAGATAGCGTTTTTGTGAATGCTATATTAATTAATTCTTTCTATGGTGTATTTTCATTTTGCAATTGTATAACTTATAATAGCACTAAATATTTGCTATTATTTGTTGTTCATTTTCGATATTTTATAGCTGTGATATTTTGGTTGTTTAATTGAGATTTTTTTTGTTGTTGTTCTTATTTGTTTTATTATAATTTGATCACATGTTGATAATCAATAAGAAAATATATTTACAAACAAAAGCTACACATGTTTTAGTAGTCAAAACAACATTTTACACATACAAACTAAAAACATCACAAATCTAAACCTACACTATCATCACACCAAGGAGAAAAGCTTTGACACTCCTCTACGAGCTCTCTAGTAATCGCCTGCGTCAAAAAAAAAAAAAAAAAAAGAATAAAAACAAAGACTAAACTGCAGTCAACAAACCAAGCTAAAACAACCCTCTTGTATTAATTCAAATAGCAATAGAATATGCTTATAGATAAAAATATCATGTCTTAGTCTCGACGAAGAGCCTTGTCTCGCGAGAACTCTCATCCTTCTTGTTTTGGGCATTTCATAGGCGCATAGTTGTATTCATTGTTTTTGAGGTTTTGGAAAAGTCTCCAGAACAAAGGATCGATGTCTTCTTATGTTTCCTCAACTTGTATCAACTATCCCATGGAGCATATGAACTGTACTCGTGTGATCTCCTCCAAATCACTTCCTTGATCATCGTCCACTTCTTTTCGTGGCTGTTGGTGGAGCTGTGGGGAGTCCGCAAATGATGTATATCCTTACTTAATCGTCGTCTCCTTGTTGTATTTTTTAGTGGAGTTTCGGTATGATTCCATATACCAAGATTCTGCAAATGAGGTATTTACTTGCTTGCATTGTACTTATTTTTTCAACATTACCAAAGTGAACAGAAAAAAAACTAAATCACAACCTAAAACAACACTCAAATGCATGATAAAATAAATTTATACCAAAAAACAAACATTCCCGATATATGACAAACAATTGTCAAAAAAGTTTAAGAAGAGACCATCACATACACAAATATGTATTGAAAAAACTAGTAATGGAACTAACCTCGCGATAAAATTTAACTTGAGAATTGCCTTTACCTTTCCAACTTTGTAAGTCATCTAGAAATAAAGCAATTAGAAGAAACAACCAAGGCTAGCATCCATTTCAACTAATCACTTACAAAAACAATTTGAAAAACATAAGGATATTTATGATTATTATAGGAGAATCACTCGAACATGAATCTAAAGAGAGCCAGGATCTAAACACAAAAATTATTAATTCTATGGAACTCTAAATGAATCTCTTCGAGAACATAAATCCATAGGAAAACCTAGAAAATATTTGAAGTCCACAATCTCAAACAATATTTGAACACATCAGAACCAGAACCTGGTATAACCGTGTTTTTAAAGATTTATAACCCACATTTGTATAGTCTATTAGGATCTTTTTAGTGTCTAGAATATGCTTTTATAGGTCTAAGGATGAGTTGGAGATTTTGGAGAAAAATGACAAGAAAATGAAATATGGAGACAAAAATGACTTCCAGGAGTTTAGTACTCGTTGGACCAATTATTGAATGATACATGAGATTTACATATAAAAATGAAGATATGGAAGTTAGCTTTCACCTCCAATTTGAGTCAAGTAGTTTGAAGTTAGCTCCAGGTATTCCCGTTTCAGTGAAGATATATCTAAATTGTCGGGATTTGACGAGAGAAAAAAGGAAATTTCTCTTTCTTATTTCTGATGGGCTTTGAGGTTTCTAATTCTTTTCCTAAAGACCCAATGACGTCCAAAGACTTATAGATACATATTTTAAGTCATTGTTTAGGCAATGCTTTATTTTACTTAGGGTTTTAGAGAGATATTGTTTTAGGGAGAAGAGATTTTCGAACCCTCTTTGTTTTCTACTCTGTTTGATTCTTTAATGTAATTATATTAAAGCAAGATGATTGTTATTGTCTCTATGTCTGAGTAGTTTGCTTGTTAGGTCTAGGGGTTCCATATAAGATTGATGAAGGATTGTTGATGCTTTTAAATTGTTAGGGTTTATCTTAAAGTCTTCCCCTTTGAATGTTCTTAATTACTTGTTCTAGATTGATCACCTGGAATTAAGCCTTTAGGTAATTAATAGGTGCGAAAGTATTGTTAATTTCTGAATCTATCTTAGGAGAGCAAGGTGACCCAAATGCATAGGAAACTCGGTTTAGGGATCTTTTGAACCAATCAAGTAGTGTTCTTTGCATATTTAGATTCGAAAGGTTCGCGTAGAAAACTTGGTGCCTTAGTCTCTAGATATAGGTGTCTCGCGCAGTGAAAGTTGGTGAACACATATTTGTGTTTGTAGTTCTAGACATCACTTCATAGAAAACCCTAATAATTCTGTTAGTCACAATTTGGATTCTCCTTAGGACTTACCCTAGGCTTAACGCTTTTTCCCATCTAATTTACAACAGTTATTTTACATTTTCTTGCTGCATTTTATTTACAATTTACATTACTTAGCTTAATCTAAATCTAGAAACCGTTGTGTCTTACTAAATCCTTTTGGATTTGAACCCTAAGTACTACAATTGCATAACCGTGCACTTGCGGTTCTTTCTAGGGTTAAAACTAGATTGTATCAGAACCTGAAGCAACCTAAAGCAATACTCAAATGTAGAACATAACCAAACCAACACACATACAAAAAGATGAAATCGGAGTTATGTATCTAAACCCTAGTTGTTTTAAGTATCTAACACATATAGCAATCGAAGCAGAAAAGAGATTCTACAAATAAGAGAGAAAAAATCAATGAGTAAGAAACTAATAAATCAAGTTAACATATATCAACTTCAGAGTCAGTAATCCGAACCATATTTTACAGTGTGAAGACAAAATCCTCAAAAGTTTTTTTTTTCCAGAAATAAAAATCCCCATATTTTTAGTAAACCCTTTTTTTCTTTGCGAGATTGATAGAGATGGAAAGAGGAACCAACGACAAGCTGAATCTACTAAAAGGTTTAAACGGATTAGGAATTAGAGTAAAGAAAAATAACATAATCAAATGAATTCATTGAACATGACAGAGTTTTAGAGATGAGAATTTCAAAAGTCGACTGAAAAATCGATAGGTTTTGAGACCAAACAAGTTACAAAGATTCTACAAATTGT
The DNA here is from genome assembly GCA_900116095.1 of Euclidium syriacum. Taxonomy (NCBI): domain Eukaryota; kingdom Viridiplantae; phylum Streptophyta; class Magnoliopsida; order Brassicales; family Brassicaceae; genus Euclidium; species Euclidium syriacum. The sequence continues at coordinate 2,770,223 of FPAK01000018.1, read as the reverse complement.
TAAGTAAATCTGAAACAAACAAGCAAGGATTAAAGGACCAGAAAAGAAAAAGGGTTTTTCTGAAATCGATTACAAGGAGAAATTAGAGAGAAAGGGTCATCAATTCTGGAGATCCCTAAATGAAATGGACAAGAGGAGATTTGGGTTCGTCGAAAAATCCAAAGTAAGAAAGAAAGAGGATTTGGGGTTCCTGAGTTTCGATTCTCGGTAGGGAGAATCCAGTTGTTTTTTTTCGTCGAAATGAGAAAATTTTTTTTTTTGTCCTTCTATCTTTTTATTTTGGCTGAAAAATTTAGGGGGAAATGATAAAATTTTGATAGTCATAATGAATTTTTTTAGCGGGTGAACAAATTAATTTTCTGGAACAACTATACATAACATTTGAAATTTAACGAATGCTATTATATATATGCGGTATAAAAAAATTTAACACTCTTTATAAATCCAAAAAAAAAAAAACATAGCATATGCACATATGAAGTAATATCTTAAACTTGGGTTATGTCAAAGATAGCATTCATGTACTAAACGCTATTTTTTATGCTATATTTGCTCAATTTTCTTATAGTGAAATGTGTCGCAAAAGATGAACCGGTTTAACCGGAAATTAGAAGTCTGCTCCTGGTTTGCAAGATCAAACTTTGTTTTAACACACAATCCGGTTAACCTGATCCTAAAACTTATAAATTTTTTAATTTAGACATATACATTTGACCCGAACTATTTCTACACATTTTAGATGAAAATAATTAAGATTACACATATTTTTTTAAAAAAGGATTCATATGGTTAGAATGATTTGTTCAACAAATATAGATATCACTAAATATTTTATTTGTCCCCCCCCCCTCTATATTTATAAAATGAGAGGGGGTAAAAATAAAAAGAAAATCATAGATAGTCTTTTTATCAGTTTTTGGGGAGGAAAATGATGAAATAGAAACATATAATGTAATAATTTGTGTTATAATTTAAACTCTCTTTGAGGATTTTTTGAGGGTTGTCCTAAAATGCTCTTTTTTCCCCCCTTCACCTCTCAGCCGCCGTCGAGAGTTTGTAGAGATTTCTCCGCCTCCCTTGGCTGGTGCTTGTTGCCACCGTTGAGGGAGGGCTCTCTTCCTCTGTTATTTCCTTTAAGGTTTTCACCACGTTTTCCCCCTCTCTCTTATGGTGGATCTTATCGTTCTAAGGCTTAACCAAGAAGTCTCAGTCTACAATCTCCATCGTCAATTTTGGATGTTGATCTGGTGTAAGGTGTGGCTATTTGGCCATGTTTTGTTAAGACTGTTGAATTAAGCTATTCGGTTTGTGGTATGTTGGGTCTCCACGGATCAGATGGCTTGGTTCGATTGGGGGCCTCGGTGTTCAGAATGTGGCTATGGAACCCTCAGTATGGGGGGGGGGTCTAGCGGTGTTTCGAGGTTGTGGGTTTGCCTTCCTCTCTCTTTTATTAGTGGTTTGTGTGTGATTACGATTCTCGCGGTATCGGGTCTCCGTCATCTCCTCTATCGTTTCTTCACTAGGCTAAGCTCCCTCAATGGTGTGGTACTAATGCTTGAATTTTTTACACCTAAACTAACTGCAAGTGCACAATGTAAAATTGTAGTACTTAGGTTATCGATCCCACAAAGAGTTTGGACTAATCTCATATTACTACGGTTCAGATATCTGTTCACAAGATATCTTAGTTAAACAAATTAAGACATGAGACAAATCTTGCGCACTATAGAGAATTCTGGTGTGTCTATTAAGTGGTAGTCGAGTAGATCGTAACCTATGAGCCTAAACTTGTCTAGCAACTTTCGAATCTAAGTATTATAACCTTTTGTAGCAAAGAACCATATGATCAAAACCTTGTGTGAGAAAACCGTCTTATTAATCCATTGAAAACATTGGAAAACCTAAGATCTAACAAAGTAACTACTCAAACATGGAAATTGAAACATAAATCATTATTGGGTTAATGAATTGGACTAAAAAGAAAATAAGACGATAAAGGTTCAAGAAATCTAATCAGAATAAATGTAGAAACGCTTCTCCTCTTCAAAGTATAAACAGAATAAATGTAGATAGTAAAAATTAGAATTCTAAAGCAATAAACGCATTTTTGTTGAGATATTGTGGAGACACGATGATGTGTGAATTTTTTTCACCTAAACTAACTGCAAGTGCACAATGTACAATTGTATAAGTAGGTTATCGATCCAACATAGAACTTGAGCTAATCTCAGATTACTACGGTTCATAGTTGTTATAAGCAAATAAAAACTCTGTAAGCAAGTAAATTACTAAAACAAAATAAATTATCTAATCGCAAGAGGTCGTATGCATGATTAAAAAAATTAAATCTAAGGGAAATTCATCAGGTATCAAAGGATTTATAAGATTTATTCAACATGATTCTCAAACTCTAAACACCACGTAGATCTTCAATGGTTTAATGGGAATTATAACCGCAACTTTGTTTATTAACCTAAATCCAAAATATATTTAAATTGTCGTTAATAATAAACAAATATTTAAGTGTTCAAGTTAGATCTGTTCACAAGATATCTCAGACAAACATCTTATGACCGTAGGCTTGCTCACAAACAAATAATTTTGGTGTGCCTACCAAGTTGTAGTTGATCAGACATGACCTATGAGCCTAGAATTTGTTAGCATCTTCCTAGTATAAGTATTATAACCTTCTGTAGCAAATAACCACTTTGATAAAACTTTATTTAAGAAAACATCTTATCGATCCATTGAAAATTATAGATCTAACATGTAACTCAAACATAGAAATTGTAGCACAAATAGTTATTGGATTAATGAATTGCATTGAAGATTAAATAGACGATAGAGGTTCTTATTCTTAATGAGATAAAAGAAACAAACTCTTTTCCTCTCTAGAGTCTAAAATAACAAAGTGTAAGAACTAGAAAGCTAGAAAGCAAAGAAAGCATAAAGAGTTGTATTATTGGCACGACTTGATGATGATAAGATGATCTCTCTCTGCTCCTAAATTTTGTATTTATATGTGTAGAGATCGTGGCTAGGGTTGAATCCTCTTTAGATTATAATCGGACTTCGGATGGAGCGAAATGGGACGGGCCCATAAATCCCGTCTAAATGACACGTATTCAGTAAAACAATTATATATTGAGCTTCAGAGATACAATGGGCTTTTTTAACATTGGAGAACAATGCTAACTACCATATCTTCATTTTGATATGTAGATCGTCTCCAGATTCATCATTAAGTTTTATAACGATCATCAAAACTTTTGAAACTCAAATTATGTCTCTACATCTCCTTTTGGTAGTTTTGTTCCAATTCACTCCACTTTAACTCCAACTCCTTCAAAACGTCTTTTTATTATAAAAACTGTATAAATACCTTAAAGGCACTAGCTATAGAAAGATTCTATAATAGCATATGTATCATGGTGAGGGAAACCAACAAATACATCGACAATAAAACGAACTGAAATGAACGACGTTTTGAAGGAGAAGTTAGCATTGAACGATGGTGTTTCTTTTGTGTGTTCATTATGAAAGGGTTCGACATAATTATTTGCTCGGCTGATCGAGAGTCTGGCTTAGGTGTCGTTGACGTACTTGGTTGTTCCTGGGAGTTTCAGGCTTCTACTGTCGAAGTTCCAATAGTTTGGCTAATAGGGGTTACAAATCTATGTTTGCTAGGTTGACTGAGTGTAGTCTGAGAATAGCTTAATTCGCGAACGATGCAGTCGCGATTCTCAAACAGGGCTCTCGTTGATTCCTTAGCCTGATGGGCGTTGTGCTGAACCATTGTTTCCTCTTCATCACTTACTTCGGCGGCCTCGCCGTCTCGAAGCTCCTCCGCAGATGGTTCTTATGTGTTCATTCTCTCGATTTCCGAGATCTCTGCCTTCCAATCCTCAAAAGAGAAGTCCACCCTACCTGGCGCGCCAAATGTTGATACTGGGTTCAACTTCTAATTATTTGTAATTATAGGGGTTCGTTTTTGGGAATGAATTTAGACAGAAGACAAAAGAGAAACCTCGGAAAAGAGAACTTTATTAATTATATCGGTTACAAGAGTGTCAACTCGGAATGTCGAGTTAACTTTATCAAAGAGAAGTATTAAACCTAGGTTATCTAGTAATTATTCTCCCCGATTTTGAATGAATTAAATTAGTAAAGGGGGGTGTGTATTTATATATCCTTAGTAGTCGGTCATTTAAGCCCATGGGCTAACCTCAGAAAAATGGAATATTTTCATTTTTCCCAGATCAGGGAATCTGTGATAAGATTTGATCTTATTCTGTCCGAGCTTTAGACTTCGGCTTAAGGACGAAGATATTTACACCCCCGCTTCGGACACTAAAATCTGATCATTCTTTACCGAGATACTCCTCGGTCATCTGGGCCGAGGGTTCTAATCCTGTTGAAGGGACTTATGACCTGATAAACTATCAGGGAAAGGTCGGCAGGGACCGAGGCTCAATTATTGCCAAACTATTGATAAGGGGTAGTAACCCACCATCAACAGTAAGTCCCCCCAGTTCGTCCGAGGACGTCTTCAGGAAGAGTTGGCGAATTTCTAATTTAAATAGCTTGTCAATCAATGAAGCTCGGTATCGGTCGATCTTAATCTTCGAACGTCTGGAATCTTCATCTTTCTTCTTGATCTTGATCCTTCAATATGGCTGGAAAAAAGCAGTCAGTGAAGAGCCTCATTTGTTCCACGTGCACACTCCTTGATTATCACAAAACCTTTCAACTCCCCATGACGTGTCATCTTGAAAACAGACGAAAATAGATGAAAAACCAAAACGTCTCCTTTCCCTCCAAACATTAGCTAGTCAAATCCTCCCGACGCTGAAAACGAAGCGTCATTCATTACAGTTACTTATTATATATAACTTCCAATTTAAATCCCCTCTGCTGTAGCACAAAGGTTAAATCTCAAAACAAATTGAAATTCCAAATCCGTCGATACCGGCCAACTCCCCATCCAAAAGTAGCAGTTCGGAAACTATTTCCGACCAAGTAACATGGGGAGAGGATTTCTCGGAAGACTTCGGAGACTCTTCCTTTAAAGAGGGTGATATTGATACTCTCCGATTATTCGCCTCAAACCCAAAAGACCTCGAAATTCGGGTCCCGGAAACCGGCGATAGATCGTGGAATCCTCCAGAAGGGTTTATGTGTCTTTACCTCCACTTTTTTACCAAAGCTCGACTTTGATTCCCAATTCATTTCCTCTTAGTCGAATTCTGCAAACAGCTTAAGATTGCTTTCACCCAACTAGGACCTGGCGCCATCAGACACATGGTTGCTTTCTTAATTCAGGCCAGCAGGGCCTAAATTATCGTTCCATGTTGGAAATTCTCCGAGCTTGCCAACGAGATGGCAAAACCTGGTATACCATGGTGAAAAATGCTAGTAAACTCGGTACGGGTTTTACTTCTAATGCCAAAGGCTAGCGCACTAACTTTTTCTTTGTTCTGATCAATGAGGTCTCTATTTTTGACCCTAGCGCTGAGGTAATCAAGACATGGTCAGTTGATGCCTCAACGATTGTAAAACCGACTCTTTTCAAAGAACTTCCTCCAATCTTCAAAAAGGAAATGGATCGGATTTACAGTCTCACTCCATTGGTATTTCCGAAAATTCCTGCGGACTTTATCAAACTTGCTCGTCTTCATTCAGGTACCTTCAAACTTTTCCTCCTCTAAAATCTCAATCTGCTACTATTCGTATTTATCATCGACACTTATTTCAGGCCATGTAGTCTCTGAAGTGGACTGCCCATCAGAGAGATCTGTTGGGAATGTCCTGAAATCAAACCTGTGTATTTTCTAGTATAAAGTTGTCGAGATAAGGCAATCATATGATACTAGGTGATTATAATGTTTTGCTAGAAGCCACTTGTAATCTATGAGTTTGGAACTCATTACTAGTATTATATGATCCTACAGGGTCACACACCTAAGCAAACTGGATAAAGTATATTGGGATTGATCATTAATGTAATGATCAAATTATTGTGTTTCTGAACAGTGTGTCGGCCAACACAAAGGTTGTGTCGATCGACACACAGCCTGAACCAGACTAGTGATTTTGGTTTTCGGTTTAATTAAACATTGGTTTAGACCAATGGTTAATTAGGTTTTTCACAAGTCATTATATATAGGATATATGCACGACTTTGTGATCTTAACCTAGTTTTCATAGCCATCAGAAACATAGGAATCTCGAGAGCTTTCTTCAGAGATTTGATCTCTCCCGGCACTAGTATCCCAGCTTTCTAGTTTGTGTGCGTGTCGATACCAGTAGAGGCGCATCATCTGAGGCGCTATTGAATCTCGAGTTTCTGATCTCTTCCGCTGCTCAATCAATCAGGTATATTCAAGATCTGTCAAGTAGATTCAATTCTAAATATGAACACATGATCTTAGGCCTAGAATTTGTTATTAGGGTTCTTTAAATATGATTTAAAATCTGTGCAAATTCCTTCAAAGGTATCAGAGCCTAGTCTTCTAATTGAATCTAATGCATGATTGTTAAATTGGTGAATTTAATTGATGTAGAAATCATGTAAAGAATCGAAATTATGTTCAAGGGTCTTCGGTGTCAACCGACACACTGGTTGTGTCGATCGACACGCTTTGAAATCGATTAAAATTTTTAGGTTTCGAATTCCCTTGAATCGCTGAGTGTCGACCGACACAAAGGTTGTGTCGATCGACACTAGCTGTTTTATCGCGGTCGGTTCAATCGATTAAATTGGTTAATCACGATTGAACCGGGTTTTGGTCGGTGTCGATCGATACAGAAAGTGTGTCGATCGAAACTGATCAGTCATCGCGATCAATTTTTGCGGATGTAGTGTCGATCGACACTAGTGTAGTGTATCGATCGACACAGATCCCTTTCTCGGGCAGTGTCGACCGACACTAATGTAGTGTCGATCGATTCAGTCTCAGAACCTGAAATCACATAACCAATCTCACACTCTAGAATAATTAAGACTTTAATTAGATTGGCTATTTTAAATCTTCAGGATACATATTTGATATGTATTAGTTCTAGAAAGTTCTATTCCTCTTAATATCAAATTTTATGTCTTCCCAAACCTTGTCAACTGTCAAGACTCATTTCATTGTGTGATGGGCTTGCCAAAGCAAGGTTTCTACAATTACATGAGTGAGACAGGTGGTAATCGTTACCACATGACTTAAAGGTTCGGTTTATTTAACTAGCCTATCAAAATGGTTTTGGGCTTAGAGACATAGGGTTGAATTAAACATAAGATGTTATTCACAACCAAGATATTGGATATGATTAGCAAATTTGTTGCTTACCTAGATAACTGAAATTTGGGCGATGAGCCAAAGCTCACTCAAGTTTTGGTGAAGTATGGGTCTTGAATTATTATATTCATTTAGAGGAATATATATTTTGAATATATTGCGAGTTTTCTTAATTGTTAAGATTTCTCATTTTCTTGATCATCATAACTAAACTCCTTTTTTCTTTCTTTGATTCAGCTATGTCTACAACTCATTACAACTCATTTTCCCTGCGATCCGTCCTTGAGAATGACAAGTTGAATGAATCGAACTTCCTCGGATGGTATCGGAATTTGAGAATTGTTCTCAAGCAGGAGGAATATAAGAGAAATTCAAAAGAGAAGTAATGAAAGGACTAATTCTAGGGGAGAGTAAATTAAACATGAGTGTTAAAACTTTCTTATCTTAGTATTGAAAAGGGAAAGAACTTGTTATTTGGACAGCGCTTCTGTGATGTTGAATATGCAATGAATGGCGTTTGGATAGGTTGAATTAAGAGATTGTGGTGAGAATTTGAAAAATTTCTAAGCTAAATAGAAGTGCTTGGTGGTCTTGACTTGACGGATTATTTTGTATGTGGATTAGTATTTAAATTGATGTGGTTGTTCTTATGGGTTTTCAACACTTTTTCCAGCCACCTTAATTATTTGCTTGAGGACAAGCAAGAGTTTAAGTCTGGGGGAGTTTGATGTATCATGGATTTTACCGGTTTTTTACCATGATATATGTGCTTTTATAGAGTATTTATAGTATGTTTGGAGTGTTTATACAGGTTTTACTGGCAATTGATGTTTTGGAACAAAAAAAGTCAAAAGGAAGAGATTTGGATCAAAACTAGTAAGGAGAGATGCAGAGACAGAATCTGAAATTTAAAAGTTGACCAATCTTTGATAGACCTACAAGACAACACAGAAGACGATCTACATATAATTTTTTAGGCACGGGAGTTAACTTTCATTTCCAATTTGTATCAACTTTATTGGACATCTGAGGCCCAAGATGGACGTTTTACTGAAGACATGTCATTCTGACGAAAATTACAAGACTGGCCCGTTTAGCTTAAACCAAACCCGACTCAAGTTCTAAGGAGGTTCTACCCTAGGACCAACCTAAGAAGCTATAAAAGAAGCTCTCCATCTGCAGAAGAAGCCACACTAACTTCTTACTTACAAGCAATCAATCACATACAAGCTTTTGTTTCCATTCATTGTTACGAGTTACCTAGGTTTTTACTCTTTCCATTTGATACTAGACTCTGAAGAAGTTAAGAGGTTGTCCTTTACTCATATTGAGAACCACGACCCTCTGACCTTCTATTGTCTATTTTCATCTTGTATACTACTCATTTATCTAATGATGATTTGTGATTCCAGAATCATGTCTGAGTAGTCACCTCATTAGATCTAGGATTTTCTTATGATTTTCTATGAATTGCTAAGATAGTTTTTAAATCAATCAAGTTTTATCCCTAAAAGTTTCTTCCCTACAATTGCTCTTAACTGATTTAGCGGAGTCGCAAACCGTCTTTTATCAAATCCAGCCGAGATCTGATAGCAGAGATGCATTAGTGATTGTCTTATCTCTCTGTAGTGAGTAAGGTGCATTCCGTGTCATAGCCATCGCTTGTTCAGACACCTTCTGAAAAGATCTAGCTTGATTCTACTGCTTGTTTATCATCAACGACAATCCAAAAGAACTTTTGAGATTTAGGTTTTTAAACAAAGGTGTTGCCATAATACACCCTTAGGGCATCATATCATTAGGTGTCTAGAGTTCTAGAATCAAGAGATAAAACCTGATTAAGTGTTTAATTCATAATTCATAGTTGCCAGTCGAAATCCCTAGGTCTAATATTCTCATAATCGAATACAAACCGATGTCTTCAAGTTCTCTAGTTACAAGAATTCTCAATACTTTAGATTTCTTAACTCAAAAGATCAACCATAATTCTTTGTGGGATCGATAACCTAAATATTACATATGTACATTATGCATTCAATAACTTCACACATCAACAAGCTTCAGTGTGGTATCTAAAGCCTTTTTAACCTCCTCCTGAGAAACATTCTTAACTTCCTCTTCTGCTTCTTCAGAATTTAAGCTGCAGCTTCAGCTCTCTCCTATTAGCAAACAATGATTGTAAGGTCAATGGTCTCCCTTTCAGCATTTTGATATTCCCTAATTGATATTATGGTATATAGACCAGTTGATACCATTTTTGTTTCAGACCACCATTTTTGTTAGATAAGCGTATTTATTAGATTACAACTTTTCATATAGAAACATAGAGATGTACAAATTTAACATAGGTTAAAAATCTTAAATTTTTATGGTATTCGAATTTGATTTTGCAGGTTAACTACTTGGATTAGAATTAAAGATGCAACTCAAACTTAATAAGATACTTTTGAAACCAAAATTATTTAAAATTTTTGATAAATATAATTTGTAAGGTATAACTTACATATTATAAAACAAATATTGTTTACCAAGTAATATAAACCGTTAACAACTAAATATTGAGAATCTCATATCGATATAGAATATTGTGAAAAATAAAAAAATTAATTTTATTTTATTTTTGACTTAAAATTTTTATTAAATAAAAAGATTATGATGTCGTAGATCCAAAAAAAAAGGCTAGATAAACTCCAAACCTAACGTACAAATCCGAGAATCTAAAAACCGATATAAACCGAAGCCTAAAATTGTATCCCACAGTAAAAAAAACTGGTAAGAAAACCAAAATCATAAGAAGAATTTGAAAACCGTATTCTAAAGTCAGATCTGTCAACCACCAAAGAATCCAAATATGCGAGGAGGGCTCCTACATCTAAATGAATGTGGAATGAAACATTCTTACTGAGATGGTGAAAACCGAAGGATCGCAAGAACAACCATAGAAAAAATAACCGCCTCTCTTTGAAGATGAATCGAAATAAGTGTGTCGCATTAGTTTAGACTTAATTAAAAAAATAAATATCATCGTATTTTTAGTCCACATTAATTAATAAATATCAAAAGAAAAGACAACTAGCGCTAAGTGCAAGTACTAACACAATTTGCAAATTATGTTCATATCTGAAAGTAATTCATTGCTAAGACTAATACTTTAATGATCATTTACCAAAAATGTGGGAATAGTGAAGGCTAGCTATGTGGGGGATTTCTCACCAATTTCATACTTAATAACTCTTATCGGTTGTTTTATATGGTTTCTATACGGAATCCCCCAAATCAATCCATTTAGATACATGTTATGATAGTGAATGGTTCTCGACTCAAAACTGAAATTTCATTCCATACCTTTAGATCATTTTCAAATGTGGAAGATAGCGAATTATTATTATTAAGGATTTGGCGGCCGAGGTAGTGATCATTATTATGATCACTGTCTATGTGCTAACTCAATATAGTCTAACCGCTCAACGAATATTAGCGGTCGGATTGATATGTTTTGTAATCAACATAGAGGTATATATGTCTCCATCTAGGATGTCCACCTAAGCAAAACAAAACAACTTTTAAGTGAAGTCATTTAATTCATTCATTTAATGTTGCTTATTTGTTTTACTGTATATTTTATAAACTACAATTAATAAATTTAACATTATATAAACTAAAGTTATAAAAAGAATCTCAAATAAAAAACAATTAAAACTTAAACAATGTAAAAACACAATTTAACAAGAATGACATCATATTTTAAGCTCAGTTAGATAAATAAGATAAATAAGAAAAAAAATATATAAATTTAATAATAGTTTAGATTTTAATATTCACAAGAAATCATATTAATAATAATTTAATTTTTAATGTAATTCTATCTGTAACTATCGTAATATTTGAGTTAGGAAAAAAATGAAACTAAACACAATAAACAAAAAATGAATGAGACATATGTATAATATAAGCAAAATTTATGCAAAATATAAGAATAAAAAATTGATACATTAATTGGAAAATAAATTAATTATTATTAATTATCAAACTCCACCGAAAATTATCAATGTAAAGAAATGTTTTCTTTCTTTAAAGTTGCACCTCGTCTATTAATACTTAAAATTTTGATGCATCACCAAATTTATTATCAATTTTAACTCAGAGAATTTATTTGACATTATTGATTTGTTAATTACACTTCAAATTTTTTAATTACCATTTACATTAATACAATTATTTGACCTAATCAAAGATATGTACTATAGTAACTCAAATTTGAAATCGTTTAGATTTAAAATAAGTTTTTATGACTTATTTTATCTTTACCACAAAAAAGATTAAAAAAAATTAATCAAATTGAATTTAAATCATATATATTTAGGCAGTTCTCTCACAATTAAGTTTTTTTTTTTTTTTACGTTTAGATATTTTTCTTCCATTTATGGCTATTTAACATGTTTGATGTCAAAAAAAAAAAAAAAAAACAAACAAACATGTTCATTAATTTATATCTCTTTATATTATTATTTATGTAGTTTAAAATTTTTGTTTCTAAAAACTTTATACAAATATATAACCACATCTAATTTAATTAATGACCCAAATTACTTAAACAAATTTTACAAAAAAAATTCACTTAACCCCACGCACCAAAACCTAAATATGAAATCATAGTACATTATCTTTTAAATACGACTGCTATTCATAAACTTAATATTTCCTAACAATGAAAAACTAGGACCTAGTTTTATGTTAGACACTAGTATTATTCAATATCTCTAATTTATTTGATATTAATAATATATATATATATATATATAATATAAACTACTATAGCAAAATCTTTAACAACAAAGAAAAATACAAACTACTATAAAAAGTTCTTTTGTGTATTTTTTGGGTTACGATTGTCGTATCTAATGAAAATAAACAATATTGATAAATGAAAAATATCAATGGATAGAACCTAAAAAAATGGATATGTACCTAAAATAAGATGACAAGCATATTTACATTTAAATTTAATAGGACTATTATTTTAATTAAATTTAAAATTTTTATAAATTAAAACTGTTACCTTTATTTATTTGATGTTTTCATGAAAAATATAATTCTAGAAAAAATACACATAAAATTAAACATGTTGGAGAACAAAGTTATGAACTCTTGCATTTACATGTGGACTTTCACAACAGCATTTGAATTGCCAGTACATATGCAAAAGTTGAGGACATATTGACAAAACTATTAATTATGTTCTCTTCGAGTATCCACATTATTAAAGAAAAATATGCCAAAATTAAAATAAACGGTACAAAATGGCGAAGCAAAGATACATACAAAAGAACCTATAAAAATCCTATACTAAGCCGAATGCGGCGAGATCCAGATCGCTCTCTTCAAGCTCCCTTCGTATCTTGATCGTCTCGCTCTGTCTCCATTTTTAGGCGATACTCCTTTGGCGCTTCCAAAGAAATACCCTTACGAATAAGAAAATCTCTTATAACCACTCGCCATCTCCTTGAGAAAAAATTCCTCCCTGACCGTGATCTCAACCTTCAGCTTCTCTTGAACCTCGAGATGTTAGAGAAAAACTCCTTTTCGGCCAACGTGGCTTCCTCGACAAGAAGAGTCTGCTCTCGTTTAGCGTACTCAAGGTTCTACTTTACAACATGCGCCTCCTACAATGCCTCATCGTGTTGGGTCATCGCTGCCATAGCCTCAACATGCGCTTGTCTAAGAGACTCACCCTCAACAGTGAGGTCAAACACCATCCCGCCAACCGCCTTCTTGACTTTGTTCTTCACCTTGATTTGGGCCTCTTTAGAGCGAACTCGCCTTTCTCTACGACGGACCAAAAATCTTTTACTATCCAATCATAAGACAGCATAACCTCACTCAAGGTGGCTTAACCCTAAAGAAAGAAAGAAACATATCATCAATAAGAAGCACTTAGTATAAAAAAAAAAAGGACCCAAGGAAAAACACTCACCCGAGCCCGCAACATGGCAAAATCTCAAAGAGGAGCGGCCTCGATAGCTTTTCGGCCTTGGGATACTCTTTCAGATTGGTCTTGATCTCTTTGAGAAAATCCATTAATGTGAAGGGATCATCGATAAATGCGTGTTTTTCCCCATTTGTAATTTATGGAAATCCCAGAACGAGGGTCACCTACGACCCCCTGTTCCAGCATCAGTGCTTGCGACCACCGCTCCGACGCCGACTTCCAAAGCACCCTTTTCGGCCTACCTCCAGAGGACTGCCCTACGCCTGGTTGACTCATAGGCGACCCACGGCGCGCGAACGCTCCTTGACCACGCTCAGAGATAACGAGTGTGCTTTTCTTATAGGAATTCTTCTTCGAGCCCATCTTCCCATTTTTGTTTTTGGAAAGAGTCATCTTCCCGAGCAGCCGTTATTGGTTATCTCTTCTTAGAATGCCACATCATCAATTCAACATTTTAAATTGTGAAACCTCATCAAACACACATTCATTTTTTTTTAGTCTTTTAATATTCATTAGACTCATTAATGTAGAGAACTTGTAATTCGATATATTTAAATATTTACTATTATTTTGAACATACATTAAATCTTCATCATTTTTAAATTAAAACAAACTTTAAACACACACTTAAATTCACATATTTTCTTATTGCAGCTTAATATGTATCTAAATGATACTATAAAAATCTTAGGCTGAAAAATGATCGGTTTATCATGACTCTCATTGAAGAAAAGTTTACACCTCTTATAACACAAATAGTCTTTTTATTTTTTAATAGAAATAGTCGTATGGATCTTATCTATCCAATTGGTCCAGATAAGAATTTTTCTCTAACGTAGGATTTGAATCTCATGAGAGCTATATCCTTCATTATTATGAAAATGATGGGATAGTTGTAGGAGTAAATTAATTCCAATTTTTAAATCGGGTTTTGCATGGTTCGATTGGATTATGCTTAGCTATGAGCATTACATGGTCGACTATATGGTTCTTTAAGCTAGAATATATATATATATATATATAATTGTCAAGTAATCATAAAATATTATTTATTATAGAGATAAAGACAATTTTGATACAAGCAATTTCTTTTTCCATAAATGACACAAACTTTTGTTTGTGGACAGAAATGACACAAATTTTTCAGGATGTCTATACTTAATATGACATTTTGCTTCCTAAAAAGCAATAATTAAATTTTTCAGCACACTTGTACATAATATGACATTTTGCTTCCTAAAAAGCAAGAATCAGGTTTTTAAGAACAATTGTACTTAATATGATATTTTTCTTCCTAAAATATCAAAAACTTGCATCATGAATAAGTAAATTTCCTCCTAAAAATCAAGAATCACGTTTTTTTAGGATGGTTGTACTTAAAATAACATTTTGCTTCCCAAATATCAACTATTTTCATCATAAATCACCAATTTTTTTCTTAAAATTTAAGATTTTAGAAGTCAAATTTAGGACGGCCATACTTAGTATCAACAACTTCCATCCTAAAGCAACAAATTCTTTCTTAAACGTTAGGATCATCTTTTAAAAGTCAAATTTAGGACAACCTTAATTAAAATCACTTTTTGCTTCCCAAATATCAACTATTTTCATCCTAAATCACCAAATTTCTTCTTAAAAACTAAGATTTAAAATCTAAGATTTTAGAACGTGTCGTCCACAGAAATTGACATTTTTGGAATGTGTCATTTTTGTCCACAGCCAAGTTTTTCATGGCATTTTGGAGAATTGTCCTTTATTATATTACAAAATAATTTATTTTATCAAGTACCTATAAAATATTAACTTCTATCTATTAAATTTTGATATCTTATTTAATCAACTATAAATTAAGTATCTTATGTGAAATACAAATTGAAGTAAAAGTTTTGTAATCGTTGAGATTTTTCTATTTACGTGTGTATACAATAATATAAATATCGTGCGAACCGTGAGTCATCCACTATTTAGGTATATAAATTTTTGCATACATAATTAAATCAGTTTAGTGACATGACTTTAGTGTTTTTTGTTTTGTTCTGAAACTCAAATCTTGTTAGAGTTGAGATCTTTTGTATTCTCATAATTCTTTACATAGATTTGTCATTGTTTGATTTTATAAAACCTTAGAGATTAGGAGTTAGATTAGAAGTTATTGATTTTAAAATTGATGGAGGGTAGTTCACTTAAATAGAAAGAAATTGTTTAATCAAAATTTCTGAGTTTTTGGTGAAAAGAAAAATGAAAAAAAGAGATGAAGTCAAGAGAATGAAAAGAGACGTGAATCAAATAAAAAATATGGATTTTTAGTGAAAAACTCCTCAAGAAAAGATCAATTCTAAAATAAACCCTCAACTAAAGATTTCAGTCAAGATAAAACACAGCGTTCCATTTAACGGGTTTTGTTTAACTTTTAACGGTACTGTTCATGGAGGGGTTAACGTGTTAACAGATTTAAACTTGAGGTGTTTTTAAATTAAATCTTTAGTTGAGGGGTTATTTCACGATTGATCTTTTCTTGAGGGATTTTTTCACTAAAAACCCAAAAAATATTGGAGTTTCTTTATATAAATTTCATGAAGTTTAGAAAAAAAATTGGAAAATCATATAATTACAACAGTTTGGAAATTAAAAAAAAAAGAATTTAGAACAATTTAGAACCGAATAAAAAGAAGATTTCTAAACAAATCATATATATTAAAAGAATACATGTTTTGTCACGTGGCGTTACCACAGCCCTCTAGAGAATTGATTTATTAAAAACTTATTAAACCTTCTTATTCTGTATAATTATATATGGAAATCTAACTTATTAAACCAAAACCGTATAATTATATAAAGAAATCTTACTTATTAAACTTTATTAATGTGTTTAAAATCTTACATAATTTACTAAAAACCTAATATATGTAAATCTTACAAAACCTAATTATTAAACCTTATTATTGTGTATAATTATGTATGAAAATCTAACTTATTAAACCAAAACCGTATAATTATATAGTTGTATACTTATGCTATCGTTTTAATTTTTTTTATATTTTAACAAGGAGTTTGTGTTTTAAGATGCCATCGTTTTCTAAAGTTAATGAGTTTATGTGTCTTTGTTCTTTATTGTCTTGAAATTTATATCGGTTTTGTTTACAATTGTTTACAATCTATATAATGCCATCATTTACAATATTTGTTCTCTTATGCCATCGTTTACAATCTTTGTTGTCTTGTGTTTTAAGATGCCATCGTTTTCTAAAGTTATTACTTTTTAATGATGTCATCGTTTTCTAAAGTTATTACTTTTTAATGTCTGTTTCACAATAAAATCAATGGTTTCTCCTGCTCTTCGTAAAAAACAGAATCATTGCTTTTTATCTCAACTTATAAGGGAATTAAATTAATGGATACTATCTGGTTTTTAGTTGTACTTGGGTTTTTGGAGAGAGAAGAAGTAGAAGAAGAATATAGTATTTTTTCTGCTGAGGCATCGCATATTTTCATTGGTTCGCTTGCTGTATTTTATTCGGTTTTGTAGGAAAATCCGACTCTTGCGAAAGCCAAATTCCTCAAGTTGGTGTTGAGATTCAAAAACTTAATGTCAACTTACGGGATGTGCTGGAAAAGAATTTGCAGTTTGCTAAAGCAAACAGTCAAATGTTGGCGGTGTGTTCTATCTTTTCATGTTTCAATTTTGAGATGATTTTAAGATTAATTTGAGACTATATGATTGAAGTAAGGCTTCATTGTTCTTTTCCATATTTTTGGCCGGAACTCATTGCAAATAAAGACAGAGTAAGTTCTTTTTTAACTGAAGTTTCTCAAACTGAGGTTATGACAATCAATTACATTTTATGTAAACCAGTCACCCTTTTCTCTATTCCTGCGGTGGTTAGTTACTAAAATAATTTCAATATTTTGCTCTGTTTTGTTAGAAATTTGCTAAAACTCTTTATTTTCTTTTTTTGTGCTATAGAAGAGACAGTCGGCGATTTAGGATAATCTGTGAGATTCATGTCGGAGAAACATGAGTGAGAAAATTGGTCAGCTTTCATAGCACATAACCGTTATATGGATAGATGCTCAAAGCCAGGATCTGTAGCTTTTAAAAAAGCTTTCTTTGAAGCTCATTACAAGAAAGTCGGTGCTGCAAGAAAAGCTGCTGCTGAAGAAGAAGTTTTGTTCCTTCAATGGTACCTGAACGTTATGAGAGGTACACTCACACCTAGAGACTGGTAATTGCACCTGAGTTCAACAAAGTCATTTTATATCAATACCGCTCTTTTTAATTATATATGCAGTATCTATCTGTTTGTAACCTTTCTAATATTGATGAATCATATTTCTATTAATTAAACTTGTATATGTAGACAAAATGGTCGATGGAGTATAATAGCATGAATGCTATCTACAGTCATCATATATACATAAGCACAATCATGACTTGAAATTGTTAGTGTTAAAGGGAAACTTCCATGTATGCTATTTTGTTTGGGGTATTATCTTGGAGACTACTTGCAATCAATGAGCGCTAAGGAGAAGCTGCAAGAAAAGCTGCTGAAGAAGAAGAAGCTTTGTTCATTCAATGGTACATGAACGTTATGAGAGGTACACTCACGCCTAGAAACTGGTAATTGCACATGAGTTCAACAAAGTCAATTTATATCAATACCACTAGTTTTAATTATATATGCAGTATCTATTGGTTTGTAACCTTTCTAATATTGATAAATCATATATCTATTAATTAAACTTGTATATATGCAGACAAAATGGTCGATGGAGTATAATAGCCTGAAGGCTATCTACACTCATCATATAAACATAGGCATAATCATGACTTGAAATTGTTAGCGTTAAAGTGAAACTTCCATTGTATGCTATTTTGTTTGAGTTATTATCTTGGAGACTACTTGCAATCAATGAGCCCTAAGGAGTTCTAAAATCTGGAGCAGTGGCTTGATACTGCACATAAGCACATCCGCTCTAGAAAAATATTGCTTTGTCCTACTTTTTTGAGCATATATATAATTAAACATATTAAAGTGTCACTTTTTGAATTTCTCAAATTCTCAGTTAATATATGAGCATGCTTTTTTTGATTGGTTTAATATAACAATCACTTAAAAACGTAGATATGCATAGAAGTTGATTTTAGATATATGAATTTTCATAGTTAGTAGGAGATGGTGGGACAATACGAGAAATAAACGAGAACAACACTTGTCTTCTCGGTGTTCACATGCGTGCTTATGCTCATTCGATTTACAAAGGTGTTTTCACTGTCATGGTTACGTATTTGAGCTAGAATGGTGAGAATATGCATTCAGTACTGAGATATATCAAGTGTATTCTTAAGTAAAAGGTTTTGCTTTTACCTTTTTAGGTATGGTTTCATATTCACTTTGTGTAGATTCGGATTGTCTGATAAATTACTTCGCATATCTTCTTTTTACTGTTATTCATCCGTTTACTATGATAGAATCTCGATAAAAGTATGTAGATATATAAATATATCAAATTTTATTTTTTTACATCTTTTCTCCGTGCAACCGCACGGGCGAGTCCCTAGTAAAAAATTAAAAGAACAAAAAGAAGTCAAAAACAATTTGGAATAAATTAAAGAAAAAAAAAAT
Source organism: Euclidium syriacum (assembly GCA_900116095.1). Taxonomy (NCBI): domain Eukaryota; kingdom Viridiplantae; phylum Streptophyta; class Magnoliopsida; order Brassicales; family Brassicaceae; genus Euclidium; species Euclidium syriacum. Next base: position 2,751,324 of record FPAK01000018.1, on the reverse strand, counting down.
TTCTAAAATAATATGAAAAATGATATGATATAGAAAATATTGATTTCCATTTATCGATAAGAAGCAATATAACGAGTTAGAGTGTGGCATTGAAACCAATTATGTGTTTCAAGTGAAATCACTTCCCGGATTTCGGATATCTTCTACAGCAACTCTTTATATTTGTTTGTTTGTATAGGTTCTTGCCTTCACGATTTATTGCCTTTTTTGGTGTAATCTTGTTCTTTATGTTTAAGTTGTCTAAGTGTGTAACCCACTTATGTGATTCTCTGCCCTCGGAGCTTTTCTGGTGGGTAGACGATAAAGAGCAAGTAATAAAAATGGTGTTTGTATACTCTAGAACCAAATCAGCTTAAATTGTCAGAGGTTAATCATGTCACGATACCATGAAATCAATAAAACTTATACGTCATTGAAAAGTTTACCAGGCACATTAAACCGGCTAAACCGGGAAGTAGAGATTCCGGTCAACCCGAGTGTAGAAACTAATACAATCATTTGTACTGATAGACTTTGGTTTCAAACTTGTGATCCTCTCTCCACCATTGGTGAATCCCATGAGCTTGTTTAAAATCCCTCGACAAAGTCTGATTCACCGTTAAAACCGACGACGGAATCAGATGTACCGGTTCTTCGGTGTTTTTTCCTCCGGTCACAACATCCATGAGCAAACCGCCCAAGGAATGCTGCGTAGCTAAGCGCTCAACAAATCCGACCCCAATTTCCTCCATCTTGTTTCGGTGCTCAAAATAACCGATAAACTCAGAGCACAGATGGTCCCCAGGGTTGACATTTAGCCGTGGAAACCAGTCGGATAAGGCGGAAAATGGATCGGGTGGTGCGGGTAACGCACGGTGGTTTTGGCTGTGTTGTTGGGTTGCCTTTTTGGCCAGAGCAAGTCCAGCTGTGATCACACTGCCTGCGTTTCAGATAGCAGCAACACGTAAGACAAAATGCTACAGATTAGATTAGAAGAATTATACTATTAGTTACCTGCGATGCGTATTCCGTGTTTGATCCTCTTATCCTTGATTCTTTCGATAGGAGGAGACAAGAACGGCGGATTAAACGCGAAACATTCCGGAAAAACTCCGGTTCGAGCGATTGTTTTCCCTGTAAGCAACGCCATGGAAGCACCAAGAGAATGGCCAGCAAGCCACACATTGGAAGCACCAACCGAAGCCATCATGTTTCTCACGGCTTGCATAGCTATCTCAAACCGTGTTGTCGTGTGAAGCCCGTTCTTGATTATGTGAATGTCTAACTCGATGTCACGGTAAATAGAGTCCGCTTTTGTAACTGTTCCTCTAAACGCGATTACAAAACGCGGACTTAGTTCTGCGGATTTTACAGTTTGAGGAGGCGGTTTGTACTCATAGATTCCTCCGAATATGGAGAAATCAGCATCATCCACAAGCTTACGAATGAGCCGGAAATGGAAAAACTCTGACCATATTGGAGATAGATCAGCTTGTCTTTGTAGCTGACGGTCACGCTCGGCTACATAGATTCCTTGGACCAAACTGGCAGTTACAGATCGCCGGTGATGTTCATTAGCCCTGCAATTTTCAACAACACGGACAGTTCCTTACCCAAGCCGTAAAAGAAGCTTTTTCTACAATTACAACATAAAATAGAAAGATGCAAACCAATCTACAGCGGTTAGGTGTAATGGTCCAGTGAGGCTGAAATCATCTCTCTCACAGATCATTCCTCCTTCCTCCTCCTCTCTACCTCTTAGCCTTTCAAAAAGCAAGTGTAAAATTGGAATTAGCAAAATCAAATGTCAAAATCCCCAAAAAAGCGCGGTGAGAAATTAATGAAATTCAACTCCAGAGAAGTTGCTAAACACAAATGGAAGTTGAATAACAAGTTGATTTTGTAAACAATGTCTGATGTCTAGAGAAGAACATGAGCAAGTTCGATATAAGGAAATGGTATTATCAAAGCCAAATCAATCAGAGAGACGAAAGTTGCAGATTGGGCTTAAACTTCGGAAAAGAAACAGAATACAATTTGAGTGACAAACCTTGAGCGGTACATTCAGATCTGGAGCTTGATTACCGTCAGTGTGATATTTTTATACACGACTAGTGATGGAGTGTGGGCTCATACTTTATAGCTTGAGAAAGAAACGTTTCAACTATTATCGGCTCGAAAACGACATCGTATCAGCCTCAAGGTCCCTTTTGCCGTTTTAATCTAAACAGTTGCTTTGTATGTTTCATAACAAATCTGTTGTTGTTTACTTTTGGTTCTATATCTTCCACACAAAGATCGAGACTTGCAAGTTGCAACACATTTTTCTCATCATTGTTTGTTTGTCTTAAGGTTTTTGGATCGAAACTCAAAATTAACATCGGGCGAATATATAATTGAATAGAGTAAGAAGGTTGAGATTATAATGATGATAAATAATAAAATACACAAACATCCCCAATATTTCCCTAAATTATGATATTGTTTATTTTTTTTCTACCTGTGAATATAGGTTATAAATTATATATGTGGACGGACACATACGTTTTAGCAGCAAAGAAAAGAAACAAGGTTAATGAGAAGAATCATAACCATAAGGGTTATTACTTGCCCAGTTCCACAAGTCTCTACACATCTCTTCAATCCCGTATTTGGCCCTGCATTGTTTGACATTACAACCCAACAAATTACGACCATTTCATAAAATCATTGCCAATTTTCTTCTTCTATTTTTTTTGTCAAATTTAAGATGAAAGACTTTTTATTTTGTTTTTATTGTAAGAACTTACTTCCAATTCAATTCTTTTTCAGCTCTTTCCGTTGAAGCGTAAACAATTTCAGCGTCTCCCGCACGGCGTCCAGCGACCACCAGAGGGATTTTCTGATCCATAAGAATGGTTGAACATGACCAAGATAGTCCAACAAGTATACACAAAAATATAAAAAAATAAAAAAGCATCCTGGTTTATACCTTCCCAGACGCTTTTTCAAAAGCATCAACCATTTCAAGAACAGATGTTCCATTTCCTGTTCCGAGATTGTACACTTCACAACCTAAATATAACTCATACACAGAAAGTTTAAGAGGATGATTCACAGTAAGAGTTTCTCTAGAAACAAAAAAAGAGTAACTATGATTGATCATCATACCGATCTTGCAATCTTCTAGCTTGCGTAATGCGGCTATGTGTCCATCAGCTAAATCAATAACATGAATGTAATCTCGAACCTGAACAAACAAACAAATACAAAAAAAGATGAGATGAAAATCTTGTTAATTGAAAGATAAAGACATACATACCCCTGTTCCATCTTTAGTGTTGTAGTCATTTCCATAGACAGTGAGATGAGGTCTCCTGCCAACAGCGACTTGTTGCACATAAGGCATTAGATTGTTGGGAATGCCACGAGGATCCTCACCAATGTGACCACTTGGATGTGCACCAACAGGATTGAAATACCTAAGCAATATCATCTTCCATTCTGGATCAGAACTGTATACATCACGGCATATCTCCTCAATGAATAGCTACAACAACCAAAAAGAATCCATTTTTCAGCTTTATTTGATTTTTAATCAAGATCATTCAAGTGGGTTTTGTATTTTTCTTGTATAAAAACCACCTTTGTTCGTCCGTAAGGGTTCAATGCAGAAATTGGGGATTCCTCTGTGCAAGGAACTTCTTTTGGAGAGCCATAGACAGTGGCAGATGATGAAAACACAAGCTGGAACACCAAGAGTAGCTAATCATGAGAGAATAGAAAATGATTTGAGACATGTGGTGTGAGCATACTTACATTTTTGCAGCCGTGTTGAGCCATAACTTCCAACAGAGTAATAGTCCCAACAATATTATTATTATAATACAGCAAAGGCTTCTCTACACTCTCACCCACTGCTTTAAGTCCAGCAAAGTGTATCACTGCATCAAACCTGTACATTTAATAATTCCACGTTAAAAATCCACAACAAATTCTTCTCATCATTGTCACCTGTGTTATTTTTTTAATATATGGTTTCTCTAACGTACTTAGTTTCTGAGAAAATCTTCTCAAGGGCAGGCCTGTCTCGGAGATCCACCTGCAATTAGGCAAACAACCAAGTTTATTACCAAGAGATCCCAATCGTAATCAAACAAAACCATCTAAATTCAACAAATTGATTTCTGATTATCGTTCGTAAAGGAGAAATTGGGATAATATTATTTTATTCTTTCACATGGTACTACTGGTATTTAATTCCGATACCAAAAAGAGAAAACAGTGGGTCATAATAATTGCTGATATATAATAGAAAAAGCTTAGCCAGAACTCTGAAATCAAACAACAATCTTCGAAAATTGATCTTCTATTCCGAGAATTTAGTCTCCCCAAGAAATACCGAAAAGAAAAAAATAATCATAAAAGAGAAACCGCCTCCTATTGCAGTCAAATCGATGTTTAACAAGTCAAAGCATAATCCTGATTTCGTTGAAAAATAAAATCCTAAATTATTCCAAAATTCGAAAACGCAAAATTCTTCAATCACACGTTTTGATAGCGCCCTAGAAAGCAAAATTTACCGAACCTGGTGGAAGGAGAGCCGTTCGCCGTGTTCGCCGGCGAGTTTCTTCACGCGCTCGAGGGAGACCGCGGAGGAATTGTCCAGATTGTCGACCACTACGGTGGAGTAACCGCCAATAAGCAGTTGAAGCACCGTGTGACTCCCGATGTATCCAGCACCACCGCTCACTAGAACGTTCTTAGCCATCTTTTTTTACGAGCAGAGAGACAAGGATTCAAACCAATTAAAAAAACAAACCTTTGTTTGTAAAGAAAGAAGAGAAATGTTTGATTGATTGTTCGTTTGTATGTGATCCAACGAAAAGGGTTTGGGGTTTTAATTTATAGAAACGGTGATGGTTACGTGATTTTATTAAACATGGAATTCTTTTGAATATAAACTTACGCTTATTGACCCAAACAAATAAAATAACGCATATTTACGTTTCCAATTAAAGGAAAATATATGCCACGTGGCCCAATGGCTTGACTTCGTATATGGTTTCAGAAACTGTTCTTGAAACGTCTCCTTAATCAAGCTTGAGGATATGTAATCACCCCTTATTTACTAAACAGCCGTACAACATTAACGGAATCGAAGAACGAAATCTGGCAAAACCGTGGAATAGCTGTTGTTTTATCCTTCAAATTATGTTACAAAATCACAACTTCGTTAGCATTCTTATGTGGAAATAACATACAAAGATATATATCTTTTGTACAATTTCTTAGTGTTTTTAACCAAACAAAAAAAAATTCTTAGTGTTTCTTTTTTTTTTATCAAATTCTTAGTGTTTCGTGTTTCTAGTTCATTTTTTATAAGAGAAACGCCTAAAACAAAATCCAATGTTTGTATGGAACATCCAAGTATTTTTGTTTGCATTAAAAGTTAGTTTCATTATTTTTAATTTAGTTATTGTGGTTGCATTGCAGAAGTTTCTCCTAAAAATTGGGAGTCACGAGATTTGGAACATCCAAGTATATATGTTTATTATCCAAGGATATTTATAATAGTATAAAGTAAATATGGCTAAATTTCAAAAAGAAAAAAAAAAGTAAATGGTGGATGCTCTTAACAGGTTTGGCTATCTTTTGGGTTCTATGTGGATAAAATCAAGCATGCTCTAGAGGGAATTGCAGAAGCATCCTTCTGCTTGGAAGTTGAGAGTTCTAATAGAGGTGTGGTTTTTATTGTGAACTATTTTACTTTTGAAGGCCGTTTACGCTTTTATGTACCCTTGTCAGTTTGTGGGGTTGCTCGCTGATGAAAACTGGCATGTCTCTGTCTAGAGCGCTTAAGTTAGTATATAGCTAATTTTTTGCATCAAGAGGTAAACGATTGCCTTTGTATTTTGTTAAGGGTTTCGCCCTCTGAGACTTTTGTTTTAGACTCTTGTAAGATTTTAATGGTCATAAATTTTGTGGGTAAGATCTGGAATTAGATCATCTATAGAAAAAATAATGACAAAAAAAAGTAAATATTAGCATACCCAAAACCGACTCTAACAAAGGGGCTTCAAATACAATGATTAGACAACGATTGCTAGCTAGAATTCTTTTTTCTTTTATATTTTTAGTGATTCTAAATCTTTTTTTTTTTTTTCTTTTTTGAAGGTACATGTGAAAGAGTTTAACTAAATCAAGTCTTTTACTCTTTTTTATTTAGATATAACAAGATTAGAGAGAGATCGCTCTAGTACATTGTAGACGGAAATGAGTGAGATCAACCCCAATATGAAGTACGACTTGGAGTAGGAGGAATTCCTAGATAACAAGACGAGCCACTGATAGAAAGATATTATGGACCCACTTTGGTGCTATTTCAACCCATAATTAAGATGTCATCCCACGAAGCGAATCAATGCGAGATCAAAGAAATCGTGATCAATATGGTGCTCCAATACCAATTTCATGGCCTATCACACATGAATCCACTCAATCATTTGGGCACGTTCAAAATAATATGCAAAACGATAAGGACTTCCACGTAAAAAGATGATGAACACAAGCTTACCTTGTTCCTTCTTTCTTTGGCGAACAAGGCAAGCCAGAGAAGCATCAAACTCCTCTGATTAACACCTTGAAGATTAGGAATGAGATCCACACATTTCGAGAAGAACCCTCATAAGCATGTGATAGATTCAAGAACTACACCAGTTCTGTCCTACATGACATATTTGGCAACGGCCAGCTCATAAACATCTTCCATCAAGGATACACAACCCCATGACACCTTTCCATCACAATCATAAGCTAAAGAAGCTTTGCAGATCTCACATTGAGCCAATGAAAGAAGATCATCGAGAACATTTCTCAATAGGAGCATGGTCGCAATGATCGCCGTTATATAAAATTCTCCTAACCAAAACAATACTAATAAACACCTAAACTAAACCAACTCCATCTCTCAATAAAGTAGGATGATGACAAGTAAAGGTATTGAACTCAAAGAAGACAAATTTAATGCTAGTTCCTAGTACCTAGATGTTCATTCAAGTTAAGATGATGTGTTTGTTGATTTTGATTAAGATCGTAATTAATAATGCAAAGATGATTAAAGGTATGCGACAATGATGAATTATGAAAAAACTAGATGTTCCCCTATCCATCCAGGATAAGTTATCAAACATGAGGAAGAATCAGCCACCATTCGCAAGCATGCTACATAACGTAAGGTAGAGAGGACACAACCTAACCTTTTAAAGAGTATATGAAAGGAGGCCTTCCAATTTGTAGCTAAATTTTTCAGTGTGGGACCACCTTTTCGAGTGTAAGAAAGGGAAAGCATTTTGAGAAGACTAACTTATTTTTGGGATTGGTTAGCTATGGTGAACTGTAAAAGTAGAAACAAAGTAGCACCCTTGATAGCTATGAGTGCGACTGGCGACCTCTATCACAATCTTACATGACACAAAATTATCCTATGTGGCTTGAGGAGTTATTTATTAAATAAAAAAAAATTAAATAACCAATGAAAACATAACAATTTAACACATTATCTACTCTAAAAATATCTTAAATAAATAATAGTATTTTTCTTATGAGTTTTAAATAATTGTTCGTGACTTTATTCATTTTTCCATAGTGTTCGGTTATACTCGAGATAGCATTCTATCAATATTTTTACTTTTTTGTCGACTCCTCTATCAATATATTCTCACATTTGGTACAAGTCGAAATATCTCTTCATTTGTTTATGATTATTACCTAGCGCAGAGATTTTACGATTCTATTCTATTGCTAAAGAATTTAATTCATAAAAATTCGAATAAACAAATAATTTCGAAGGAATATAACTTATTTTGAAGGAACTAATGGTGCTTACATATCAAGGATTCACGAGGAGATGAATAAAAAAATGGGAGTAAAAATGAGTAAGAAAATTATAAAGAACCTAAAATGAAAACAAGGGTCCCAAAAAATCCCAAGCAGCCGGATTAAAAAGATAAACGTAAAATCAACAAATAAAAATGCTCATCAGTGAGTTGTCTGAGATAGTCTGAAGGAATCAAAAGAAAGAATGACGAACCCAAAAAGTTGCAAAAAAAAAAAACAACAGAGTCGTTTAAACCTAAAAGAAAAAGAGAATCCGTTTTGTGATTTCTACGACTATATAGATTTTCTAAGGTCATAGTTAAATTTGTAACTACCAAACATAAAAAAAAGTTACTTTAAACATAATTTTTGACACAAATAACATATCATAAACATTTTACAAAAGTGAATAGACTCAATTGAATTATCCTCTATCATCCATAGCTATCTAAATATAAATTACATTAATATATAACACTAAACCTATTAGAAAACATACGAATAACCCGCAGCGTAACGCGGACATTTATCTAGAGGAATATCTCATAGAAAACCTTCAATGTGGTAACCACTTCCAGTTTAAACCTCGAGACTATTATGTGATCCAATTAAACCTTCAATGTGGCGAAACTATCAAATTAAACCTTCAATGTGGCTTCCTTCTCCCACACTCTTCAAACTCTAACGGATGAACAGTAACTCCGTTAAAAATATTATTAAAAATTTTAAAAATATATTTTATTCCAAAAAATCTAAAAAATTCATAAAAAAATCTAAAAAATTCATAAAAAATCTAAAAACTTCAAAAAAACTCTAAATAATTCAAAAAATTCAAAAACAAAAAATCTAGAATTTTTTTTTAAATTTTTTTTAATTATTAAAAAATCGAAAAAAATCTAGAAAAATCCAAAAAAGCTCACAAATTATTCCAAATGACCAAAAAATTAATAAAAATTTCAAAAAAACCAGAAAATAATTTCCAAAATTCTTTAATTATTAAAAATATCAAAAATCAGATATTATATAGAAAAAAAATAATGAATTAGATATATTTTTCCTAAAACTTCAAAATTTGTTAAATAATCATAAAATCTATAAAATTAAGTGCTTGAAATAACTGATAATATGAAGATTAAATGCTTAAGTGTTTAAAATAACTGATTAATGAAGGTCTACTATATGTATTTTGGCTCACATGTTTTGACATCTCATACACAATTAAGTCACCTTCCATTTTCGTCGCATTTGAGTTTGTGGTTCTTCTGATACAACCATTTTGGTGCATATGCACTCGTCTACCTCGAAGAAGAATACTATGTTGAAAAATGTTTATTTCCTTGTGTCTTTCTTGGTTACTCGATGATTCAAAAAAATGTTCACTTATGTCTAAATCCAACCAAACATGTGTATTTGTATCTTGTCATGTCCACTTTCTTTGTGTATTTTATCTTAAAATCATCCATTTTATTTTCATAAAAAATGTTCAATATTTTTTAATTTATAGTTTCAATTTTATATGATTTATGATTTTTTTTTTTCTGATTTTCTTAACAAATTTTAAGAATTTTTGGAAAGATATTTCTAAATTATTATTTTATTATTTATATGATTTTGGATTCTTTTATTCTAATAATTAAAGAATTTTTGGAAATTTTTTTCTGATTTTTTAAAAAAATTTCAGAATTTTTAAGTTATTTGGAATAAATAAAGATTTTTTCAGAATTTTTGATTTTTTTGGATTTTTCTAAAAAAAAACTTTGATTTTATAATACTTAAAGAATTTTTAAAGTTTTTTAGATTTTTTTAGAATTCTTTAGAATTATTTTAATTTTTTTTTGAATTATTTGGAATTTTCTGAATTTTTTAGATTTTTTTAATGAATTTTTTAGAGTTTTTTTGAATAAATTATATTTTTTTAATTTTTTAATATTTTTTTTTAACGGAGTTACTGTTCATCTATTATGGTCTGAAGAGTGTGGGAGAAGAAAGTCACATTGAAGATTTAATTTGCTTGTTTAGCCACATTAAAGGTTTAATTGCATCACATAATAGTCTCGAGGTTTAAACTGGAAATGGTTGCCACATTGAAGGTTTTCCATGGGATTTTTCCTAATATATAACACTAAACCTATTAGAAAACATACGAATAACCCGCAGCGTAACGCGGAAATTTATTTAGTATTATATAATATAAGTAGCTAAGCATGGTTGATATTGTTTTCTGAAATATTTAGAGTTTATGTGAGAGATTTAGTTATAAATACCAAAATTAGTTTAAGACCCAAAAGAAATACAAATATCAGTAAGCATTAATCATTAATGGTACTCGACTTCTTTAGAGAATTTCCATGTGACAGCGGTAAAAGGTGCAGCATTCTTGTGGAATACTTTTTTCTCTATCTATAGTTCTCGTGAACATTCTGAAATACCGCAAATGCATTTACGGATATGAAAGGTGGAAATACAAATACCTTAGTCAGTATGACAATATAGCAGAAAAAGAAGTCAGCTAGGTCAACGAAAATAAAATTATAAATAGATATACAATACTAATTATACTATAAGATATCTGTTAATTGTCATGCATTTTCTAGAAACACACAAAGAAAAACCTTTTTTTATGTTTGGTATGGACTTGTTATGTGTTTTTTTTTTTTTTTTTTTGGTTTTCAATGTGAAGGACTTGTTATGTTGTATAAGTCCAATACTAAATATAATATTTTTGTATAGGGGTGGATATATGGAATTAGGGATGGGAATTTGCAGAAACGTGAACGGTACGGGAATTTTAGTCTCATTTCAAAGTCTCACTTGTGTACGTATAAAATTACTTAATTTTAATGCATAGTATTTAACTATCAATAATCATATTTTTGGGAAAAAATAATCATGTTCTTAATAAAATCAAATAAATTACTAGAAATCACATTTCTAGATTAAAAAAAAAAACAATCCCGTAGCGTGGCATGTTTACATTGTTATTATTAATTATAGATAATCACGTTTTTGTTTTTTTTCTGGTTTGATAGCGCTATTTACCTAGTTAACATCAAAGCTTTAACACTTTAGGTGCTTCTAGAGTCAACTGGTTGAAGTGGGAATCACTAATTAATTGTATGAGTTGAAAAGAAGGAAAAGCGTCGCAATACCTTGCGCCTTAATGGATTGAAAAAGTCTGCGAACACTACAAGGAAAGGGACGATCTTAAAAATAACCAAGCTGTTTTCAATATTAACACCCATTCAATTCACTTTTAAATTTAACTATAATCTCAAATGCTTAAATTTTTTGTGCAAGCCATAATATTGAACTTAAAAATCTCTAGATTTCTCCTCAAGAAATGAAAGGCGAAAATGGTCAATCTCCCTATTCCTACACAAAGGACAGACAATATTCAAGATTTGTTCTTTTTTCTTCCTGCTAGTTTCAACAAAGGAATGTTGTACACTTAAAAACATTGAATGCAAACTAGACTAGATCGGTAGCAAATATATTCATGCCATTGTTTCATTAATCAATTGGGGAATCTTGTAGCTCTTCTTGCCCAGGGGACCATCGGACGCTGCAATTCAACTGCATTGTTGTTGCCTCTCTTGTCTGTAAACCTTCTCATCCTCATCCTCATCCTCATCCTCTCTTCCTTCATGTTTGCAAAGCGAGAGTCCAGCGTCTGCGGCCATTGCCTCTGTCCTCCTCCATTTGCTGGCTTCTCCCTTTCCTGCTGCTGCATTGTATTTGCATATTCTTACTTTTTCAAAATCTCTTTCTTTATGGATATGCCAACATGTTATAAATGCTTGAATCATATAGCACACCAGATTACGTACACTGGGTCAGTTTTTCTATTCACAATTGGGTCTGTTCATTACTCATGATAGGTCCTGAATAAGGAATTCAGATCCGATGTAAATATAACCAATCTCAAATTCTAGGCAGTCTTATGAATGCACGGCATCATAAAGGTTTAAGAAGCTGATCTAATGAAACATAACAGATGGATATGAATAATTCACCTTTGCGACAAATCCTCTGTGTGCAGATCTATTCTGTGCTGGTGGAGTTATAAACCTGCACAAAAGAAAAGGGTTGAAAAGGTTTGCAAGGACAAGTCAACAACCTATAAAGATCACCACGAGTCTTAAGAGTATATCAGCTGAAAACCCACACCAACAGATCAACTTCTCATACCATGTTACCATACAAGGATCTAAGAAGAAAGCTACTGTAATATAAAGCATGTAGCCGGCGCATGCAGGAATTAAAAGGATGAATACTCTAGGCAATAACTCCAGTTTCCCAGTAATAAAATGGAAAAAAAAAAAAAAAAAGTGAAATTCATCAAGACTGTATCTGGTCCTGAAGAAGCAACTTCAGTAGCAGATAGCTTGAAAGATCTAGGCACTTGAATCCTCTATGCTGTCCCAGTATCTGTGCATCTACCATTTCAATGCCAAACACCAATAGACCCATGCTAGACTCATTTAGGACCAACAGACTCATGCTAGACTCTTCATTTAGTACTTCACAGAACTCAACATTTATGAGGCTGATGCGACTGCAACTGAGTTTTGTGAATTCCTACCAACATGTTTAATCTGACAATTTAACACTGACTTCAAGCAACAACAGAGACCGTCGCGTGCAAACAGCTTCAACTCCTTCCTTCCATAAAATCTGTCAGCCCCATAGTCCTCCAAATATTACCCTTAAATTCAGCTACATGATTTTTAATCACTATTTTGAACCAGATGCAATCTGCTGACCACCCATCTCCAGAAAGGGAATTACGAAATATGAATATACAAACCACTGTTGATTTCCGCAGAAACACCCTATGGTAGAGGGAACTTAGAGGCTTCTCGCATCAGAAACAATGAAAGATCATACAAGTAGCCCATGCCAATAAACAAATCACAGAATTATCAAGCAGTCTAGACCTTGACTGAGTCGTATTAGTCATCTTTCCAGCATTATAAGGTCTACCACGGAACGGAGTAGCAGAAGCTGGTTTATGAGCAATGGTTCTTGTTACAGGAAACTGGTTTCCTTGGAAATTAGACCTTCGCTTAGCAAAAGCACCCTGAAATTATGATGTATGTCACAACAAGAACATAAATCATAAATCTAGGACAAAGAAGCTAAGACAATACTAACCTGTCTAACATTAGACCTCGAATCCATATAACGCTGCGCTTTAACCGTACTATTTTTGGCACCACTATTAAAAGTCTCCTTCTTATTCTGCCTCAAAAAAAGAATCACATGCAAATGTTCAATAAAGAATCAAATTCTCACAAAGAAAGTAAAACAATAGAAGCTTACTTACCGATGGTCTCTGTTTCTTGCCCTTATTCTCATCCGTCTTGCTCTTTGACATCTTGATAATATCATCTATGTCCACAAAATGATAATGAGCAATAAACTAGGATGCATCTTTGTATGAGTTTAAAGAAACAAAAAAAACGTGAAAGCACCTAAAGACATATCCATTTTCTTCTCGGTGAGAGCAACGGTCTCTGTACTAATAGGGTTTTCAGTCGCCATCTGCACAATCAGATTATTTGAGATGAACCAAAGAACAAAAAAGAGAGAGATGAACCAAAACCCAAGTAAAAAAAGGGGACATGAGTGACGCCTGACGACGTATAGAAAGAACAAAGAAACCAAGAAAAATGCGATAGACGAGAAACTTAATTAGAAAAAAACTAGGACTACACAACATAAACCCTAGTAGTCTAGTACACTCTCTGAATTGAAGTAGCTTGGAAACGATTACAACATCAAAAAACAAAAGGTTCTTGAACTTACGAGAAGCAAGGAGATAAGAAACCCTAGTTTTCCGATCAAATTCTTGTGTGCAAAACCCAAGTTGACTGATTCACGAATCAAGTAAACAAAACCGAAAAGCAATTTGAGTCGTGAAGAATGGATGAGAAGCTAAAGAAATGAAATCGTTACCGATTTAGGAAGTCAAAGGTGTGCAGTTTTTTCACTGAGACAAAAAGAAGAGGCTTATTTTGATCCGCAGACGAGTGAAACCAGAGAAAACTGAGTCAACTCGTATGCAGCAGGTTTATCTATCTAAATGGTCGGCGGATCCAAGCTGGGAATTATTGCGGTGCATTCAGCACGGCAAAAGGTTTTCCATTTGCACACGTGGCATAACATCAATGGGAGGAAATTCCACGTTAGATTATTATTATTATTGTTATTATTTTTTTCAAAAAAATTTTGTCCGTCTAAATGTTAGCGAAAGAATTGAAAAAATTCCTAAAAAATACGGCAATTAAACTTATTTTTTTCAGTTAATACATAAATTTTTTCAATTACCCAATTAATACACCAACTAAATCAAATTAGTCTTTTGATACATGAATTAAGAAAGTGTTAGATTTTTACAACATCGACTTAACAGACGTTTCTTTAACGTTGTTTTAAACTAAAAGATATATTTATTTAAATTAAATATTATCGAAATTTTCAATATCTAAATGAATGATCATAGCCCAATGGTTTTAATTTTTGTTGCTTGACACTTTCGATTAAGGGTTCGATTCCCCCTTTTCTACGAATTTTGAATTTTAATTCAGTTTAAAAACGCATAAAAAGAAAGTCAAACCTCAGACCTTAAAACCAATAATCTATAGCATTGCCAACTGAGCTATTGGCACAAATTGGTCATCTCATTCACAGTAAATATATAAAACTTTAAAGTTACTCAGGAACTCTTCCGCCGTTGAATCATTTAACGTTTCCGGTAACATCTTCCTGGAAGAAGGTTTTGGTTGCCCCAACTGACTTGGTCGGTCTCACTTCCGGGAAGCTTCGCGAGGTCTCGATTTGTCGTCATTAAGCTAAGGAACCATTTTTTTATTATTCGACAATGGAAATATTAAGGATTCAGCTTCGAGCTCCGTCGTCGATTCGTCTCTCGCGACTGAGATTGGATCTGATATTGCTAAACCTAGCTCTGATTCGGATAAGTGAAATCCCGAGTCCGAGATTTTGCCGGAAATCTTTGTGATTTCCTTTGTTTCGGCTCTTCCTCGTAACCATTCATCAAGGCGGTGGAAGACACACTATCGTTTAAACTCATCACGGTGGTGAAATTCACCATTTATGCCGACATATAGAAATAAATCTGGAAAACAGCAGATAGGAGAAAAGGAGAAACGAGGAGACGATGAATCAATTGTTTTCTATTTTGATTTATTGTAAAAAAAAAGTGAAAAAAAAATTGTAGAAGAAGAGTTTCGTACCTTGAGGTCTGGGGAGTGTAATGAACACCACGTCCACTGAACTATATTTACTTTTCGAAGTAGTGGGAATACAATAATATATAATTTAAATGATGCACAAGTCTCTTTATAACACCGTTAAAACGACTTTGTTATCTCTGTTAACATCTACTAAGTCGGTGTTGTAAAAATAAAATCTTTTATCAGTTCGTGTATTAAAAGACCAACTTAATCCAGCTGGTGTATTAATCCGGTAATTAAAAAAAATTCATGTATTAATCAAGAAAAATAAGTCCAGTTGGGATATTTTTTAGGAATTTTTCCGAAATAAATTAGGAGTAGTCAAGGATTTAAATTTCCACACTAGGTCTGAGGTTCAGTACACATTTGTTGTACATATTATTCGGCATCTTGAGAAAGTGCACTTTCTTGTGTAAAATTACCTTGTCATCCATATGAACACCTTTTCTTTCTGTCTTCCCAACAACTGCTTGTATATGTATTTGCTTGTATATGTATTTCCAAATATACGAAGACACTCATGTGATTCTCCTTTTTATGTTTTGAGGAATGCCTTGACTCTTGGATGATGATACTATGTGATAAAAGTTAACATATATAGAGCTAGGTTGGAATCCTCCTTTTGGGCAAGGAAAATCTTATAGAGTCTAAATTTGTTTAAAATAAAAGCATGAGAAAAAAAATACATGGTTGATGTATTCTCCTTATTTCTCTAAACTTTTCTGAAATAAAAGCATGAGAAAAATACATGGTTGATTGATTCTCCTTATTTCTTAAAAATCTGACACCTTCGATCCTTAGTGAATCCTCTCAAAGCTAGAGAGTCAACCACTGATAAGGCTCCATTCAACATTTTCCACATAAATGTTCTAATATTTGGAGTTATTTGAATCCTCTATACTTGGTTCTTGAGATGATTAAGTGAAGGTTGACCCAAGAATTTAAGGTTAGTTTAGCCAAAGAATTCAAGGTTAGTTTACTCTCAGCAAATTAGCTATTCAATTTATGGATTTCATAGTATAAGCTCTAGATTTATTGAATTACCAATAGCATGAATCCTCAAACAACAATGTATGTTTAATTTAAAAGATTTATGGCCAGTTCATCTACTTAAAAGAGTTCCTCCAGGGTATGAACTTTCCAACTTCTTGATACCGGTCAACAAGGTCACTTACCTTCATGTTAAGGTTTATGGAGTATTTTTGATGAGAAGACCTCCACTTAATCCATTTTCAATCCATGGACCAATCTATAACCTTATTGAATTTTCATTACCAACTACTCGCCTCAAACCTTTAACGAGAAGCTTTCTTCAAAAAAAAGTGTTATGATTAAAAAACATAGAGCCTTTCATGTCCTTGAGACTTTGGGTTTCTTGAGCCTCATATGAGTTCCCGACCTAAGCGATTCGCTGATAAGGTAGTATATTTCGAGCTGCTTTTGAGCCCACCTGAGGGAGGACCTAGGGCTCTTTGGGATGCTGATGGAATAATGTAGCGAGGAGGTGCGTCCCGCTGGGGAGCGAGCCGCCTACAACAGCAAAGACCGCATGAAGTTTCCACGAAAAAAACAATGGGGGTGTGTTTTATCAAGATTATCCAATGATCAAGTGATTAATGAGACCACGGGACCGAGATCGAAATCAGAAAGAATATCACGTAACATGAAGAGCAGAAAGGGTTTGTTCAAATCTGATCAACAAGAACAAACAGTGTATGAGTTATATGCAGTTTTTGAGCTAATTATGTTGGAAAGAAGGTAAATAAAAATATTTGGGTTAGACAAAGTCAAAAGTGACCGGAAATAGTTTTATCGTAGGGGAGGAGCGATTCTCCTCAAATGACGAGTCTTTTACAGGAAGATCGGACTTTTCAAGGTTTTTTTTGTGAAAAAGATAAGAACTTTACACCTAAAAGGAATGAGCTTTTACCACGAGATCTTAGCTCTAGTTGGTTGAAGCTACAACCACTCTTGAGAGCGACTCAATAAGAGCATCCAAAAGTCATGGTGAGAACCGAGTGAAAACCGTGTTTAGAAGAGAGAAAGTTTTCTAAGAGAAAACCGAGGAAAAACAAATAACTTAACTAAGACTTTCAGTAAATGAAGAAGGGACATTTTCTCGTTGCAAGATGGGATAATATTTGTAGAAGAGAGAACCGAGTGAAAACCGTGTTTAGAAGATAGAAAGTTATCTAAAATAAAATCGAGGAAAAATAGATAACTTAGCTAAGACTCTTAGTAAATGAAGAATCAACATTTTCTCGTTGCGAGATGGGGTAATATCTATAGAGTATACTTGACTGAGTTAGTATATCGGGTGATTTGGTGGTTCGGTTTAGTTGGTAGGTTGTTATTCGGATGCTCAAGTTAGTAGTGGATCGGTTCATACTATGCACTCAAGTGCTTATCACCTACCATTTATGTCACCTCGGCCAGCTGGTATATTATCCAGTCCCGAAGTGACTGTAGTCCGTGTTAGAAGGTATGAGTCACGTACCATGTATCGTCTACTAACAGAGTAATTCGAAGTACTTTTGGTGATATCAACACGCATGTGGTCTTCGAGGTGGTGCTTCAACCTCAAGGTATCTGATACATAAATTGGTTTAAACGTTATTTCTATTTAAAAGGATAAGGCTCGTAGAATGTCAACAACTAATTCATATGTGGAACACGTTGCGATATCTAATCCGAACTGTGAAGTTCTTCATGGTGCACTCTCTAAGTTAGATCATCGTTCATTTAGTGTTTCATCAGAATGTGGTATATGGCGAATAAAACCCATATGGGAGGACTCTAGGAGCACGGTCTCCATGCTATACCTCAAGACAATTGTTGAGTAGGGAGCAAATTTTCTAGTCTCCTTTAACCCTCACACTTCACTGTCTGGTTCTACGACACACAAACTCGTGTAAAGTTTTGAACTATTTCACAACCACTATTTGTTTTAAACTATTTCACAACCACTTATTGCTTCGCTAACAGAATAAATACTCGTTCTTTTATTTTTCACCATTCGTTTTATGGTTCAAAGACACGTCTGGAAGATGACATTACGAAACTCCATACAAGGACATGTGGGCAAGGTTTTAATATTTTGTTTTAACTTTTAACTTATTAAATTTAGAACTAAATCTTACTATCACGTATATTTCCATCAGAAGCCGACAAAACAGACAAGAATTTAACAACCTAATCATCCCATACCTTTCGAAAAAAAAAAAATCATCTCATATTTTTTGCTTATTGACTTCGCCGGGAGAATCAACACCCGGCATGTGTTGAAATCCGTAATAACTGTTTCTTGTTTTTAGTGTTTGGGTATGAAAAAGCAAACAGTTTTTATTTCATATAAAAGACAAAGAGAGGGAGAAAGGGATATTAGTTGTCGCCATAGATCCACTTCTCAGCGTTGTTGGTGTAAGAAACAAGTTCTTGAGGCTTAAACCACAGATTGATCTCATCCTTTGCAGTCTCTGGTCCATCACTTCCATGAATTATGTTCCTGCAATTTCACATTTTAATTACCAAATCTTACTACAATTTACGTAGACAATTTTTGGAGTTTGAATTACAAAATCGTGAATAAATGAATCTGTTGTTGAATACAGAAAACAGAACATACCTCCCAACAACAACTGCAAGATCTCCTCTGATTGTTCCAGGCTCAGATTTCTGAGGATCAGTGGCTCCGATCAGTTTACGTCCGTATCTGATCACTCCTTCTCCTTCCCAAACCTAAAAAACAAGCCATGTTAACTGAGTTTGTAATCAAGCTCCATCAGTTGAATAGTGAGTTACTTCTCTTACCATGGCGATAACAGGACCAGAGCTAAGGAAGTCACACAAGCCATTGAAGAAAGGTCTCTCCTTAAGATCATGGTAATGCTTCTGTGCGAAATCTTTGGAAGGAACAACGACTTTGATACCAACAAGCTTGAAGCCCTTGCGCTCGAACCGAGAAACGATTTCTGATATCTACGAAATAGAATTAGGAAAACATGAATAAGAAACTACAACACTCGAGACCAATCAAGACAAAGCAGAAACCGAGCATTATATTTATTACCAGTCCTCTTTGCACTCCATCAGGCTTGATAGCGATGAAGGTGCGTTCCATCTGATTTGGACAGAAAAGTTGAGTGATGAACAGAAATGAGGGAGAATCAGTTTTTATCAACGTATTATTATAATTACCTCAGCAGCAAGAACCTCCTGATCTTGAAGCATCAAGGCTATAACAAATGAAAGCATGAGTTAGGTCAATGCATCACGATTGAAACAAAGATTTATTCAAAGAATGTGGGTAAACCTGCAGCAGGAAGAGCTACGAGTCCGGTGATCCAACTCTTTGAACCTGATGATCTTGCAAAGTTAGATGCATACAGAGGCATCTTTCCAGATGCAGAAACAGCTGCTGCTGCACCAATCGCACGTCCTTCTGAAATTTACCAATTAAGAATCATCAGATCCAACAAAGCAATCTTGAGATACTTTGACTAGCAATTTAGGCATAAGATCCTAAATACAGATTCCTCTTTGAGTTTCTGTTTCTAATATCACAGAAAACAATTCTCTTCATCCATATATATATATGAAACCATTGGATCATATTCATTATTGAATCGATCTCACTAGATTAATTTCAGAGGCCGATAAATCTAAACTGCCGTATCTATCTTCTCAAACTCAAATAAGTGAAGGAAGGAATCGAGAATCAAATACTCGGTCAATCAAATTTGTGAATGACAACGATTTCACATATGAATCGGTCGAGTAATCTAGGAACATCTGCTTTCATCTAATTGATCGGAAGTGAAATATCACCAAGTATGTGAGGTATAGAGATTTACGAACACATGATTCACCAAGTTATCTCAAAAGTTTTCCACAAGACAATCAAAACAGAGAAAAGATAAACGTACCAGAGAAGAAACGTGCATTCTTAGCTGAAGAAAGAAGAGACCTTGCTGCTTTGGAAGCAGATCTGCAGATTTGGGAGCTCATTTTTTGCAGAAAAAAGGAGTGAGAGTGAAGAAAACCGGAAAGTGAATACAGAGGCCTCGGGAAATGTGGACATGATGAGATTTGTTGGGCTGATTTTATAACCACGTGGTTCGGGTCGGGTTGTATCCTATCGGCTCAGAAACCCTACCCAAAATCATTTTGGCAAGCCTTGGAATAATCACGTGTTCACTAAAGGTTTGTCTTATGTGGAAAAAGTCTTATACTTCTAATACTAAAAAGAGATATTAAAATGTTATGAAATCGTGACAAAAACAAAAAAAAAATTTATGAAATAACACATAAATTTTAATGTATTAAATCTAACACATAAGAGGAATCATAGGAGGAATTAGAGAAAAAAACTTAAGGTCAATTAAAATGAAAGAGAATATTTTTATTTTATTTATATATATATATTTTTTTCAACTTCTCTCGACGACTAAATTAGATAATAAATGCTTAACAGAGGTCAAATGTATCAGATCAAGAGGTACTATGGTGTTGGCTAGTTTCATAGACGATATGAAAGCCAAATCAAAGCAAAACCGAAGTAAAAGAATGAAAAAGAGGAAGAAAAATATGGAAAAATGAGGAGGAAACATAACTGACTTGGTTTTTTAGGATGCATTTTTGGTGATATCTAATCCCGAACGACCCAACCAATAATCAGTAAGGATAGATCTCATGTCAGAGAAGATGGTGGAGCCACAAGAACCACTGTTCGAACTGAATCAAAAACGTGGTAAAACTTTTTTATGGTGTAAGAATCCATAGTTTCCGTCCGTACCAAAAAATCCAAAAAGACATAAAACTATTGACTACAATAATATAAGTGATGTGATCCTAGGTAGGATCTAGTCCCTGAATGACTCCAAGAGGTTGTGAAAGTGATGGTGTATTGATCAAGGTTGCGGAAGTGAAGTTATGGTGGTGAAAGTTGCGGTTTTGTGAAACTTGAAGTGGATGGATCCGAGATAAGGATGGAGTGATTGATACTTCTCAAGGATGGTGGAAGATCCTTGGACTATCTACTTGCTCTGTGTGAATAGCAAAGGCCAGACACGGTGGGCAAGGGGTGGATTGAAGTGCAACTTCTAAGGGGTGCGAAGATTCCCTTAGACTTTCGACTCTTGAGTGGAATAGAAAAGTGTTCCAAAATTCTTTGTTCAAGAGGATGATCAAACGAGTTTAAGAAGAAGATTTGATATTAAAATGTTTTATGATTTAGAAAGGTGAATACAAGAGAATACTTATAGTAGTTTAGGGGTGTATAGGAATCATAAATGACTCATAGGATTCCACCAAGACAATTATGAAAGACTAGAGAATTACAAAATCATAAATAAAGAAGACTAAGACTTAAACACAATATTAAAGGTATCTTTGACTCCAATTTCGTGCATGACTGAGATAGAATGGGCCTTGATTCACCAAGAGGCTGTGGTAAAGTACCTTGGGCTTGCCTCATTAAAAACCTATCTTAGAAAACCCATTGGGACAAAACTAAGAATAGGGAAAAAGAGTACAATCCAAGGCACCTCTCTTGATGAGATTTAGGTGGCTTGAATCACAACCAATGTGGTTGGATTAGCACACACTAAACTGGCCTGAATGGTGTTGAGAAGGTGTTGTAGAGTTGTCTTAAGTTTGGCTTGCTTGGATCGGGTAATGGGGCCATTGAAGATTTGTAGAGTTTCTTCTTCATTATCCGCAGGTTCTAGCTGCTCCTTAGCTTCTTCATTAGCTTCTTCTTCCTCTGGTTCTAGCTGCTCCTTAGGTTGTGGTTCCTTGCTGGCCATGCTCACATCATCCTCCCCCAGTTGAGAAGGATTTGACCTCAAATCGGTTTCATCTGCAAAATAAGGATCCAAATCAGTAATATTGAAGCTTGAGCTTACTTGGTACTTACCTTGAAGATCCAGCTGGTAGGCATTGTCATTGATCTTTTTGATGACTTTGAATGGACTATCAACCCTAGGCATTAGCTTGGATTTTCTTTCATTCGGAAATCTATCTTTGCGCAAGTGAATCCACACTAAGTCTCCTTCCTCAAAGGTTAGCTTTTTCCGGCCTTTGTTGGCTTGTTGAGCATACATCTTGGTCTTATTTTCAATATTAAGTCGAGCCTTCTCATGAATCTTTTTAACTAACTCAGCCTTTTTCTTTCTATCGAGGCTTGTCCTTTCACTCAAAGGTAAAGGCATTAGATCCAAAGGTGAGATGGGATTGAACCCATAAACAATGTCAAAAGGTGAATACTTAGATGCAGTATGCCTAGCATGATTATATGCGAATTCAACATGAAGCAAACATTCTTCCCAAGTCCTAAGATTCTTTTTAATCAAAACTCTTAACAAAGTAGACAAGGTTCTATTAATTACTTCCGTTTGACCATCCGATTGTGGGTGACGAGTCGTGGAGAAACAAAGCTTAGTTCCTAGCTTAGACCAAAGTGTTTTCCAAAAGTAACTAAGGAACTTAATGTCTCTATCTGATACTATGGTCCTAGGCATGCCATGAAGTCTAACTATCTCCTTAAAGAACAATCCATCAATGTTAATGGCATCATCCGTTTTATAACAAGGAATAAAGTGAGCCATTTTGGAAAACCTATCAACTACAAAAAATATTGAATCCTTTCCAGTCTTAGTTTTAGGCAATCCAACAACAAAGTCCATAGAAATATCATACCAAGGGTGCAAAGGTATAGGAAGAGGGGTATACAAACCGTGCTTATGGATTGTGGATTTGGCTTGCTTGCAAGTTACACATCTTTGGCAAGCTTTCTCAACATCACTTCTCATGTGTGGCCAAAAGAAGTGTTCCTGCAGTACAGTCAGTGTCTTTGCCACACCAAAGTGACCCATAAGACCACCTCCATGTGCTTCCTTAACAAACAAATCTCGCACAGAAGAGTTAGGCACACATAATCGATTATCATAAAACAAGAAGCCTTCACTCTTAAAGTATTTTCAAGTACCAAATTTCTCACAAGCAGCATAAATATCCTTAAAATCAGCATCAGTAGCATATAACTCTTTGATTTGCTCAAAACCTAGCAGCTTAACTTCTAAAGAGTTCAAGAACACATACCTCAGAGAAAGAATATCGGCTACTACATTCTCTTTACCTTTCTTGTATTTGATCACGTAGGGGAAGGTCTCAATGAATTCGATCCACCTAGCATGTCTTTTGTTCAGCTTTTGTTGCCCTTTGAGATGTTTGAGTGACTCATAATCAGTATGAATGACAAACTCATTGGGCCAAAGATAATGTTGCCATGTTTGTAAGGCCCTAACAAGTGCATAAAGTTCTTTGTCATAGGTTGGGTAATTGAGTGTGGCTCCTCCAAGTTTCTCACTAAAGTAGGCTATTGGCTTCTTTTCCTGCATAAGAACAACACCAATACCAATTCCTGAGGCATCACATTCAATTTCAAAAGTTTTATCAAAGTTAGGAAGAGAAAGCACCGGGGAGTGTGTGAGCTTGTCTTTCAAGGTTTGGAATGCTTCTTCTTGAGCTTGCTCCCACTTAAATCCCACATTATTTTTGATAACCTTAGTGAGTGGGGCTGCTAGAGTGCTAAAGTCTTTGACAAATCTCCGGTAAAACCCAACAAGACCATGGAAGCTCCTTACTTCCCCAACATTCTGTGGGCTCGGCCACTCCTTAATCGCTTTTATCTTTTCCTCATCAACCTTAACTCCATCTGTACTCACAACAAAACCTAAGAAGACAAGGTTATCTGTTCCAAAAATACATTTCTTAAGATTGACATACAAGGTTTCCTTTCTAAGGACTTCAAAAACCTTTCTAAGATGTTCCACATGTTCATCTAAGCTTCGGCTGAAAACTAAAATATCATCAAAGTATACTACTACAAAGTGACCTATGAATTCTCTAAGGACGTGGTTCATCAACCTCATGAAAGTACTAGGTGCATTGGTTAAGCCAAAAGGCATTACTAACCACTCATATAAACCTTGTTTAGTTTTAAATGCAGTTTTCCACTCATCACCTTCTTTCATCCTAATTTGATGATAACCACTCTTAAGGTCTACCTTAGAGAAGATATTAGAACCATGCAACTCATCAAGCATATCATCTAATCTAGGTATAGGGTGGCGATACTTTACAGTGATATTGTTGATGGCTCTGCAATCAACACACATCCTCCAACTACCATCTTTCTTAGGCACTAGTAAAACGGGCACAACACATGGACTCATGCTCTCGCGGATATGACCTTTCTCCATGAGCTCAGTGACTTGCTGTTGAAGCTCCTTGGTCTCCAGGGGATTGGTTCTGTAGGCTGGTTTGTTTGGAAGAGATGCTCCTGGTAGAAAGTCAATTTGGTGCTCAATTCCTCGGATTGGTGGTAAGCCTTGCGGTTGCTCCTCCGGAAACACATCTTTAAATTCCTGCAAAAGAAGTTGAATTTTACTAGGCATGTCCTGCATAGATTGGTTAGTATGAAAGCATTCTTTAAGCACAAAGAGTAGATGTGGTAAATGACTCCCTGGGTTGGACTTAATCATAAGATTAGTCGATTGTTTAGCCGATGGTTTGATTGGCGGTTTGGTGATGGTATCGGCATGGGGTTTGCTTTTGGATTCAGATTGGATTTTATTTTTCTTTAAAGCTATTTGATCTAAATGAACCTCTTGTGGGGATAAAGGTACTAAAATATATTTCTTTCCCTTAAACTCAAATGAGTACCTATTAGTAAACCCATCATAAAAAACCCTTCTATCCGATTGCCAAGGTCTACCTAACAAGATGTGACCAGCATCCATGGGTAAAACATCACACAAGACCTCATCTTCATATTTGCCTATGGACAAAGGAACTAGGACCTGGTTCTCTACTTCTAGCTCACCCTCATCATTAAGCCATTGCAACTTATAGGGTTTAGACCTCTTAATAATCTCAAGTCCTAACTTCTCTACCATAATCTCACTAGCTACATTGGTACAGCTACCCCCATCTATCACTAAGCTACAGATCTTACTCTTAACTAGACAGCGAGTGTGGAATAGGTTCTCTCTTTGCTCATTATTTTATGTCCTAGTTTGTAAGTTTAGAGTTCTCCTAGTGACTAAGAGTTGTCCAGCATGGGGCATGTCTACATTTTCTTCCAAGGACTCAACATCCGAATGGTCATCCTCTGATTCTACCTCACCATTAGCCCTAATAACTATGGCTCTCTTATTGGTACATTCCCTAGAGTAGTGACCAAAACCCTTACACTTAAAACACTTTCATCAAGTATTAATTGGTTTAGTTAAACCAGCTGGTTTTACCGGTTATCTCTGGTTAGGCCAAATTGGAGGTTTGAGGAGGAAATTGGGTTGGTCCAGATCTAATTCAGAGTTGGTTCAAGAGATTCAGAGATTGTTTGGTAAAGAAGAAAGAAAAAGAAAAGGAAGAAAGGAGAAGAGTCAGAGAAATGATAACTTAAGGAGTAAGTTACCGATTCCTTGAGAAGCTTGGGGCTCAAGTCAGTCATTTGGAGCTTTGTGGAGTCAAGCAGTGGGTTCAGGAAGGATTACATCTTCATCACTCAGTCACATCAGTCGCAGCATATAGCAAGGTGAGTGGGTGCATGTTTGATTGATTGGTGCATTAGGTATAATGCATGTAGATCCCGAGCAACCCTTAGGATCTTTATAGAATGTACCCATGAATCTGGAATACGTACTCGGTATGGGCCGATGCTTATAATTATTTGCATGCCTAGTGAAACTCCTAATAACCGGGTAAGGAGTAAAGATGCATTGCATGTAGATAATGATTGAATGTTGATTGATTGATTGTGTTGAGGAGTCAGCGGTGCAGTAACACACCCTGATTGTTTATCCTCACTTGCTTGTTTGTAGCATCGACTTGTCTGTGGACCACTTGGCATGGTGCCAGTGGGCTGTCTATCTCCCATTGGGGGAATATACAGATGTGTATGATACGGAGAGGGTCGAATCTCAGCCAAGATCGGGAAAAGGAGAGGTTCCTTGATCAGCCCAATCGTTCGGTGGACCCTTGTCTAGAAGAAAGACTAGGTATGGACTGATCAACGAACCTAGATCATGAGTTGATAGAGTGCTGGTACACGGTCGGGCTAACGGACTTAGACCACGAGTGGGTCAGTGTTCGGGTATATGAGTTGACTACCAGACTCTGACTATGATCGTACAGATTCGACCATTGGTATGAGGTGTGAGGCCATCAAACCTTATCATGATATAAGGTTTGGTTACAGGGCCAACGGAGTAGTAGCCAACGAATCTATATTCAGATAGATTCGGAGTTAGGCTAGGGAGTTGTTTCTTGCGAGAAACAATCCCGGACGGAGATGTGAGAGAGTAGAGTACTACTGGAACCTCGAGTTCAGGGGGTTCTGGGTGGAGCGTGAACCATCTTGTCGCGCTGGGCGAATGATGGGCTCTAGAGTGTGTCAGCTGTTCCTCATGATGAGCGCAGTAGACCCTTAGTAGCTCAACTCGTGTATGGGAGCTATCAGGTCTCGCCGTGAGAATGATAGGCTCTAAGTGGCATCGTGTCTGCTGAGAACGATGTTGCGGAGTTGCGCAGGGTGATGATTCGTCACTGCGTAGACTCTTGACCACCTTGCGCATTTATGTTGATGTTTATGGGTAGCTAGGGAAGTAACGGAGATATGGTCTGGAATAGATTAGGTTGTAATTTATTCCGCGCTAGAGTAACATAAGTGATTCCCTAGAGTCTCCGCAAGGTTGGATGTTTTTAGTGAAGTGTTTCCGGACCCGCGGGTCAGAGACACTATCACTAATAGGAGGTGTATCTATAATCCCCTAAGGAGAGTTGATCTTCGTGACCGTAAACCCCCATATTTACGGTGGCGGAATGACACCAGAGAACAGTACCGGCTGATCATCGGGCCGTGGGTGTGGCGTCCTGTTGAGGAGCCCGTGTACCATGCTTTTGCTGAGAACATGGTGATTGGGGGATTGTCTATGTGACTATCCCGGGGATTACGATATCACCAGGGTCTTAGTAGACGGAGAGTGATGTTTTCTTTCTAGGATTTTTATAGGAGACTGTCTGATGTATGTCCCGTCGTATGGAGGACAATGCTCCTATTCCGCGGTAGTGTAGTTGGATTTGACATCGGGATGATGTCATTCCGCTGGGTTGATGTGATGTCTGTTGTGTTTAGTATTCGTTACTTCAGGGGAAGTAGCGGGTATCTGTTCTTGCTTGATTTTTATTGCTTGTTGCTTGGGCTATTGTTTGTTGATTTTCGGTCTTAGAATTGATCCCTTAGGTGGATCCCACTCGCTGAGTAACGTGTCGGTGTTACTCACCCCTCACCCTTTTCCACCCTTTTAGGTTAAAGGAGAATCATAGGAGTCTAGGAGGCTTTTCTACCGGATACCTTGATTGTTTGATTGCTTGCATTTGTGTGTGAAAATGGTTTGTTAATTCCCGCTTTGACTCGACTTTTAAATCGTCTTATTGGAGCTCCACTAACCGTTTTCATTGTTTTTCTTTGTTGCATGTTTTTCCGCTGCGTGTTCTTATTTCCGGTTGGCGGACTCCACTGGTACAAGGTTCTGTCGAACCGGCACAACCTTGTTCTCCTTCGGGAGATATGAGGGGGCGATACTCTGGGGAAGCCTCAGGAGGGTGATAGTCTTCGTGATTATTGCTCTAGCTGACGTGGAACCAGATATCGTCATATATTGTAGTGACTCGAGCAGGTCTTCGACCGAGATGTTCGACCGCTAAGTGTTATTGTTTGATTGGCGAGGCGGTCGGGCAGGTCGGTCAGCGGGGATGACGGTTCGGGGGCGCTACACCTATACCCCGGATCTATGTACATTGAATCTATTGTTCGGATCTCGATCATACCTGGAGTTTATGAGAAGCGGAAATGATCAGGATGTCGAGATCAGGAGCGCCTCAGATGCTGCGCCTCTACAGAAAGTCCACACGCACACAAACTGAAAGCGGGATGCTAGTGCCTTTGAGAACAATTCTCTTGGGTGTAAAACTATGTTAGAAACTCTCTAGGTCGTGCCTCTATCTTATATAGGCGACCTAGAAGAATCCCTAGTTAACCGATGGATTAGCCGGTTTAAATTAAGTCATTAATTAAAACCCGGTATCTTTAATCCTAAGCTGTGTCGATCGACACACTCATAAAAACTCGATATCAATGTGTAACAATTACACATTGATGATATCATTACTCTAATGACCATTCCCAGTACTTGTTATCCAGTTTGCTTAGGTGTGTGACCCTATAAGATCATATGATACTGGCAATGAGTTCATAACTCATAAGTTATAAGCGGCTTCTAGCAAAGCATTATAACTACCTAGTATCACATGATAGTCTTATCTCGACTTCACAACTATATTAGAGTGAATACAAGTATGATCTCCAGGACACATTCCCTTCATAGAAAGAGAATGTCTTGATGTGTGTTGTCTCCAAGGAAGGGAAATGTCCTATTTATAGGACTCTTTGGTCGGCTATGAGCGTTTTGGTCATTTATTTATTTTTGCTTCTAGCTCACCCTATCGATCGATATGGGTGTCGATCTCTTTCACCTCCATATCGATCGATAGGTTATCGATATGGGTGACCTTTGATTGTTAGCTTCTTGCCTTCTCTTGTGGCTTGCTTCATGCTTTTGAACTCTTGTCCCTTCGAGTAACCTGTGAATGTCCTGAAACACACAAAAAAAGCGTAGAAATGCAGACTCCTGGGACTACTAAGATGCAAAACATAGAAATCTATAAAAAATGTATGAAAAATGAAATGAAGATGGGATAATTGGATAAAATCTTGTAGAATTATGGTGTTAAAATACTCAATTTCCCATCTCATCAATCCCCCCGGACTTAGTTTTTTACTCGTCCTCGAGTCAACAAAGGTTAGGCCTTTGGAGAAAAGTTTGAAATTCTTTGACACGAATTAGTAAATGGTTTGTTGATTTGCAAATTGAAAGTATGGTGGAAGAAAGAACTTGTTTCCCATAAGAACGTACTCTTCATTCATTCAAGTGTTCTCACTCACCAAACCTTACAACCCACATTGCAATCCATCCTCTTGACCTCTTAATCAATTTAGGTACTACTGGTGAGGTTTTTTTAAGGAAATCAATCAAACAAACTTGCTTGGCTTGGTAGGGAGAATGTTTCTTAATTTGGAGGGTTATGTCCATATGTACTCGGGGTTTTTTCTCGAAAAGAACGATATTTTCGCAAAATACTAAGAGCCAAGAACAATTTGTGCATACAAGGTTCAGGTCGCCATCTACCCTTCCCCAAATTGCGTCTATACTCTTAGTTAAATGAATTGAAAATCGAGACAAAATCTATTTCCCGTCCTATTCTACCCTTGATTTAAAGACCTTTGCCTTGATTCCTTCTTTCTTCCCTCTATGCATGCACATATATATATGTTTATTATTATTATTATTTTTTTAAATTTCTATTTTTAATCCATGATAGATAGGTTCATTTCTTTAGACTTGTGGACTAGGTATTCATTAAGAATTTAGAGCCTTTGTATAGACCAAACTCCCTTTTATGGGTTTCACTTCCCTTTTTACACATATTTCTTTTCATTCTTTTTGATAAGATCAATCCCACCCCTAACTTATTCTATTCTAACCTTATCATTAAGCTCAAGAACGAGTGCGCTCCTACATGACGATCTTAGCTTTGTCGATATCGAGGCTCAACATGTTTTGCAAAGTATGCGCTCGAAAAAGGTCTCACAATTCACTCACAAGTAATGTATGGGTTCCAAGAAAAAGGTGTCGGTATAAGGTGGGGATAACCATTGGTGAGAATGGCCATTTGGATCCACGAGAGAGTGGTAAAAAGGGAAAGAAGATCCAAATGTGTATAAAGGTTATCACAAAATTATTTTTCAAGATTACCTTAACAAAACATAATAAGCACAATTTTAAACCATATAAGTGTGAGGTAAGATTACTTCATGCAATAGTTTCAAGGATTGAAAAAAGGTTTTGAGATCACTGATTGAAAGATGAGAATTTTCATTCTCATGTTCTCCTCATTCTTCCTTAACCAAGATACAAACCATTTCAAAAGTGTTTTGTCAGAGAAAATCCGAATTCCAATTCATGCTTATTTATGCAACCAAAATCTTTCTAGACTCGATCCTACGCTTAGGCTAGCATAGGGATGCAACTAAGTGCGAGATATGCTTTGAAATTTCAAAAAAAATATATTTCACAAATCTAACAAAATGTTTTGTATCGATCGGTATACAGATCGGTACAACTGTATCGACTGCAATATCGGTCGATACCAGGCTTCGAATTTTTGTTGTTTTTTTTTGTTTTTTAAATTTTTTTGTAAGGTTTTGCTCAATTTTTTATTTTTTTAGAAATAACTTAGGGGCTAAAGATGCCTAAAAGATTAAAGAACCTACTAAAATAGAAAATAAGAAAAGAGAGAAACGAGATTAGTAACTATAAAGTCCCCCCGACTTAATTGACACCGTCTCGGTGGAATTAAATCGAGAGAGGCAAAATCCGCATAATTCTAAAGAGCTAGTGGTATTTACAATGGTGTGATGAATATGTGGGACTTACCTTTGCCCATAGTTAGGTCTACGGTTAGACCCGTGGTATCTTTGTTCCGTCTTTTCATCTTCTTCGTTATTTAGGATGATTTTGATCGGATTGTTGAGGAGCTCAGCCTTCCGGTCTGTGGTAATGACTTCTTCGTTTAGTCTTGCGTTAACGTGGCTGAAAGCCGAGTTTTTTCCTCTATTTATAATCCGATAGTGGATCGATCCATCGAATAATGCGTGGGGTTTGAGAAGAAGGGTTGTCTCATTTTCGCTTGTTCGGGTTGACAAGGATGGGATTCGGTAAGCGTGCCTTTCTTGAGCTTCTAGTTCATGTGGGGTTTCGTTCAAGTCGGGGACTTGGAATGGTCTAGTTTCTCCTCTTCCCGCTGTGATAAATAAAGCATCAGGACTTGTTCTGTCTAGGGCTTGAGTATTGGGCATTCTTTGATGTGGTAGCATATTAACTCCTCGGTTTCTTGTTTGCACTTCTGTAATTTCTCCTTCCCGGTCAAACACTCGTTCCGATTCGTCGAGGTCGGAGAAGAATTTGTAGAGAAAAACTTTTAGTGGTGAAACTCTCCTCTTTTGTAGCAATCTTTGGAGTCTCGGTATCACCTTGTGGAGTGCTTTTAGAAGTAGCTTAAACATGTCCATTTGATCGGCCTTATTGGTTAGGCTCTCTTCTAGCATCTCCGTGAAAACATGGTATTTGATCTCCATATCTTCTTGGTTTGTCTTTTCTTTTTCACTAGTCATGACGGTGTGACATAGGTTTATCGCGAGCACCTCACCATTCTCAAGTTCGTTCAATTCTTCCTCAATGTCATTCTTTCCTACGGATTCTTCATAGTCTTCATAGGAGATTGCTCCACAATAGTCAAAAGAAGTCGATGTTCGGTGGTAGACTTGGTTATCGAGTTTCGAAGGTGATCTTTATTCCCTTGAATTCAATTTGTGCCCCAACTGTTGCTAAGAATGGGCGGCCGAGCACTAATGGTACTGGCTCGTTCTTCATTGCTTCTACAACCTCTAAATCCGTGGGAACAATCCTTCATTTTACTCCTATTGGGACATCTCTCACAATTCCTTTCGGGATTCTTGTTGTCGCATCGGCTAGAGCGATACGCTTGGAGTGCGGCTCGAGCTCCGTGATGCCTAGCTTGGCTAGAAGAGTGCTGGAGACCACATTAATGTTTGCTCCCGTATCCGCCAATGCTTTCTTGATCCTTATGCTTCCCAAGTTACAAGAAATTGAAAATGCTCCCGGATCACTTTTCTTATCAAGACTTCTTGACCATATTTCACCTGTTTGTCCATCCTCCTTATGCACCCCTACCGTTTCATCTCCTCTTCTGTTGTTCATCATTGTTCTCACAAATGTTCTCATTTTTCCCATGTTCTCGATGCTCATAGGGAATGGTAGCTTGATAGCTTCAATTTCCACCGCTTTCTTGAACATCTCGAATTCTTCAAGTTGAGAATGTGTGAACCTTTCCTTGGGAAACGGTACTCTTCGTGTCTGCGAGGATGAACTCAATTTGCTCTTTCCTTTATCGCGAATATGGAGTTTGCTCATCATCTCGTCGATATTTGATACCTCAGTATCGATCGATGTCGTGGTCGATACTCCGTTTTTCTTTCCTGGATGATCAGTATCGATCGATGCATAAGTCGATATCACCAAGCTATCGATCGATATTGCTCCTTCTCCGCTAAAGTTTGGCTCGTTTTGATTCACATATATCTTCTCGGCGCTCATCCTTTCTTCGTTGTCCATCTTAAACATCTCATAATTCTCCTCCTCAGTCCATTGCTTCTCGATCTCGGAATCCTCATCATCTTCTAGCCATGTTTCAAGAAATTCGGATATGAATTCGTTATCGTCCTTGAAGTTCTCGGGGTCACTCAACCAACCTTGAATCTCCTCGTAGCCTTCTTCATCACCCCATTTTTCTTCTCTATTGATCATCCCACATAAATCCTTAGGGTTTTGCTCGGGTTTACCGGGTAAAGTTGAAGTGAAGGCTTGAGTTGATTGGCTTAGATCGGCCGTTCTCCTTTCGAGAAGTCTCATGTTGTTCGAGAGTTTTTCCAACTTTCCATTCAAATTGGCATAGCATCCGTCATTTTTCTTGTTTATAGCTTCGAGACTTGTTTTTACCTTGGTGGCTATTTCATTCATCTTGGTGGATATCTAAATTGAGTGCTTCCCTTGACTTTCCAATACTTGCTTCAAAATCGAGTTTGTTCCTTCATCTTGAGAGGTTGTATTGGATGATTGGGCTTGATAGTTTCCACCTTGATTACCAAAACCGTTGTACCCTTGGGTCCTCCTATAGCCTTGGTTACCATACCCTTGACTTTATCTACCAAAACCTCTTTGGTTATTGTACCCTTGAGTGTATTGATCGTTGTTGGCTACAAAGTTCATTTCTTCGACTTGGTAGACCTCTTCTTCTTGCACCATGTTGGCACTCCTCTTATTGCTATGAAATTTTTGAGCTATTAGCAATGATTGTTCCATCTTCTTGGCCATTTTTTCGATTTTCTCTTTAAGCTCTTTTAGCTCCGAGGTTTCCGTATTCTTGGTAAGGGGATCGGTTAATCCATGCTCCGATTGAGCTAGGTTCTTGATTATCTTCTCTCCTTGGCTAATGGTCATATCCGCAAAAATCCCTTGGCTAGCCGTGGTCATGGCCAATCTCCATTGGGGTTGGCACCCTTGGTGGAATGTGTTTAGGAGTTGTTCTTTCTTGAACCCGTGATGTGGACAGTCATTTGTGTATCCCTTGAATCGTTCCCATGCTTCAAGTAGATCTTCGCTAGCACCTTGGCGGAAACTTGATATGTCGCTTCGAACTTGATCGTCCACTGTCGGTTGAAGAACTTATTTAGAAACGCCTTCTTACAATCCTCCCAAGTTCTTATCGAAGCGCTTGGTACATTTTTCTCCCAATGGCTCGCCTTGTCAGCTAATGAGAATGGGAATAGAGTTAGCTTGTAAGCATCGACCTTGGCTCCATTGGTTCGTATGGTTTGGCATATTCTCTCGAACTTCACCAAATGATCTAGGGGATTCTCGTGAGTCAAATTGGTTGTCCTCTCCATTCGAGATTTTTATTCCCGTTTGTGATGGCATCAAGGTCGGTTCATCGTATCTTCCGATCAGCTGTTCCAGTTCTTGACCTCCTTCATCGTTAACATTTTCGATTCGGTCTCCCATCTTTGGCGATTGAGGGGTCTTCTTGCGGTTCTTCTTTGACTTCCTAATTGTGCGTTCGAGTTTGGTAATGTCAGTGGGTGGAATGAGGTTTCATTCGCTATTACTTCTTCGCATTCAACCTGAAAACACAAGAGAAGAGAGAGGGAACTCTTATTAGTACGTTTCCGGAAACAAAAATCAAATCGGTTTAAATTTTTTTGATAGATCTTGCCAATTGCTCTCCGGCATCGGCGCCAAAAACTTAATGTGTCGGTGTTTTCAAGTTTTAATTTTATAAAACACCTCAATCTTAGCCCAAGTATAAGCTATACTCGTTGCATAAATTGAGGGATCAAACCCAAAGGAGCGCGGAAGTTATCGAATCGTTTAAAACCGTTTATTAAAAACCGGATTGTAAAAACAGGGGTTTATAGTTGGTTGGTTGGGTTTATGTAACTAATCTATCTAAGTAAGATAAAAGTGTGAAACTAAGAGAGGAATTATTCGGTTTGAGAAGGATCTTAAGAACTATCTAACTAAAGTTTTAAGCTTTGGTTAGGACTTTGTTTCACGAGGGGTTCTATACGGTTATCCTGAGAATTTCCTTGAGGACATCCGATTCGCTAGGCGTTTGTTCTATCAATTGTCCCATTGAGAGAGGCAAGTGACTAACGGCCTTAATAAGTACAAATACCATTGCATTTCCTAATGTGGATTTCCAATTCTAATCTCATAAATTGATCCAGCAATTTCTTAGGAATTCAATCAATTCTCTAGTTCACTCTCCTAACATGTTAACCCATTTGAAATGATGTTACCGTGAACTTAGGCGATAAGTGTGTTGAAGAGTCCACAATTCAACCCTAAATGCTAATCCTTAGTACTATTAGGGTAGAGAAAGCCTCTCAATTAATCACTTAGATTCATCAACTAATCACAAGGATTAGAGAGAATAGAGGTGAAAGTGAGTGTAGGAGGTGTCACATACTCCTTCTCAAACTAACCTCTAAAGACCCATGATTAAGAGATCTAAACCTAATTGATTCTCTTATTAATAAACTAATTAACCCCAATTAATTAGATCCTTAATTACCCTATCTCTCCTAATTAATCCTTCTTAATTAGACATAATTAGTAAAAAAGTTAAATAAAAGAAAAAAGTTTTATATTATTTAAAATAGAAAATTTAACAAAAGAAAATAAAAGAGAATATTTACAAATCACCTTTTAGGTGGCAGAGTATAAAGTTTAGAGAGAAAATGTCTTTATGTGTGTTGTCTCCAAGAAAGGGGCATGTCCTATTTATAAGACTCTTTGGTCGGCTAGGGGCATTTTGGTCATTCGATTTTTGGCTTCTAGTTCACCCGATCGATCGATATGTGTGTCGATCTCCTTCACCTCCATATCGATCGATAGGTTCTCGATATGGGTGAAGATTGGTCTTTGATTGTTAGCTCATTGCCTTCTCTTGTGGCTTGCTTCATACTTTTGAGTTCTTGTCCATTCGAGTGATTTGAGAATGTCTTGAAACAAACAAAAAAGCATACAAATGCAGACTCCTGGGACTATTAAGATGCAAAACATAGAAATCTATACTAAATGCATGAAAAATGAAATGAAGATGGGATAATTGGATAAAATCTTG
The DNA here is from genome assembly GCA_900116095.1 of Euclidium syriacum. NCBI lineage: Eukaryota > Viridiplantae > Streptophyta > Magnoliopsida > Brassicales > Brassicaceae > Euclidium > Euclidium syriacum. The sequence goes on along the minus strand of FPAK01000018.1, from coordinate 2,715,781 downwards.
TAGAAATCTGGTGTTAAAACACTCAATTTCCCATCTCATCAGTAGACCATCGTATGATTGTCATCACATCATCACCGAAGCACCTCAAAAAATCTCTTGGCCGCAAATCACAAAAGATAAACATATCTTTCTCAGGCGTCATAGAGATGGCAAGCTCGTAACTTTGTTCTCTTTTGCAAACACTTTGAAAAATTAAGTAATAGACATTTATTTCTTACGTTGTTAGTTATGACATATAAAATTTTCACATGCTCTCGTATGTCAATTTGAGGGCCGTTAAGTGTTTTCTAGTGTATTTTTCGTAGTGCACCGGTATCCGTCATTATCCCGATGCAGTGAGACAATTCTTGGCCTCTTGCTATTTTTTCTATCCGCGTGGTTGTGAAGATGTCAACCAATGGAGACTCCGCTTCAAGATACGAGGAGTTTGCTACATCATCTCCATTGCCGAGCTGTGCGTTGTCTTTGGTTTCCAATGGACTGGAACCAAGTTTTATGATATGAAAAATTTCAAGGAGTGCCAGCAATTCTGGAGTTTGATTGGATGTGGATCTTATGAAACGACCAAGATGAAGCAATCACTTATTCGTCATCCTTCTTTGAGAATTTTGTCGCGGATCATTAGCCACACATTGTTGAGACGGACTGAGGTCGGGCGTTTCTATGAGTAGGAGCTTATGCTGCTCTACTACGCCATTGGTGATGACTTTATCCTACCAGACGCCTCGAAGGAGACTGATTGGAACACCGGTGCACTCTTTGCACATCATCTGGTTTCTTTGAGAAGCCATGCATTTTTTGGAGACGATGGAAAGTATTTTGACTCCAATTATGAGATTTTGTGTGAGGTGTCATTTGACGGATTCACCAAGGAGGGAGGACCTGAGTTTCACCTCAAACTGGATGATGCTTCTCTAGCTTGTTAAAAAATTGTTTGTTTGGGGAAGCTTTATCAGTTTACACGTGCTGATGGAGTTGTCTGTTTGCTCCAATTGCCTAACAAGGATTACATAAAGATTGTGGAAGCAGATGCCTTGAGATTTACACCACCTACAGCGCTGCTCACCATTGTTTCACCACCTACTATCCGCCCACCCAGCGCAGTTCATGACCCACCTCGACGTACCCGCTGTACCCAACCACCGTACCCAACCACCGCACCCAACCACCGCATGCTTTTACTTCTCAGCCTAGAGCTGAAGTTCCTGAGTTTGCTGGAGTTCGATTCTCGACTGGCGATATGCCAGATTTCTTTGAACTACCAGTTCAACCACCATTTGAGGCGTCTCACGAGGTGAAGTATGAGTACAAGATGGAGCGCCATAGGAGGAAGAAGAAGGTAACACTATGGTTATGGTCTTTTTTACTGGTTTTTCACGTAACCAAAATCCACATGTTCCCACCAGATAGGCACCTGAGGAGGATGAGAGACGCTTATATGATGAGGACAAGGAGACCGAGTCGAACGACACTTCTAGCGGTCGGTCGACGGGTGCAGAGTATGGTGATACGCTGACTTTTTCGACTGCCCGGTTTCCCAATTCCCGGTTGACCCCATGATGATGAGTATTCCACCACCTGATTTCTTTGGAGGTACAAGATCTTCAGCTGGTCATGATATCCCGTGACGCCGTTCCCGCAGTCCACGGCAGTAGTGACGGTTCTACCATTTTTTTTTTTTGGATTTTATTTTAGATTTTTGGATTTTTCTATGTACTTTTCGCTTTTTGATTTGTTTCATTGGGGACAGTGAACTTTAAGTTTGGGGGAGGGAGTATTACTAATGATTTTTCCTTTATTTTTTTTTTTTTTTTGGATTTTAATGGATTTTGATGGGTTGAGTTGATGATTTATCTTGAGAGTTTTTGTATTATGAAACTATTGATTAATTGACTTATTCTTCTTTAACCATGACTGAGTGAATTGACAACATTGACAAAAAATGACTGAATGGAAAACCATAGAGCTTGATAGGCATATTCAGAGTTAGATCCATGTTTTTATTAGATATTCAGCAATGTCGGAGCATTACTGAGTTAAGTCTATACCACTCTCTCATTACATTTAGTATTGATGTCTTGCTGGATATGAGATTTTTTCTGTGTTATTATGGTTCCCAGCTCTCCCCTTAGATGATTTTTGAAAAGGATGAAATGATTTGAAATTGTGTTTTTGTAAGAACCTAGTGATGAGGCCATGAGCATTTCCCAAGACGCCAATTTTTCATCACTAAAAGCTCGGTTTCAGTACGGTTAGGAAAATTTCTCATTATACCACTTTGTGCTTGAAACCTGAGAAACTTGATTTTAGCGAGGTCTAGGAAAATTTCTCGTGAGACCATATTTTGCTTTAATCTTGTAAAATGAAATGAATAAATGTATTATTAAGAGCTGTTTAATGAATAAGCTTGAGGGGGAGGGAAGAAGCATGTATGCTTTAATACAAACTTGTATTTGATAGACTTAGAAATGAACCTATGATGGTGAGAGACAATGCTAAAACAGTATCTGGAATATGGTTCTTCATTGTGGATTTGATAACTCTGTGTATTCTAGATAAGTTTCTTTGGGAATTACATTGAATTTTTTATATTAAATGGTTGCCGGAAAGATCTAGAACCTGCATATATTGGAGATGAAAGCCTACAAATCTTCAATGGCCCCATTACCCGATCCAAGCAAGCCAAACTTAAGACAACACTACAACACATTCTCAACACCATTCAGTGCAGTTTAGTGTGTGCTAATCCAACTACCCTAGTTGTGATCCAAGCCACCTAAACCATTCATCAAGAGAGGTGATAAAACTTGTACTCTTTTTTCCTTGGTTTGGTTTTGTCCCATTGGGTTTTCCAAACAAGGTTTATAATGAGGCAAGCCTTATCACTCTTTCACAAGGCCTCTTGATGAAACTAAGCCCATTCTACCCATTTCTATTTCATATGGACGAAATTTCAAGAAGGAAGGAGAAGAGTTATTTTATTAGTCAAGTATTTTCTCTTTAATGTCTTTGTAATTTCCTAGTTTTCTCTTAATTGCTTTTCTAATTTCCTAGGGGATCTTATGCCCCTAGACTACTATAAAAAATCTCTTGTACTCTCATTTCAGATTCATCAAACATTTTAATATCAAATCATCTTCTTAAACTCGTTTGATCATCCTCTTGAACAAGGAATTTTGGAACACTTTCCCATTCCTCTTAAGAGTCAAAAGTCTAAGGGAATCTTCGCACTTCTTGGAAGTTTCACTTCAATTCACCCATTGCCCACCGTGCTTGGCCTTTGCCATTCACACAGAGCAAGTAGATAGTCCAAGGATCTTTCACCATCATTGAGAAGTATCACTCATTTTACCCCTTGTCTCGGATCCATCCACTTCAAGTTTCACAAACCCGCAACTTTCACCATCTTTACTTCACTTCCGAAACCTTGATCTTCACACCATCACTTTCACAGCCTCTTGGAGTCATTCAGGGACTAGATCCTCCCTAAGATCACATCACCTTGTAATCGATATCAGTAATAATATTTATTTTCGAGGATTCTTTTTTTCTTTCTTATTTACTTAACTTACTACAAAAAATGAACCCCTTTAAGAATAAATAATTAGAAGTTTACCCCAGTATCAACACTTAGGAGAGTTCCTTAGCTTGTTCTCCGCTTCATAACATCTTCAGGACTCGTACTGGTCGCCTCTGTTCACCACGACTCCTCCCATGGTTGGGAGCTTAAGGCATTGATAGTATGTTAAGGCGATCGCTTGCATGTCGTATAACCATTGAGTTCCCAAGATCGCGTTGTAGATGGCTGGTTTTTCTACTACGTAGAACTTGGTCTCCCTTGTCTTGTGGCCGAGAGAAACGATCACTGCTATAGTTCTGAGGATGGGGGATGTGCACCCATCAAACCCTATAACCGTCATGACGTTCGGAAGTAGGTCGCGTTCTTTAGAGCCTATATTCCTTAGTGTATCCATGAACATTAGATTTATACTGCAGCCAATATCGATCAGGATGCGCAATACCTCACAATGAGTGATCTGTAGTTCGAGCACTAGTGGGTCGTTGTGTGGTACGTCTAATCCGCGCGCGTCCCGCTCGGAGAAGATCATGTATGGGATTTCTTTTGGATTCAACACCTTTAAGTTATCTCATGCTTCATAAGATTACTCTTGATAACTCCCATAGACAACACCATATGTTGAACCCGGAAAGTTCAGTGTAAGTGAAGTACCAATTTTATGTTCGGAAGAGTGGGTCGGACATTCAACGATGAGGTAAGTAAGAAAGTAAAGAGATAAAAGATTGAATGTGAGGTTCATAATCTGTGTTTCGGACTCCCAGTTTATAAGTGGGGAGAAATATGAATTACAAGAGGAAGACAAACAATTTTGATGAATAAGATCGAACAAGAAGCCGAGATCGGAATCTAACACTTAATGACTTAGGAAGTCGACGAATAAGATCAAACAAGAAGCAGAGATTGGAATCCAACACTTAATGACTTAGGAAGTCGAACTAAAAGGTTAAAGACGATCTAAGTTCTATCTCTCTAATCGTAGTGTTGAACTTTGTGTATAAGTTAATGTCCTACTTTCCCATCGAATGCATCCTCTATTTATATCGAGAAGTTGGGGATAATGAGAGTGTTTTTGAATGAGTTTTACATCATATGAAGAGAAGGTTCCATGAACCCGTTCGTGAAGCAGATCGTGAGTCAGATGGATGCCACACGAAGTACTACACCAGAGGAAGTAGCTAGTACGAGTGAGAAGATTCTTGGAGATCAAGGTGATGTTATTTGAAGATTATGAAGATCGAGGATTGACAGCAATCAAGGATTTGAGTGGAATGAAGAATCTATTAATCAAGGATTCAAGGCAATCAAGGATTAAAGTGATTTCCAACTTTCCTTATCGAAATAAGGAAATATTTGATTGTTCCCTTATTTGTGAAGATCATTTATTTTAGGAGAGGATCCACGTGATTGCAGCTGGGTTCATGAGGGTGTTTCCATCATTAAATAAAGGAGAGAAAAGCCTTGTGAGAAGGTAAGACTTTTGATAGAAAGATAGATCATAGTTTGGGTGTGTGTGAGTCTTCATTTTGAGTGTGCTTCTGATTTTTTCGATTCAATACTTTTGTGAGGCTTGTGGTGAATTCGTGAGCAGTTTGGTGTTAACAATATTGTGTTACGGATTTCGAGTTGCGGAGTTCCGCAAGGTTTCAAATGTAGGCTCGGGTAGAGTTTAGCTCAGGGTTAGTTTATCCTGAAGAGTTCACGGGTTAGAACGGAGCGGTAAGTCAAGAGGGTTGGGCTTGATTTACGCGTTTGCGAATAGGTTGTATTTGCTTTCTTGTTTTAGTGAATTCGAATCTGGACGTGGTCCCGGGAAGTAGGAACAAAAAACTGAACCTTGTTAACAAATCTTGTGTCTTATTTATTTTCTACACTTAGTACTACCTCATTGCACTTACACATAAGGCTCGTAGTAGGTGAGCTCGTACTTCGAGAATCATCATTTGGACTTCCTCGCTAAACAGGCTCAAGAGGAGGCTACAAGAAACACATACCCTCTTCCAACCACTCCACGTCAATCTCCGTCTGGTTCTTAGGCTAAGTACCACTCTCTCACTCTCTCAAACTTTAAATTTAATGTTGAACTTATGCTGTAAGTACCATTATGTATTAAACTTGAACTTATGTTATTTGTTTATGTTTTGCCTTTGGAGTTTGGATATGTAAAGTAGTTTATATGTTGTCTGGGGTTTATGTAAATATGTGTTTTACTTTGACAGTGTTATTATGGTAAGTAGAACTAACTAATGGATTCATTGTCAATCTAGGAAACCAATTCCACATTTGACGCTAAGAAAAGTCACAAAACAGTCCTAAGTTAGTTGTAGCATTTTTTTGTGAATCTAACAAATAGTCGCTAAATAGTCGTCAAATTAGTAGCCAAATAGTCGCAATTTTTTACCATATTTTTATCACAATCTAAAAAATAGTTACTAAATAGATGTCAAATTAGTCACAAATTAGACGCTAAATAGTTGTAAAATATTCACATCAATGTATCTCGAACTCGAGAATAGTCTCCACTTAGTCACTTTTTCTTTTAATTTAAACGCCAATTAGTCTCTAAAATTTGTGACTAGTCAGCGACTATTGAAAGACTAAGCAAAATTAATCGTTTAATAGTCGTCAAATGGCGACTAATTTAGCGAATATTTGTTTAGCGACTACGAATTTACAACTACCCCTGTTAGACGCCAAATAGTCGTCAAAGCATATTTAACGACTATTAAGTGACTAACAGTACAGTCGTAAAACGCTGTTTTGGTGCAGTGTCTTTGGTTGCCGAATTAGATTTGCGGGTGGTTGAGTTGGGAATCATTCATTTTGTAGCCGAACTGTTCATGGTCTAAGGGCAGTTTCGTCTAAGTGCACCTACTTTCCTTTAACACATCATTTAATCGACGGTTCTCGTTTGGTGTACGCTACGTGTCAGGCATCAATCGAAATAGGGTTCTCGGTTTAGAGGAGTAGGGAGCGTGGCGCTTGCTTACTGGTTTGACGTGGTTTCCTCGTGCGTTGAATCGAAGTCGAGAAATTTAACCTTGGACTAATTCGGACCGGACCCATTTGAGGGATGTTAAACCTACCTCCAACGATATATTTACATAGATTAAATATTTATAAATTAAAGTCAACAATATTATTTTTTATTATTTAAAAAAGACAAAAAAAAGTTGAAATCAAATTGTATTTTTTTCGTTAAAATATTTCATAGTCAAATATTCATTATTTATATAATTTTTTATGTAAATTATTATTTTCTGTCTGATTAAAATGATTATTGATTTTAAATCTCAGTTATTTATATATTTTTGACATTAATGTTTTAAAAATTGATTTTTAATTTATCTCAACTAAAATTTGCAAGAAATATAAAAAATTATGTATGAAATGATCACTAATTTTTCTATTGTTTAGGTGGACATTTTAAAAATAGGAAAACTCTCTTATTGTATATAAGATTACTCACATTTTTTTTTCATGTAAAGAAGTCCTTTGTTGGGTTTTTTTTCAAAAAAATGTAAAACATGTTTTGTTTCAAAAGCCTCTTTTTTAAATAGAATATAATAATAGTTTACAAACCTGTAGTTTTGATTCTTAAAAAATTTATAATGAGTTCCATATATTACATTGGCGGAAATAGATTTTATAATTTTCTAAAATGATGTTTTAGCACCCACATAATGCTGAAAAGTCACATAGTCATATATATAATTTTCCGTTTATGTTCCAACAAGTATAAATTTGTTAAATAAAACTAGATAAATGAAAGTTTAAGAACAAAGCATACTTGTCTTATAACATGTTGTTCAAATTTATTTTTCTTATCCCATAATATATATGAGAAAAGCATTACATAGAAAACATATGAGATAGATCAACAACTCTAATTTTGGAGACCAAGAGTGAGCTCAAGGGACACAGTCATATCATTCTTACCATCATTGTCTCCATTCTTTCCACTTTCATTCTTTTCACTCTGTCATAAACAATCAATCATATTCATATGCATTAATATAAATATATAAATTGTAAATGTGATGGATATGTAATATCACATCAAAGTTCTTTCCATATTTCTACTTTTATATATAAAATTTCTTTATCATTATATACTATCAATTAAGGGTCAGGTATATTTGTATCAAAAACAAAAAAGTCAGGTATAAATATAGAGGAAAAAGAAAAAAATTGGAAGAACAACTGGATTTATTTGTTTGGTCGTCAAATGGACAAAAGGAGAAGTTAACGTGCAATGTCAAAAAAAAAAAAGTCAAAGTGAAACTCTTGAAGATGACGGAAGATAATACTTACTTTTGAAGATTGAAAGAGAGATTTGCAGGAAACTTCTCTAGTACTCGATTGTCCAAATGCGATTACCCTTTTTTGCATCTCCTCTTCTTGTCTACAAAATATTATAAAGATATATTTAACTATTTCACTATACCAAAATTAAGTTTATATATTTTAACCATTTTTTTTTTTGTATTGAGAGCTTTTTTAGCCAGTGACAAAGATTACTATGCCAACAACTCTGGCATCAAGAGTTCGATCTACTTTTATTTATGCCGTGTGGGAAAATATGGCTAGTATGGACTCCGTCGAAAAAAAAGAAACAAAAGACATAAACTAATACAAATATTTATTGCACGAACCTTTGTCTAGTTTCGATAGACTTGTCATATTGACGAAAATGCAGTTGCATTTCCCGCAAAATCATTTGCCTTGTCAGTCTCTCTCTTATGTTTGCTCGCAACGCTTCTGCCATATATTTGGTTGGAACACATATAAAATTAAAATATGCAATACAACAACAATATGTAACTTAAAATTAAAGTATATTTGCTATTTGTTTACCTTGCATGGTTTCTTCCTCCTTTGTGATCCTATACATCTATT